>OX596381.1:197020989-198220989 GCA_951394425.1 Tipula unca
ACTACGACTAATAGTGGGGTTCATTATCAATTCATCTATAATAATTATAGTTCAGCTGGTATGTTGTCTGTTCCAGAGGCTTTATTATTCTTCAGTTTCATTATGGCACTTGTAACTTGCCGCTCTGTTGGTGGATGATGGGTGTTAATGGTTTCGTTATAATTCTCATCTGTAAACTCCTCATTTGGTTCGCCTTCTATGCAGTTGTCCTCTAAGAACTCTTTCTATTTATTTAGTTGTTGGTCGACTGTGGTTAGGGCTTGTTCCTTCTAATTTCCGCCGTATTTCGATTTTTTTTATTTTTTTTTTCTTATCCACATTGCTGGTTTCGTTATTAGGCAGATTGAGCTGGAGCGTTTCATTGAAGGTGTTTCTTGTGTCAGTATTTCTCAATCTATATCTTTGTTAAATTTCATCCGTTTAGTCCTTGAGTGCTTCGCAGCGGCTGGTTTGATTCTGAACGTTGCTATTACTATATAGTTGGTGCGAACCATGCGCTCTTCTGCTCTTTTCATTGTCCTGACATCTTCAAAGGAGGGTAGACACTTCTTATTTACCAGTACATGATCCATTTGGTCGCTTGTCTGCCTTCCAGTATAGTCGATTTTCGAGTTAAATTCTCCTAGAATAATCTTGATGTCATTACGGTGTGCACTAGATTTTGTGGCTTGTAATCAGCTTTCTGTGGACGCATCTGTATGATCATTGTGTTTCTTAAGTATTTTCGAGTGGAATCTTGCGATTATTATTCTGCTACTTATAAGTTTCCATTCGGGTAGTGCTTTCTTTCTCATTTAGCTGTTGTTAATATTCCTACGCCTTTTGTGTGTGTCTGGTCTGGCAGAGAACATCATATAACTCCTTGTGGTGGTTGTTATATCTCCCTATCCTTCGAACATACTTCATTTCCTTCTCAACTTGACTAATCTTGATGTTTCCGTTAGAGTTCTAAAATCCCAGTTTCCGATTCGTGTCCGGGGACGATAGCTAGTGCTCGATTCGTTTCTGTAATCGCTGCTGAGTGAAGCATACCTGGCTTGTCGGTTTGGAGGTTAGTCGTTTGATATAACTTTTTTCTTCTATGTGGTTTTCAAGGGAACATCTTGTATACCTCGTCTACGGTTATTTGACCTCTTTGAAGGAGTTGCTATCATCTTAACTGTCTTAAAAAGAAAAAGAAAATCTTGAATTTCACTTTAAATTTGTATTTTTCAATATTCAGTTTGTAATTTCAAACTTTTTATATACAAGTCAAAAATCGCAATTCAATTTAAGATTTGAAAATTACAGACTTCTGTAAATGTCCAGACAATTTTAAACAGTTGATTGTCGTTTTAATACAGGCGTCACATAATACATCTTTAGTTAAACAAAACTGTTATTACCCTTGATCACCTCGGTATTGCAGTAGTCTTAGGGCATGTACGATTCAATACAATAAAAAAAAATTATTTATTGTATTTATTTATTTGTTCGATTGATGACTTGGCGTGGCAAATGAATTTTAACAATTTTTTTTATTAGTGAACACGACATCAAACATCATACATGTACGAGTATATACTGGCTATATAAATGCGGGATACAGATATAAAATTTCAAATCATCGCGCGCCCATCCCATCGTAATGGCCAATTATTGTATTTAAACTCCATTAGGCTGACATTTGAAAACCGGAAATAAATAAAGTACACCTCACCGCGCTGCTTTTGTATAAATGTACGTAAACATTACAAATAGGCAGACCAATTTAAATTGGTAATAACCAATATTACTGGGATCCGATCAATTTTATTTTTATTTTATATTTTTATATACACAAAACCATCCCATCGCGTACAATATATAGAGTGTGGTTGGCATCGTATCGAACTATAAACAAAAAAATTCTCATAAACACGCATCTCCGTCAATTAAATATTGACAAAAAAAAAAATTGGTAGGTAGCTCTAGAAAAAAAATCACCACTCACATATACACAAAGTGATAATGTAAACAAAATTTGTTTAACGTCTCTATGTGTATTCTGGGTGTTCTCGTATCCAAAGTGGTAAAATTGAGCGCGGCCAAACTAGGTATATACATATACCTATATATACACACACTTTATACAGTCCCCCGGCCGCAAACATTACATTTTTTTTGTTGTTCGCTATTATTCTGTTTACCATGAAAAAATTTATAAAAAAATGTCTCCAAAAAAAGTTAATTTAGTGGAAAACTAAAATTTCCATTATAATACGTGTGTGTGTGTATGTGTGTGGTTGGAAGGAAGGGATTGTTTTTCCATATTTTTCGCTCCTTTCCCTATTCACATACGTACCTATACTCCTTTTCCGTTAATGTAATAATAGAAATTGGCTCAGGCTATGTTTTATGTACGTACATGTATACATATCGTTCGATGGGGTGTACGATGGGGACTTTTGGAACTTTTTTTGATTTTGTTTTTTAAACTGTGTTGTTTTTGTTATCCTCGTGTTTTGATTTTCCAGATTATTACCTTGTTGTGTGTGCGTTTGTTGTGTTTGGGAAATTAAATTTTCGTGTGTGTGTGTGTGTGTTTGTGTTCCTGTTTTCTATTTATGTTATGTATGTATGTATGTATATACAGCATAACACCTTGGATGGGTATATGAACAAATTTCAAAGCTTAAGTGAATAATTGTCAGTTTCATGTGTGTGATATGCTGCGTGTTATAGGGTTGAACTGGAAATTTGTCATGAACATGATGGACTGATTGTGTAAATATATGTATGTACAAACAAATTATGGTATTTTAATATATAGATACTACCCTTCATTCCCTCGTTCCATATACTCTTTTATTAAGTTGGCCGCTCTCATCTTAATTTAGATTCAGTTGATTTAGTCGTGGGCGTAGACCGTAACGCAAAAAATTGAATGTTTCCAGGCATACATAAGGTAAATTCAGAGTTTATATGTGGACTCAGCAATTGTGCGCATTTCACGCCTCGCACATTCATTTTGTTCCGGTATATACGTTATAATTGATGTTCACCAATTTCTTAACGTGTGCATTGCGACCTCTGATTACTACTTAAAAAATAGAGCCACAATCATTTAATAAATCTACGGAAATGTTTCGAAAAAGTCAAGCAACCACCAGAATATCAAGGGTTGTCAGACGAAGATAGATAAAGGTACCTGTCAAACTATAGCGAATTAAGTGGTGTAGAATAAACTCGGCATTAAGTCGACCAGCATCATATTGAAGACGAAATTTATTTGTTTCATGGAGAAATATGCGAATCTAGGCCACGTGAATCAACCTACAGTATAATCGCAGAAATTCAAGTACAATAAACCATCTCCGTGTTGTGGTTGATGCCTTAAGAAAAACATCATCAATATTTGAAATCCTATACTGAGGTCTAGAGAGTTCGATATTGCAGTGGCAAGTTTCGTCGAGACGATGTACCGTATAAAATAAAGCTTCAAGGAAGAAGATTGCAAATTATAACAAATCGTTTTGAAGTCAAACATTAAAAAACCAACGAAGAACTACGAGGTTCGGTTAGGATGGTAGTATATAGACACAAAATGGTCCGTAGCTATCCCTGAGTACTGTTTCCGCCACTTCCTCATCTTTGCAGTTACTGTTTGCATTGCCTCATAATAACTCACACGACCATACTAACATGGTGCCGCCTAAGTGATATCAACAGGCCGGATCAGCGGACCAGTCTAGGTTGAGCCAGATCTGTCTGGTATTACGCACGTGTTGAAATTAGACCATTTGTCGTTCGTTGCCCTCATTGCTTCCACATGAAGCAGTATATTTTACATGAAGCGAGCGGTATTTCAATATCTAAGCTGTATGCCGTGAGGCATGTGATGCCTTGACGGGCAAGCTCATCTGCCATTTTATTCCCCGAAAAATTCAGCTTGAAAAAACACTACAAAAGTCGGAAAGACGGAGGTTTATCTTCAGTGCCTCACAGAACACTCCACAGTAACTGAGGGACTTCCCCATGAATGATGGCGGTGGTACAGGATATAGTCGGTGGTATCAATTATACCACGGTTGCGAATAAATGATGAGTATCCTTTGCTATTACAGGTTCACATGGGGTTGGATTTGAGCCTGATAGTTGGGCTAACTGCAAATTGTTTGGCCGCAAAATCCAAATAGGTGAGATGAAATAGAATCTTTAGAATGCTTCATTAAAACGAATCAAGCTATATAATTTTTTTAACTCATCAGAAGTTTCAGGTTGACCATTTTATTCAAGGTCACCTACTACGATTTTAGTTTAGTTCAGAGCCACTGCTACGTATGCAAAAGATTTCTCAATAGGACTAATGAGTCAGTCAGAGCTGTTTCCACATATCTTTCCTTACAGGTTTGATAGAGCTCCTAAGGTGAGCTTCTATATGTCTTTCTAATGATTTTAATAGAACGAAGGATAAGATTAAAGGTCTAAGGTCTTTGGAATTGTTATAAGAGTAATTACACCGCCTTACGTGTAGATATTACTTTTAATTCATTCCATTTACAAGGAATCGAGTAAAGTTCTCGGGTACCTTTGAAGATTAGTTCAATTCAATTGTTTGTCGAAACTCCGCAGGAATGGCTTAAAACTATTTATTGCTCACAGGATTTTCGTTCTATTTATTAAATGACCACCGAGGCCGATCGTATCCTCTCTGGCACCAATACCAAGCATTGCGAAAAGTGAGTTTCTAATTGTAGCTGCAGAGGTTCTCCAACCACGTCCATTCCATCGTGGTAGATAACTCGACATGGTATATAGGTTAAAAGTCAGAAGACTTCTTTTGCCATTTCTTAATTCATGTTTGTATGTTTTGAGAATTTCTTTGTAACAGTCCAAAGCCGCAGCAGCCTTTGTTTATGACCAAACTATAGTCGAATGAAATGAAATCAACAACGCGTGTCCTGTAAGAATTTGCACAAGTAAATGAACAAAAATATCCGGAAACTTCTAAAACCTTGAGAAACCACCCGAAATTTCGAAAATGGGTATCCAATTCTATGGAACTATATTAAGCTCGCTTACACTGCAGTAGTTTACGTAAGACATATACAAATGTTAGAGCAGTAATACTCACATCAATATTTCAAGATTACATCAATAAAAAATTTGCCTTGCGCTCGTATTGGACCAGCTCTCCGATATACCAAATCGTTTTTGAAGGCTAATCAAACATCTATCATTCAACTTGTTAGGCATATGAGTTGATCGCCAAAATAGAGAATAGCAGTAGTGACAGGAAGATTGGTTACAGGATTTGGCATTATGAATTTCATTATTTGGTTCAATAGTCTCAGGTTTTTTGCGGGTTGAAGTGGCAGATGGCAAAAGCACTTGTTTGAAAAATTTGCAGGAACGACTATAAAAGCAAGATATATGAATTAAGGAAGACACAGCCAATAAGGTCAAATTTGAAACCTTTTAAATCCATTTATCGACTGCAATAGTATATTGTTCGATTCCCGGTTCGTTTACAATATGTTGATTTTCCAGAGAGTGTGAAACGTCCCATCATTGTCTTATCACACACTAATTTGGCGAAACGTGTTTACACTTGAAAGATTTTAATTGGTAATGCGCCCGTTGATCAAAGTTGGTGTCGATTTCGCCGACCAATTTATGAATTGCCTATTTGTTGGTGAAGGTATACGAATATTGTTACGTACATTGGTGGCGGCGTTTCGTAAATTTGTAGTCGGACTGTGTGGTATTAGTATGGTACCAATTCTAAATTCATGACCATTCAAGAGATTATAACTCTTGTTACAGAAATTAAAGATTTAATGAATTCGCGACCAATGTGCGGTATATTCATAAAGATAAAAATGATGTACTTATATATTCTTGCGTTTCTTGGTGGACATTCATTGGTTTTGGTCTCACAGCTGGATCTTAAAAGTTATCCATAGTAAGCGCATTATTGATGTAATTAGTGCGGTGATGATGGTTATACTATTTTAAACAAATTTTTAACTTCAGAAATTTAATTTTATTTTCCATCTGTTACGGTTAAATTGACTTAAATCTTGGATATTTGCCAGTTCGGGAATTTCTCTCTTCATTTCCATTCAACGTCTTTTTCTTATGTATAAATAATAAATAGTATTTAAAGGCCCTTTACTGTGTCAACAATCTGGCTCCAACAGTTTCAATTCTGGGCTTGGTCTTCATACTGTTTTAGACAACCTGAAGAAGTCAAGACGTTCTCTACACCGTGAATCCATCGTCGCAGCTGCAACGACCCCTGCGCCTACCATATGGTGGCTATCCTTTCAGAGATCGCTGCACAATTCATTCCGGATCACCACGCAGAACTGGACCGAGCCAGCGTACTCGCTGGGATCTTATTTCATGTACAGAATCGGGCATCTTCATCAGATCTTTGATCTCGTAAATGACATGCTTGATTCTTCTCTCAAATGTAAGGAGCCATCTTTGGTAACATACTCGTTATAATACTTGATAGGTATTTAGATTTATGTAGTGGCTTTATCGGATACGAAGCACGATTGCCTGTTGCCAGCCGCATTTTAATATCCTCACTCACACTGTTATCATGAATGATAAGAGAGACCTAATATTTGAACCTCCTCACTTTGTCAAAGGTGTAGTGGCCACTACTAAAATCTGGTATGTCATTGTCCCTGTAACCAGAGATCATGTATTTCGTTTTGGATTCATTGATCTGGAGTCTAACAGAAGTTGAAAACTGTACAAGCGGATCAAGTATTTCTTTCACGCCATTGCTATTCAGGCCAATCACGCATATGTCATTTGCACATGCAAGCACCTGATTGGACTGGCGATATAAGATGTTGCGCTGAGCTGTTTCAGTCTTACGAAAGATGTACTCCAACATAAGATTAAAGAGTATATTCCAGGGCAGACCAAAAACTCTTTCGATTAATTGAGTCATAGGCCCGCCGGAAATCCAGAAACACCTGATGTACGGGGATGGAAGTCTCATAATATTTAGATAGAATCACATAATTTTCACACTTCCGTTCTTGAAGATAGGGCACATCGCGGACTTTTTTCATTCATCAGGTATTACTTTGGTTCGCCATACTAATCGAATAAGGTCGAAAAGGCAGTTTCATAAAGTATGCCCTCCGAATATCATGATCTCTGAATTATTGCAGTCTACTCCACGTACGAGGTTTTGCTTTAGTATCTGCATGGCCTGCGTGAATTTCTCATTGGATGGCCCCTCAACGCAAATCCCCGCAGTTTGTATTTTGAGGTGACTCAACTACAGTCTGTGACGCATGATGAACCCCAAGCAACTCGGTAAAATGTTCATTCCATGCGTCAAGTACTTCGTCGATGTTGGCACAGAGGTTTCCATTCCGATTCCGAACGGCGATTGGTGCAAGCCTGAAAGTACGGTGCAATCCAGTTATTCCTTTAAAGAAAAGATTCCTTTGCGCTCATTGCTGAGTTGTTGTACTATGAGAACCTCGGCCTTCCACCATTCACGCTTCTTCCGCCTATATTTTGTTGCTCGACTGCTTGGGGCTGACTTTCACTATACTTAAAGTCTGTCGACCAGCACTGACAAGAAATATTTTCAGTACCTCCCAGACAGAGTTCACACAGTCAGACTGGTAATTAGCTCCCTCAATGTTGTCGCTGACGAGATCCCGATATCATTTCTTTTGATCTTCATTTATCAGTCGAAACGTTCCATCCGTTTCGCTGTGTTCTCGCATCTGTACGAAAACTTTCATCGTAGTTTTGCAGCGACCAAATAATGATCGCTACCTAAGTATTTGGTTGATGACCGATAAGTTCTCAATCCTGCACAACCCGAGCTGGCTCTTTTGAAATTAACACGTGGTACGTGCAATTTTGCGAAGATGTGTCCATGTTTCCAAATGTATCTGTTTGCGAGGAAAAAAACTAAGATCGTGGGCAATTGCAAAGTACATCATTCTCTCACTATTATCGATCCCAGTTTCGTGTCAGGACTACGGCCCTATGTTTACACACAAGTCGGTTTGATTTCTACCAGTTCTAGCATTAAAGGCCCCAATTACCATTCTAACTTCGTGTTCAGGTATAGACCCCATCAGATCGCCCAAGGCATTGTAAAATGAATCTTTATCTTGGAATTGGCTGACTTGTGTGAGCGCATGTAAATAGATTATCGACAGGTTAGCTTACTTCATGATCAAGCGAAGCTTAAACAATCGGTTATTGACTGCTTGGAAATTCAACACAGACTTCTTTACTTGCGGCTCAAGAAGAAATGTAGCCTCAAGATTTCCAAGGGCATCTCCACTGTAGAGCAACGTATAGCCCTGGGACGCATCGTCTTCACTTTTAGGCTTGCGTGTTTCATAAAGAGCAACGAGTTCCAGCCGGTACTCCTTCATGCATGTGATTAGGCCCTCCAACGCCTCCGACGACAAGCAAAGACTACTTTAGTGGTATTCTTGAAAAACATATTCGTGCAATTTAGATTTATGAGACATGTTCCCGACCACAGGGGCCATCTAGAATCATAAATATTTAAATTCAAAATGTCTAAATTAAACGATTCCGTTGATGTGTGTTCTTTACGAATTTTAAGTTAACTTAAATCATGAATATAATCAGGAATTTCTGTCTTCATTACCATTCAACGTCTTCTTCTGCTAAAAGCTAGTAGAATTTATTTCAAGCTTCCTTTAGATTTCTAATGCAATTGCTCATATGTATGTATGAACATATGTACATCTTTTATTGTCGTCTGTATACGTTCCATTGAAGAATATCCATTTTAGTTATTTCTAATGTTTTTGTCTCTGAAGAATTTATAAAAATAAAACTTAGATGCTTTGTGTCTTCGTATACCCGTATATACACACACACATATATCCAAACCAAGCAAAAACTATATAAATAAAGACGATAGAGCCAAAATATAGAAGGAAACGTTAATTGAACACAGGCAATTAACTTTCGTACATATGTACACAGAACATATTTATGTACATAAGACGTTGATGAGTTAGAACGAATGTTAAAATCATATCATCCTTTGCGCACGTTCTTTATAAAGTGTTTCATTTCATTTGTATATATGTATGTACATATAACACGAAATAATATCGTACAGAGAGACAATGACGGTGACACGTGGCACGGGTACATCAAATCGTAAATCAAATTAAATTACGTTCTGTTTTATATATAAGCGCGCGTATACAACCTTTCAGTTTCAATTTTAAATCATTTGTGTCAGTTATACTTTGTGCGGGGTAGGTATATGTATGTACATAGTATATAGATTAGAAATACAAAATATAGGGGAGAGTATAAGATATATACGCACCTATAAGTCCAGCATATATATGTATATACATTTACCAGAGATAAAAATCTTCCTGTTAATCATGTCAAAATATTGTGCTGCCAAATGAAGCAATTTTTTTTAACTTTTATTTATCTCTGCACACACACACTCACTTCATACAAATAATAGGCACGTGACTTATTTATCCATTATACGATAATATTCTCTAACCCCTTACTTATATGCTTTGTATGCATATGACATGATAATAGTTTCTTCATTTTTGGTGTTCAAATTAATTGTTCTACTATTTACCACCTAATTTAGATAAAATAAAAAATCGAACAACAAACAAATCTATCGTCGTACCCCGAGAGTGAGAAGTAATTTTTATCTGTATGTACGTAAGGGTGGAATGTGTTTTGATTTATGGCGAAATCAGATAACATAAAAAAAAATTGTTGGCATTGATACCCGATTTTTGGATTGGTTGTGTTTTTGACTTTTGATATTTATGTATGTATGAAAGGGTTAGAAAAATTAGGTTTTGCCATATATTTTTATCTGACAGCTTAGCTATATACATATATCCAGATATTAGAAGTAATGATGCTGTGTAGTCAATTTTTACTGTATACTGTATACGAGTAGGTATAGAAAATCAATCACCCATTCCCACATAGGTCTTCGCACACGTTGTACATACATCATGATATTCACATATAAATTTACATATTGGTGCGGTATTCGAACGAATCGACCGCACACAAAAATATTTTTGTAGTCTACCTATAGGAATGGCTAATGAATGGATCATTTACAATTATGTCGAAAAATCACCCACACCACCGGTCGTTTATGTGCAAAATGTACATTATACCATAAACACATTTGTTGGCATTTTCATGACTTTATATCATGATAATGGCAGAAATTCATTATTATTCCAGAATTTTGTTGTTTTGTTGTTTTTTTCGTTAATTAATGCAATAAATTGAATTAATTGAGATATTCATTTTTATTGAAAATATAATATTTTGTATAATGGGTGTGGTACTTAGCCTATACCTACACTAGAATTTTAAAATTTATATATTATTGCAAATTGGAAATTTAATAAAGTAATTACTTTTGTTAATAGCGTTTCATTAATCATTTGAGTCAATACAAGAGCCTGTATGTGCCAATGTGCGATCATGATTCAAACTACATTACTTTTTAACATTGACCCTTATTCTGATCGCCGAGGCGTTTGCCACTCGACACGACTCCGTGTTGTCGTGTCGTTTTCGTTCTGGTATTATATAACAAAATCGAGATGATCGATTAGTGTTGCCGCATCACATTTAAATAAAATTACGATATTGTGAATATTTATGCAAGTTTAGCTATTTTTTTTTCTTTTAAATGCTGCCAATGGCTTATTATTCTTGAATCTTTCTACAAAAGAAACTAACAAGAAGTATTCAAATCTTAAGCTAAAATTATTACATATTTTAAGTCTTAACCAATGTTATTAGTGTTCACTATTTAATTAATTTAGATTACATTTATATGTAAAACCTAAACATTTAATATAATTACAGGTTCATCAGTCCAAGTGGAACTGCTCTTCTAAGTCACCTAAATCGCGGCTGTTTTAATATATCCCTGGCCAATCCATTGGGATGTGTCTCTAGTTTTGAGTAATATTTCGAACTGAATTCTTTAATGGTTTCTTTGATAGTTTTAATTCCAAGATCATCGTGTATATTACTATTTCGAATGTACCACGGAGCATAGGTAATACTACGAAGTATTTTCGCTTGGGTTTGTTGCAGGAGTTCTCTGTTTGGCGCGCTGGTGGATCCTCATAACTGAATACCATATGTCCATATGGGTTTGATTATCACTTTGTACAATAAAACTTTATTAGTTAATGACAGCTGAGATTTCCTTCCCATCAACCGATACATTTTGGAAAATTTTATTTTTATTTGTTTGCGCTTTGCTTCGGTATGATTTTTCCACGTTAGCCTATCCACTATTTGACCTTGGTTTGTTGAGGAATATTTATGTCGTTTAATTCCACTGGTGATCAAGTGCGTTTGTTTAGCGTGAATGTGACGTGAGTTGATTTGTTTTCGTTTACTTTTATGCGCCATGTCTTAAGCCAGTTCTCGATTTTGTTTAGATGATTCTGTAATTCCTTTGAGGCAGTTTCGGGATTACTGCGTGACACCAAGACGGCCGTATCATCGTCAAAGTTTGATATGACTACCTTGTTGGTTACAGGTAAGTCAGCTGTGTACAGCAGGTATAATATTGGACCTAGAACGCTGCCTTGTGGAACACCTGCATTGATATCATTTAAACAAGTAGTTGCATTATTTTGTCTAACCATGTACTGCCTTTGAAGAAGACAGTTTCCTAGAACTGAGTGAAATTTTTTCGGTAGAAATCCTTTAATTTTGTATTTTGTATATTAAACAGGACTGTTCTGCTATAGCTTCATAAAGTTGTTTGCCTTTCGGCGAAGTTAATCTGGTACCCCATTGAGTGTGTTTGGCGTTGAAATCATAGGCCGTTTGAATTCCATATGGCTATTTTGAGGACAGTCATTTTTGATTTTTAACGACTATCTGCTGTGACGTTTCCTTCTTCGCTTGCTTGCAATTTGGGAGCTGTACCCTTAAGGATACTTGCATATGAAAGCCCTTGATGCACACTACTGTTTACAGTTGCTTTTGGTTGGTTATTTTGTGCGTTATGATATGATACTTCTGGTCGTACTTTTGGTGCAGTGGAAGAATGAAGATTAAGCATTCGTTGCTCCACTCGCTGCCTTGGCTTTTGCGCCACAGTTGCTGCATTTTCTCACTGATGCTTTTGTTTTTTCTTTGTTGCATGCATTTGAGTTATGGAGTTCACCACAGATAACACATACATCGCTTAAAGTGCAATATGCTTTAGTGTGTCCATATTTTTTCTGGGTTCCTCAACGATAATTCTTCTATATGCAGCAGATATTTTATGTCAAATATTGTATGTTTCACTTTGATTTTTTGTATTATCTGGTTCTAATTCCAAACGGAACAATGACTGAGGCAACTTCTCACGGTTAATGATATTGGTGATTGATTTACATTGAAATCCTTTTTCAGCGAGGGCGGCTCGTATCTCATTTGCATTCACGTAGGCTTCTATGCCTTTTAACACGACGATCAATCCTTTTTGGCTTTTTAGTTGGTAAGTGTAGTAATGTTTACCATCTTTGTCGAAATGCTTAACTAACGCTCTGTACGCGTCAATATTGAGGGGTTGAATTTTTGTTTCTTTTATATCTCCTCTTTTTATCACGGAGATATAAAATTTTCCATTAGTAATCAACTCGATTGTCTTTACGAGCTCTCTATTTGATTCTTTCCTCAAATAGATTGGTGGCGGTTTCTCTAGTTTTGGAGCTTTTTCGGCCGGCGGGTCTTCAGCAACCAAATAAGAATACCGGGTGCTTTGAATTAATTCAGCGCTAGCTAGCTTGGTGAATTTATTCACGTTTGCACTGGCCGCTGATCTTGGGCTTCTCCTTCGCTTTGAGGTGACAGTAATATATCTGTCCACACTGACCTATATCATATCTACATACATATAAAAGTACGAGTATATTACTACGAGTTTCAATATAACGATATTACAAAATTCAAAGAAAAATTAAAATT
Organism: Tipula unca; assembly: GCA_951394425.1. Lineage (NCBI taxonomy): Eukaryota > Metazoa > Arthropoda > Insecta > Diptera > Tipulidae > Tipula > Tipula unca. The sequence goes on from OX596381.1 coordinate 197,033,986, forward strand.
CTAAAAGCTTTTCTTTTATTATAAATGTGTATTATTTTTAGATATGAAGCTCTCATACATCATTAATTGTGAAAGGTGAAAGAACTATTTTTTAGCGGTGAGCCACACTCTAACATTGCATTTTATACACAAATTAGTGGTTTTCCTTTCTTTACATTAGATCAAATCCTTACATATGGGCATTTTATTACTTGAGGACAAGGTATCGTTGCCCAACATTTTTTTTTTTTAAATAACGGCCATTTGTCGATATCAGACACACATTTGTTTATCAAAAATAAATACGAAAATTACTTCATACGCATTAGGTATATTAGTGTTATCTACCTAATTTTTTTGGGTAGCGTATGTATGTTAAAATTGATTTTTTTAGGGAATAAATATTTACTTTTATTTTTTTCACGACACACGTGGAATGATTTATTTGGAGAAGTTAGGCGTTCTGATTTTGTATATATACCAATTTTGTTATCAATATGACTTTTTAAATTTATTTACTAGTCGTCCTTTATAACGGACGATATGCATTTAAGGGTTAAAGGAAATGGTAAACGTTTTGGGGGATCACATTTATACGAAGTGGATACAGTTTAATTATACAAATGTAGAAAAAGGAAATGCCAAAATATATTTTTATTCAAAAAGCTGGATACCTGGGATAATCGGGTGCGTATAGATGGAACTCACATCAGCGTCATAAAGTCAAGTAACAGCCTTCAGCATTTATATTTCAATCGTAAAGGTTTTCACAGCTTCAATGCAATGATTGTATGTACAAAAAATTAATATACGCTATAGTAAATATAATACGATGACAGTGAAGTTGATACTAAAAAAAATAACAATAAAATACACCGTTAAAGTTGCCAATTTTTCCAATTGGAATTTTATTTATAGGAATATTTGAATTTGAGGTGTTTTGTAAATTGTATGCTGCCAATTCTACAAATAATTACATACTCTCGAGTACATATTCGGATAGGTTAGAGCAAATGCCACCATTGCGTTTATAGGAATTAAATTAGATTGAGCGGTTAAATTTTCACAGAATTTTGAAGTTTCGTTTCACCTAGAATTTTTGTGGTCAGTCAGATTAAATTCTGATGAACTTTTCTATTTTTTTTATGGATTTTTGAAGTAACTTGATTTGGATTGATTTTTAAAATTTTATACTGCCGATCCCAGAGATGTCGCCATAGGTACTGGTTTATGTTTTAAAATAGTTTAGGCTATTTCGAATCTGTATGGTCAAGAAAATTAAGTTCTGCTGAACTTTACTATTTATTTTACACTATTTAGAAGTTACGTAAGCGATTTCATTTTAAACAATTTTTAATAATTTGAACCGCCGATCCTAGAAATGGTTGGCCTATTTATATATATTTTAAAAAAAATTCTAAACATGATGTAAAATAAATAGTCAAGTACATCAGAACTTAATTTTCTTGACCATACAGATTCAAATTAGCGTAAACTATTTGAAAAGATAGACCAGTATACTTGGAGACATCTCTGGCATCGGCGAAAAGTTCATCAGAATTTAATCTGACTGATCACAAAAATTCTAGGTGGTCTAAACTATCTATTAAAATTGGTTTAAAATCGCGAAATTTCAATATTCTGTGAAAATCTAGCCGCTCAATCTAATTTAATTCCTATGGACGAAAAGGTGGCAGTTTCTCTAAGCTATCCGACAAAATACCTCAAACTCAAATTTTCCTAAAAATAAAATTCCAATTGGCAAAAATTGCCAAATTTAGCAAAGTAATTTTTTCTTATTTTTTTAGTATGAATTTGTCTTGTTACACTGTCTTGTAATACGCTTTACAAATAGCAAATACGCGGGGAGCTATCGCGATTCCACAGTTCGGAACCTTTCTGAGTAGAAACGCATCATATACTTATAATGTATGAAGGTGCGGGGCTCAATCTCGATTACTGCATATAATTATGTTCATTATAAATTTTGACTTAAGTTTATCTTTCTGAAGGCAATGCGGGCTATCCACTGGAGTCATATTAAATGAAACCTGGTCGGGCACCAGCTGCAAACACGGCTCATTATCATTGCAACATTGGGCATTTAAAAGGGCGTAACATAATTGAACGAACAATCGGGGCTCTAAGAGGCCGGATTTAGATGCCTCTTAAATGCATGGCAATTGCATTACACTCCTGATAAAGTAACACAACTAACGAATGTTTGTGTTGCCCTATCCGGATGATCGGTCTAAAAGTAGTTCGATATCCGAATTGTCGATTAATCGTAATGGTGAACGTTGATGATCCACTATTTCATTTTCAATTATTGGATTGTGTGTGATGTGTGATTGTGGTACCAAATTCACGATCCGGCGGATTCAATGCATGGATTATGTGGAGCAATTCTATGGACGCTTTCCTCCAACGCAGTGAAACTTAAAATTTTCTTAGAGCCAGCTTCCGTATAGCTATGATCTCAGTTTTAGTTGGTTTCATTTTTTTACGGACTTTAAATTTTAAGTCAATCGACACACTCAATCAGGAACAATCAGACTTATACGGTCTTTGCAGACATTTCAATGTGATTTTGAGGTAGACGGCATATTTTTGAAATCTCCTTCTTATAGATTCCATGCGCCGTTATTACGTTGGCCACGCGCACCGGTCAATCATCCCCACTGTAGACTTCGACTACTGATTGGGGGTTGATTTCCTTCGAGGAGCACTACCAAATCACCAACTGACAGATTTTGAATCGGTTTGGTCCATTTATGTTGTTGTTATAGAGAGATCTATTACTTATCGTAATTCCAAAATATTTAATAAAAAAAAGTTGATCTGCTTCCAAGTATCAAACATTCGTCTTTCCGGTATATCACGAATCGGCAAATGAGCCAGTCACCCAATCCGAAAATGACCAGATGCCAGGTGCCCAAGCTGTCGCTAATTGAGAACCGCCTCTACTTGTTTAATACAAGTCATCAATTGTTCGTTGTAAACTAAGCGAGTAACCGGACAAATAGCGCAGTGGTTAAAGCTGCGACGTTTGGATCGGGAGGTACCGGGTTCGAATCCCATCAGAGGCGGGATGCAAAAGGGATTTTTCATCTCCCGATTACGATCGGTGATTAAATTGAAAACATCTATGACCCTCTGTTGGAATGTAGAACTCATGGGCCGACCCATCTTCCATGTCACTGTACAGGGGGACATGGAGCTATGCAATGCGCAGGTGGTATGCTGTACTTGTGTGAATGTGATGAATGAATGGATTGAATAAATGTTGTGTGAATGTAAGGTGGTAAGGCTATGGACCGTAGAAGTGTCTATGCCAAGTCCTTTAAAAAAAAAAAAAACTAAGCGAGTCCCCTACTGCGGCGTAAATGAAATTTGGCAACAACACGTTTGAAGCATCCCGCATAAATGCTTGTGCGCTAAGATCAGAGTCTGTGGTATGTCTGTGTCAGTACCTTGCCACGAATGCGATAATGATTCATTATCACAACTCGTTCCGGTGGTAAATGTCACATTGGGTACATCATGCGAATCGGTTGGACCCGAAGGCACTCCTTGCACTTTCAAAACATCTTTTTGCAGACGGTCGTTCCATACAGCGGCCAACCGTGCGTTCTTGTGAAATTTCTTGTGGTAGAATTTAATTAACGTTATTGTAAATGCAATTTGGATAATAGGATCGGATGTTTCGAGCTGTACGGTAATGTGGTATGTTGAACACGACCAACCAACTCGAGTAATATGGTTTATATCTAGGAACTACAATAACGATTGTTTTACGACAAAATTCGCCTTTTCCAATCCGTATACTCGGCAGAAAAGCACTGACTCTGCGACGGCCGATCGTAAATTTGTTGGGCACGATGCGACTTTCTCGAAAGATTTGCCAGTAGGTATGTAAATGCTGTGGAAGTGACTGGTCCAAATCCAGATTCAACTACCACAGTGACTGGATCAATTATTTCCTCAAAATAATTACAGGTGCTAATATGCCGGGTGGATCGTATATTCGAGAGACCTTAAAAAAATTGCTCTATTTGAGATCGTTGAACTTTCGTTGGAGTCGGATGATTCCCGCAATTGTTGAATATTATGTTGCGTTTCGACCATTTTCTCAAACGGAGCAGAATGGAAAATAGGTAACTCTGAACTACTGAACCTACCATCATTATCGAATTGAGCGATTTTCTGGTCGAAGTTTTCGCAGATCAATCGAAAACAACTCATAGTTTGGTTTATGAACTGTCTAGTTGGATTACACAATATGATGCGGGAAATAGAAATTCGGCGTAATGATAGAATTTGTGTCGAATGCTTCCATGTAGTCTAACCTTTTGTACTCATCAACGAAATTTGAATAATTTGTAAAGAGATCAGCCGATCCCTCCAAATTGTAGAATCGACGCATAGCAATAATTTTCGAGTCCCCAAGTCTTGATGTATTTGCCAAAAATTTGAAGTTTGCCAATAAATGGTTCATTGTTGTCACGTGTGGTAAACTCTGTGAAATGCCTGTCACACGCTGTTCCTTTAGATGATAGTTTAGAATCTCTCAATCCGCTCAAGATTGATGTATTATCAAGTCTGGAGAATTATCAACGACAGAATGGCAAAAATGGTCGTTAGTTAGGCAAGATGATTTTTTTCCAGTCAGGATCCAGCCTAATACGGGTTTCTGGAGCATAAGCAAATCATCTAATTATTTGATTTGCCCAACAGACAAAACCTCCTGGTTTTCCAAAGTTCCAGGAACTTTGATATTCGATGGCATTGCCTAAGAACCCATATGATTTCTCATGGTTGGTTGGTAACTAATGATGTTTGGAAGCACTTGGACATCGATGATGGTGCATTGGTAGTGTTCGATTATAACATAATCGTTGAGTAGCTGGAATATGCAACGACGTTGGAGCCAACTATATGAATTTTTGTGGTACTGTTGCAATGTGAGAGATCTAGTAACGAACAAAAAGGCTCGGTCATGAAACTCAATTGAGAACCAGAGCCTAAAAGTGCTCGCCTAATGACTGAATGTCCCAAATGGTTGGTCACTTAAATTAAATCTGTACTCAAATAGACGAAAGATAGTAATCTATAGTCTTGAAATTGGTAGCAGTAAGCGATGATGACGTTGCCATGATCTTGCAGTCTTTGAAGCGGTAGGCGGTGGATCAGTCCCCGACTGCAGTTGGCGCAGGTCTAAAATTATGGTAAAATCCAGTAATTCCCTTAAAGAAATTACGCGAACTTCGTTCATTGCTGAGTTGTTGTACTTTCAGAAACTCGGCCGACAAATTCCGTCAACAAATCTGCTTAGCTGGCCCTCCTAGATAGAGCAGCCTCAAATGCATTAATGTTTTATTAACAATGACTAACTGTATATTTAATGATTGTATTTCATTCATAAACAATTTTGTTCGCTACGCTCTAACACCAACCAAATTAATTAGAAATCAATTTGTATACAACTTCATATGTGAACATCTTCACAGGTTGCAATGAATTTTGTACTTTTCAGCACATTTTACGCATCTAGATGGTTTACAACAAAATCGTTGTGTATGTCGATATACGTATGACATTTGTTGCACTGATGTGTCAGTTATGATTTGATTAAAATTTTCTTTGTTTTAAATATGTAGTTCATAACACTTTCTGGCTTGCAAGAATGATGACGATTTAAAACCATTACTTTAACGGTTCATGTTTGTAAATCTGCATATGTGCGCAATACAAAATTAGTTTCACCTAACATTCTAGTTACTTCGATAAATTTGTCTCTCCGTCTTTAACAAATAGTTTGACTGAGTCGCCATTTAACAAGTAGATTTGGAAGCTATCTTCTGGAACTCAGAAGCAAGATTTAATCAATAACCATTGGAGAGCAGGTTGCTTCCTAATTTTTAGTTGTTTCCGTAAAGTAAATCACTGGTTGAGTTTGTTTTTGCTTTTCATTCCTATTTTCATTTTCTATATTGTTATAGGATAAGTATTTGTTGTTGCAGTTGACTTATTAATTCACTCATCTAATCCTTTTCATTTTCGCTAGTTTACCATGGTTTTGTTCTCTCTCAGAGCTTGGTTGTTTTTTTTTCTTTGAAAACTCGTATTTACTGGTGTATTTAGTGAAGATTAGTTCGTTCGGTTCTGCATTCCTTTGAAAGGGTTTTCGCCGCTATCAATTTGGATGAGTGGTCCTCTCCAGAGTCAATTAGATCAGCTTCTGTAGAAGGTGAAGTTACCAGTTCATATAGACAGGTATATCACCAGGGGTACAAAAAAAATGATCTCACACAGGAATTTGACATTTGTATAAAGCCTGTGAGAGCAATTTCCTTTATGTATAGGAATATCGACTCCTATATACAAGAATTAAACTTCTATCGATTTCTGTGATAGCCCTGTATATCATATTCAGGGATGGGCAGTTACGTGACTTCAATTAATTTCTACGTCGACGTGTCGACAATGCGTAGTTACGTAGATAATGTAGATATCCTAGGAATCGTAGACAATTTGTAGAAAACGTCGATAATGTAGGCGATAGCCAGAGTTGTTTTAACTTTAATGCGATTCTGTGCAACAGTGTTAGAATTTTTTGTCAATTCATTTTAATCTTTTTTCAATTAGAAAATTTAGAATTACGAGACTATAGGAGAGATAAACTTAAAACTGAGACGGTCAAAGTATTATTTGTCATACGGCTGAACTACGGAATCGCTATTTTATAAAATAACTTTGGCTAGACCAGATAATTTTGAAGGTAATTATCGCAAAATTTTACTAACAAAGTTTAAGGAGTTCCTTTGGCCTAAACTTAAATAAAATCGAAAGCATCTAAAACCGCTAATTTTGCAAGATAATTCGACAGATCTAGAATAAAACTTGGTGTTGGCGATACTGCTGAACTTTTAAATTATCTTTAACATATTAAAACGTATTGGGAAATCAATGAGCATTCCCTAAGCAATAGCGTAAGGTATCGTGTTAAGGACTAGATGCACATGAAGCTAGATACATTTGCTTTATAATTGTTGCCCAAAATACCGCGTACATGAAAAGTGATACTGGTTTAAAACGAAGGTGGGGGTAAAAATGTGGATTCGAGTGGATTTGAGTTAAATTTTAAATTCGTTTTGCAGACTTTTTAACGGATAGATTTCAACAAAATTTGAGGCAATTTAAATATTAATTAAAACTCAAACATTGATTAGAAAATAATTTTTTGTTATATTTGATTGTGATTGAGTAGAATTTGAATTACATATTTTGAGTAAGTCAGGGTACAATTTGTACTATGAAAGTAGATTTGATTAAGTGAAATTCCAGAATAAGTTGAAAAAACTATTTTGTATTATTTGAGTTTGCGTATAGACTTTGAATTATAATTTAAGATATAACAATTTAAGTCAAGTTTAAATTTCACTTTAGAGCGAAATTTAAGTAGATTTGAAACAAAATCTTTAAATAAATTAAACGGGTGAATATAAATTAATATTTCAGCTGAATATGAACAAAAGTTGAGTGCAACATTAAATTATGTTTAATCGTATTTGTACTTGAATAGCTTTCGAACTATGTTGAGTGGATTTTCTTAAGTAAAGTTCCAGCGAAAATTCTAGTATCGGCTTGAATCAAGTTTTATTTATAATTTAAAGGGTATTTCAACGAAGATTTGTTATGCAAAACTAATTTAGCAATATTTGAAAAAAAAAGAAATTGTGTTTGAACTTTTTATAGGATTTACTCTGGACACGAATTTCGATGCATTTAGTTTTTAATATTATCCGAGGCAGAGCTATTGGTCAAGACCGTGGGGTTGACCAGTGAGATGTCTCGTCAGATGGTTTGTCTCTGTATATTGCAGCAACGAAAATCGAGAGGTATGTTGCCAACGGTATCGTGATAGCTCAGTTACGATTCGACAGAATTATTTTACGTTCTGCATTATTTGTGTGTACACTCTGATTTAACAAAGCATGCGGAAAGATAAGTCGGCATAACGCATGCATTATTGACTAGAAGTTATCTTTTGGTGACTACGACAAGTTGAAAAATAACGACCGTTGGCCGCGTTAATATTTGGTGTGTGATTGGCGAATACAATTTGGTTTGCCCTATTGCAGTGCAGAGTCGACATACCTTATGGACATTTTTTACAAATACAACTGTAAACTTGTTCATTCGAGTTCAAAAAGCTAAAATATCACAGGTTGTTGACGTTGTCTTAATTCTACGTGATATTTTGCGTGCCGGCAACCGCAAAGATTATTATGATCATATTATGGAGTTATAAAAATAACCCTATAGGTAACTCGAAAATGTATTCATTCGAGTATAGGTATTCGACATATTTGGACTAACCATTGGGTACAAAAGATGACGTCAGGTGGGTACGATGTCGTTGAATACGCCAATTGTGACGGTTTGTCAGGCACCATAAGATTCATTGAAAATTAAAAATTTAGCGAAAGCTGTGTACTACATAAATTTCTAAAATATTTTAACCGTTGTGCTGGATTCGACGAAAAATTGCTAAGGTGACTAAGATATTGATCCAACAAATCTATAGCGCCTAAGTAAAAATTCAAATCGGTTTTATTTGGACCAGTCACTTCGATCTTTAATTTTCAGCAACAAATATAAAAATTATGAGGGAATGAAGAAGGCAGTTGATAAGTTGATGATGGATATATTTGAAAAGTAATTTGTACCAGCGAATAAAGCCTATAAAAAAGAGAAAAAACTTGTGAACTATCATAGAAAATATTTATCAGATATTCTCAACCTATGAGTCGGGAAATCCAAAAGAAGGTCACCAATATTTTTTTTATTTAATTAAACACGATTTTTAGGATATTTATGAGTATTGGAATCTATCATTTCAGTGCAATAAGAAGTTTTAACAGCTTGCTTAACATTCTTATACCATCTAGTATAGAGTTTTGTTGAAAATTAATTTGACTGCGAAATAGGTTTGGATTGCAAAGAAACGTTCTTTACAAAATGGGGCCACAACATTAAATAGTTTGAGAATCGTTGATGTATATTTGTACATAATGATAGCAATTACTGTTCCTATAACAATCCAACATTTCTAGAAAAATATTTAGATAATTGGAATAAAATCTTGATTGGTTTAATAATACAAAAATATATCAATTTCAACCACAAAATCTTCTTCTTACTACTTTATACGGAATTTTAAATTTTTTCCAAATTTTCAATAAAACCGAAAATTAATTTCGACTCACTTTTTATTACCTTCATTATATAAAAGAAATATATTCATAATTTTATTGGCTTGATTTAAAATTCCAATATACTCGTATCTTGAAAAAAAAAGCTTTTCATTTTTCTCGTTTAAACGTATACCGGAGAGCTTTTCACAGAGTTCTTTATCCGTATATTTAGACAAAAGGATATTATCATAAAATTTGACGGTTATTGAAATATAAAAATGAAATAAACGTTTCGCGCTTATACATAATCGTATATATAAGAAGAAGAATGAATGTTCTTATATTATCCTCCGACCAAAATTTTAAATTCATTTTTATTTCCTTATTAAAGGTTCAAGATGTGAAAATAAAATAAAAAATTTGGTTTTATATGTACATAGACATGCAACACACACTCTGCAGCCTTCTCGTATTTATTCACAAATAAACTTTGATAACGATACGGAAGTGTTTTCGCGCGTTATTGTCTAGCACATTGTTTTTTTTTTTTATAACATGCAGTCGTTTTATGCCGGATTAATACAGCCATGGAACCAATTTTAAGAATATTTCACAAATATTTATTACGGTACGAATATATGCAAAAAAAAACCAAATGGCAATTCATCTTGAAAACAAAACGATAAAAAAAGAAATCGCATAAAAAATTTATGAAAAAATATGCAAATTTATCGACAATTTATGAAATCGAGCTTAAAAAAAAAATAAAAATCCCGCTCTCGTGATTTATCACCAATTCAAGTGGCAACAATTGGCGACTTTAAAGTTTTTGTATTTTTAATATATTTATGTACAATACCTGAATTTTATACTCACCCCACCCGCCTTATCGATAAATTCTCATTCAAAAATATTTCCGTCCCAAAATACTTTATGCGAGAGATCAAAACCTTTCGAGTATATATGTACATACATATACTTATATAGATGCTGTGAATATGACATATTTTCATATCGCCTTTATGTATACGTCCGCATCCTAAAATTTATTTACTTTCTACATAGCCAACAATTTAAACAAAAAATAGAAAAGGGACCTAAAATTGAAACAAAATAATCCTTTTTTGTGTGTTGTAGGATCTACATACATATCGCTTGTATATCAGAAATATCTTTCGAATTATCCCAAATATTTTGATTCAATCCCATTGTAGGTATATGTAGGTAGTGGGGTATGCTCATCCTCCTGCGCCGCACGTCACATCAGTATTCATGCCAACTAATTTTTCTCGTTAACTTAAAAACAATTTCGATATATACATTTACCAAACATATATATAAAACGACAGACAAACAAATTTCCTCTATATCTTGCACTTAATTTTGTTCATTTCGGGAAAACATTGGAAAATGCTATTTATTTTGCTCGTATTTTTCCTAGGAAAATCGATAACACCAACAATTTTTTTTTTTTATGATTTTTGCCTGCGTTATTTTATACATTGAAGGGATGTTTTCGTACAATAATATTACAAATTTTGTTGTTGTTGTTGTAATTTTTAGAATTCCCCAAACGCACCAAACAGTGTATATTTTAGATACAAGGAGGAAAATGGGATAAGGAATCAACCTTAAAATTACGAGGCCATTTCATTTATATTTTTGCAATAAAACAATAGATTCGGCGAAATTAAAAATTCCGCTCCCCGATCCTTTGTGCATTGGAATTGGTGTTGAGGAATTTTATGTTTTCTACATAATATACATTGTTGTGCGAAAAAGCATTATTATTTGAAGGGTTGCACAATTTTGATGAGGGTTGATATTGTAATAGAGTGTATATACATATACTGAATTTAAAGAAATTTGTATATGTGGGCAGGGCAAGACTAAGTTCATCTAAAAATATTTCCTAAGCTGTAACGTTAAAGTTAATTAACATAGCCGTTTTCATAGCCAAAATTAGTAAAATAAATCACTCTTTGTCATTCCTTAAACATACCAAACCTGCAAACATTTGGGTGGACAGATTTTACGATATTCGTAGACGATGGAAAACCTTCATTGATAATTTGGGAATCAAAAACTCATTCGTCTATACCGCTATAGACACTATAAATTTAAAACTAAGTTCGCTTCTTTATATTTCATCGGCTCCCAACTTAAATGGGCTACAATGGTTTCAAAACGCCGAGATTTGATCGATGGCTTAGTTTGACTACTTACTGTTCATATGACACCAAATATCCAGCTATTCTAGATTTCTAGATGTCCCCCATTACTTTACTCGTCGATTCACTGAGCTCCTCTATAGCAATACCGGCTTGTTGACATAGACCAAAGATTTAATGTAACCCCATAAAAAATGTCTAGATGTGTTTAATCACACGATCGTCAAAGTCGTATAATACTTCCATCGAATTTAGACTTCAATAAGTCGAATGTAAGACCCGCTGTGTGGCATGGCGCACCGTCTTGTAGAAACCATATATCATTAATGTCTAGTTCATGCAATTGACCAAAGAAATAACGTTGTAATATGTCTCTGTTAGCGATCTCCATTGACTGTAACGTGACGGTAAGTTTCATCAACGAAAACTAAAACGGTCCAATCACCATCAGCATGCGACAACCGATTTTTCTTGAAGCACATGAGGGTTTTCACATAACCAATAACGCATATTCTCTTTGTTGACGAAGCCGTTTAGCCAAAAATGTTCTTGAAGTTGCAGTCACCCTTCTCGGAATTTTTGTATTAAATTTTAGTTATTTGTAAATGTTGTTCGTTCGTGTACTTCACCATGATGAAAATGTTGTCTCTACTGAATGTTTTGATTCTGACAGTTTGGTTATTTTAGGTGCGTTTAGAGCGAAAGTTCAAAGTTGACAAGTCCCAAATGGAAAACCCGACATTTGAAAATCGGTACCAAAAACCTTGCCAAACAAATATATCATTCCTGTGTCACCTAACAATAGATGGGCAACGTACCGTCGATTCGAACAATGACAAATCATTTTGCAATCGTCCCTTCATTTTGGTGGAATCAGGGATGCTGACGTTAATTCGACGAAGAGACACTCCCGAACATTTTTTAATGGGTTGTTCTCCGAGCCTGATTGTCTATCGGAATCATTGGTGAATCTACCGGTTCGTCGATCTGTCGACTTTATAACTGTTCAATGTGACATTTCATTGTTTGGCATTGATTAGTTTCCATAGTATGGACACGACAGGGCCTATGTAGGAACTTAACGATGTTGAATGTCATCCGAACTCTATTTTTTCAAGAAGTTTTTCGTTGTTTATACCATTATTTCCGTTGGGCCATTCGAACGTGGATGCCACGGAGCCATGTACACTGGGCGAATACCATTTTGACCACAGAACTGCCGGAATTCAGCGCAAAGTCAAATACTATCCCGTTGTGACTCGCATTGAATCCGAGATTCCATAGGTGGCAAATATCTTGCGATGAGCCTGTAGGCCAGAAGCTGCGGATTTTATTGCCACCTGAATTACCTTTAACCATTTAGAGTTGGATTTGACTAGAATAAAAAAACATCTAATCAAGATCTGTACCACCTCCGGCATGGTTGATTGGCACTTTGTACATAGGAGGATAATTTTCTCTTTGTGTAGTTTGGGCCACCAGACGGAACTCCGAAATTTGTGGGCGATGATATGGTGGAATCAATCACTTGGTGAAATCTATCAGTCTATTTATCCCTAGAGAAGGCATCTTTTCTGGGTGCTTAATTCAGTAACACACTTTTGCGGGCTTACCGTCTAGCCCGCCACACGGTGTTCACTGAAGGATTTACAAAAAAACATTGTCTGTTGGTTATCGAAGCGGCAATGTCTTCGGCATGTACGGTTGGCTTGTGAACAGTGTGAATAAGCAGTACTTGTAATAAGCAGAAACTGTAATCTTACTAAGAGCGTCTATGTTTCCTACATGTTTCTCGGCTCGATCAACGAGTTTGAAATTTAACCAATTTGACGAACACCTTAACTTGTATTGTCGCTTGGTTTCGGTCATCGTGCTTGAGTGGTAAGCTATGGGAAGAAATAATTCCATAAAAACTCCGCTTCTCAACAAGTCGCCATGGAGCAGTTGGAATGGTAAAAATTAATTAGCACTAAAAAAGTTTGTCCCTTATCCGATGGCGGTGGAGTGCTCCGAGTGGTGTCGATTTTTTGTCGCATTGCTTGAAGATCGTTATAATCTATCTTGTACCCTAAAACATTAGTAGATGATAACCAATTTGACATTTATTTTGCTTCAAATGAATACTGTCAATTCGTTGGAAGATATGATAACGTCAAAATACGGTATGACTCGGTATGAGTCGGATGATCTTAAACACAGCTTCATGCGTTGTCTACGTTTGTACCAGTGCAGATGAATCGTCTACGATCAGCTGTTGGTACGCTTGTGCGAGGTTGGATTTCTTTACTGGTATTAGGCGTAGTCCACTTGCTGTATTCGACCGGGCATAGAAATCCTTGTCGCACTAGCGTGTTACGAATCGGCTTTAAACGAATCAGAGTGACTGTATTTCACCAACACATCGGAAAAACTGGAATTTGTGATTGAGTCGACCCGATGAATGGAAATTCAAATTCGACCTCAAGAACACTGGTTTTATTCCCGGTGGTAAAATGTTGGAAATCGACCAGCTTTAAATTGGTTTCACTAAGTCCGAACAATCGTTTGAAATATTTTCTGGGAGATAATCTATTTCAAGTCGACATAGAACGTGGTTGATGATAACTGTCTTGGACGTATTAATACCAGAAAGGTTAGATACTATTTTCACTCCTCAGTTACGACGATTTGGACGCTTCTTATTATCCTTCGGTTTGTTCTACCAACGCGCGAAGCTCTCTGGAGGTGTCCCATTGAATAAATTTAGCAGGAGCTGGATGTTTCTTATACGAATAATCTGTTTCACCACGTGTGCTGTAGCAGTGGTCTGCTACATAATTTTTTTTTCTTCTCGGCGGCTTCTGTGGTGAAGTGATATCCAACAGTAAATCATATTCTGCCAAGAACATCTGCTTTAACTGAATATTACGTAGTCTGCAAACTAGACGATCTTGCAGCATTCGTTTAAGGCTATCCCTGTGTAAGTTACAGGTGTCGACAATATATCGAACCTCAGCTACGTTCTCCCGAATATGGTCACGTTTGAAGAATGTGTGTAAGACGCGGTAATTTATGAAATGTTGATGTATTGGGTAAACATTGATAACGATTACATTACAGAAGTCTAAGAAGGCAAATTTTGAATAGTATGTTAACATTCCAGAGGCTGAGTTAGGTGAGACAAAGAGTAAGAAACCGCACAAATTTGAATCAACATGTAATGTTTGGAACAGTTTATATAGAGATGAAGGTCAATGAAAAAAGTTCACAAGAATAATTTTATATATATCAAAGGATTGTGATCGCATCCAGAGAACGTTGGGAATAACTATAAAATATGGTACAGGGTGCTTGGAATCAGAAAGGGGATAAGTGCCCAGTATTCGTTTTTTCAATAAAAATGATGAATCCTCCCTAAATTTTAACGTTAACCTCCACTGAATATATACACAATAAACTTCAAATTATCTACTAAATTTAAAGTAGCAAATTTCATCTCCCATTAATCAAATTCGTCTTGAAATTCGTAATCGATAATTTAAATACAAATTAAACTCTCTTTACCGCCGTATCTATATAGCAGCTCTATATGTATATAAGTACATACAGTAAATTCAACCCAAAAAGCTTATATCCCCCGCATCACCAATTTATCAAGTTGGGAAAACAAAAAACGGAAAAACGAAATAAAAAAAAAAATCAAATCTCAATTTAATTTCCCATTTACCACATTTCACAAAACTGTTTCACTCTTTTAAACTGTAATACAAATAACAACTCCATCGAAGAAATTTTTTTTTATCCCTCATCAAACAAGTAAAATTACTTTTCAAACTTTCCTGTAAATATTTTATTATATCATGATTTGCAGAGAGAGAGTAGAGTGGCTCTGTGTTGTAAAAAATACAAAATGCAATTTATCGATTCCAACGTTTATTTTTGTTCGCCGATGGATTTTGTGAAAAATAGCAGGTACAGACAGACGATGGCTTATTTATCTTAAAATATTTGTCTATCCCGATTAAATATTAAAGCGCTGGAAAATCTACCCCCCCAAATTTATTTCTGGAAAAAAAAACTATTTCGGTGTGCGGATGGATAGTATTTCAAGGACATGATCCAAAAATAAGCTTTTGGCAGATGATATTCGATTTTCAATGTTTTATATTTTATTTTTATTTTTCCCGAGACAACAATAAAAAGTTTTCTTCGGTACCTATATACATACGTATAAGGTACATACTTACATATTATATGCTCGGTTATAAAATATGATGAGATAAACAGTTTCACAATATACTCTTGCTCTACAAGGAAAACTTACTTTAATTTTTCTCGTATTTTTTGTGCTCTGCAGCTTTTTTATTATCTTACCCAATGTTACCGAATATACTATGTACATATATACAGGAGGATAACTCCCTCATATTTTTTGTTTTTAGCGGGAAATAGAAAATATAATATATTTTTAGTTGGTTGGGTGTGTGTGTGTGTGTGTGTGTGTGCGACAAAAAATATATTTCTGGAATAGAAATACATATATACATAAAATATAGGGGAGCCCTGGAGATGTAATCATAAAAGCTATTATGCATTTTCACTTTAAATGTAACAGCTTTTTTACTTTATTGGTGTGTGAGAGCCGTGTGTAAGTGTACATGCTATTTATATGCGTATGTATGTATTACTATAATATACTTTATGTATATGTATGTGCATCACCGGCAGCAATGTGTTTTTGGGGGAGCAATTTTAATACACTTTTCACGAAAGGGAATACGTATATGTATATGTCCGCATGTATGTATATGTATATCGTGAGCATAGGAAGATAATTTTTGCCTTGCGGGTTTGTATTATAATTTGAAGTGGAAAAATGATGAAGGTTGTTGGCACCAGAGATCAGGGTCGGGATAACGTACAAACATTTTATACTTATTTTTAATTTTCCATTTCACTATATGCAGTGGAGGGAACTTATGTCTTTCAATCGTTTTGTTTTTAGAACAACCTAAACAAATTTTTCTACAGATTTTGAAAATTTGATTTAAGTTTAACACAATTTTTTTGTAATTTGGAACATATATGTCTAGTGCAACAACCATAGCTTCTTGGCGATGTTGACTCTGGATTGCATTTATTTAATGGCAGAATCTTTTGTAAGAATAATATAGACAATGTAGACTATTCCTTGAATTTTGTCCTAAATATGGCATAAAAAAAATTTAGGATTTTGTTTTAGGACAAAGTCCTGCCACGTATATACCAAAACGTCTTTGGGTCTACCCTATTCGAAAAAAATTGTAGTTTTGATAAATAAACAAGTGATTTTGAGGTCTAAGACTACCAAGTTTGATAAGACTTCATATTATACGGATTATATGAGTTTTCCGATCTGTTGCTCTAAACCTCCCTAAAACCCTATAAGTTCTAATATTGAACAGTACGTTATATCGAGATATTCTGTTTTGCAAACTAACGCATATTTGAGGAAAATCTGTTTGTTGCTTTTTAGGACAGATTAAGGACAGATTGCTAGTCATTATAAGAGCTTAGCGTTCTCTCGTTTAGATAGCGTAAGGTATAGCATCTTATCGATAAATATATTAAAGCACCTTAATTAGCAATTCAATCATCCGTTATATTCGAACAATCAAAAACGCTTAATTCACGCTGAGCATTGAGCAACACAATAGCTTGGGAAGGGTTTTAGGCCATGTATATCGATGTTAGTTAACTAAAACCATTTCTAACGATCATTTTTAATCTATTATCAGTGACCGCCGTATAATCGGTTTAATCTAAATCTTCTATTTGTAATTTCAATATGCCGATGTATCGTAAGTTGTTGACGTTGATTGAAAATATTAAGCTCCTCTGAACTTGAAATTCTCAATATTGGATGCGAGCCTACTTTTGTTAACTCTGTTCGGCAGAAGGTAATTGACATTAGTTTATGCTCCATGTCCATCATTGATTTAATTTTAGACTGCGGAATGACGGATGATATCCTCACCTCTGATTACAGGTGTATCTCGTTTAATATATTAACCAATCGAAAATTAATTAATTGGGAACTTTTCTCTCTCGAGCCAGGTTCTTTACATATGCCACAGAGGGTTATTCGGTCGAGTAAAAACATTGAAGATGAAGCATCTTCACTTGCAATGGCAATTACGAGAGCCTTCGAAAATTCGTGTCCTCTTATCACTAAAAAATTATGAAAATCTGCTATAAGAAACTGAAGAACAGAACAAAAAAGTTTAAGCGGCAGATTGATTTGGTTAACTTTTTGATAACACAAAAGGATATAAAATTAGTAAAAATGGTTCTGCGTGGAAATCAACGGCATATTTGTTGTCGTTTGATTCAATAAAACTTTGGCTAAGAAGCGTGTGTGTACACTTGATTCTCTGCGTTACAGCTTACCTCTTCTACTAAGGAAATTGGTGAGGTGCTCCTTTCTGTTCAGCCTGGTTGTTTGTTTTGGCTCCAGATTGGAATTTGACTCACTATCTGATCAATCGTTATGTCTTGCGCTGGAGCCTATTTTCCTTTGCATTTTTTAACCCTCGTGGCCCTGATGCTATTTTTCCTGCAAGACTTTCCACTAATTCAGGATAATTTTTTCCACCTTTTCAAGCATGCATTGCTTTAAGCTCTATTCCAAAATCTTGGAGTTTAGAGTTGTTTTTATCCCGAAACCTGGTAAGTTTGATTATACGTATATAGTTTCATTAGAGCCCATCATCTTCCCACTTAGTAACATGTAACATGAATACAGAGTCAGTAAGTCCTGCGAAACCGCCCTACATGAACTTGCCACCAGGATTGAAATACCTCTTAATAATAAAGAGGTTCTTGTGGGTTATTTCCTGGATATTGCGGGAGTTCTCGATATCCCTTTGATTTTTGATATTGATCGCATCATTATCTTATGGATTGAATCCATGCTTAAATCTCGCACTATGGAGTCGGAGCTGGATGGGGTGTTAGTTTTTGTTAAGATTACCAAAAGTTATCCTAAAGGAGGTTTTGTAGCATATCTTACCTCTGCTGTAGCTTTTAGTCATTGACGAGTTACTTGTTAAGCTGCAGCAATCTAGCTTCATTGCACAGAGTTACGATGAAGATCTTGTTTTGACAGTCTTAGGCAAACAACTCAGTGTCTTATCCGACCTGACTCAGCATGCCTTAACTATTGTGGAGGTATGGAATATTGAGAAGGATCTGCACGTCAATCCCTCTAAAATTGATTTAATTGTTTTTACAAAGAAGAGGAATACTTTTATCGCGGGTTCCCTCTCTTTTGGAAGAACGATCACATTATGTGACCACGTCAAGCATATTGGTATTGTCTGGGATAGTAAACTTTCCTGGAAGAATCACCCGGACTAGATTTAGCTTCAAAAAGCAACTGCCATATTTTGGCAATGTAGAAGAGCGTTTGGTAAATTCGGGGGTTTAAACCTGGTCCTACCGCTACTATCATACGCTTCTATTGTGTGGCAGACAACTGCCAAATTCGATAACTCAAATTTTTTCTCGGTGGCTTATCCTTCGAGAGATTTGTGGAGTTCGCAGGATATTCTCAAACAAATTAGATGAGTCCATAATTTTCTTTTCTGATGGTTCCGTTCTTCGGCCAACATCTTATATTGCCAGTCCGATGAAGTGCTTGCATATATGTAGATGACTTATGCGCTGAGCAAAATATAATTTATTTTGGAACGAAATCCCAAAGTTTCAAATAAATAAGTTTGATTGGACTTAAAAATAGACTGTATTAATTATGATATTGAATAAGTTTGAAAGCAATTGATAGAAAAAAAAAACTGAAACTTTAAAATATTTTCATCGAACTTGGCAAAGTTTGATTGCGTTTGAAAGGCCGTAGATGAAAATATAAATGTATCATGGCGTATAGGAGTTACTATTTTTAACTGGGTCTGACAAATTTGACCAAATTGATTTATATTCCAACTCATTTGAACTCTTCTATATCCAACTAAATTTACCTTTCATTTATATTCATAATTGAGCTCAATAATCAAATTCATTTCGACTGATTGAACCGTTTTATACAATTTATCAAAAAATACGGTTGCATTTGAAATGAAAAAACTTAATTACCCTTTTTATTTTTACAACTTTTGTTTTGATTGAAACCTTGATAGATGTTTGATTGCCAAAATGTTACCTATTTCTCAAACGTGTGAAACGCAACAATTTAAGGGAATTTCATTAGAGAATAATTTTGTGGAATTCCTGAGTGTTTTGAGTTCCAGTTTTTGAAAACTTTGAAATTTGATTGAAATTAAAATTAAACTGAATTAATATTGAATGTGTTTGAAAGAAGTTTGATAGGACAAATTAAATTAATAATTTTGAAATAAAATTAATTGATGTATTTGATTTGAACTAAATTATTTTTATCAAATTTGAGTAAAATTTGATTGAGTTTGAATCAAGTTAACATGAAATATATTACTTTATCAAATTTATAGCATTGTGACGAATATTTTAAGAATTTAAGTAGAATTATTCGAAATTGAAAGATCAATAAAAAAACTGTTTGAACTTTTTTCGACTAATACTAAAACTTAGGTAAGCTTTAAAATTAATTGCCAACATGTTTGATCAAAACTTTAATTTACTATGTATTTATTTTGAATGCAAATTTAATAATTAATTTTCATAATATTAGTCAAAAGTTTGATATAGTTTGAAATTGAAGTATTCGATTAAGTATAATATAACTTCTTTGAGGGAAACACAATTGAAACGGTTTGAATAAAATTTGAATGGGTTTAAAAATAGAGCAATAGAATAAAAAAGTATTCAAGTTTTCCCTTTTAAGTTGTACAAATTTTTTATTAATTTAAATTTTAAAAATATGAGTTGTATTCGAATTTGATAGATATTTGATAGCTTAAATGTTATCTATTTCTCAAAAGTTTGAAACGTAACAATTTAAGGAAATATGATTAGAGAATGATTTTCTAGAATGAATTTGTATGTATTTTGAGTTCAAATTATGATGTAAAAATATTGAGTGAAAATTAAAATATTTAGTTGACGTGGGAAAGCTTAGCTGGAAAAACATTTTCCATAAAGATAAGTACAATGAATAGAGGTTTCAACTATAATTTGACAAAGAAAATTCGTAGTTGTCACAATTTATGTAAAATCTGAAATTTGAAAATAGAAATTTTCCGTAAATTAAACAAAAATTTGAAATTTGATTGAAATTAAAATTAAACTGAATTAGTATTGAATGTGTTTGAAAAGATTTGACATACCAAAATTAACAGTTTTGAAATAAAATTGAGTGATGTATTTGATTTGAACTCAAAATTATTTTCATCAAATTTGAGTAAAATTTCGCTTATGTATTATAGAAATTCAATGAGGAAAACACAATTGAAATGGCTTGAATAAAATTTGAATGGGTTTAAAAACAGAGTAATTGAAAAACGCGAAATAAAATTTTAATTTGAATTCGAATAATGACTGATCTAATTGGTTTCGATTGAATTTTATATATTCAATTTATTTTGAAAATAAATTGAGTTTAATTTGAAAAGCGGTTTAAGTTTGAAAGTTTTAATTTAGAGCTTTTTATAAAATATCACTAAAATTGAAAATTAATTTTGTTTGATACAATTTTAATTTTATTTTAAAAAAAATTGACTTTAAAAAAATGAATCGGAAATCTGTATTAAAATTAAAATAAAATAATTTTGAATGAAGTTTGAATGAAATTTGATTTAAAAAAAATGTAAATCAATTCTGAAAAGAAATTGTTTAGTATGATGTTTAAACAGAGCCAATGTCGAGTTTTGGTCAAGTTTTCGAATTTCTAATTCGTCTCTCTTATGTACATAATATAGTTTTTCACCACTCATATGTGGCAACAGCAACATGCTATATATGGTAATTGCATTACACAAAATAATTTCATAAAATCGGTCAAAAGAGAAATTAAAGCAAAGTGAATTTTGTTGTTGTGGTAAAAACCAGATTTTCAAGTGTACCCGCATCACTTGAAATTGTAATGTTGCAATTAAAATGGATATTTCATTATGCATTCAGCGAATATAGAGTATACATGCTACATGTACGTATGTATAGACGTTGAAGTGCACATTATTAATGTGTGTGCGATTTATACAAACGAAACAAAAGGATTTTGTGATAAGAGATGGAAAATTGAAAATATTTTTCATTGAATGGGATATACACACACACACATAGCAACGCGCATGTATATGTATGTACATAAAATATATAGCTGGAAGCGTGATTGTATATTTCATTGGAAAAATACGTTGTATATACTCAAATGAAAAATAAGAATATATTTTCCAAAATAACAAAATTTTCCAGTGAAATAAAGGATATCGTTTACTTACAATTTACAACAAATAAGGATTTTTTTTTATTTATTTACAGAATCGGATGAAGCAACTATAGGAACGCTAGTATTGTATAACGCGAAGTAAACAAAATATGTGTCCCGCATAAACAGATTTAACAAATTCCAAGAATTCAATGTCATGGTTATGTGCGAATTAATGCGTAAAATTAAATTCATTATCTAGAGAAGTAAATCAATATCGCTGCGGTATCTAATCGCATTCCATAAAAATTCGACTTATATGTGATTTGAACACCGCATATTAAATATATTTCTATATGTATACAGCAGGGTTTCATAAACTTTGTTTAGTCATGGAACATCGATAAAACACAATAGGAAAGATCGAAATAATGAAAAGTATGCATTGGCAGGGAAAGAAATCTGCAAATGAGACAGTTGAGTTTTAAATAAATTCCAGATGCTACATAAGTTCGATAACAATTATGAGATATAAAAATGCTTTTCTATACTAAACACGGTATTAAAAAAGAATCCAGTGATCCCTCCGTTGACCATGTAATTAACAAGAAAGAAAATTCATGGCCAAGGGTGTAGGTAATAATTTAAATAATTTTTCTATGGAATATAGATCATTTACAAACCTGCCCTGTGAAAAAAATTAATGTTGGACGGATAACTGCAGCAATCAATGCCATAAATGGGCCCCCGTTGCGGGCACATCAATTTCTTACATATTAAAAAAATCCAACTGTGACTTTCTTGGTCATCACGAGAGAGAAAGAACTTCCACTATGAATGGAATAATTCGAAGAAACTTTATCACTGTATGTGTAAGCCGCTCTTCTGGGGCGGTGTTCGTAGCAGACATATTCAAGATGGTGTCGTTGTTTGCGTTGCCTATCTCACTCCTACTGCGTTTTCTTATCCAATCATTTAATTTGGCCACAACAATGTTCTTCTGCTTCATTTAATTTAGACTCCAGTTGACAATCAATAGCGAATATCAATCCTTTTATCTCAACTATCTTCTCCAGAATCCCCATGGCGCGACTCGCGATACTTAAAGAAAAATCGACGAGAGAAATTTATGACAGTTGAATAGGCGACTTTTAACGAATATGGCCGAATAAAAAGGTTGTCAGTAACTGAACAGTAGATGGAGTAATGTAAAGCTGCAGGGCTAAAAATGTATTAGTTTCCATGAGGAATTGAAGCTGAAATTATTTCAAATGCGCATCTTCATTAGAAAAAATATCAACGTGATGGTTGAAAGTTAGCTCACTCAAATTGCCTTGTTTGAGTCTGAATGTTTAAGCTCAGTATATAAAGTATAACCTCAGATTGTTATATTCATTCGAATTTGAGTTTATACTCAAAGGGAATCCTCATGCTCAAAGTATATCGCAGCTCCCAATTAATAAAATGATAATTCAAATTTAAAGCGAGGTTTGCTAACCCATATCTGGCATGACTTCAGACGACTATAACGAGAATTTGATTAATACAATTTTTTTCTTGCTTTGTCATAAGAAAGATGTATCCATTACGTAACACTTCCATATCAAGCGAGCTTTGGTAATCTACGAGTATATCTTGGTTTGTAGGCTCTGTTACCAATAGGAAAATTTATTAAGAAAAATATCACTTACTGTTAAGAAAATGAAAAAACCCACGAACGGGTTGAAAATAATTATTTTTTTTGCCTAAACCAGAGAGTGATGGGAATGATGACGCAAGAGTTTGCAAAACCATGTTCATGGATTGTTTCGGAAAGTACGGTTTACTTATTAAATTTTGGTATTATTTCAGGAATAAATCGTCAGTGGATCGTCAGAAACTCTTTAAAATTGGAGGTAGATACCTTAGCATCAGAAACCATAACAAATATCATAAAATGTGAATAAATTCCTAAAAATTGAATCATACTATTTGCGGCAACGTACGGATCGTTAATTTTAGGCAAGTGACGTCACCGTAAGCACGGTGGAAAAAATATAAACGCTCTCACAGTGGTGGCCAACAAGGTCTCAAACTCAATCGCTACGAGATAATAGTCGACCCTATACAAAAACTTGGCCAAACGTTTTTTTCGGTTCTAGCTTCTTAGAAAAGTTGACAAACGCGCCACATTTATTTATTTTGCGGAAATTCCAACAGTCAAAAAAATTATCAAAGCTGGCGTAATAATTGCTAACAGGGTTTTAACTTGAACTCAAAGACAAAATAGTCGTACTTTTATCGACTTGCCCAGAAGAATTTATTTTCCACCAAATGAATTTTACATATTAAAAAAGTTTGGGATGAGTATTTTGGTACCAACTGTATATTTTGTTTACTCGATTTTATTCATACTAACCAAAGGATTGGTATTATTAAATATTCACCAGGACGTGGATCGATAGAGTTTCACGGCGATTAAACCTGAAATTACAAAAAATTTGAGTTAAATTAAAAATTAATTTTTATTTGGCAACCCTTCTCTCAGCAAATATCTAGCTACGCCACTGGCCAGCTGAATGTGTTGATTAATATCCACAAAACTAAACTGAAGTTGATCGGCAATCTTTGTATATTCGCTTATAGTTAATCTAGTTTATATGTAAGACAGCTCAACGAACGATGGTGCAACCTTCGCAAATCAGCCTATCACGGTTAGGTTAGGTTAGGTTGAGTGGCTGCTACGGCACACTTAGACCGATGATGGTCCGTTGTGATACCACAGGATCTTACTTCCCTATTACCCTTATGTGAACCAGTATGAGCTACTTATGTAGCATGATATATCTCGCACCTTAGAGTATTCGAGATCAGAGAGGCTACCGTCTCTTCCTCCTCCTCATCCATACAGCTTCTGCACAAATCATTTGCTTCTAGACCTAGCCTCTTCGCATGTTGTCCAAGTAGGCAGTGTCCTGTGAGTATCTTCACGACCGATAATCCCTCCAGAATTGCCTCCATCTTTACATTATTAAAGGCACCCTCAATATCAAGGAACGCCACAAAACTCTTGCGAGAATATTGAATCATCAATTATACTTACCAGGGCGTGCAGAGCTGGGTCCACAGATTTCCCTTTACAGTAAGCATGCTGAGCATGCTGGGCCCAGTCATTAGGCTTTATTTTTGATTGTATATGGATATCCATCAGCCTTTCCAAGGTTTTCAATAGAGTTGTGGGTCTTAAGTCCCGCTTTCGGAATAAAGATCACTCTGACCACCTCCGCGGAATACAGACCAATTTTCAACACCCTTTGAATATTATTTCCAGCCAGGGTAGATTAATGGACGAGTTGTTTTGAATCTCCACCTATAAGGTTTGAAACCTTCAAGTGCCCATAGGATCCTTTTTTTAGTTACGATATGAGCACCGTCTCTGTCGAGTCGTCGAAGTTTCCTGGAAAATGCTGTTCGATGAGAAGTTTCAAAGATTTCTCACTAGAAGCAGTCCAAGATCCACCCGGTTTAATTAAATAACTGGGACTGGCCTTCCTCAATACTATTTTGTATACTTTTAAGTCCTCCTTATAGGAAGTCATTAGTTCTTTAGGAGTTCCCGGCGTTATTAATCCTTCTAGGATTCCTAAAAGCTTTCCGGGTAGCAGGGGAAACGTGAAGGCTGAATGTTACATATCGAAGGTCAGAGAAGGAGTGTTCCTCGCCACTCTTCATTCCTTGACCATATAATAAATTTTATCCGAGGCGAAGGTTGTCGTCTAGAACCTCCTGCCGGTTTCTAGTAATAATTTTGGGTTCTTGCCCAATATTACTCACCCAAAGCTTAGTATTTAATAAGTAATAAAAAAATAACTCACACTCAGTGCTGCCTCAAATTGTGTGATGCGCATTAGCATCAAATCCATAAGGATCCCCCAAATCTTCTTTCATTCCGGTTCGAGAACCAGGTCCCCCAGGTTATCCGGCGAAACTTGTTTGTCCCGGTCCATATAGGCTGAGACCAGCCAGATTAGGCTGCCGCCCACCTCTAAGCTGACAGCAGTTATGACACCATTGCTGTATTGAGAAAGTATGTAGAAACATTTTTAAATTATTTTTGCTAAGAATGCAGGATCTAATTTTTCCAGAATTTCTTGAATATATTAGGTTATACCCCTTCATTCTGAGGCCACAGCTCCTGTTACTGTTTTTACAAGATTCTTGAATAAGAACCACGTCCTCTCCTGATCCAGTTAGTCTGAAGAGTAAAGCGCCCGACGCCGCCTTCGTATGGTACAGGTTAATTTGTGTGATATTTAGCATATCACCAAGTTGAGCCTACTTACCTCTTTTCACTCCCCGCTGCCGCAGGCTAGTTAGTGTTTGTCGGTTCCTGTTTAATCGCTGGTGTCGCTGGTGTTGCCTCAACCAGAACTTGGTTCGGGTAATCCTCGCCCGACACTAGGGACAGACGGCTGCCCATCTCCTTCCTAACTGCAGCCACCTCAGAGAGCTTCATTGGTTGGATTGTCTCCCCTCCTGGTGCATCTGTCTCTTGTGTGGACGGGCTACCGTCCTTATCAGGTTCCCCTGAATGCGTTTTAGAATCCAGGTACGAAAAAAATATTAGTGCGTTATACACTAATCCCCATTTTTCCAAGGTGATGCTCCCATCTTCGTGACTTCTGTCAATGTCGGCTTGCATCAGAACACGCTCCTTCACAATGTCGGAGAACGACTTGTGCTTCGATATAACCTTGTGGGGGGTCTCCTTCTCCACATGTATTTTGGCCCGTTTGGAGTTGCAGCCGACCTGGCCAGAATCCTGAACGCCGAGCGTCTATTCCTATAGCGCTGCTTTGACGGAGGGACGTTAGTCGATCCTACCTCCTAGATTATCCTTAGGTTCAGCTAGTTGCTGGCTTTGGTGCCATGGGTCGCCCACCTCTGGTGTTGTTGAGGGAGCCCCACCTTTACGGTTTAAGTTCTCCCCTGATGCTTCCGGCCTTAGGAGAGTGCCGATCTTGGTTTTGTTGTAATTTTTGAAAATTTTTGACATAGTGGTCCCACGAGTGTCGGAGATAAATTGGTCCAGTTGCAACTGAAGGTCGCCAGGTATCCAGAAGACTACGTTTGCGACTGGGCTTTGTTAAATGGGCCCCCAGCGTGGTAGTTAGTTGGCACGTGTAGCGTAACCGGCCCATCTGCCACCATTTACCGTGACCCGCCTCACACCTAGGTCAGTTTTGCGCACTCGTTTATAACGGACGAGCAACTGGAGGCGACGACATTATGAGCATAGATTAAGAATCACTGCGTATATGTTACATTACTCTCAGTGTGTTAAACCCATTAAAAAATATTAATAATCAGTTTTTTTAAATTGAAATATATGTTGTGTATGTATCTGCTATATGATTCTTTATGCTTTATGTGTGAATGTATCATTGTGCGGAATTTCATGCAATTTATAAAATAATACAAATGATTGTTGAATATATGTATATGCATATGCGGAAAATTATGGTTCGCGCGAATCAAAAGAAATTATGTATTATAGAATTGTAAATATGTATAAAGAAGCGCATAGAAGAGATTAGCAATTTCACACATATCGATTTTATGTTGTATGTATACAATGCAGTTTTCATAGAATATTATATCAGTGGCAAATGTTGTGCCCTTTCATTCTATATGTATATACGTCGTTCACCTATCCGGCAGAATTTTATTTTATATATTTTCGAGATCTTTGACCTGCGTATATGTATAAATGCGAAATAATAATATTTTTTTTTAGTTTTGCAGCATCAAAAAAAATGATAATTTTCTCATAAATTGAAAATTATTCGCATAATTTATGTTAATTTAAATATGATTGAAATTTATGTTGATGTATGCACATGTATACAGTATATGTACATATATAATTATTTTTGAAATTGATAAAATTTACTCAATTTCACCTCGTGCCGCCCACCTCCCGTACATATACCCATAACCATCTACAAGGAAAATTAAAGTTTTACTTTAAATAAAAACCAATTCGGTTTTTTTGGTACATATACGAATACAAAAGAATGGAAAACTTTTATCATAATTTCATTAAAAATAATGATAACAGTAATAAAAATTATTAAAAAGTTAAAACACAAAAAAAAAAAATATTTCATAATAAACTTGACTCAAATTGACTTCATAAAATATCATTAAAACGAAAATTTATTGGACCTAGAGTTTTCCTATTTTCTTTCCACTTACTACACATACTTATATGTATGTATGTGTGTCTCTATATATGGCTGCACACAATTTTCACACAAATTTTATTTTCGTATACGGTTATGTACATAGTATATAGGTTTGTAATTAATGGGAACTAGAAGACAAGACAATACAATTTATGGTTCAACCTCCAAAAGTCTCGGCAAACAAAATCGAGATATATAGTTGTAGGAAGTTAATGAAAAACCACAGTGGAATGAACGGAAATGGCAACGCAACAAAAAAATCTTATCTTTCTTTCGCGGTTTCCTCTTATATTTCACCATAAATTTGATCGTGTATATGTACGAGACTGGATACCGTAATGATTTAAGTGTGAAAATGACAGCGACGTATATATGGATGAGAGTGGTATGGTGTCATATATATAAAATGAAGATTAAGAGGTAAATTAAAACGACGAGAAGAAGAGTTCCATGTCGTTACTAATTGGGATTGAATTATTGTTTAGTTTAAAGCCAGAAAATGTACATTTCTTAAAAGCTTTCAAAATTTTTAAGCTTAACAATTTCGACCATTAAATTTATATTCATGTCAAATATAACACAACATTAAAGCTTTAGTTATCAATTCAATTATTTTGAAAAACTTAATTTTTTTTAAAGCTTTGGTAAAGTAACTAATTTAATGTTACTGAGTCGTACACGTCTAACAATCAAATATTGAGCTTTATTGTTTAGTTTAAAGCCAAAAAATGTACATTTCTTAAAAGCTTTCAAAATTTTTAAGCTTAACAATTTCGACCATTAAATTTATAATCATGTCAAATATAAAACAACATTAAAGCTTTAGTTATCAATTCAATTATTTTGAAAAACTTAATTTTTTTTAAAGCTTTGGTAAAGTAATTAATTTAATGTAACTGAGTCGTACACGTCTGACAATCAAATATTTAGCTTTATTGTTTATTTTAAAGTCAGAAAATGCACATTTCATAAAAGCTTTCAAAATTTTTAAGCTTTACAATTTCGACCATTAAATGTATAATCATGTCAAATATAAAACAACATTAAAGCTTTAGTTATCAATTCAATCATTTTAAAAAACTTAATTTTTTTAGAGCTTTGGTAAAGTAACTTATTTAATGTTACTGAGTCGTACACGTCTGACAATCAAATATTGAGCTTTATTGTTTAGTTTAAAGCCAGAAAATGTACATTTACTAAAAGCTTTCAAAATTTTTAAGCTTAACAATTTCGACCATTAAATTTATAATCATGTCAAATATAACACAACATTAAAGCTTTAGTTATCAATTCAATTATTTTGAAAAACATATTTTTTTTAAAGCTTTGATAAAGTAACTAATTTAATGTTATTGAGTCGTACACGTCTGACAATCAAATATTGAGCTTTATTGTTTAGTTTAAAGCCAGAAAATGTACATTTCTTAAAAGCTTTCGAAATTTTTAAGCTTAACAATTTCGACCATTAAATTTATAATCATGTCAAATATAACACAACATTAAAGCTTTAGCTATCAATTCAATTATTTGGAAAAACTTAATTTTTTTTAAAGCTCTGGTAAAGTAACTAATTTAATGTTACTGAGTCGTACACGTCTGACAATCAAATATTGAACTTTCAACCACATTTTAGTTTGATAAATGTTTGATGAGCTTTTAATTTATTGTGACGGATCAGTTTTGGATCATCTATGGATAAAACTCTCATTAGAAATCTTCATTTTTAAAATCTAACATCTGTAACATCAACGAAATCGGAAAAAGTTAGTGGGCCAAGTGGCATATAAAAATGAGAGGTTTTGCCAGCGGTCACTAAACCGGTGTAGTGACCATAGTTAACATCTGTGCAAGTTGGCGCAAGCTCTTATGCGTTTTGATGTCTGGCCTATATGGTTATTTTGAAAGTGATTTTCAAAATTATGGCGACCGTGTTAGACATGAACGAATTTAAACAAAATCTTTAGATGAGACCGCCTTCAAGTTATTCCAGAGTTTAAAAAAATAGCTGATTCGTATAGTTGGTTTAATCCAGAATTTTTTACATTTATTCAGTTGACATATCAGTTGACATTAGCAAGAAAATTTGGAATGTTGGTTTTGTACCACCTATATATACTTTTGGGAAGTTTTTTACGATCGTGTTGTTAGAGGTAATTTTTAATTTTCATGAGGTCGTGCCCTGATATCTCAAATGTGAAGGTGACAATGAAAGGAAAGAAAAAACAATTTTTTGCAATCGTTGAAGACCAAACCGTACGTTTGTGATATTAAATTGATGACAGCGTTTCAGTTCAAGTTTATATTTTTATTTGTATGATGTGGCGCCCAAATATCACAAATGTTAAAATAACTTTTTTTATCACTTAAAGTCACTGAAAAATAAATTTTCCAATTTTCATGTGAACCTTTTAAAAACCACAAATTAGGCTTAAAGAAGAACAATTGGAAGAACATCTTCTGGTATTATAATAATTTTTGTGGGCTTTAAGGTATATACATAAAATAAAATATTTGTGGTCGAGTAGTGAAACCATCACAATTGTAACATCTGGCCAACAAGGTCCTCAAAAAATATCAAAAGTGGGACTTGAAAGGGATAAGGGTCTGGGAAAACTTCAATGCGTTGTTTTGAAAGGAGGAACGAAAAAGTTGTATCATTTTGAAATCGGCTACTCGACGGCAATGTCAAAAACACCTGCGATTTTACACTCTCATTATCTAAAATATTTAATAAACAAAAACTGTTTAGAAACCTAAAAAAATGACGAACAAGATGTGAGCTTTACAATATTGATTTGACCCAGACACCTCCGGTTTCATATACTCTATTCCTATTTGAACAAAACAATGAATTGATACATCGTTTGAAAGATAAGGAATATACGTTAAAAAAACAAGCCACTTTCGATTTGCCGCTCACATCTTAAGCTAATGTTAACATATTGTATGGTACAGTAGTCAAACCGCCTCAAAAAATATCGCCAACAATCACTTATCGATTTAAAAATCCAACATTCACCTTAAAATAACCTTAAAAATAAAAAAATGAACTACCCCATTTACTTTCCTCCTATAAACACCGCCTTGAAATTTATCACTCACGAAAATTAAAATTTATATCTAATTGTACGAGCGTAAAAAATCCAGCTTATACCTTTCCATTTATAGTTGGATCATTACAGGATTTTTTTCATGTATACAGTTGACTCGAGCCCGGACTTTATTGCCATTTGCAAAAGTATATAGGTGGAACACAAGAATTTTATCCCTAGATAGGCCTTTTATATAAAAGCTCAAGTAACTAAAACTAAACTTGTTTAAGCGTTTAAGCCAAAACTGGTTGGTCCCAATAAATTAAAAGCTCGGCAAAAATTTGAACTAAAAATTAGAACTAAAATGTATCCAATCCTAAATTTTCCGCATATGGATCTGGTCTAAAGCTTAATATTTTATTATCAAACGAGTCCGACTCACTAACATTTAATTAGTAATTTCGCGAAAGCTTTCAATACAAATTCATTTAAGCTTTTTAAAATTATTTTTATTGTTGAATTTAAAGCAGACAGCTCCAAAAATCTACATTTCCTAAAAGCTTTCGAAATTGTTGAGCTAGAATCAATTTATAACTAAAGCTTTAATGTTGTTGGAAATTTGATATCTTTGAAAATTATATGGTCGAAATTGAAAAGCTCAAATATATTATATAAATAAGTTATATCTCATAAAAAGCTCTAGAATTTTGAAAGCTTTTAAGAAATGTAGATTTCAGGAGCTTCCTGCTTAAAATTCAACAGTAAATTGAAATATGATCCCACTTAGTTCCGACTTACCCTAAGCTAATATAAATGTGGTCTTGTCCACTAAAAATTTCCATTTGAAAAAAGTATTACTCTAAAAGCGTTTTAGCGACACTGGTCAGAAGGCGATTTTGCTCGAAGTGTTGCATTGTTGGCAAGATCCGTATATCAAGTGAAAATATGTGTGTGTGTGTGTCTATCTTTCTTTAAATATGCGGAATAACGTTCAAATAACTAGTTTAGTTGTGGTTTGTTCATTATTTTGGCACTAAATGGTTTTGTGAAAAATGGTACTTAATGCTGTTGTGTGTGTGGACCAAGTCCGTATCTCAAAGGTATATTTTATACGCCAAGTTCTATAATTCTTATTTTACAAAGTGTATATGCAGAGGTGAGGACGACCAAATATGTTAAGAATCTACATTTTACTTGGCTGCGAGTTAATAATTTAGTAGCAGCCTACGAATAGGGGACATTTTATAAACGCTTTCACCGAATCCTTTCATGATCGTAAAATAATTGGATTTACGGGGTTAACAAAATCTTTCAAGGAGATCGATCAGGAGAAAATACTTTGTTAAAATTAGTATAGCACCAATTTGTATAGCACAAAATTTATTTTCTAAATCACGATTTACGCACTGACAAGAATTCGACGTACCGAATTCTTTATGGCACATGAGATTGCAATGGTATATATGTGCAATTTCTTATGGTTATTGAGATCGGAGCCCTAAATTTGTTCCTCAGAAAATGAAGTTCTCTGAGTTTTCCGCACGCAACTTACCAAAACACTGGTATTGGGATATTATGTTTTTATTTACCGATGCGGCACCCGATTTAAATTACTGGTATACGCGATGCTTTGAATGAAATGATTTTTATTGTTCTGCCATGCTATCTACTTAAAATAATCGCAAGGCAAATAATAAGAAGTTCGTAATTTTTATTTAATTTTAAATTAGTTTTATTGACTTCTTTTATCTTCTATGTAAGTATATATAGGTACATATGTTTATATATGCTTCATCCTCAACTTGCAATACTTGTTCGAATCGACGTAAAAAAAGTCAAACAACAAAATAATAATTGTCAAGTGAATTTGAAAATTTTATTAAACATTTTCTATATGGGAATATCGATATTTGAAAATGATACATAAAAATTGTGAAATTCGTGGGAGGACGAGACATGTATACCATCGCGGTGCGGTGGTGTGGTAAAGTTGTTATACATTTTATGTTTAATAATGCAGGTAGTAAAACCTCCTTGTTAAATATACAAAAAAATGTTGATTTTTT
Organism: Tipula unca; assembly: GCA_951394425.1. NCBI lineage: Eukaryota > Metazoa > Arthropoda > Insecta > Diptera > Tipulidae > Tipula > Tipula unca. The sequence goes on from OX596381.1 coordinate 197,066,982, forward strand.
TTATCTTATGTGAATATATGATTTTCTATATATTATGTACATATGTATGTACATACATAGGTATGCTCGTGAATAATAAATAACAATTTTTTGTGTTGTGCTTAGCAGCGCACCGTGTTATTTTTAATTTCTTTAAGTGTAATGTCAATTATAATTGTCGTGCATTTAGAAATTTTGTGTGACGGCTTACGAGATTATAGTATATGTATATTTTCATTATTGATTTACAATCTGCGATGGCTTCCTTCAATAGAATACACAATTATTTAATTAACACTAATTACAAATTATTTATACGTTCCAAGACTCACTGCCAATCATTGTTTACAATTGTACATCAATAAATAACTCTAACTATTTGACTTGGTCTAACTGAATATAGGAATATTTGAATGAATCACTTTAAGCTACCGCTGCTGCTGTCAAATTTCTTTACTCCCTTTAATAGCTGAAGCTCTCATGTTCGAAGCTGCTTTATGAAATCCGAAGTATCTGTGTTTGGGTTCGAATTTTGATCTTTGATGAAGAATTCACCGGGAACCTTGATATTTCATCCATACACAAGCTTTGCTGGAGTGCAGTTGAGGTCTTTCTTGACTGAGGTTCGATTACCCAATAATACGGTAGATCAAAACACCAAAGGGATGTATTCTCGAGCTGTTAAAGTGGCCTTAAGTTGCCTGTGTAATCGTTCGACAAGATCATACGCTTTTGGACTATATACTGTTGTGAACATAAGAGGTTCGTGAGCTCGGTGTATATTGTTGATCCAAATTGGTCTGTTGTTATATATAGAGTGGGCCTTATTTATGGTTTCGGCAGTCATTACTCTGATTGGATAAGCTTCTGGACTTAGAATGTAATGATAGCCATTCGATTGGGGCAGCGGACCAACTAGGTCCATGTTCAAACCTGCCACTTGGTAGGTCAAATTTACCAAGTTCTGATTTTGTGTGGCGTTGAATTTTGGATTTTTGACATTGCGAATACAAGATTTTGCCCAGTTACTTGTATCAGTATGGTCTGCTTGTTGCAGGTTGACTCTTGATTTCGAATTCCGAACTGTTGGAGTAATTCTTTAGAAAAATTCTCACCAAATTGCGACAAACAGTCGCTAATCACATTTTGTTTACCTTGGATGTGGTAAATGTCGGTCGTGACATTGTGCAATATAATCAAGATGTCGTAATTGCTGAGGACTATTGAGAGGTTTGTGGTCGGTAAATATGGAGAAATTTCGGCCTTCGACGAAATGGTGAAAATATTTTATCGCTAGATATATAGCAAGAAGTTCTCTATCAAATGCAGAGTATTTGACTTCTGCTGCAGAAAGTTTATTTGAAAAGAATGCTAGTGGCTGCCAAAATCCATTATTGCGTTGCTGTAAAACAGCTCCAATTGCTATACTAGAAGCGTCGCTGGTAATGTTTAACTTAGTGTCGTTAAACGGATGTGCCAACAGAGTGGTACCGGCAAGAGAACGTGTGAGATGATTGAAAGACGCAGTGCATTCTTCGGGCCAAGAGAAGTTTATTTTGTGTTTCTCTCTCTTAAGTAGTAAAATGCCTGTAAATAGGCGACAACAGTTCGGCTAAACGTGGTAGTTCACCATACGAATTGCTGTACTTGGCGGATTGGGGTTGGCTCTGGTAAATTTGAAATTATTTCAACTCGGTCTTTTGACGGGAGGATCCATCTTCCGAGTTTGCGTGGCCCAAGAAATCGAGTTACTTTTAAGTTTAATCAGTATTCCATCTAGGAGTAGCTTGCAATGAGGATATCATAGATATAAGAAAAGACTAAGTCCAGCCGTTTTAAAACTTCGTTAAGGAATTGTTGGAATGTCTGGAATGAGCTGCGAAGTTCAAATGGCATTCGGGAGAATTGCTCAAAGGAAATCGCTGTTTTATGTATATCCTCTGGAGCCAAACGAATATGATGATAGTCCCGTACCAAGTCTATTTGTGAGAAAATAGTGTATATATCTTGGACCGTGATAGTGTTTAGCTGTCGATAGTTTCCCTAAAGGCACCAGTTCGTATATTTCTTCTACACGATATGTAGAGGTGAGAAGACTGGAGATGATGAGGGATAGCAGAGTCCGATATCTGTTATACACTGAAATTCAGTTTTCGTAGCTTTCAGTTCAGTAACGTCAAGTTGTCGCGGTTTGGCACAAGGACGAAGTAGTGAACTATATTACGCTTCAGTGCGCACAGGGTCTTTCTTTAAAAGAGCGTTGTAAAAATTGTTAACGCTGAAATGTTGGTGTATCAACCTGAACGATGGTGCGTTCACGATAAGGGTTGTAAGCGAGTTGGAAAGTTTTCTGTTTTTCAAATCGACCACGCGGCCATATTTAGACAGAAAGTCAGCACCTTATAATAGGTCGGTCTACTGCCGTACGGTTATAAAAGGATGAGTGAACGAACGCCTGAGACCGATATTGACTTTTAATAATTTTGTACCGTAAGTAGAAATTGGGCTACCATTTGCTGCCGTCAGAATGCAAGCGGTGTCTTTTACGTATCGTGGAAACTTTTTAACTAGTATCACAGATACTTCAGCCCACGAATCGATCGAAAAAATATTAAAAATTTTAAGTAGCTTCACCATGAGTAGTAACCAGTAGTTGTGATCTGGACCAGTTATGATCATCTCGATCTATTTTGAAAACTTTCTCTGTATGGTGATCTTCCAAGATATCCAAAGATCATGTTGGTTAGTGTTTGTTGAAGATCAGCCAATTGTTGTTGCGTCTGGTCGAGTTGTTTTTCATTCTTGCAAGGCCTGATTCACCGCCAGCAGTTGCCTTGCCAAAGAACGGTTGCTGTTTGATTTCAGCAATTGAGGGAGTTATTCTGGATTGATCATAAATCCAGATTTGGTCAGTGACCGGTAATAGTTCCTGTATGTCCTTTTCACTATTCCGCGCCAGGATGGCTCGTAAATCATCTGGTAATCGTTTTAGTCATAGATTTTTCAGTAAATCTGCATTTGCTAAAGTAGAATCGCCTGCTTTTTATTCAACTGACGATAAAAGTAGGACGGTCGTAGGTTTCCTATTTTCTGGAAATATATAGCGGTCCATGTGGTGATAAAGCACCAATAGCATGTGCAAGCTTTTCATCCATCATTCTCCATACGACGTATGAAGAATTGTTGTTCGATGACTGTGAACTATACCCCTGGGTGTTCGCTCCAAAACAGAGGAATCTTCGGTTGCAGTATCGACGTTTATTTTCAGCATAACGGCGCTAGGTTAATTTACTGCGCAATTACTACGCAATTTTGCAAGAAAAGTTTCCTGACCGTGTTATTTCTCGAAGAGGTGATCACAATGTGCCACTGAGATCTTATGATATAACACCTTCAGAATTGTTTCTTTTCGGCCAAGTGAAGAATAAGATCTATGCCAATGCTCCACAACCGATTCATGACCTTAAACATGGAGTTCATGAAGTTATCGAGCACATACAGCCGCAAATCTGCGAATTGCTTATGGAAAATTTCATGATAAGGATATGGTGCTGCAAGCGTAGCCGTGGTGGCCATTTGGCTGATATCGTTTTCATTTGTTAATGGCATACCTTCCTCTTTTCACTGAAAAAAATACTCGTTTTTTTAATGTCAAAATGAAACCTCTTATTTAACCTTTACTTGAGCTTGAAAAATATATTCTATATCAAAAAATATTGTTTTCTGTTTGCATAGCAATGACGTTTCGCCCTCCAGCGGTGTTCAGTCATTCCGACTTCTTGTCAATTGGAAAACATAAATAATTTTTACTCATTCTTAAAATCACATATAGACTATAATTATAGACTTATTTGGACAAACTTTACTGAATATCCTTATAAAGTCGACCTAAAATTCCCAACAGTTTCGAGGGATACATATATATGTACAAATCTATATAAGACCCATTTGTTTAATTTTTCTAACAAGTTATGTTTTGTTCGTAATGTATAATATATACGTTTGAACCCATTTTTTTTACATGTCACCATAAAATAATTTCAGAACATACATACACACATATTTAATATACAACATAAAAAGCTCACGAAAATCTCATAAAAATAAAATATTATGTGTTATGGTTTTAATCATAAAAATAGATTAGGGTATTCAAAAAAAACAAAAAAATATTGTTAGATCCTAAACATATAAACAGATCTAGACAGTTTTTGGATAAACCCTACTATACATATGTACGTAAAAATTTTTCTTAAACAATAAAAAATACAAAATATTTCCATTGTTGTCTCACAAATTTATGCGACTCCTGTATTTTCCGAAAACTATATATACATATACACATAATGTAATAGAAGGATTTACAGATGAACAAATGTCAAATTATTATTTTATTTTTTTTTTGGGACATAAACTAGGTGTATCTGTACAGAAAAATTTTCCACAACTCTTTGTTGTGGTGCACACATGAAAATTATCTTGAATGCGGTACACAAACAAAAAATGTTAAAAATATTTCATCCGTGACAAGGTTTCGTACATATACGAATGTACGTATAAATACAAAAACAACAATCGTATGTTTTGTAATATGTAGAAACATAATAGTATGCTAAACAGACACACATACATACATATGTACAAGATCAAGGTGTATTATCTCGACTATATACGTTTGTACGATTATCGTGATGAAACCAGGCTTTAGAGTAGAATATATTATGTTTTCGGAATTTAACGTTAACCCCCAGATGGGATTCATATGCGGAGGATAGAATACGTTTAACATAAACACAAGAAAGATGGGTGTATGTGCTTTTATATGAATACTTGTCATAATTTATGTATGATAAACAGGTAAAAATTTATTTTTTCTAATTTAGTGGTGGATTTTAACTAAGAATGTTTAAAAATTATAACCTTAAATATGATCAAAACGGCATCTGTATACACTTAAAGAGTCTTTCGAAATATGAGCTTTAGATTTATTCCAATTTGTTTGTGTTATTGCTATAATTGAAAAACATTTAAATTTAAATATAATGCTAGAAAAAAGCTCAAACATTTATACTTTATAATTTTCCATAATACTTAATTTTAATTTTAATAATTTTTGAGCATTGCAAAAATGGAACTCACACAAAATTTATCAAATTGTCGTTCAATTCATGAAGCTTTTATAATTTTAAGCCTTATTTTAACAATAAGTGATTCATGAAGATGAACAAGCTTAATTTACGCAAAATAAAATAATAATAATAAAAGCTTACCACACAATAAAACTTTTATTCCCGAAAGCTGTGTACCATAAAAGCATGTATTCAATGATACAGACCATGAAAGCTAAGATATGTATCACATGTGTTCTAACCAAAAATGGTACCGCATAAGGTAAATAATTATAAATTAACATTGTTAAAAAGCTTATTTAAGTTTTATGGCATTGCATGATGATACACAGTTTGTACGCTCTAAGAAATTGGAACTCAAACAAAATTGATCAAAATGTGGAATTTAAGGTTTTTCAATTTTATTTAACTTAGCTTTCATAATTTGAAAGTCGACTTTCAGAAAAAATATTTTATGAAGCTTAATCAGCGCAAAATAAAATAATATTTATAGTAAAAGCTTTTATTGCCGAAACTGTATATCATAAAGTCATGTAGTCAATGATAAAAATGATGAAAGCTAAGATACATATTACTATGTGTGTTTTGACCAAAAATGGAACCGTATAAACTAAATAATTTGAACGTTGTGAAAAGCTCAATTCGCTTTTATAACATTACATCACGATACACAGTTTGTGAGCTTTGAGAAATTGGAACTCACACTTCAAAATGTGGGATTAAAGCTTTTTTAATATTGTTAAATTGAACTGTCCTAATATGAAAGCTCATTTTCGGAATAAATATTTGATGAAATTGAATAGCTCAACCTGCGCAAAATAAAATAATAATAAAAAATTTTTATAACCGATTCTGTTTTATATTGAATTGTTATTATTCAAAACTTTTATTCCCGAAAGCTGTATATAATCAAAACGGGTAGTCAATGAAAAAGTTAACGAAAGTTAAGATATGCCTCACAATGTGTGTTCTGACCGAAAATGGAACCGTATAAGATAAATAATTTAAAATTAACGTGGGGGAAAAGCTCATTTAAGGTTTTAACATTAAATCATGGTACACAGTTTGTGTGCTGTAAGAAATTATAAATCACACAATATTGAGTGAGATATTAAGATATGATAATCGAGCTTTTTTTTAAATTCAATGAAGCTTTTATAATTTGAAAGCTGATTTTAAGAACTAGTTGTTCATGAAGTATAATCTGTGCAAAATTAAATAATAAAAACAAAAGCTTCTCACAACCGATTCTGTTTTTTTTTACTAAAATAAAACTTTTATTCCCGGAAGCTCTATACTATAATAGCGTGTGGTCAATGATAAAGATCATGAAGGTTAAGGTATTTATCACAATGTGTGTTTTAACCAAAAATTAAACCATATAAGCTAAATAATTGTAAATTGTCGTTGTTTGAAAGCTCATTTAAGCTTATAAAAACATAATGGTACACAGATTGTGAGCTGTAAGAAATTGGAGATTACACAAAATTTGCCATAATGTGGAATTGGAGCTTTTTAAATTTTTTACACTTAGCTTTCATAATTTGAAAGCTAAATATTTCACGAACCTGCACAAAATAAAATAATGTTAATAGTAAAGCTTTCCATAAGCCATTCATTTTTGTTACGCATTTATATTAATAATAGCTTTTATTCCCGATAGCTGAATGTCATAAAAGCATATAGTCAATGATAAAGATCATGAAAGCTAATATACCGGGTGTTTTTTTTAAGCTGAAACTTTAAAATATCTCTAACTAAACTAACTAAACTAAGCCCTCTACGATAAAAATTACTATTATCAAAATTAAATCATTCCGGGAGGGAAATACATTAGTGCTAAAATTGTGCCTCCTTGTAAGGGGAGTGGGGGGGAAACTTGGGAACTAAAATAGGAACACCTATTTTTTATTGCAGATTCAGATTCTACGGCTAAAAGTACGTAGGATTTCCTTGAATCATTTTTTTCGATTCATGATAGATGGCGCTGTAGAGGGTTCCCATTTTAGTTTCCAAGTTGGCCCCAAACTCGACCGGTTCTGTTTTATTATAAATTTGTATTACTAAAATAAAACTTTTAGTCCCGAAAGCTGTATACCATAATAGCATGTATTCAATGATACAGATCATGAAAGCTAAGATATGTATCACAAAGTGTGTTCTAACCAAAAATGGAACCGCATAGGCTAAATAATTTTAAATTAACGTTGTTAAAAAGTTTATGAAATTGAAGTTTTTTATTTTTTATTTAACTTTTATAATTTGAAAGCTAAATATTTCTTAATCTCCGCAAAATGACATAATAATAATATTAAAAGCTTCCCATAACCCATTCTGTTTTAATAAGCATTTATGTTACTAAAATCTTTTATTCCCGAAAGCTGCATTTAATGAAAAAAGGGTGGTCAATGAAATAGATCACGAAAGGTAAGATATGCACCACAATGTGTGTTCTGACAGAAAATTTAACTGTATCATCTAACTAATTTAAAATTAACGTAGGGAAAAAGCTCATTAAAGCTGTTACAATACATCATGGTACACAGTTTGTGAGCGGTAAGAAATTAAAATTCACACAAAATTTATCCAAATATCAAAAAATGATCAAAATTGAGCTTTAATTTATATTATTAAATTATGCTTTTATAATTTGAAAGTTCATTAAGAACTCATAAAGTAGTTCATAAAGCTAAGTAGCTTAATCTGTGCATAATTAAACAATAATAATACAAATAAAAGCTTCCCCCAATCGATTCTATATTATAACCAATTTTTATTACTAAAATGAAATTTTTATATCTGAAAGCTGTATACCATAAAAGCGTGTAGTCAACGATAAAAATCATGAAAGCTTAGATATGCTGTATGTATGACAATGTGTGTTCTAACCAAAAATGGGACCGCATAAGCTAACTAATTTCAAATTTACGTTGTTGAAAAGCTCTTTTTAGCTTTAAGACATTACAGAATGGTTCATAATTTGAAAGTTAAATAATTCACGAAGCTTAGCTTAATCTGCTCAAAATAAAATATTGTTAATAGTACAGCTATAAATAACCCATTCTGTTTTATTATGCATTTATGTTACTAAAAACCTTTATTCCCGATAGCTGAATGTGATAAAAGCATGTAGTTAATGATAAAGATCAGGAAAGCTAAGATACGCATTACTATGATTGTTTTGACCAACAATTAAATCGTCTAAAATAAATAAATTAAAATAAACAAAAAACCTCATTTAACCTTTATAACATTGAAAGCTTGTGAGGTTTGAGAAATTGGAATTCACACTTCAAAATGTGGGATTGAAGTTTTTTGTTTGTAAATTTGTGTTAAATTGAGCTTTCCTAATTTGAAAGCACAGTTTCCGAATAATAAGTTTATGAAGTTGAATAGCTTAATCTGCGCAAAATAAAATAGTAAAATTAATAGAAAAAGCTTTCTACAACTGATTTTGTATTATTATTAATTGTTATTACTCAAAACTTTTATTCCCGAAAGCTGTATATAATGAAAACGGGGTAGTCAATGAAAAAGATCACGAAAGGGAAGATAGACATCACAATGTGTGTTCTACAATGGAACCGCATTAGCTAAATAATTTACAATTAACGTTGTTAAAAGTTAAAAGCTCATTTAAGCTTTATGACATTGCATAATGGTTCACAGTTTAGGAGCTATAAAAAATGGGAACTCACACAAATTTTTTTTATATATTTTATTAAACATAGCTTTCATAATTTGAAAGCTAAATATTTCATGAAGCTACGCTTAATCTGCACAAAACAAAATTATAAAAATATTAAAAGCTTCACATAACCAATTCTGTTTTAATAAGCAATTATATTATTAAAAGAATTTATTCCCGAAAGCTGTATATCATAAAAGCGGGTATTCAATAATAAAGATCATGAAAGCTGAGATATGGATTACCACGTACGTTTTGACCAAAGATGGAACCGTATAAGCTCAATAATTTAAAACTAAAGTTGCGTTAACGTCACTAAAAGCTCAATTAATCTTTATAACATTATATCATGATACACAGTTTGTGAGCTTTGAGAAATTGGAACGCCCACTTCAAAATATGGAATTTAATTTTATTAAATTTATCTTTCCTAATTTAAAAAAGCTCACTTTCAGAATAAATATTTTATGAATAGCTTAATCTGTGGAAAATAAAATAATAATAATAGTAAACGCCTCCTTCAACCGATTCTGTTTTATTATGAATTGTTACTATTTAATACTTTTATTCCCGAAAGCTGTATATAATGAAAACGGGGTAGTTAAAGAAAAAATCCGTAAGGTAAGATATGCATCACAATGTGGGTTCTGACTGAAAATGGAACTGTACAATCTAAATAATTTAAAATTAATGTGGCGAAAAAGCTCATTTAGGCTTTTTAACATTACATCGTGGTACACAGTTTGTGATCTCTAAGAAATATAAACTCACACAGAATTGAACAGAATGTTGATCAATTTGAATTTTTTTAAATTTCATTCAATTTTATTTTAAATGTTAGTACTTCCTGAAGCTAAGTAGCTTAAGCTGTGCAAAATTAAATAATAATAATGATAACAAAAGCTTCCCACAACCGATAGACAAATATTGGCAAAATGACTTATCTACATTTGGTCAGCTCAAAATAATTTTCTGGCCATCATTAAGTCAGGTAAAATGTATATGCGGAATAATCACGAAACATTTTGACTCCAAAATTAATAAATGGCCCATTCCCCAAGTAGTGCTAAGTGATGAACATGTTTATGTTGTATGCAAACTATATGGCAACTGATAATTTGGAATATTTAAATATTCAGGAGCTTTGATTTTTGCTGGAAATTTACGAACTGAAGTAATTAAATTTGTGCGTGTTTCTGAATTTGTGGAATTTTTAAGATATACAATTTTTAGTTTGCAACATGCTGTGCTACACACTTTATTTAACATGAGCCGTCTGATTAAGTTCATTATTGTATTGACAATCGAGCCATAGCTGGAAGCTGAATCTATCTAAGCGATTACCTTTGCAATGTCTGTTTGCAATTTTTTTTCCGACAGTGCCGGGAGAGAAGAATGATTAACGTACCATGTATAACTGTTTTAGAGCATACAAGTTACATAGGGAGCGGCCCACGGCTCGATCTTTGGCACGCCTTCTACGATGGTCTACTGTGAGCCGAGTTGCTTATACCCGCGCGTGATACCAAACTGGCTCAATGGAAACTGACTCGAGTGATGCGAACTGTGAACAGTTGGATGACGGCACATGGGCTGTCGCTGGCGCTAAATAAAACCCAGATTGTCATTCTGACAAAAAAAAAAGAATGCAAACCACTCTTCCGATGTGGGTCGTTGATGAAGCAACTGAGACGAAAGCAGCTGGAAAGCAGCTGTAAAGTTGAAGCCACAATCTAATACTAGGTGCCTCTTATATGGAGCAGAAATATGGACCGCAAAGGTGGGATGAATTGTGGGTTACCTCGGCTTACCGCACATTATCGGAAACAGCCATCCTGGTTATCGCTGGGGTCATACCGATTGATCTCCTAGCCAAAGAGCGCAAGGTAATATATTTAAGAAAAACTGAGGTTGGCAGAGAAAGCAAGAGAGAATAAAAACCTGGGAATGTTAGCAAGCATCCTGGGTGAGTGAAACCATAATCTGCATTAAATGGGAAAAAGCAATCTCAGTATTGTATCTACTGTGAGGCAGCCATATCAGGGCTCAGTCAGAGCACGAAACAAAACGGATTTGCCCGAAGTAATATGTAAATCGGTACCAAGCTAATCCGGTAGTAAGAGGAGGTGTTTAGGTCAGAAATTCAGAAAATAAAATAAAATTAACTGTTATTGAGGAAGTCAGATCAGTAATTTAAGGACGCTAAAAGAAAATTATAAAATAGATGGGGTACTTCCAGGACTCGAGGCGTATAAAGAAATTGGAATTAAATATCTGAAAAAATATTATTGGGGAATACTAGATGTAATATTGCCTGCACCAATACTGTTCCGTTTGCTGTTGTAATTATTACCAAACAATTATTTATAAGTAATAAGTAAATTTATAAATAATAATTCAACAACCTATCTCAAATATAACTAATAGATTAATGAAAAGCTTTCGTACACAACTTATACACACACGGTTCGATTTTAAGTAATAAGATTCTCTATATATTAGACAATAATATGCCAAACAGTATATACATGACCAGAGATCGACTAGAGCTTATTTCAAACAATTTCATTAACTAAATTAATTTTCAACAAGCTATATACCATAAAAAGCTTTTAGAATAATATTTACCTTTGATGTTTACTTTGTTCGGTTTATTGTTGTATATATTCGTCCATAAAAAAAGCTTTGTTATTGGACTTGCTGTTTACGTGTACACATACATACATATTCCAATGAATTTCATTAAATTTAAAAATAACAAAAAAACGTTCATACATAGAATATGCTGTACTTGGGGTATGTACGTACATACGTTCAATATACATATGTACATAAATATGTGATACATATTCCAAAATTGTTGTTGGTATAAAGTTTTTTTTTTATTATAAATATTTATTTTACCGACTTTGACCGTATACACACCAAAAACGTAAAAAAAAAAATAAAAGTTCAGCCAGCGTTGAACCACAGGGAGTTTTTTGTTGTTGTGTTATTTTGTAACATTATAAATTGTTGATATTGTTGTTATTATTTTCGAAAAAAAATTTAATACCTCCTACACACGCAATTAATGTGTACAAGTACAAAAGAAAATTGCGATCAATATGTACATGTGTGTGTGTATGATGTGTTCGTATATTTGATTTGATTACCGTGCCGATATACCAAACAAAAGGCCTATACTTTTGATTAGAACGGTGTTAAGGTGCAGCGGATTATAAGATAGTGCGTATACGCTCTCCGGACCTCTAAAACAACAAATCTTATTATTTCAATTAAAATTACATCCATGGGTATATGTACATTATGTGTATACGAACGAGTAATTATTCTGCATTATATACACATACTCGTACGTACGAGTACATACTATATGTGATGTCAAAAAGTAATTTTCCGCCTTTTGTTGTTTTTTTTGTAAATTGCACTCGTTTTACATACTCAGTGTGAGGTCAATTATGAAACATTTTTTTTTTGTGTACGTTTCGTTATGAAAAATAAACATTAAATTTTAAAATAATATCCTTGGTGATTAACATAATGATTTTTTAATCTTGAAATTGTTGCAATTATATAGTTTTAATTTTTTTGTTTAAATTGTAATTATAAAATGTATGTACGTATTATGAGACCTCGAAGGTGGAGGCCGCCTAACGAAGGGTGGGACAGATGACAGTTGGATAATTATTATGTAATATTATTGTTGTGCGAAATCTTGTTACGAATAACATTAACCAACAAAGTTCTTCGCTATTTGATAAGCTTTTTGTTTAATAAATTCACTAAAGATCATTGCCCTAATGTGAATTTAAAAATTTTAAGATTTATTGGAATAAAATTTATTTGGATTTTCCAAATTTTTTTAAAGTTTACAAACTATTATATTGTTCTAAGAATTCAATAATTTTCACATTTGAAATGCTTCAATTCTGAATACTTTAGATAGGGAGACGGGCTGGATACTAAAGAAGAAAAAACATTCCAGTACCCTAATTCTTTAAGCAATATGATAATGTGTTAACGCGTAAACCTTAAATTTTCATGCTGTTTTTGCGTATTCAAATTCTCTAAATAAACATCAAAAGTTAACACATCTATTTTATCGTGGATAAGAGTGGTGATAATAGTATTCAATATATAAAATCATCATCTCACCGAGTACGCTGGTTCGGTCACGTTCTGCGTTTTGATCCGGAACGAATTGTGCAGCGATCTCTAAAAGGAGAGCCACCATATGGCAGGCGAAGAGGTCGTTGCAGGTGACGATGGCACCACGATGTAGAGAACGACTTGGTCTCTTCAAACTTGTTTCAAATTTTAATCAATTTCCTTTCAAACTAAATTTTTAAATTTCATTGAAATTTTTCTAAATTTATTTTATTGATATACCGCCCTTCTTGCTCAAGATACCGGTTGTTCTTCAACTGTCTCTTGTTGTGGTGGACTTATTATATCCTCTGCGTTCGATAGTAGATTGCCTCTTCTCCCTTCGGCTGATCATTTGCAGTGTTGCGTTTTCTGCTTTTATTATGGACTTCATAAAAAAAAGGAAAATCTAATTCTTGTGGAAAGTTCTGTTTTTAAAAAATTTTGCTTCCGTCTTTAAACTTTTTCAAAACCAAATTATTTAATATTTTCATTTGATTGAACAATTTTCATTTGATTTACTTGTCAAACTAATGTCAAACTGCGGTCAAATAATGTTGCAAACTTTTACACTATGAGCTGAGTTTATCATCAATTGAGTTTGTGACAATGAAAGTGTTTGAAAAATTGTTTATTGAATTCAAACTTGTTTCAAATTTCAATCAATTTCCTTTCAAACTAAACTTTTAAATTTCATTGGAATTTTTTTTAATTTATTTTTTTTTATATCCCGCCCTTCTTGCTCAAAATACCGGTGGTTCTTCAACTGTCTCTTGTTGTGGTGGACTTATTATAACCTCTGCGTTCGATGGTAGATTGCCTCTTCTTCCTCCGGCTGGTCATTCGCAGTATAGTGTTTTCCGCTTTTTATGGTGTTTGTAGCAGCTCGAATATTCGACTCACCGATATTCGATTCTGCCACAAACAAAATAATTAGTGAAATTCAAATATAATCCAACTTATTTGAATTAAGCGTTCACTAACCCCATCACATATCAATCTATCCAACCAACACTATCCAATAACCGAACCATTACTATAAAACATTTATAGTAAAACCATCGCCATCCAACCAACATCACCACGAACTAACAATGTTCGGTGATGCAATAATAATTCACATGCATTTAACAAAAGTGCAATGTCGACCGTCGCCGGCGCATGTGTTCCCTCTTCACAAAACGAAGACGAAGGCGACGTAATCATACAACAAAAACAAAACAACACAATATATTGTCATCCATATTGCGATTTTTACCTCACAACAGAATACATGTAAAACGGTGGTGGAAAATAAATAAAATTAAATTAAATAAAATTAAAATTAATAAAATTAATTTAGTGTTGCTAAATTATATATAAACAAAAATTAAATAAACAACAAAAATTATAACAATAAATAAATAAATAAATTAATTATACATTTATATAAAAAAACAAATTATAAATAATTACACAAAAAATTTATTATACATTGGTGTGAAATAATTGTTTTATTTGTGAGAAGTTTGTGCCGGATACAAAAATAGGAAACGATTCTAACATGTTCATATAAAAAACGAAAATCTAATCCAAGTTCAAAATGCTGTTTGTTAAATAATGAAGCTTCCGTTTTTAAGTTTAAACTTTTTTAAAACAAAATTATTTCATATTCAATTACAATTATTATTTAATTTACTATTCCAACTAATATCAAACTCCAGTCAAACAATGTTGCAAACTTTAACACTATGAGCTGTGTTTATCATCAATAAAATTTGTGATATTGGAAAGTAGCTGAAAACTGGTTTGTCGAATTAAAACTTATTTCAAATTTCAATCAAGTTCCATTCAAACTAAATTTTTAAATTTCATTGTAATTTTTTTGATTTTAAATAATGTTGCAAACTTTAATGCTTCGAACTGAGTTTATCATCAATTGAATTTGTGACACGGAAAGTGGTTGAGAAATAGTTTCTCGAATTCAAACTTGTTTTAAATTTTGATCAACTTTTTTTCCAACTAAACGTTTAAATTTCACAATAAGTTTAACCTTTTTCAAAACAAAATTATTTAATATTTAATCTTTAAGTTTAAATTTTTTCAAGAAAGAAGCACTATAACGAGTTTGTGAAGCGTACGTCGATAAATTAATTTTGGTAACTCTCTTGAGCTTTTTTAACTGTGAAAGTGTTTACATCAGTAACTAATTGCTTTAGATACGGACTGCTGGTCATATGCTGAAATTCTCAGTCACTTGAAATATTCTGGATTTCCGTAATTATTTATTTTGCAAACTTTTTATAGAAAAATCGAAAATATCGGAATATTTAAGTTGACCGTTAATTACCATTTCCATAATATCTGCTACGGACTCTTTGAATTCCTGTACCTTGTGCGATAACAGTACAGTATTTTTGTTGATTCACTGAATACTTTATCAGTTTTTTGAGGTTGAGTTTCAATTTCCTTAATAGTTCTGATCTCTTACCGTTAGGTATTCGCTTAGCGGAATTTCATCGCAATGACTAAAATATTCTTTTAAAATTGGATCCGTATTTTTAGACTCTCTAGGGTACATTTGGCATATACAATTCATCAATTTTAGCAAATTTACATCATTTGGGGAAAATTGAACTTAAGTAGGATTATTGCAGGAAGGATTGAAGGACCGTCTGAAGAGGCAAACGAAGAATAGAGAAGTGATTGAAAAAGACGTTGCGTGGAACATAGCAACGGTTGTGGATGGGGTATCGCATATGATTCTATCTTCCTCTCAAGGCTGCAGGGCCTATGAATAAATGACCTAGATTATTGAAATATTGACGAGCACTGGTGTTAGTACTTGCATATAATTTAAAAGAACTTGGATTTTATTCTCTTTTCTATCATTAGCTTCATTTAAAGTCCTCTTTTACCCCACCTTTACTCTTAATTGTTTCGTTTTATCTGTTTCCATCTGTCTATAGGATTCGCCATCCAGTGGGTTTAGGTCTTACTTTTTTTTATTCATTATTTTATTTATTAAAGGTTTGTTCATGAGTGGCCTATCAATCATCAAAAAATCATCATCTCACCGAATACGCTGGTTCGGTCACGTTCTGCGTTTTGATCCGGAACGAATTATGCAGCGATCTCTAAAAGGAGAGCCACCATATGGTAGGCGTAGAGGTCGTTGCAGGTGACGATGGCACCACGATGTAGAGAACGACTTGGTCTCTTCAGATTGTCTTAGACAGTATGAAGACCATGCTCAGGATTGAAACCGTTGGAGGCTAATAGTTGACTCAGTAAGGGGCCAGTAATGGCCTTTAAAAACTGATTATTATTATTATTATATAAAGTTGGATAATTTAAAATTGTTGTTTCTAATTTAATTGTTTTGTGACGACGCTAAACAGCGCCGACACAAGGTTGGTGATTCCCTCGACGTAATGAAAAGACGAATTATCACGTGTTTTGATTTAAAAACGGGGTTAGAACCACTACATATTGATCTAACCAGTTCTACCTTTTTACATACTGATTACATCAAGCAAATAAAATAAGTCGAAGCATTATCTGATTTCCACCACAACTTCCGAGTCCAAAATAGGTAGTTGGTGATAGCTCCGACATACGAATGGCGGTATGAAGACATCGACATATCTAATGGAAAATTGGTCATAACTGGAAGTTTAACGAAAACACTTATACATTAGGCTCACGTACCACCTTCAGCTGCTCAAATGGTTGCGCCAAAAACCATTGAACGAATACAACGGCAATTCCACTAAACGCGTATGGCACAAGATGTAAAGACATTTATTAAAAATTACCAGACATGCAAAATGACTAAGCCCGTTAATTACTCCACAAAACCGAAAATGTGAAACCAGCTTCTTTCAGATCTAAACGCAGGAATACATATATCCTAATCATACTGGATCACTATTCGAAGTTTGTTTTCCTCAAACCATTACGAGCAACCATAGCTTCTTTGTTGTGCTTTGAAAATAGTTTACTTAAATTAAAGAATAACAATATTATTGGTCGACTTTTATTCTTCATAAAATTTCATCACACTTTAAACCAGATGTGGCACAGTTTAACGTTATTGATACACCTTTTGACTGTCTCCATATTAAATTAAATTATTCATCATCGTGAATCGCCTCATCAATCATTGATTTCACATTACGATAAATTGAACCTGTGACGATTGCGCAATGCCGTTGTAAACTAACCATTGTAAACAATTTATAATCATCGTAAATTCTTAATCCCGGCAACCGTTTACGATTTCTTAGGCCGAAGACTATATGAACTGTTGCAGAAATATGGAGCTCATAGTCGAATACCCGTCTACTCTCCGCAGAACGAGTAAATAGCTCCGTTCTGTCCGCTATTCGGTCCTATTTATCCGACAGCCATCATAATTCTGAAATTGCTGCTACCCTGCGAAATGTGATACATGCTTCTACGACATTTTCTCCACATTTCTTGGTGTTGGGACAACATTTTATATTACATGGTTGAGATTATAATATTCGCCGACTCCTTGTCTAGTAAATATGGACGAATTATCTGAAGCTGCATTCGCACGGTAAGTTTGATTTTTTTTCTAATCGACTGGTTTCCAAACGAGCATTTGGTATTACTTGTTTTGTTTTGGTTTCGGTATTATTATTCGATGAAGTAAGCACCGGCGATTAAATGGATCTTCAAGATAACGGGTCAGAAGACGAATCGATCCCTCACGTCATTTAGGTTTACAGAGTGTTGATGAATTATCGTACGTTGAAGATACTTACACTGCATCTGATATTGAAATAGAGCTGCATGATTAACATGTTCCGGATGAATACGAGCCAAATGATAATGATGATACTGACCAAGACATTTGTGGTGGAAGCGTATCTTCAATTCCCAGTTTTATTGCTAAAGATGGTACTTTATGGTCGCAATTCCCGCCGCCTGTTACTCGGACAAGGACCAACCGCTTCATGAAAATGTTGACATTATTATGTACGCGAATCGAAACGGACAGCTAGCAAAACATTTGAAGGATATAACGCTATAATAATCCCGGAAAACCTGCTAAGATCGGGAAGTGTTTGACTTCATAGGAGTTTCACGCCTCTATTGGAATGCTTATTACAGTGGATGTACATCATTCTAATTCGGAGCAAAACGACGTTTTATTGCGTGCGGATATTTATCCACTATACAGAGCGACCATGTCGATCGACCGTTTTCCTGACATATGCCAATTTATTTGGTTTGACAATAATGTCAATCGTTTTCAACGCTTGCTGCTGTTAAATCCCTAACTGTCACATTACACGGCAACAGATTATGTGGCCGTCTATGAACAACTATTTCCCTATCGAAGCAAAACACGGTTCATTTTGGGTTTGTGACGCAAAGAACTCATATCCCATCACTGGTCAATTGTACAAAGGAAAAGGACCTGGTCGACCAGAAAAGGATCAAGGACAGTGAGTTCCACGAATTGTGCCACCAATTTAAAGGTTCCGGAATATCACAATGAATAATTTTTTTGCGACGATGGGAAGGTGAGTGTTTGCTCGTAAGGGTTCCAAAACGGCATTGCATTGTAACCTTGTTGTCGACGATGCACACTACACATAATACGGATGGTCCAAAAAATAAACCAGAAATGATACCACCGACAAAAAGGTACACGCGATCCGGTAACCGCAGGCTATGTTCTCTACAATATAGTGGATGTCGCTGCTCTCGCTGCATTTATACTCTACAGTCAACACAACCCCACAAGTATCAAATTTTCCCAAAGTCAACGCATCTTTTTGCAGGATCTATAGGTAAACAATTGGTTGTGCCGGCTATTGAAAATCGTGCGAATAATCCTAAAAGTGTAGCTCATTTTTCCACTAAATTGGGAATAGAATGTGTTAAATAATTTTAATATTTACGCTTTACTTTACGTTAAATACTTACGCTCTAAAATACTTTTTCTTAAATATGTGTGCATATTTACAATAAGCCACTTGTTAGTCTTGTATTTTGTATACCACTTTCAGAAATAGTTTATGAATTGGGTGAAAATTTAATTACGAAATATTTCAGAAAATTACAAAAATTCTGAAAATTAGAAAAATTTAAAAACTTTGATGACAAAGTCGTACACAAACTTATTTAAAGTGTAGCGTTTAAGAATTCAAATTAGATAGAAAAATCAAATGCCAGAATTTAAAGAAAGTTTTGATTAATTATAAATTTTGAATAGTAATTAATGTACCAAATTTGGTCAATTTTGCCAATTTTAATTTTTAACATCGAAGTTTATTCGAAATATGAGCAACGCGTTAATTTCAAAATAAGCTTATGAGTCCAGTGTGACTCGTCAAAATGAAAGCGCAGATTTTACAGATGAACCAATTTGCCTACAATTTTTTCTAATATTTCTAAAGACACAGTGAAATCTCGCTATAGCTAAATAAAATTCATCGTCTACCTAAATCGTATCCAACACATTATATGAATCCTTATAACAATACATATTGTAAATAATTAGCCTCCTGCAGTATAAATAGCAGCAAGTAAATAAACAGATATCTCCATATAGCTATATTTACACAAAAAGCCATCAAACTGTATAAATTATATGTTAGATGGTTAGAATCTCGTATATAGAAATATATCCACCTCGATGTTCTAACTAAACAATACACAAACCATAAAATATTCTCGAACACAATTAAGGTAAAACTAATTCAATTTTTTTTGCTGTCGGTTCTTTTGGCTCTGATAACAAAAAATTCCCCAAAATAAAAATCAGACAATAGGAAATTTCCACAACATAAATTTCTGGTTTATTGTGATTGTGAATATATTTTCTTTAACCGTATATACAGCAAGCAACAGCATAGTACACACACACACACAATCACAACAACAAATAAAAACGTAACTCTGGCAACATTTAGATGTTATTCTTATACTTTCTTATTATTAAATTTATATATCGAGAATCTGACGCCGACGACAAAGACATGTTTATTTACTTTCATTGTACCACAAGCAAGCTTTCAACCAGATACTAATGTTGTTTTTAGATATGAGAAATTTTACCTGAATCCCCAACTTTAATATAAAATCGAGACAGAAAAGCTTTAAAATTAGCTTATCGATTGTCGATTTATATTTTTTTGTTTCCCTAACACATAAAATGTTAATTTTTGTTTTTCGACTAATTAACCCGCTGAACATTAAATACGCACCATTAATTTTAATTACCCCGAATATAACTTTAATAAACAAGCTGGCAAAAATTATATTATTGGCAATTAATTTATGTAAATGTTATAGGAACCACAAATTATTTTAAATCATTTTTTATTCTAAATCGATGTATATGGGAGTATAGGATGATGGTTTTACATTTACATGATTTATTTAAAATTTATGGATGGTGATGGGTCGGGTGTCAGTCAAACCACTAGAACGTACTTATATACAAACCTTAATGATAATACAGTGCTATTTGCTATTTGCTCAAAAAGTAGGTTTATCCCTCTCTTTGTTCATGTATCTTTTTACGCCTGGTCAGCTTTAATAGTATGACCACGCTTCAATTATAATGACTGTGAAGAAATTACTAAAAAAATAACAAGGAATACACTGTTAAATTTTAGTTATTTTTTCCAATGGGATGGTTTTCTTGACGTAATTTCACGTCATACTGCAAAACATCAATAATTTAGTGCACTCTCCATCATTTTCATGAGAACCGCGGTTTCTGAGTTAAGTTGAGACACCTATTCGTTTTTGGCAAAATTAAATATTTTGTATGTTGTGGTTTCATAATTTCGTTTTAAATAGAACACCCTGTCTAAAATTTACAATCATAAATTAAACGATTACAAGTTGTGTACTGTGTGTATTTCTTTTTAGTTTACTTTATTTCATTTTTTTTTTAATTTATAAATTTTCATTGGAGCAAATTGCACACTCACATAGTAACACACACGAAAAACTGTCTAGCACTGATGTAAGACAATTTTCCGTGTGTTTTAATATGTGAGTGCTGTAGGGTTTATGTGTGCACTGATAGGTTCGTCTTGCACTGGTATACCTACATTTATTTTTCGGTGGCGTTACTTATGTCCGCCACCATTGCATATGATGCGATATTTTTCCTATGTACTGTATCATTCCCAATTAGAACAACCATTTAACATAATGAATTTTTATTAGTTATTGGGAACAATATGATTTATTTATTGCACTTATTAACTATAGGTACACATAGATTTATAAAATACAAATTTGGTATTAATTAATTATTATTATTATTACAGAATTTGATGTACACTAAATTAAGTTATTGTTGTTGTTCTTCGGCTGGTTGTTCCTTATCGTGTGTATCTTTCTGTACTGCCGAAAATGCATTTTTGATTTTTTTAATTGCAATATGCAAATCATCATGTTACGGTGCGTAACATAATGATTAGATACTGCGTGAACGGGTGCGTTCCTATTTGTAAACGTTTGTAGAGATGTTGAGTCGCTACAGTGCTTCACAATATCGACTAAAATTTGGTATCGATTTTTTTTTTTTTTTTTTTTTTAAATTGTAGAAACGAAATTATATAAATTGTATAATGTTTTAGTCGACCTTCTCAGGCCCTTACATAATAAAACACAGAAAATTATCTAGCATTGATGCAAGACAATTTTTCGTGTGTTTTACTGTGTGATTGCTTCGGAAGGTCGACTTAAATTTGGTTTTGGAAAATCATAATATTTTTTTTATTCTTATTGTATTTATCATATTGTTGCATATCGGTTTGGCTACCGTACAAAAAAGCTTTCAACTATAGCGCTGATAAAATCAATCCTCAAAAATTATGATGAAGATTAATAGATTAAGTATTAAAGAGAGGCAATTGGTATGACTTCTGGCATGTGCCAATTCATCTAAAATAAATACATAAATCGGTCTACAAATTCGGGTCAATCATCCATCAAAAGTCGTTCTCATTTCCACAAAATGATATCACAAAGTCCACACGTATGCATATATACAAAAATTAAAATTAGCAGAGTATATCATGTTCGTATAGTTAACTATAACGACGAAGTTCATTTCGATCCATCATATCAATATCATAAAAAAATTTAAAAAAATATATAAAATGTAATGTTTCAGATATTTATTAATATATTCATTATATTATCCAACATCCCACGCAAAAATTGTTGTAATCATAAAATCATAAAAATTAAATAAATATGCTAGGCTACCATTATTGTTGTTGGTATTTTTTATTTTTCTAAATGACATTGATTGATTAATTAAAACCAACACTCTGGCCATTGTCATTCTCATATATTGTTGTACACACACACACACACACATGTACATACGATAATAAAAAAAATGTTTATTTTATTTTAATTTTCTTTAATTACATAAAATTATGTATTCATACATGATTTCACTCTATATATACTCATGTGATATATACGTACCTATATGTATGTATGTATGTATGTCAAAATATGTCATGTCTATGTGAAAGAGATATATGGTAATTGTGAAAATCATATACGTACATACATACAACTAACTAAATTGATATTTTGACTTTTTGTATTTTAATTTGCATATTTTATGTATTATGATAGGGTTAATAAATAAAATGATAGGGTCAGCTGTGCCGCATACATTTATATATGTATATACAAATAAAGCTTTCACACTAAAATTGTGGTGCTTGGGTTCGGTATATTTCCCCAATTTTCCATTCTACTACTTATATCATTTAATATTTAATTAAATTTTTTATTTAATTAACTATTCAAACTAATGTCAAACTCCAGTCTAATATTGTTGCTAACTTCAACGATACGAACTGAGTTTATCATCAATTGAATTTGTGACACAGATAGTGAAAAAAAGTTTATCGAATTCAGACTTTTTTCAAATTTCGATCATGTTTCTTTCCAACTAAATTTTTAAATTTCCCAATAAGTTTAAACTTTTTCTAAAACCAAATGATTTAATATTTAATTACAGTTTTCATTTGATTTACTTGTCAAACTAATGTCAAACTGCGGTCAAATAATGTTGCAAACTTTAACACTATGAGCTGAGTTTATCATCAATTGAGTTTGTGATAGAGAAAGTGGTTGGAAATGGTTTATCGAATTCAAACTTGTTTCAAATTTCTATCATTTTCCTTTCAAACTAAATTTTTAAATTTCATTGGAATTTTTTTCAATTTATTTTATTTATATCCCGCCCTTCTTGCTCAAGGTACCGGTTGTTCTTCAACTGTCTCTTGTTATGGTGGACTTATTATATACTCTGCGTTCGATAGTAGATTGTCCCTTCTCCCTTCGGCTCATCATTTGCAGTGTTGCGTTTTCTGCTTTTATTATGGACTTCATAAAAAAAGGAAAATCTAATTCTTGTGGAAAGATCTGTTTTTAAAAAATTTTGCTTCCGTCTTTAAACTTTTTCAAAACCAAATTATTTCATATTCAATTACAATTTTCATTTGATTTACTTGTCAAACTAATGTCAAACTGCGGTCAAATAATATTGCAAACTTTAACACTATGAGCTGAGTTTATCATCAATTGAGTTTGTGACAATGAAAGTGATTGAAAAATGGTTTATTGAATTCAAACTTGTTTCAAATTTCAATCAATTTCCTTTCAAACTAAACTTTAAAATTTAATTGGAATTTTTTTCAATTAATTTTTTTTCATATCCCGCCCTTCTTGCTCAAAATACCGGTTGTTCTTCAACTGTCTCTTGTTGTGGTGGACTTATTATATCCTCTGCGTTCGATGGTAGATTGCCTCTTCTTCTTGTGGAAAATCTAATTCTTGTGGAAAGTTCTGTTCCAACTAATATCAAACTCCAGTCAAACAATGTTGCAATGTGATATTGGAAAGTGGCTGAAAAATGGTTTATCGAATCTACACTTGTTTCAAATTTCAATCAATTTCCTTTCAAAGTAAATTTTTAAACTTCATTCGAATAAGTATTGAGTATTTAAGTATTGTTGTAAACTATAATGCTTCGAACTGAGTTTATCATCAATTGAATTTGTAACACGGAAAGTGGTTGAGAAATAGTTTCTCGTATTCAAACTTGTTTCAAATTTCGATCAAGTTTCTTTCCAACTAAATTTTTAAATTTCACAATAAGTTTAACCTTTTTCAAAACAAATTTTGGTAACTCTCTTGAGCTTTTATAACTGTGAAAGTGTTTACATCAGTAACTAATTGCTGGAGATACGGACTGCTGGTCATATGCTTAAATTCTCAGTTACTTAAAAAATTCTGGATTTCAGAAAAATCGAAAATATCGGAATATTTAAGTTGACCGTTAAGTACTATTTCCATAATATCTGCTACGAACTCTTTGAATTCCTGTATCTTGTGCGATAACATTGGAGTATTTTTGTTGATTCACTGAATACTTTATCAATCTTTTGAGTTTGAGTTTCAATTTCCTTAATATTTCTGATCTCTTACCGTTAGGTATTCGCTTAGCGGAATTTCACCTCGATGACTGAAATATTCTTTTAAAATTGGATCCGTATTTTTAGACTCTCTAGGGTACCTTTGGCATGTAAAATTAATCAATTTTAGCAAATTCACATCATTTGGGGAAAGTTGAACTTAAGTAGGATTATTGCAGGAAGGATTGAAGGACCGTCTGAAGAGGCAAACGAAGAATAGAGAAGTGATTGAAAAAGTCGTTGCGTGGAACATAGCAACGGTTGTGGAAGGGGTATCTCATACGATTCTTTCTTCCTCTCAAGACTGCAGGAAAAAGGACCTAGATTGTTGAAATATTGACGAGCACTGGTGTTAGTACTTGCATATAATTTAAAAAAACTTGGATTTTATTCTCTTTTCTATCATTAGCTTCATTTAAAGTCCTCTCTGATGGGTACTGTCTTTCTATACCTTTACTCTTAATTGTTTCGTTTTATCTATTTCCATCTGTCCTTTGGATTCGCCATCCAGTGGGTTTAGGTTTTACTTTTTTTATTCATTATTTTATTTACTAAAGGTTTGTTCATGAGTAGCCTAAATTGCTGGCCTACAAGCCTTGTTGTGTAAGTGGGCTTCTCGAGTTTATTAAGAATTCATGGAAATAACTAAAATTATAGAAACGCATATATATATATATATATATTATAGCTAACTGCAAATAACCGTACAATTGTGTTAGTTTAATTTCCAATCTTGGGAAACGTCAAAGAATTTGATGATATAACGTGAATTCAACACAATTCAACATTAACGGACATGTTTCGGAATTGGGGATTGCTGCTTTAAACAATTTTGAACATTTGAAGAATGTTAAATTAAATTTGAAAATTTTTACAATTTCAGAAATCTTTAAATTATCACTTACGCTCTTAACAGTTGCCTCTGAATATCCAAAATCTTCGTAGAACAATGCTGGTGCATAAGCTTACTCCAGGGTGGTTATACGATACATTTGACTACATGATAATTGGTTGGCAGTATGATTGGATGCTTCACGTTGTAAGGCGCAATGAACTGTTGAATCCGACCTTCTACCCTGATAATGCCTCTTTGGTCTAGGAAGGGATTCAAACTAATTAATTTGATTTTCCACGTTAATGCCTTTTTATTTTGCAGTGCAGTGATTTCAAAAGCATACTCCTATATTTGAGGGCTGCAATTCCTCAGTTACCATCATTCCCGAGCACCAGACCTTTAGTTGGCTTGGTACGTTCAGAATTAATCAACCAAAAAGGTTCACTCCACCATATGTTAGAATTGAATTATACTGACCCACTTTGCCACAAATGTGGTTCATCGTCATCGGTGGGGCGATAACCAATCTATGTGCATGGTTGATCACCCCTCCACCAGTTTCATTAGTTTGGCCAGTAGCAAAGCACCCATCAGTTTAAGCCTCGGTTAGGTAACTTGCCTGATTGGAACTACGCGGGATGATATAAAGACGTATACACTAGAGCATATACCACCCCGGTATATGCTCTAGTGTATACGTCTAAATAAACCCATTTTACATTCACTGGATATTTCGTGTAACTCAATGGTCTTGTACTCATTCCACATGCCCAAATGCCAACGCTTTATATATAGTTTTCCAAACTCCAAGTCTCGAGTTGAAACCGACTTTTCATCAACTGCAAACGATTTAGAGCAGTATTATACATCGTTCTCAGCATATCGCCTTTTTGTTTGAATGCTAAAATTGTGTGAACCGCTGTCAATCCACTCGTCAATTTCAGACTCGTTTGTTCCAGTGCCTTGAAAAATATATCAATCGCAAACAGTATACGTCAATTGGACTTCGCTTGATGAAATTGGAATCGGCATGCTTTTGCTGATTTAGTATTTTGAGATCAGCTTCGGACAGGTTAAACTTATTCAATGAATGTAACACACTTGGAATAATGAGCGGTTGAGTTCTTAATGTTATTGCGTAATTAGCGCAGATGCTATTATGTGTTCCTTTCACAACGATCCTCGAATTTTCGCGTTTGATCTGTAAACCTTGCATGAATGAAGCCTGTGATGCCGAAGCCAACAGTGCTCTGTATGTTTGCCAACAGCCGTTATCAGCTCTGATTTTTATCAATGCCGTCGAAAGTATGTTTTGGCTTCCACATTTTCTGCCGCTGCTTGATTGATTGATAGATCAGTTTTATGAATGCTTGGACCTGCTTGTTACAGCTGGTTTGTCCACGACACTCAGCTGGATTTTACGAAAAAAACTAGGGAAGGTGACAACTGATACTCCACTTAGAAAAATGTATTCCTGTATGTGTATATTGCCGAACCAACCCAATTTGATTAATTGGCTACAACTAACTACTCTATGTATGGTGTATCGTACCCAAAAATCAAACTCTAACAGCAATCAAATCAATTATAAAACAACTAATTCGCGTCTATCAAATATTTAATGTCTATAACACAAACCACAACAACAACAATTCGTATATATGTATAAGAAAATAATCAAAATAGGAAAATGTATGAATGGAAATACAAACGGCGGACACAAAAAGCAAAAACGTAAAATTTATTTTCTATAAACTTCCGATCACGCACAATTTTCATTAATAACAAGGAAAATAAATAAAAATACAACAACAATAAAGTTGTAACGGTTTCGTGTATTTTATGTACTCTCTGAATTTTCCCTTGTTAGATATTAAAAAAAAAAAAAAAAAATTAGAAAATTTTTCCACCCGCACCACAACACCAAAAAGCACACGATGGAAAATTACTTTCATCAATCCATATTTAATATGTTATTTTTCTATTAATTGGAAGCTTTTTTATTTATTTTATTGTTAGGTTGCGTTGTTGTTGGTATTTTAGTGTAAAAGTTAGACGAGAACATAAATAGAGTGGCATGGAAAATTTTGTATCGGAAAATGAGGGAAAATTATAATTAGTAATAATTATTAGTATTGATTTAAGGTGTTTTGTGTACAGATGAGTATGGTGTGTGCGTGGAAAAGTTTTCGTCGATATTTCGGTTTTGTATATATAGGTTTAAGATTTATGAGATAAGATAATTGGATTTGTCATCCGTTGTTTGCGTATACATATACATATATCGAACATAAGTAAAGTGGCGAAATATTGTTCCTCTCCTATTGATTTATATAGACGATACAGCCGTCTTAAAAATGTATACCAATCCTTTTTCTAGACTAGACTTGGTTGGTAATTAGAAACGCAAAAACCAATTAAGGCTAATGATTAATAATTGTACATGGACGAACTCAATTAGTAAATTAAAACTTGGGAAAAACAAAAACCAACAATTTCCACTTTAAAACGATGTGACATGATGACAAAAACGAATACACACACACAACACAAAAAGAAGAAGATACATTTTACATTATTTTCTTGACACTTGACTCTATCTCTCTCGTCGTTTGTTTTAACTTTAATTATTTCGTGTAATTTTTAATTGTTTATAAGTTGTTTTTTTTTATTCCATTAATCTGCTACTTAAGATGAAATTTATATCTAGATAGGCCACCTGTCAATAAACCGCCCGAATTGACATTTTCCAATATTTAGGCGAGATAATAAAATTAATTTTCTTAATGCATCGCTGAGATAAGAATTGGTCGGTTTTTTATTTTATTTATTGTTTTTATCTTCTGGCGCATCTTCCCTTTTTTTCGTGTCTTCTCGTCTACAATTTTTATCTATGTTGTTTATACATTCAATTTTCTGTTGCTTTCGAAGGGGGACTCGGAAAATTTTTGGGGATTTTCTCGCCTCTATTATTTATTGAAATTCAATTTTATGTCGAATTCTGATTTTGATCACGTGACAATTATGTGGAATTGCGATATAAATTGTGGATTTTATTGATTTATCTGGAATCAGTATTTTGTAAAATTGACAGAGTTATAGAGTTTGACTTAACCGTGGTGAAGTAGTTTCAATAAGATTTGTATTTTTTAAACGTTTTGGGTCGGTATACAATTTTGAAATCTTTATAGTTTCAACATTTTCTTTCTTAATTTACGTGTCTTATCCTCGCAACAAATGTATAGAAGGATAGTCTGTCTAACGATGCCTTACATCAACCACAAATTCTAAGATAATATTAAACCAATGGAAGGATCAGATCTTGTATAACTTTTAGATTTAGGATCAAATTCAAATCAAATCAGTCAAATTTGGAATTTCAATTGAAGCAAGGATAGTTGCTGTTCCGGTAATCTAACACCAAAATGATGAAAACGTCACGATGTCATTAGATGTCGTGAAATATTTTTTGCAGATTTTGGTATTTGCACATATTGCGACATAATTATTGTCAAGCCAAATTTGGCTGTCCAAATTTTTCTGAGACTTTCTGTTTGGCAAACTATAGCACACGCATATGAAACTGTGATTGTTGATTTTTAGAACTGATTTAGGACAATATTCACAAACGTGATTACAAACACGGCGCTCAATGGTTCCAAATGAGGCAACGATGCAATGCACGCGGACAAAAACACATATTGTTGTTTGCATACTTAAGCACACTACAAACACCCAACCGTCGGCATCTCTCCCGAATAAAATAAAATCTACATCGCTGCTCGCACTATGCGTACGAAGGCTTTGTAAATAGGGTAGACGTGATGTTACTGAATAGGTTCGGGCTTCGTCTCAATAATCCCTCAAAAAATATAAATTATAGGGGGATTAGGTGTAAATGTGCCCAAGTCACACTAAATATCAAATGAACATATCATCTGGATAATCGTATAAAATAGGCGTTGTGTGACACTGCGACTTTCGATGGTCCTGGTCATTCAACTCTAGCTCGATTATCAGATTCATATCAAATCGGTCAGAATCGAGATTAAAATATGGAATTTCAATTGCAAATCGAATTGGATCTTAGTTTTCTAATTGATCACGCGGTTTTAAATAAGTTTGAATTGAGTTCGTGATTATAAATTCGCGTGAATTTTGTCCTAAATATTTAAGTCCCTAAAAAAAACAGTTTATGTGAATTTTTTTGCAGAGCATTTTCTTATAGATTCGGTTTAGATATGTCAAATTTAGTATGACTATAAATCGTTTGAAATATTGGTATATTCGTCATTTTGGTGTTCCTAATCCCAGAGTTATACCAACAAAATTCGAAAAACCCGAAAAATTATATCAAATTTGGTTGTTCTAAAGCCTACATACTGTGGCATGCGGCAACATTTTTTTGGCACTCGCAAAATTAAATTTAAACGACACTGGCCAAACTTTTAATCTACATTGTTTGCAATGCTTGTCGTTAAAATCGGTTGTAATAGTAAAACGTTTTTAAAGATGGAATTAAATAATCTAAAACTGAAATTGAGAATAAATACCTCGCCTAAAACCGTGCCAGGAGGTGCTAGGAGGTCAAAAATTGTACCTTGTCATAATTCGTGGCAATGCTGCCGCTAAATAAAAGCTCTTCAAGTAAGGTAAATTTGAAAACTAGTTCTCCACAATGTCGTCATCTCTGGTTAAAAAGATCAGTGCGTTTTTCTGGGAACTACTCGATCGTAATCGGGAGATGAAAAATCCCTTTTGTATCCCGCCTCTGTTGGGATTCGAACCCGGTAAATAATGAACCTTTGAAGCTGTTAGTCGTTGATTATTTGTTAGTGCAGCTCTAAAACGTTTGTAGCGGTTGATATTGTGATGATATGCGACGAGTGTAGCCAAAATATTAATCGTGCGAGTAGAGTCACAATAAGGCTGTCTCCAGACGTTCGATTATAGGGAAAACTCTCCTTCTTTGCAATAATTTGGTGTCAAAGTGTCGCATTATTTGAGTGTTTTAAAAAGGTCCACCAATCTCGTGAGAACTATTTAGGATTATTATACCCGAAAGGAAGCATAAACAAACATAAGACATTGATTTTTTGTGCCGATGCCAATTTTCAATTAAATTTTTTACACATTTAGAAAGCCAGGCAATTCAGAGAATTTTGATATTTGACACAATTCCCATTTGCTTGTGCAGAAAACCGGCAGCTACTTAGAGAGGAGTAAGAATTGAGATCCAAGAGGTTTAAAAAAATTTCCGCTGAACAGTGAGCGGTATCGTTCGAATTTTATACTACAGTTAGTTAGTATTTTTCCGGAAGATCTATTCCATGCTGGATTCATTCAAGCTGGAAATTGTTAAGCATTTCGGGCTTTTCTAAGGATTCCGTAAGGGATTTTGTAATAAAGCACTGTCAATTTATGAAAATTACTACACTTGTTTTCTCTCTTTAGCTCTTTACAATTTCACTTTATCTCATTTATTCACTGATCACTATTACTGGTTGACTTTAAACTGATCTTACTCTGCCACCTGGTTATACCCCCGTTCAATTAAACTCTCGAAACCTTCCATATTGCGTAGTTATATGGAACATTTTCCAAGAATGCGTGTACTTATTCGAGAGTGGTTTTTAGAACATTGTGGTGGTGTTTTACTGAAGAATAATGGTGATTCTGCCGTTGCAACTAATGGTGATCAACCTCGATCATCGACTCAAATAAATTTACATCATAAAAACTGCAATTGCCTTGGTGAGGATAGAGCCATAAATCGTTACCACAGTATACTGTGTAGTTGCAATTCAAACCACCAGACTAACGACGATACTAACTTGATTGTGTTTATCGTTAGGCATAATCGTCACAATACCCCCACCTTAATTCGGTTCGTTATGTTCTTCCAATGTTCTGTTGGAATTGTTCATCGGATTTTAGATTCAACAACAATGTTTAGTTCTGGTTTTCTTGAGGTTGAGAAATTGGCACAATTCTTGAACACTGAGATTTGAAATTTCGACTTTGGTCGGAATTTATGAGTAGCTCTAACGGTACTTCAAATCTGAATACCTAATATATTACAAATACATCTGCAACTGTTCGAGCTTTTTGATTCATAATCGGATTTGCTTTAACCCATATACTGAAATAATCGATGCGAATCGATCAGCATTTCATTTTCTAATTTAAGTAACTTCCACTGAGCTCAATAACTTTTCACGGTTGCACGTTCACGCGCGAATTCATGCCTCAGCGGATTGATGCCTCTCTCCATCCATTTGATCATCTCCCGCGATCTTTGACATCTACTCTGATCCTCGTAACTTGTGCAATTGGATTCCTTTGTTCATTGCATACTACAAGGCCTCCTGGACGGTCCATCTACGTTGTTAACACTTCTCGCTTGTGCTCTGTTCTGAACGTGTATATTCCTGTAATCTCTCCGGTTGCTCATCGCGACTGACTATCTCCCCTATATTGCTAGCTGCTGGTTACTTACTTCTCTGATGCTCAGGTTGTCACATTTAAAATATCTATAGACTGAGAATGAATAGCTCCTTGAAATTGCATAGCTCCTTGAAATTGCAATTTGAAGTTCTCGATAGGAGTTTCGCCAACAAACGATGAGAGTTTGAAAACACATTTATGGCGTCCAGTAAGCGGTTCTATTGATTTGATTTTGGGCTTCAAACTCTTTCATCCTGCCCTCCAATTGTGGTATCCTTTTGGTCATGCCTGCCTCCAACTTCTTCAGCTTCTTATTTTGTTGTTGCATTTGCTGCTCCAATTTCGTGTTTAGCTCCTCCAATTGCTGATTAAATTTATGCGTCTGTTGATCAATTTTAGTGTTTAGCTGATCAAATTTTGCATTTTACTAATTCATTTATTTACTAATTTAACATCTTTTTTCGTAATGATTAATAGAAGCAGTTGGGGACATTAGTATTACGGCACGAGAGGTGAAATTAGTGAACCGTCGTAAGACTAACCTAAGCGAAAGCATTTACCAACAGAGCTACATACATATATAGCTCTGATGATTTGTCAGCTCTGGTGATTTGTCTAAATAGGACACTTGCTTCCTAAATAAACAAATTGCGTTTAGCAATAATGAGATTGAGTAATACGAAGTCTGTGATGCCCTTTGATGTCCTGGGCTGCACGCGCGCTTCAATGAAGGTATAATAACGTTTTCTCCGATCTATAAAGCCCGGTTAAACTGCTGAGCCACCTTCGTGGTTGGGATTGTGGACTACTGAAACTGTTCACATAAAGCTGGAATTCCCAGTAAGACCCGGTCATGGGCTTGCATTGATTACGTCACTGCCCCTTTGTATGCATATCGCCCGTCGCTACTACCGATTGAATATTTTAGTGAGGTCCTCAGCTTCTTGTGTTGTTTTACCAAAGTTGACCGAATTTGTATATATAGAGGAAGTCGTAACAAAGTTTTCGTAAGTGAATCTAATTAAAGGAGATAATTTAAGAAAATTAAGCAGCGTTTTCCAAAAGTATTACGCAGTGATGTCCAACCGGCAGTACGCGAGCAATTGGAAGCCAGCACAGCATTTGTAAGGCAAAAAATTCTATTTCGTTAAAACGGTTGAGTTTGAGACCCGATTAGCCACCACTGTCCCAAATAATGCATCTATTTGTAAAGTTTTGAGACTAAATAAAAATCGAACAATATTTCGTATGTCCAAGCTTTTGTATAGGGACGATTACTTACTCAAGGCATTTGTTTTTGTGATGGAGTATAGGCGCCCGTGAAATGCATTGGAATACTCTAATGAAGTACCAACAGATTTTTTTTATATAATTTTTAACGTCTCATTTTGTTTTAATACTATTACGCTCTTCTGAACCGACTGATGGTTTATATAGGAGACCTTCTTGGGTTGCACTTTCTTCCATATCCCAGTTCATCCTTTGTTGTGTCTGATCACGCCTGCTTGCGCTGTAAGATAATTTTTTAACTAAAAAATGTATCGAGTAGAATATTGCATAAAGCTCTAGGCGTATAGAAAAAATCCTCACTGCACAAACTAAAACCGAGGCTAATAGTAGTCTTACTCCTATGGTAAAGTAATTCTACATTACTGAAATTTTTTTCATAACATTCATAAATCGGCCATCGACATCTAAAGCGTCAACCCCAAAAACAAATATGTATGTGGTACGTATACTAAACAGTAGAAGATGGTACAACATTCCATATATATTCAAATATACACAAATTTTGATACCCAAAAAATCGAATCTAAAACAGCGCCGATCGCATGCTGTTTATTACCGCATAAATTTTATTTATCACCATTTCGACGTTCGTTTTTGCCATTTTTACATTTTAACAATAACATTTACAACAGATCAAGACAATCTTTTTGCGTTGGCAAACCAATAAATTCGCAAATTTTATTGTGAAAAAAGTAAAAATGTTGTTTTTTATTTATATTTTTGCAGTTCCAATTCCAAACCTAATAAAATTTATATTTATTCGATTTTATTTTTAATTTATTTAGTTTTGCATTTTAATATTTTTGTCCGCAACACTATACTAACACCAGCTATACGGTATATATATATAGTTTCAAGAAGTAGGATGATGAGCTGCTAATGTTACATATTATTGCCATCCAATAAAATATAAATGTTGGATAAGAATTGGAGTATGTAGTATAGAGTATAGTATAGTGTGATGATCTCATATACAAGTTATGACATTTTTGATTAATCCGCGGGTTGTCCATACATAAGTATATAAGTTTTCTACATATGACCCAAGTTGTACAAGATAAAGTGGGTTTTATATTTAAAAAACAAGAAATTTAATCCAAATCACGCAATTAAATTCCAATATCCTCCTCGCATGCGCCCAATTAAATCTAGTGAGATGAACCAAAATTCCAATCATGAAACAAAATAAAAGAAAAAAATTAATTAAAATTCTTAGAAAGGTTGAAATGGTAATTAAATTAACTGCACTGATCCCTTTTTTTGTGTATATATAGTTTGCTCTATATCTGGTCTTCGTGTATATCCAGAGTTCTTCTTAAAAAATCAATTATTTTTATAAATTATTCATGCGAACAGATTTTTGTATTTATAAATTATTTACCTTTAAGATTTTTGATGCCATCAATCATCCTTAAGCAAATTAATGCTGTAGTTTTTTTTTTGTTTTTTTTTATGAACAGACTGACGAGTACCCTTTAATTAAAGTCGCTCCGTTCAAAAATATTCACTTAAGATTTCTATCACCGCATGAACAAGAACAAAAATTTCGTTTGGTGTGGTATCCATATATACATATTTGATATGGTCTTGGTTTGCCCCAACTTAAAAAAAATATGTTTCATCTTCTTTCTTTATGGGTGTACGTACATGTAGACGGTGATTTTGACAAAATATATATCGTTTAAAACGATGAATGGCGTATAATAATGTATTTCTGAAAGTAAAACAGATTTGTGAAATGTATCGCATTATTAACCCATTTTTTTGTGCTTCCATGTACATCAGAAGATGTTCGCAAATGATTTAGCGTCTATTACTTATATCTGGATTTTAAATTGAATATTTTTCATAGTTTTTTATTGTTTGCGGTTATGATTTATGAAGGCGGTGAATTTGTCGTCTGAACCTAAATTTTCCGATTTGTCGATACCGCTTTCAAAATTCAAAAGTTAAACTTTTTCTTTTAAACTAAAATTTGAATTAGTTTGATTTTTCTATGTATTCTGCCGGCCACCGTACGATGAATAACAATACAAATAATTTAAGTAAGCTCGCAGTCCAACCAAACAATAACAATAATGGTGATAGCACAATTATTTTAAAAATTTTCGCTCAAATTTCATCAAATCGGAAAAAAAATTAGGGCGTTATTTATATTTCATATAAGAACAAGCGATAGCTTGTCCACTAACAACGCTGTTTATTTTAATTAATTTAAAAAATTGATTTATTAAAATTTAAGTTTTATTTGCCAATCATCAGAAACTTTTTCAACTATAAATTTGAATGAATTTTGTATGAATTCATTTTCCGCAGAGCCGCCAAGTGGCGTTTCTTTGTTTTATTACAAATTCTGTAAGAACTTAAAAGCAAGAATGGATGAAAGTTTTTGCTATATTTTTGTACGTTCCCTTCATATTATTAGTTCTTCATTGCACGTCTGGCTGAACATATCAACCAAACATGCAAGCTGCGTAATACATTGCTTGTCATTAAAACAGGTGAAATTCTGTTTTACCCAGAACTTCCATAAAAATTAATATCAGCACATTTCCCAATTTCTTAATATAATATTGGCAATTCCACTAAGTATGCTATTTAATCAATCATTGAATTGGCAACATTCCCACGGAAATAGAAAATAACAAGAGTAACGCCAATTTTCAAAAGTGAAACTAGAAGTGATATCTTATGCAGTTCAATACTAAAATTATTTGAACTGGTAGTATGAAGGACATTCAGAGATTTAGTATCACGGTATGCGTCCCAGAATCAATATGGATTAGTTGCCAAAAAGATCAACATCGACCAACCTTATCGAATTTACCAGCTATTCGATTAAAGAAATAGATAAATAGCCAATTCGTAGCTTGGTTTAAATCATACTTAAGTAATCGCTTACAGTATGTGAGCTAGGAGGTAAAAGATCAGAAACAATTCATGTTACCTCCGGTGTTCCACAAGGCTCCCATGTTGGTCTATGGATTTTTATAATTTTTATTAATGGCATTGAAACACTTGATGGTACCAATAAACTGCAGGAGAATATCGACAAACTAGTTATTTGGTGTGAGTCTAATTCACTTATTAGTCTCAACATTGATAAGTGACAATCTCTATCATTCCATCGTAAAGTTTATCCTGTTACACAACAATATATATCTTCAGAATGTATTTGAAACTAAAGACCTATAAGGGTTACTTTCGTTGACAACATGTGCTTTATAAAACACATCTCACATATGCTCGATTTTATTAAACGATGGGCTGGCGACATTTTGAATTTGGAGACAATTAAGATCTTGTATTGTGCATACGTTCGATCCCAGCTTGAATACGCTGTTAATGTGTGGAGTCCGTTTTACGAGGAACACATCTAGAACATCGAAAAGGTACAAAAGATATTCATACGCTTTTTGACATGGAAAGATGGATTTGCGTATGAT
Organism: Tipula unca; assembly: GCA_951394425.1. Taxonomy (NCBI): domain Eukaryota; kingdom Metazoa; phylum Arthropoda; class Insecta; order Diptera; family Tipulidae; genus Tipula; species Tipula unca. Next base: position 197,103,431 of record OX596381.1, read on the forward strand.
CATGATCTACCATACCACGTTAACCTACACCGAATACCACCACCATTTTTAACTGGATGTAAAAACTATTACAAGACAACATTTGTTGGTTTATTGTATAATGGGTTGAAAGCTAAAATACACGCAAGTAAATTTGGACGGGTTTTTGAGGTGAGTGAATGACGTGAATCCAATATTAAGGTATGAAGTACAAAGTTGGTGAATACATTTTAGAAGTTGCCTCGATTACAATTTTGCACAAATTACTGACTCTCATATTCACATATTAGTTTATCTATAACACATGTTGTCAGACTCAACAACTTTTAGGTTGGGTTACACGTGGATTGGGTTGGTTTGAGTTTCAGTTTGAGTTAGGCTTCAATTTGAGTTAGTTGGGCTATGGTTTAGTTTAAGGTTGAGGATTTGGGCTAAATTTGCTTTATTTGAACCCGTAATTTTCCTTCTGCTTTTTAATTGAGTATTTATTGTGCTGGAGAAAAATGGCTGTAATCTTATTAAATGTTGGCTTGGTAAATGCTTAAATAGAAGTGAATAATTCTGACAATAATTTAAATTTAAAACTCATTTAAAACTCTATCATAAAAAACTCGAATTTAAATTTCTTTTGGAAACATGGAGACACGGCATATGCAAAAAAAAATTCACAAAAATTTCATCAAACAAAAAAAATAATTAGGGCGTTATTACTTACATGTCCAGAATAAAATTATTATTTATTTTTATTTTATTTATTAATTTAACGTTTTTTAGAATTCACTTGTTCAATATCTTCAATAGAGATGGTGCAATTTTTAGTATGTTAATGGAACATAATTCGAGTATTTGTAGAAACAACGTCCTAATTTTTATTTATAAATGAATTAAATTTTCAGAATACTTATTTTTATTATTAAAATTGGTTGGAATCCATGAGGGTTACTCACACAATGCCACAAAGGGCCATATGTCTTAATTCGCAGAGGCGTATTGCTGTCTCAGTAAAATGGATAAGTTTAGACCAACAGACCTATATTAATAGACCTATAGTTGAAAATCTGAAACAGAACAAAATTGAAAGCCGGACAACTGCATGCAAAGTAAAGACAGTTTAAAATTCTTAGCTGGTCCTTTTTTAAAAATAAACTTCTTCGCCATACGACAGATAGAAGAAACAAGCCACTGTAGCCTTAAATCTTTCAAAGCGTAGTTTTTTATAATTTCCTTGACGTAGTTGAAAGATAAGTGAGCCGCTGGTTCAGGTCCAATGGGACTTAAATGAGAACCGGCTTGCGATCTCTTTCCCTTCCATGCCACATGTGCTGGTACCCACAAGACCTTAACGGCGTTGTTGGTACCAAACAGGTTTGGTCAAGGGATTATTCAAAGAATTGAGTACAGCTTTTGCTATATGTACACAAAAAAAATGTTTTGATCTTTAAGATCGAAATTTAAAGCCTCTGCAACACGATGTGTCAGCGCTAATAATTCACCCTGAAGTTAGACCCTACGATTTCCTAAAAGCTCTTACATTACATTGTTTAGAAAAAGATGATATTTCCAGGATAGCTTGCTATATAAGATAACACTAAGGTGATTGACTTTATCACATCTGGTAATCGGTCTCCCAAAATATGAAGGAACGGGTCGACTAGACTAAATCCAACGCACCATGATTCCAAAATAGTTAAGGCAATTGCCTTAACTGAGTTTAGTAATAACAAGTAAATCGTAAATTATCAAAAGCTACAGTAAAGATGAGAGCACACCTCTCTGGGGCTATGAGTGTTGATGCCTCTTATAATGCACGTTTGGAAAACGTGTATCATACGGTCCTGAATTAAAGGAAAGCCATGCTGTAATTCAGCAGGGAAAATTCCATAAACCACATAAAGAAACCCTTTTGAGTTCATCGAACAGTATCGGAGTTGACAATAGCACAATCAGAAAAATGAACAGACAAAAGCAGCTCACTAGCTTCTCTGCGACAGGAGGTAACCTGACCGTCAGGTAGACGAAGAGTTCACAAGCATCATTCTTACCCAAAGCGGTACTTAGTCTAGTAATAGCAAACAAACTATTCATTTTCTCGCGAAAGTTTAACCACGAAGCTCTGTCAGCAGATCTTAAACTTCTTTTTTATTCTTGTTGTGCCAGTAAGAAATTATTCCAATTTGTTGATTGGAGTTTTTTACTTTGTTGTTTAGTTTTCTAGCGGATTTTCTTAAACTTATAAGATTAAAGTTCCAAAAGGGTTTGTTCCGTGCCTTTTGGCTTATAATAAGATTACAACAAATTTCGAAAGCAGTTAAAATTGCCATCGATAGTGTTCGTACTACTCCAAATCGAGCAGTGATGAGCATTAGCATCACATCCAATCACAAGGGGGATGTGCTTATATGCTTGCACCGTGACACACGACTAGTAAGCATCTCATCAGTTATATCAAAGTGATGAGCATAAACGAATGATCAGCTACACTCTTGAATGAGGGTGGCTCTAATATGGTTATCAATAAAAATGCACACCCTACTTTTATTCAGAAAGACAGAATTCTTATAGAATAAGCTGATAATAATAATAAGAGGCAGCGCACCCATCCGAAAGGTCCGGTTCCTGAATTAGACAAATGTCTGTATGAAATCTGTTTTATACTAATCTTGCCCATCACGTTAAAGAAACTCAAACTCGGGTTGAAGTTTAAGATGAATTTAGTTGAGTTTAGTTGAGTATGCCATTTTGGTATTATAAAAAAAATAATAAAAAGGAAAAAGCCCGCTAACAGATATTACTGCGTGTTTTAGGCTTGGGTGCGTTGGTTCGATAGTTGGTTCGGTAGGTCCCAAGTTCAATTTAGAATTACACCGCAATAACAAAAATAAAAAATATAGTTACGAGACTATTACAGATCAGTTCTAAGTTTCATGAAATTGCCGTCAATTGAATTCATTACCACCTGATTTAGCGAACCCGTGTGTTAGTACATTTTAATCGACTACTCAACTAATCGACAAATAAAGATGTACACTTTTTTCATATGCAGCAATCTTTAAGTGATGAAGTACTTGTTCTCTAATGGAATCAAGGTTTTCAACTTTAGATGTTATCGCGAAGGCATTATTTTCAACGTGATCAAGTATACCATCCATCACCATTTATTGCGCAAACACCAGAAAATGCGGCGGGTAATTTGTTGAAGAATGAATGGCAACTTCTTGAATATGTAAGTCCCAATCTGTGCGAGTATCCGCAAGATAAGATCGCATGGCGATTAATATAGTCCAAATGACACGTTCACTTGTATTATACTGGGGCGAATAAACTGGGGTTTTGTATATGTATGATGCCAAATTTTTTAAATAGTTGTTCAAAATGTTTTGTATAGTAAATTGTTTCCCATTGCAATAATTATGTCGCGATGGTGGAAATTATTCACCTTACTGATCATTTTTTTAGATATGCATCTTCTTTAAAACCGACCGTTTGTAAATCAATCTGAGATGCAACAGGGATACAGACTTCTGGTTTTTCCTTGCCAATAGCACAAACTGAAAAATTTCGTAATTGAACTGTAGCTTCATAGCGAGGGTAGACTGGCACAAACTGAAAAATTTCGTAATTGAACTGTAGCTTCATAGCGAGGGTAGACTAGCATATAGGTAACGACTTTCTACATACGCCCGCGACATCTATTCACACTTTGGACGGCGGCAAAACACTCTAGTTGCTTCACCGAATAGTTCCTTTGCGAAGGATTAAGCTTTTGGGGAAAATATGCATGCTCGCCTATGCCTGAACTGAAATAATGAAAAAAATAGGATTTGCCAGAACGGGAGCGGATTTGTTACTCTTTTTTAGAAGATTCGTATAATTGGAGTGGCCAAAGTCGCCAAGTTCCGTATCATTCTACGATACCAACCCTATAGAGACCCAAAAATCTTCTGATTTGCTTAGACTTTTTTGGCGCGGGATACTCTAGTATACTTTCACTTTTTCCGTATTCACTTTTAAGATTCCTTCTCCAACAATATGTAAGAAATGTAACCCAAATATTTCATCTTCTTGAGAAAACTGTTTTTTTTTCGACATTGTTTGTAAGGCCCGCTTCAGCCAAACGAGTTGTAGCTTGATTGAGTAAATCGAAATGTGCTCTAAGATCGCGAAGATCGTCTAAATAAACAAAGATATTTTCATGTAGTTCATGTAGCTGAATCGCCTGATCCCTGAAACTAATACAATGGTCTGCCTGCTATTGTAAAAACCATTTTGTATCTGGATTGCGGGTCCCACGGTATGTGCCAAAATGCGTCTTTAATATCGATTGATGAAATAATGTTTGTCAACTTTGTCTGTTGCAGCCGACCGAACAATCCATCGAATAACGTTAAAGGATACGTTTTACTCCAGTTTGTAAACGCACGTTACAGAGTTTCATTTGAGTTGATTGGAAAAAATAAACAAATTTCAATCTGCTTAAATATCTTATTCATGATTTGAAATTATGACTGACGTCTTATTTGCGGACGCGATTTTAAAAAATAAAATTTAATTTAACTAAGAGACTGCATATACAATATACATACATATATGTACGAGTATATAGAAAGCGCAACTATCACAGTTAAGTTAAAATTTATGTATTACAAACATTTACATAAAATATTTAAATTGTATCCACTTAAATATCCTTAAAATCCTCTCGGTATATATAAAAATACTGTATGTAAAGTTCATTCTTGAATATATTATTATGCCAGCAACTATGCTATAGTAGAAATTCATTTTTGTCACTTAATTTAAAATTTCACATAGCCAATTTTCAATCCAGCAACAACAATAACTTCAGCCCAGTATGAATAACAAAATGAAAATATAATTTTCACTGTACATACAATAAAACTATATAACGTACGTAATACGTATGTAAATGCACATAGTATGGAGAGACAGACGACAGTTGAACAATATGTTCATATGTACATACATACATATATATACAACTGGAATAACTAAGTGTAACAGTTAAAGCAAATTTAATGGACTTGGGCGAAAAAAAATACAAAAAATTTCTATTACTGCATATGGAAAAGCGTATGGAAAACTACAGTAAAATTATGAATATCCAAATGGTATATATGTATGTACAAGATGGGATAATACCCAAGACTATTTACTTTATTTTATTGCGATGCGCGCATGGACTAATGATTTTTATGATCTTGCGAGATTATTATGATGAGCTGTTAAACAAGTTGTGTTGTAAAAAAAAAACAACATAAAACCAGCATATCTATAATTTTTTTATGTGCCGACGAGCCGAGCATAATTATTTTATGCACCAAGTATTTAGTGAAATTGTCTGCGTCTTGAAGAATGTACGATTTTTTTACATGATTGTTTGTACGACATAAACTTCCTTGTCACGCATTCCACAACATTTATATTTATTTGAAATCATACTGCAGTTGTCCAAAAAATGTTTTGTTGTCTTGCAACGTATTTTGGCACAATGCCCAAACATTTAGTAAATTGTTTTGATGAGCAGCACTGAATGTATGTATATGAACATACATATATGCTCGTATGTAGCTGTATGCATAGATTGAACCAACATGTAATTCTATTTTCATCGGGTGACACGTTAAATAAATTTTTCAAAGTTTTTTTTGGTAATTTGTTGAATTCTGTTACATTGTCATCTCTCTATTAAAACGATTAATTTCAATTTCGTACACAAGAGAAATTATGACAAAACAATTAAAAAACTTATTATAAGAATGTAGTTTCGTTTTTAATGTTCTTAAGGTAAATTGGAAAAGTTATTAATTATAATTATTGCAAAAAATTAAAAAATAAAAAATATTTTATTTTAAATAAATTTTTTGGCATCGAGCCACGATCCATTATTTATTGAAAATTCTACAAAACAATTAATTAAAATGATTTATTGGGCGAGTTACATTTCGAATTGGTAAAATCATTTATTTTCAGTATTCATGGGCAGACACAAATTTTAAATTGTTCAGTAATTAAATTCAACTATATAGTTGGAGTATTTTCTAGTTACCTGAAATCATTAAATTAAATTAAATTAAGCCAACCTTCCATTTTATTTTTATTTTTTCAGTCCAGCGTACTAACCGTTTAGTCGCCTCCTATGACAAACAAAGAATACTGTGGTGGTATTCTTGGACAATATGTTCTTGGAATTTTGATTTACGAGACATGTGGGTGCGCCATCGCCGAACATCAGGTGAGAGAGTTTGTTGTGTGCAGTGGAATACCTAGGAATTCCATCAAAATTGGTACGAGTATGTGTAAAATAACACTGACGCAGTCTCAATGCTGTGTTAAAGTTGAGACCTGGCTCTCTATAGAATTTTTTGTCAACTCGAGTGTTCGCCAAGGAGATGCTCTGTCCCCGATCTTTCGTAAAACTGAAGCACCTCGATGGAACATGTTATATCGCCAGTCCAATCAGATGCTTGCATATGATGATGACATATGTGTGATTGGACTTAATAGCAACGGAGTGAAATAACTCGTTTGTTGAGTTTTCAGCTTTTGTCGAACTATAGATCGAAGAGTCCAAATCAAAATACATGATCACTGGTTTTAGGGACAATGGCACACTAGATTTTAGTAAAACCCTCCACACGTTTGAGTGGGCGAGGAGGTTCAAGTATTTGGGCTCTTTTATCACTCACGATAACAGTGTGAGTGAGGATATTAAAATGCGACTGGCAGCTGGCAGTCGTGCTTTGTATCCTCTAAGACCACTGCTAAAGTCTAAACACCTATGACCTATCCAATGCCGTGAATCTGAAACTTTATAAAACGTTGATCAGGCCCCTTGTTATGAATGTAAGTGATAGTTGGGCGCTGACGGATGAGTATGAGATGGGTGTTTTCATTTGAGAGAAAAATTATGAGTATGGTTTACGGCTCATAACGCACGGAATACATCGTATACATACCGATAATCAGTAATATTTGCATTTATAGCACTAAACACAAATCATTACTATCAGTACAGCAACACAGTCCGATGTGGCTTCAAATGCATTGCGTTTAAATTGCAACTGGCCATATTTGAATTTCAGAAGTTTAACCATTAAATTTCATTTTGCTCAACGGCTCTTAAATAGTCATCGTTCAGTTTATCAAATTTATCGGAAAAAAAATCCTGGAAATTCTTAGCTTCGGCTAACAACACTTTCATTTCACGAAATTCACGAGTAACTCATCAAATTTAATTTCTGTCCCAACATTATATTATATATCTTATAGCCTGAATATGTTTAATACCACTGATTTTGCCTGTTCTTTAGAAGAAAACAACTATATTGAGCTGGGCGTATTTCCGCAAGCTTGCGGGCATCTGAGTGGCCCCTACATATGCAATATTTTCCATTCCATGACAAGTAAGAAATCCACTGTAAACTGTCGTTCAAAGTTCAGCTGGTTTCTTCAATATCTTGTGAATTTGAGTCTCGATCACAAAATGTTTACATGTTTTGAACATTTTATAGCACAAAAAATGAAAAGTGATGATGAATACTGTCCAGAGTATTATATATGCGTACCGAAGCCGATAAGCGAACAAAGTGAGGAAGTTAGTAGTCGCGATCGTGAGAATTATTCGAGTTACGTATGTGAAAGTGTACAAGCTCACGAGTGTTCAAACCTATCAACCGAGACTCAATTGCGGCACTTAAAACCAGGAAATTAATACCGGACACAACTGGATGTTGCCCAATTTAAAAGCCAATATGTGACATCACAACGTCACATGTGTTTGTCACTAAATATCGAAAGAAGATTTTGAAACCTTCCTTATGCAATTTATCTTAAATTCCGCTTAAACACGGGGTTCTTTCAAATGTAATTTATTTAAAATTTATAGAAATACTCAAACTTAACTTAAATATTAATTTTACTCATCTGCATAGAAATCATTACTAAATGTAGAAGGTCAATAAGTTTGCCTGAAATTTAAGCTATGATTTTCTAAATTCCACTCAAACGTAGCTATTAGTTAAATAAATAACTAAACCAAACATACGGTTACGTGCCTCCTCGCCGCTTTCCCAATTTGAGTTATTTCAAAATTTAATTTTGTGATTTGGAATTAAAAGATTTTGAAAATATTAAAAAAATTACAAATGTGGTGATCCGAAATTTGACAAATTTCCGAACTGGTTTTGCAACCAAAAAAAAAATTAGTTTCAGAAATATAGTAAACTATTAAATTTGTACAAATGGTTCTTTAATTTCGAAGGGCTCAAAACATCATTGTGGTCAATCGTTAGTAAATTTATCTTTTTGCCTTAATGCGTTAACGGATCTATTTCACCAGTTTCTATTGATTTGTTCAATAATCAATTCCAGAATAAGCATCAATATTCAAATTCTCAATCAACATATTGTTTTTAAATTATGCCACCCCGTTTGTTAAATACAGGACAAATGAATCCGTCAGTTATCCGATAGTATTTAATTCCTACATGTGGCCAATACACAAATTTTAAAATATATTTAAAACAATATTTCCCGTCTTCCATCAAGTTCAAATTATGCTATATGACTGTAATTATCGATTATGGTACCGCTAAATTATTCTGGGTCGTTAACAATGGTTGCCGTCAGAGAGGCGTGATCTCTCTCCTATTTTGTTTGATCACGGATCGTCTGGTAAAGTTATTAAACCATCGTTGGAATGTTCTGCGAGACAATTTAGTAGTTATAAAAAATATTGAAATGTGGTGCAAAACCAATTATTTACCAGGTAAGTCTGCCTAAATTGAGACAGTATTGTTTATCAAAACTAAACACATCTGGTGTTAGATTATCATTTATTTCCTTAATTTGTATCCTAATTTTGTATTTCCTTTCTTAAGTTATACTTGAAGGTATCCTGAAAACCTTACCGCATTAGTTACACTCGATTTAGACTGCAACCGTTAGATCATTTCTGGTTTTTGCGTTTATTGAATGTAGGCCGAGGCTAGGTTGACGACTATATAAAATATCAGTTGAAGAGATTTCAGAGAATAGATCCAGTCCTTAATTTTAGGTCAGATATACGTCTGATGCTATAGAGAGAAGAATTGTGTGACGAACAAGTAATTCCGCCACCTCTTGATGGATTATTTTTTCACGGATGGATCCTTAAAATTATCCATTCGGAACTCCTAAAATCTGATATCACAGGATAGACTATATCTATATTCTTCTTCAGATAAATCCACGTTTTCAACCTAGAGAGCATTTTCACCCAACTATTGGAAACCCATCCTCTTATTCATGAGAAATATATTAAATTGGATGAAGATAAAAATTAGGGCTTTGCATTATTTCATAATAATGTATAGAAATAATAAAATTATTGCGACTTAAATTTGCCTGGATGAAAATTTAAGACAAATTGAAACAATAAATTAAATAACCAAAAAATAATAATAATTTATTATGAAACACAATTAATGCCCTAAGTTTTTTTGCTAATGTGTAGATGCTGTGTGCCAATAGTTGATATCATATTCATTTAAACTCCTTGAGAAGTTATAACAAAGTTTAAAAAAAATGATTTTCCTTATCTCGACCCCTCCATAACATTAACTGAACCCGATCCTATTTCATCTAGTGGTATTGTAGCATAGGTTTGACGTCATTGATAAATATTTATTGGAGAATAACAATTTTTAAATTTTCGGTGATCCAACTCGAATATTTAATGTAAATGAAGCCAATTTAATGCTTTGCTCTAAACCAAAAAATGTTTTAGCAGCAAAAAGGGGTTTGGCAAATTCAAATTTAATAATTATGCTTTCGTTCTCAGCATTGGGTGGTATAGTTAAAATAAATAGGATGTATGTCTAAAGAAACTTTCTACGAATATATTTTGAAGTAGTCCCCTTCTAACTAGGATTGCCACCAGCGGCTTTCAAACCACTGAAAACTGCGTGGAATAATTCAGTGCCAAAATGAAGGCTTAAGAACCACAAAAAAAATTTAACGCCATGAACGTATCTGGCCCGTTATCAAAAAAAAGTTGTTGACAAGTCTTCAGATATTTTCAGAAGCGACACTGCAGAAATTGATATTGAAGATAAAGGTTGAATGCTGTTAAATGGTCAGCTTTTATATATAGACCCAAATCTAATTTAAAATCAAGCAACAATGTATATGAAACCGCAGTTCGAGTATACCCAATATAATTTCACAACAATAAAATTGTTAAGTAATCTTGAGTTACGTTATGCTTATGGGCACAAAATAGCGATCAACAATGGTATATACAATAACGACTAGACATTGACACTTTATTCTTATAAAGTCGGAAAAATCATATAATTTTAATGTTTATTTCTGATTTATTATATATTTAATAAAATAATATCAAACGAGAACAGAAAACACCTTTAAAAAAAATGATTTAACGTTTGCTGCGCTTGTAAATCTATATATACAGACAGACATTTAAAAGAGAATATTTTATTCCGTGTATGAGCTATAAAATGTCACCTTCAATGGATTTATATCACTGTCTGTCTTTTGCGCCTATGTATTAAATAATTTCAGTGTTTTTCAACCGGTGTGTCGATGTGTTTTTATTTTTTATTACTTTGGACCGAATTTGACTGAAATTTGATGAAGTTTGATTGCAAAATATATAATATTTTATTATGTAAGAATTGGTATATATAATTTAAATGGTGTAGTTTTTATTCAAGTTTGATACAAATTTGAATGATTTTGAATAAAGTTTGATTGGTATCAAATTTGCAATCTAATATAACATTGACTGAAATATGATTAATATTTACATTTGAGCTTTTTTGTTAAAAGAAAATTTACGAATGTTGTTTGTTTTCAAACCAAATCAAATTTTAGTCAAATTTAGTTAACTATTAATTTAAATTCAAAATTATAATTGAACAAACTTGATAGAAAGTATTTTCAACATTGTATTTATTCATCAAATTTATTTCAATTGGTGTCAAATTTTAAATATATTTAGCTCTGTAGGTCAAAATTTCCTAGAAATTGCTCACCTTTCAAAATTTGGATAATCCGACTGCAAATTTTAAATTGAAGAATCAAAAAAAAAATAAATTGTCCTTGAACCTTGAATGAAAATTGACCCAAATTTGTGATTGAAGTAGAATACACATTTTGAATGCAATGCGTAAATTCCAAATTTGAATTATAAACAAATTGACTTGAAATTATCGCACGATTTTGAAAAGTTTTGAATGGAATGTGATACGAGAGAATCAGTTTACCAATTTTGATGAAATTTGACTTCAAAACTAAAAATTATTTTTATTAAATTTAATAAAATTTGATTGAGTTTGAAATGAATTTCAGTTGAAAATTGAGGAATAGGAGAAAAAAATCATAATTTGAATAATATTTAGATTATCAAGTTAGATTTGATAAGAAAACTGCACAAATTTTCCAATTTTAAATTGATTTCGTATTGCAATTGATGGATATTTCAAAAGTGGTTTAACATAAATTAAACGGAAAACTGTATTTAAATTATCAAATTAATCTGAATGTGGTTTGAAAGAGAATTGACAAAAAAAAATTGTATACCACAATAGAGTATAGGAATAGCGGTTTGGGAAAGAGTTTAAGATAATGTTTGGAATAAATTGGAAAACCAGTTTTGACCTAAAATTCGAAGAAAGTTTGACAGTTAAAATACAAATTAATTTTAAACGGCCAGTACATGCAAACAAAACGGGTTTTATAAGATTTTTTGACACGCGGTTGATAAACACTATTCTCCCGCATATATCCTTCTATATTTGTGTGGGTGATCTTCATCATTGTTTCTTTTTTTTCTTTTGTAATTTTAATTTTTAGTACAACTTGGCTGGCATTTTCTGTCAAATTGGGGAAGCCATATTTTTTTCCGACAGTTTATTCCAACCTATTATTTTTTGATTGCTCCAAGAAAATTGAACCAAATTTGTGATTGAAGTTTAATATACATTTTGAGTGCAAGTCAATGCATAAATTCGAAATTGGGATTGAATTAGAAATAGATTGATTTGAAATTATCACACGATTTTGAAAAGGTTTGAATGAAATGTTGAACATTTTCAGTTGAATTAATAAGTATTATTTGATTCAATTGAATTTATTTTTTGATGAGATTTTGTGAAATGTCTGGATATTTTGGGTGAAAATGAGATGAGTTTAGTTGAAAACTGAAATCTGAACTTAGAGGTATTTGGTATGCATATCTGACTGGAATTCAAAAATAATTTGGACTAACGTTTCCCATTTTAAACCTTGAACATGATCGAAACAAAATGAAGGAATTGGAGGAAAAAAATCACTCGTTGCTTACAGTTTTGAAATTGATTGGAAATTAAAATGAATGATAATGAGTGAGTTTGAATGGAGTTTGATTGGAAAAAATAAATTTATCAATTTTGAATTAAATTGTAACTGAGGGATATGCTCTAACTGAAACTTAAAATTATTTCATCAAACTTGAGAATAATTTGATTGAGTTTGAAAAGAGTTTAGATGGAAAAATAAATGTGCATTAAATCCATCATACTACTACAATTTTAATGAATGTTGAGAATACACTAGAAATACAAAAATCTGAAAGTGTTTTAAACAAAATTTGTAACCAGTATTTGAATGAGCTTTTAAAAACTGAAGTTTAAGCCAGCTTTAAAAATAAATGCCATCATAAGTTTGATCAACAATTTAATAAGTTTGAATAGTATTTATTTTGAATACAAATTTGAAATCAATAAATAATTTGCATGAAATTCATCAAAAGTTTGATTAAGTTTGAAACGAAATTCCATGAGAAAAACATTGGATTTTCCTGATGGCTGGCTAAATCTAACTAGGACAAAACAAATTATTTTTTGGAACAGAAAAGTTTTCATTCGAATTTGAATGATATTTAGAATATAAAGTTAGGTTTAATTGATTTACCGCCCTTGTTACCACAGTAAGTAGCGTGCTTGCCTTGTTATTCGAGCGTTTCGGGTTCGAATCTCGGTGGCAACCAAAAATCACGGTTGGGTGTTTTTAATGTGTAAGTATATGTGTTTGTCCGGGCACAGTGGACACGTTAGTGGCATTGAGTACTTTAGGTAATCCCGCCAATTCATTTTTTTTCCAGGTTTGATAAGAAAACTGAACCAATTTTCCAATTTTAAATTTATTTCGTATTGCAATTGATGGATATTTGATTTAAGATAAATTAAACAGAAAACTGTTTATCAAAATCAAATAAATCTGAATGTGGTTTGAAAGAGATTTGATAAAAAAAAATTAATTTTTTTGGTAGCAAAACAATTGATATACCACATTCGAGTACGAATAGGGATATGTTTGTGAAATTCCTGGGAGGAGATTTTGTGAAATTTCTGGGTATTTTCAGTGAAAATGAAATGAGTTTAGTTGTAGCCTGAAATCTGAAATAAGAGATGTGGTATATGCATATTTGACTGGAATTCAAAAATAATTTGAGCTTAAATTTTCAATTTTAAATCATGAACATGATTTGAAAGCAAAACAAAATGAGGGAATTGCAGAAAAACAATCAAACGTTGTTTACAATTTTGAAATTTGATTGGAAATCAAATTAAAATAAATGATAATGAGTGAGTTTGAATGGAATTTGATTAGGAAAAATTAATTTATCAATTTTGAATTAAATTGTAATTGGGGGATATTATCCATTGAAATCTAACTGAAACATAAAATTATTTCATCAAACTTGAGAACAATTTGATTAAGTTTGAAAAGAGTTTAGATGGAAAAATAAATGTCCATTATGCTTGATCAACATTTTAATGAGTTTGAATAGTCTTTATTTTGATTACAAATTTGCATGAAATTATCAAAAATTTGATTGAGTTTGAAATGAAATTATTCGAATAAGTTTAACAGAAACTTCGGAAGAAAAAAATTGAATTTTCCGATGGTTGGCCAAACCAAACAAGAACATTACAAAGAGCTTGAAACCGAAAAGTTTTCATTCAAATTTGAATGATATTTAGAATATTAAGTTAGGTTTGATCAGAAAAAATTTAAATTTATTTCGCATTGCAATTGATGGATATTTCAAAAGGGGTTTAAGATAGTTTAAACGGAAAATCGTATTTAAATTTTCAAATAAATCTGAATGTGGTTTGAAAGAGATTTAATAAAAAAAAAATATTTTAGGTAAGAAACAATTGATATACCACAATCGAGTATGAATAGCGGTTTGAGAAGAACTAGTGTTTGGAATAAATTGGGAAACCAGTATTGACCCAAAATTTGACAGTTAAAATACAAATTAATTTTAAACGGCCAGTACATGCAAACAAAACATGTTATATAAGTTTTTTTTGACTCGCGGTTGATAAACACTGCTCTTTCGAATATATTCACGTATATTCGTGTGGGTTATCTTCATCATTGTTTCTTATATTTTTTTATTATATAATTTACGTTCCACGATCATATCTCTTTTATATATATATATATATATATATATATATATATATATATACACACATACATACATACATTTCGATACTATTATGCCATTTTTTTTGTGTTTATCGAGCAAGCTTTATTTTTTATTATTCTAAAAAGAAAGAAATAAGAAACCGAAATCACTTCATCAATCATTAAATTAAATTTTATTTTATACGATCATATTGTTTGATTATTTACTATATTGTGTGTATACGAGAGAGCATATATATATGACTTGTCTTATTGTCTTATATATATATATGTACATACGTATATAATGATCAGTTTTTATCTTGATTGATCAATTTCGTTGATTTATTGAGTTTTTTTGTTTTATTTTTTTGTATGCGCCGTGTGGTGATTTTTTGATAAATTTTTAATTGAATTGTCAAATTATTAAGTTTTTTTATACACGCATTTTTAGTGTGAAGTGTAGGATCAAAGTTGTCGACGAAAATCCACGCAAAATATTTATAAAATACTTTAAAATTATAATATTCAGGCACGCGTCTTATATCAACTAATTAAAGTAATTCAACTTTAATATTTAGACTTAATGACCGCTCCATCAATAGATAATTGCGCGCACTGGTATAAAACACAAGGTTTTTAATCGTTTTATAATTAGTAAAAATTATTTTGCAAATTTATTAATTTCCTCTTCGAGTACACCCATACCCAAACACACAGTAGGAAAAAAGTTAATTTCAAATGAGCTTCCTCGTTCGTATTTAAATTGCGGAAAGCAAAATCAAAATAAATGAAAACATTATCGTATATAAAATAAAATTGTTGAAGTTGTTTTTTGCCAACATAAGGGAAAGAAATCATTAAGTTAATTAGACAGAATGAAAATAAAAAAATAAAAAATTTATTTAACAATAATCATAAAAAATTGAAAAGTTTTTCTATTTAAGTTCATAAAAAAAAAGAAAAACTCTTATTATTGCTGATCTCTGTGCAATTCATTTAATTCTCCTGATTTTTAATTTTTTCTATTTGTTGTTTTGTCTAAATAAAAAAAATTGAGGAAAAGAAATTAAATTTTCAATTCAAGAAAGTTTTCGAGATGTTGCGCTTATATACGGAAAGTATTCGTATAAAAGAAATGAAAAAACTTTTTGTCCAGACATTTCAATATTGTACACTGTTAAAATAAGACAAATAAAAAAAGTTCATTAGTCCGCACTGTGTGCCCTGGAAATGTAACAGCGTCGTAGCAAATTTTATATGAATAATTTGATATTTTGATTTATCATATTTTATTAACCCATTTTCCAGACTCAAGTAATTGTAATGCCGGCAAATAAGACATAAGACCATATTTCATTAACAACAAAATCTAAATACGAATATATACTTTGAAAGTACATGTAGGCATCTTGATTCGTGATTTATGCTTCTTTGTGGAGGTGATCCGAAATACGCACCTGGAAGATAGCCCAGGATTTTTAAAAGATACGTCTCATCCCTTTTTTTTTAAATAAAACTCAAACCATTTGAGATATTTCGAAAATTTTATTATTGGCTTGAAGTACCATCAAAATATTTATATATTGAATTCGACAACGTTCATATGTCCACCACGGGCATGTTGGCAGGTGCCGATTCGTTGAACCCAATTTTCGTTGACTCGGCCCCACATTTCGACAGAAACGGCTACTATATCTCGTTTAATATATTGTATTATTGGCTTTGAGCTGCTGGGTAGCCTATAAAATCCCAAATAATATTCCGATGAAAAATCTCCACGGGGGTATTCTTTGTATATGCCAAAAAGTTTGGGATGAGCCGACTGAATAAAATCCTGGGATGAACGAACTGTAAAAATTATATATTTTTATAAAGTTTCGGGTGGATTTTTTTACGCCTGTGTTGTTAAAGGTATTTTTTTAAAATTGTGGAATGAAATCCTGGGCTAATTTCAAGGGGGTCTATACGCATAATTCATCGGATTGCTTACATTTTTTTAGGTCCAGCGACATATGGGATCGAGAAATTGCTTGTCTATTGACAAATCCGGTTCTTATAAATAGGTCGATAATTCATTTTATATTAATTTAATAATGATTTGTTTCCGGTAATGAATATAAAAAAACTGACTGGCCCTTACTATAAACATCAGTATATACCAACCAGAATTTTCACTTAAAACGATTAAATCATTTCTATATTTGTTCTCCTCGTTCTATTATATATCCACTGCAAAGTTTAGTCTGAGCAGCATGATTCAAACGCAAGATTTCCGAAAGTGAATTAATCTGTGAACAGAAAAAAAAGGAAACTGAATAAGAATTAGCTCAGCCTCACTACCTATACGCACAATACTCACCCGAACTCCATCCTCGCTATAAATTTAACTAGGATTTATTTAGGCATAACTAGGACTACTTAAAGCTGAAGGCTTATACCTATCTGAACAGGTGGGTGGATAAAGTGTGGTGCTGGACATTTCATTGAGCGCAACAGAAATATTACCTGAACTGATGTGTCAAAGAAGACATATCAAATCACGCGAGGGTTCTATTTTGAATGAGGAACTAATGATGTACATAAACCTAATAGTCGGAACTGTAAAAATAATCTGGGAAATTCAGAAACCCCCTCTTTCTGAAAGCCTCAAAGAATTTTGACCCAACCCAAAATCCTGGACGGAGGACCGCGTATGAAATATGAATCCAGAGCTACGCCAATATCAACTTGTGCGCCCACCGAACGTCACAAAGAAAGTGCCTATATGATCATTCTACTGCACTTAGGTCCAAATTTAAATCACGATTCATATTTGTGGAGATGATTTTTGGAGTGCTTTTGACCTCACACTTTTGTTTTCATCAACAATCACACCAAAACAGACCAAAAATACTTATTTTACAGTACCACCATCTCACGACATACCAATAACAAGTTTTAATAAAAACTATCAATCATTTTCCATGTTCTGCCGGGCTCGGTTTGTGTAAGACAACTGAAACATTCTATTGATGTCGGGGAAGGAAAGCTGGCAAAACAGTGATATACTATACGCTTTCACCCGCCGTTATAGATGCGTTTGAGCAAATACCACTAGCTGAGAGATCAAAGGATTGGAAAGCTTGTATAGTTGCGGGTAGTAAACTAGCGAAACAAATGCACATTCAGCTTCTAGGAAAGGTGGCACATTTGTTCAAACCATAAATATAGCCAAGAGTCGGTTTGTACTAAAAGAGTTGAATTACCTATAGGATATGTTCAGTCGGTGATGGTTTGACGTTTTTTTGGACCGCCGCTATATTTTGAAATTCATTGAAAAAGATTTGAATGGACCTTAGATGCACAAAGTACCTTTACCTGCTTAAGAACCGCTCTGTCTACGGCATCGGTAATGCGCCACCACAATCACGCAACTTCGACTACAAGTGTTCTATTTCGACGGTCTCTATAGCGGTGAAGATCGGTGTTCTCATTCCAGTGGTGAAGACCATTCTATATTGCGGGTCTTTCTCGAAAACTCAACGCAACGCAGCGTAATTATAGCATAATCGAACTATAATGGTATGTCGCTTTGTTGAGGGTTGAAAAATTCAGGCAGTACGTAGCAGTACGTATTACTATTATCATCCCGATCACGCGAGTGTAAAGTGGTTAACCAATGAACAGTCTTGCGAGACCACCAATGGGTAGGTATTGCAAAATTAGTCACCTGTTGCAAAAAATGCATATTAACTTCGTAGGACCATACCCACGTTCTAAAAATGGGAACTGTCTGCTCATTGGGCTCATTGTGTTAGGCCACTTTACTTGTTTTTTTTTTATTAGGGCCCCCACTGTGATGCCACCGTAAAGAATGTAGTTTGGAATCACAAGTATTTATTGTATTCTCGGTACCCGTAATAGTTCCTCAGCTAAATGCTTTAGAGCGTATCAATCGATCGGTAATTTCCGCTATTCCGCTAATTGGATCAGCCAACATACCGTGGTTCATGAGTTAAGCCTTACGTACCGTTGTTCCAGTTGAGCTCTTCATTACGTTCAATATTACATTGATGACATCCGCACGGCGCGGATTTTAACAAACAAAATTTGTACTGGCCGAATATCTATGGATGATTTTCAGTCAATCAGCCAGTTGTATACGAGATTTGTATCACAGTATGATTTAAATTAAAACAGTTTTAAAGGCCATTACTGGCCCCTTACTGAGTCAACAATTTGGCTCCAGCGGTTTCGATCCCGAGCATGGTCTTCATACTGTCTAAGACAATCTGAAGAGGCCAAGTCGTTCTCTACACCGTGGAGCCATCGTCGCCTGCAACGACCTCTGCGCCTACCATATGATGGCTCTCCTTTCAGAGATCGCTGCACAATTCGTTCCGAATCAGCACGCAGAACGTGACCGAGCCAGCGTACTCACTGCGATCTTACTTCATGTACAATATCGGGGATCTTCATCAGATCTCTGATTTCGATATTGTACAGAGCTCGGTAGGTCCCATCTATTTCGCGTTTTGGGCCGTAAATCACACGCATCACTCTTCTCTCAAATGTAAGGAGCCATCTCTCGTACTCATCCGTCAGCGCCCAACTTTCACATCCAAACATAACAACGGGCCTGATCAACGCTTTTTTTTCAGCTTCACGGCACTTGATAAGTGTTTAGATTTTAGCAGTGGACTTAGAGGATACAAAGAACGACTGCCAGCTGCCAGCCGCACTTTAATATCCTCACCCACACTGTTATCGTGAGTGATAAGAGAACCCAAATATTTGAACCTCCTCACTCCCTCAAACGTGTGGTGGCCACTACTAAAATCTGGTGTGCCATTGTCCCTAAAACCAGAGATCAGGTATTTCGTTTTGGACTCATTGATCTTGAGTCCAACTGAAGCTGTATACTCTACAAGCGGATCAAGTATTTCTTTCACTCCGTTGCTATTCAGTCCAATCGCACGCATATATCATCTGTATATGCAAGCATCTGATTGGACTGGCGATATAAGATGGTACGCTGCGGTGTTTCAGTTTTACGAAAGATGTACTCCAACATGAGATTAAAGAGTATCGGGGACAGAGCATCTCCCTGCCGAACACCCGAGTTAACTACAAAAATTGTCGATAGCCTGTTCTCAACTTTAACACAGCATTGAGACTGCGTTACTGTCATCCTACATAGTCGTACCAGTTTTGTTGGCATTCCCAGGTATTCCAGGGCAGACCACAAACTCTCTCGATTGATCGAGTCATAGGCCTGCCGGAAATCCAGGAACACCTGATGTACGGGGATGGATGTCTCATAATATTTAGATAGAATCATCCGCAGCGAAAAGACCTAATCGGTGACTGATCGGTTCGGACGAAATCCTCCTTGATAGTAATCACAGTTTGATAGCCTATGGATAGATAGTGACAATTACGTCAATCGAATTTCCGAAACCAAATTTAAATCATTTAATACCGATAATCGGGAAAATCAGATCTGGACATTTTTGGATCTTGGACTAAATCGTTTTGACGCCATTAAGCTAATTTCTGTGCCAGATATTTATCCAACAGTATTTCATATTATACCAGACGGGTGCAAAACCATAACAGTTATCACTGCGAGTTAAATCACGATGCTGAAGTTTGTACCAAACGGCAGAATTTACATATGGTACAATGTGAGGGGGCAGTAAATCTGAATCACATCAACGACTGGAAGGTAAAAGTTGAAATTTAAGTCATGATGATACATTTTCATGGCTCTTGTCAATAACGGCTACCAACTGATCATCGCTCCTTTACGATGTGGCTATATAAACAGCTCAGGTTTTTGTATTTCAAGAGAAATTTCGTTCTTCGAATGAATTGTGACCTGGTTGCAGTCGACCGCTTCCAGGTCATCCTGGGACTGTTGTCTTTTTGACACGTAATTATTTTCTAATCTGGTCTCACCTGTTCAGTATTCTAAATGCCGAGTGGTGGTTCCTGTAGCGTTGCTTAGACAAAGGGATGTTTCCTGATCCTGCAACACCAGTGAGAAGTTTTGTTTGGGTGTTTCCGCTGGTTCTCGGCTTTATTGTCATGGAGTCGTCCTTTGCTGTTATGGAGGACATCTCATCTGGCCGGTTCGTTTTCTCCCTCGATGCTGCCGGCTTGGAAAATGCCGTCTCGTTTTTTTTTTATTTGTGTCAGAAAACCTGTAGGGACTTAAATAAAATAATAATTTTATTTAAACTACAATAAACATGTATGTACATATATATTTCATATACATTAAATCAGAACAAATTAATTGTCCAATTTTACCTGCCTGCACCCTAACACATAACATTTTATTATAATCTATAACACACAAACATAAATATTCCGAACAACATAATTAGCAATACAATATCAAGTTTGAGATGTACTCGTATAAATTGCAATTGTCATTGTAGTTATTTGTCTCGTTTTCTCTAGCGTTTCCAACGCAGTGAACGATCACATAATTTAATGTTATCCTTTTCATAAATATATGTATAAATAATAATGTTATTTGGTATGGGTTTTATTAACTTTTAGCGGGAATCATATTTTTTTGCATAAAAAATAAATAAAAAATCAGAAGTTAATCAGCAGTCGTTCTAGATAGAATTAATTCTATAAATTTAAAATTCTGTAAAATTTATTTATAAAAATAAAAAAATAATAAAATTATAAATAATAAATAGTTGGTGTTTAAAAGTTATTTTGGGGTCGACAACACCCACAACTATAAACCGTTTACGTAGGTATGGCTATCTACAACTGAAGGACGCCGGTATTCCAGAGGGCTCCGTTTGCAACTTGGCTTTGGTAAATGCACACCAAGGTCACTGTCATCTACCCGAGCCAATTACATTTTGAGACAATCTTGCGGATAATATTTATATACATCAGCTAATTTATAACAAAGTCGCGGAATTATCTTAAAATTTTAAACTAATCCAACTGACTGCGAATCTAGAATGAATTGAAAAGGTCCATTTGGAGTTGGGTCAAGATTGAATAATTTATGGTGATATGACCTCTGCAGAGGCTGTATGAATGAGAGGGTGGAAGATATTTTAGTTCACTTCATATGGTTATGCCTGGCTGTAGCACACAAAAGACATAAACATTTGGGTAAGTACATAATGGACAGCCCCTCGGATCTCGAAAATTGTAAATAGCGAAATATCTCACGCTGCATAAGTATAGCTCGAAGTTGGTTCCACTATAGGGCTGAAACAGAAGTATGATTCTGTGGTATCAGAATGAACAGATTCTACAGATTATAAGAATTAGAATTATTTTATTGAGAAGTTGGCCCTCGATTGCAATATATAGTATATGGGTGAGTTTGACGGCTTCGCAAAATATCTAAACCATGTTGATTATTCATGGTTTTCGAACCTTATACGTATATTGAAACATTGTAGTACAGTGATGGCATTATTATTCTGCACACCAAATAGAAACAACACCCTTTATATATACACGTCACGTATATAGATATTCACCAGTTGTGCATTTAAAAACAAAAAAACGACATAATAGAGTTTTGCGACCATACCGCTAAAAATTAATTCCATCAACACCTATACTATACACTCGCATATATGTATATCCAAATCATATATGTACATAATATGTAACCCACCAAACCTATGTAGACAACAATAAAAATCTAACATCGCTTAAATCATTATCATATTCAAATATATGTTTGGTATTGTATATATGTACATAATGTAGCAACAACAACAAACCAATGGTAAAATTATGATCACGTCCAAATAATGCATAAATTTTATTCAATCAACATTTTTTGTGAATTGAATGCTATATAGAGCTCGTAGATCACATACACACATACAGAGCACATATAGCATAAAACTACATAACTTTTGTTCGTTTGCGAAATTCTGCTATTAACTGACAGAATATTTTTACGTGACTTGGGTAACAAGTTAAAATGTCATTTTGTTAAAGTCTATAATTTTCGTTTTATACTTTTCCAATTTGAATATAAATAATAATAAAAATGGAAAATTGCATTACATGATTTGTTATTGTAGATTTTTTATCAACTAACTACTTTACTACCAATTTTATTGTTGTTGTCATTGTTGTTATATATATATGTGTGTGTGGGTGTGTGTGTGTGGAAATTGGAAAATTGTATAGTAATTTTTATTTTATTGCAAATTGATAATAAAATGGTAAATTTTTATTTTATCATGATTTGTGATTTAATGAATTTTAAATGTGAATATATAGAAAATAAATTAAATTGTCGGAATTAGAAGTACGTGAATTTTGTAAATTTGTGTATTAAATTGTCAAGAGGAAGTTTCAATGTAAGCATGCACATATACAATGTATAGAAAAATAATGTGGTTACAGGAATCCCATTTGCGCGATTTTCACTTTATCCAGAGATTTTTTGCCTTGAGTTTCAAAATATTGGAATCGGCTCCAGAGCCCGTTATGACTTTTCCTCTGAATAAATATGACAAAATAGAAAATTGTTTCAAACCAAAAATTTCCGAATTTCCCAATTCTACTATTTTGAATAAAATGTCTCACAATGTCATCCAGGTTCACTATGATCATCGAGGGAACTGTGACCTAGGTGTGGGACGGTTAACGCAAATGGGCCAGTTTAAGATCTGCCGAAAACGGAGCCCTCTGGATACCTGGCGATCTCCAGTTGTAGGTAGACTTACCTGCGTATTCGGTTCTCTGCGCAGGTGGACTGTTATTTTTCCGTTACCCGTGGGAATAAATATGATCAAAAATAATAACCAAACAAATAATAACTTCTGTCGGTTTTTTTTTTTTTTTTAACACAGTTTTAAAGGCCATTACTGACCCCTTACTGAGTCAACAATTTGGCTCCAGCGGTTTCGATCCCGAGCATGGTCTTCATACTGTCTAAGACAAACAAAAGCTTCAGCTGTAAAGCTTCAGCTTCACGGCACTTGATAAGTGTTTAGATTTTAGCAGTGGCCTTAGAGGATACAAAGAACGACTGCCAGCTGCAGTCGCACTTTAATATCCTCACCCACACTGTTATCGTGAGTGATAAGAGAACCCAAATAATTGAACCTCCTCACTCCCTCAAACGTGTGGTGGCCACTACTAAAATCTGGTGTGCCATTGTCCCTAAAACCAGAGACCAGGTATTTCGTTTTGGACTCATTGATCTGAAATGAAGAAGCTGAAAACTCTACAAGCGGATCAAGTATTTCTTTCACTCCGTTGCTATTCAGTCCAATGACGCAT
Organism: Tipula unca; assembly: GCA_951394425.1. NCBI lineage: Eukaryota > Metazoa > Arthropoda > Insecta > Diptera > Tipulidae > Tipula > Tipula unca. The sequence goes on from OX596381.1 coordinate 197,127,173, forward strand.
ATGTCATCTGCATATGCAAGCACCTGATTGGACTGGCGATATACATGAGATTAAAGAGTATCGGGGACAGAGCATCCCCCTGCCGAACACCCGAGTTAACTACAAAAATTGTCGATAGCCTGTTCTTAACTTTAACACAGCATTGAGACTGCGTCACTGTCATCCTACATAGTCGTACCAGTTTTGTTGGCATTCCTAGGTATTCCAGGGCAGACCACAAACTCCCTCTATTGATTGAGTCATAGGCCTTCTGCCGGTTACTGTCTACAAAAAAATGAGGTTGAGACGCGCACAGGGGAACCTGCAGAAAATTTCAGAGTGTCCACATAAATTGCAGCTGTACAAGAAGAGGAGGTAATCCAACCAATGGAGCCTTCTGAAGAAGTTGCACTACGAAGGGAGATGGGCAGCCGCCTTTCCTTGGTGTCTGACGAAAATTAACAATCTGGCGAGAAGAGGGAGCTGCCGGTGTCTTGGAGACGACTATGAGAGAAAGCGATACGGGGGATACCGGTGAATCCACTGGCATCTGTAACCATTAGCTTGTGGTAGCGGGGAATGCAAAGTGGTATAATATGCTAAGTATTGTTAATATTACTCGGTCGCTTTGCTCATCAGACTGACTTTTTCAGGAGAGGAAGTGGTTCTTATTCAAAACCCTTAGATTAACAATAACATGATCTGTAACCACAGAATGAAGAAAAATAAACTGGTAGACTCAACAACTTCTGGCTAAATCTATTTGGACAAAGAGGCTCAGCCGGATAACCTGGTGGACCTTGTTCTCAAAACATTAAAATGAAAGATCGGTGTAATACTTGGATTTGATGCTAATTAGGCAGGAGGTTCTAGACCGTAACCATCGCTCAGAGAACATTTCTTTTCTGACCATCGAAATATAACTTTTAGGTTTAAGGAATCCTAGAAGGACAAACTGGTGCTAATATTAGGAAATGTTAAAAGGCTTATTGCCGCCGGATGTCCCTCACCGTGAAACAGTACAGGAACTAAATTGTCTGGTGGACGCTATAAAAAGCGGCTATAACCGATCCTTTAATGGTGCTTGTCTTATAGTTAAGCCCAGGGGTAAGCAAAAACCAGCATGGTGGTCCAAGGAACTGGGGAACCTACCGAATGGCTTATAGGCTCCTATAAGAAGGACCTGAAATTATATAAAAGGGGAGTGAGAAAGTCGCAGAGAAGGTCTTGGAGACTCTTCTGTGATACAATGGAGGAAGTCTCCGGGACCTCTCGCCTTAGGAAGATACCTTCTACTAATCCAACCAGTCTAAGTTATCTAATCAAACCGGGCAATTTCTAGACTGCATTTAGTGAGGAATCTTTAAAGCTACTCATCGAAACCTACTTTCTAGAATATTTGACGACTCAACAGAGACTAGCACAAATTAAATCGGCTGGTCTAGACCGAATCATAATAGCGGAAATTCAAAACCAGTCGATTATTCTCGCCTGACTGGAACTGGAAGTAATATTCAAAGAGTGTTTAAAATTGGTCTGTATTCCAAAGATGTGGACCTTTATTTTGAAAGCGGAAAGAAGCTGACATAGCTAAGCAAAGACCCTAAGACCTCTGAAATCCTTTCTGTTGAAAACCTTGGAAAGGCTGATAGATGTTCATATACGGTTAAAAACGGCCTAGTGATTGGGCACAGTCTCAACATGCAATATACGCGTAAGAGTTTTATGTGGTGGCGTTCACCGATATTGGGGCCGCTTTTAACAATGAAAAGGCGGAGGCAATTCTGGAAGGATTGTCCCTCCTTATAGGGGTGGACTATTTTATAAACGGGTTAATCAATCATATGCTGGTGAGCAGGATGGTTTACACAGAATGGACAAGGGTACCCCTCAAGGAGGTGTTTTGCTTCCTCTTCTCTGGAACATAGCAATTAATAGGTTGCTGTTGGAGCTGGAGAGGCAGATGGCGAAGCGACAGCATCCTCTGGAAAATAAGTAAGCACGGTTAAGGAGGTAATCCAAAATACCCTCCTAACCATTATACGAGATTGGCCGTCAGATGTGGACTGGCAATCAGCTTGTCCAAGACTGACCTGTTACTCTTTATCAGGAAATATAAAATCCTGGTGGTATAACCACCTACCTGGCTGCGATTACGGCCAGCCTACTATCAGCCATATCTCAGTGGAAGTATCTTCAGACAGGACACTGCAGCGTGTACCAGACAGAGGTAATAGCGATTGAGGAGGTCCTGAATTGGTTGAGGCATAATGTGGTATCCTCGACTGATATCGCAATTTATCTGGACAGTCAGGCGGCAATCAAGTCGCTGGACTCATTTTCTCTGACGTCTAGGCTGGCGTTGAGTTGCCACTGATCTCTGAATGAGGTGAGTGAGCAGGGCGGACGAACTAGCGAGGCATGATACTACTCTCCAACTGCTACAGGAAAGGGCAAAGTTGGGAAGGCCAATCAAGGCACCCAAGACTGTCTTAAAGACTGACTTAAAACGGAGGCAGTAGTCTCAGCGAATGAAAGGTGGACGAACACCCTCTCATGTAGTATAACAAGGCAAGTCTGGCCAAATGTGGACTTGAAACGCTCTAAGACACTGATCTCCCTACGAAGACGTGAACTAAAAACGATCGTGGGGATACTCACAGGACACTGCCTACTTGGAGAACATGCTAGGTCTAGAAGCAAATGACTTTTGCAGAAGCTGTAGGGACGAGGAGAAGGAGGAGACGGTAGTCTATCTCCTAAGCTCATGCCCGGCTCTAGCACACAAAAGACATGAATATTTGGGTAAATTCTCAATGGACTGCCTCTCGGATCTCGAAAACTGTAAGGTGCGAGACTTATCACGCTACATAAGTAGCTCAAACTGGTTCTCATAAGGGTAATAGGGAAGTAGATCCTGTGGTATCACAACGGACCGTCGCCGGTCTAAGTGTGCTGTAGCAGCTACTCAATCTAACCTAACCTAACCACCTACCTGGAACTACATAAAATTAGCTTTAACTGATAAAGCAAGGTTTCTGGGCGAAATCCTGGTCAGTAATCTCAGTTGGAAGCCCAACATCTTGGAAAGAGTAAACAAGGCAACTATAGCTAGTATATAGCATGCTAAAACGCCGTTGGGATGAGATGGGGCCTAAAAACGGAACTATGGTACACTGAATATTCATTGTTGTAGTAACCTATACTTTTGTATGTGGTGAGTATGGCCAGGTCTTGAAAAAGTAATCTACAGGAATGGGATTAAGAATATGCAAAGAACGGCCTTATAATACGCGCCTCAGTGTTCGCTTAGGAAGAAACTAGAAAATTTAGCCTACATTTTACCAAAGGGTCCGCAACAATGTGCCCTTCAAGAGAATCTTAGAGGAGCGGCCTGCTATCAAAAACAGAAGCTTTCCAGTTCACGAATGGCTTTAAGCTAGATGGTTAAATAGGAGCTGGAGTGTTCAGTGATGAATTGGAAGGGGATACATCTATTCATCTCCCTGATTACTGCGGGGTAAGCGTTGGTGCACGCTTACCCCGCAGTAATCAGGAAGATACAAAAAAGTGATACTGATTGAGGAGGTCGTGACTTGGTTGAGACATATAATGTGATATCCTCGATTGATATTGTAATTTATGTGGATAGTCAGGTGGAAATCAAGGGACTCCGGCCATTCGGATGTCATGGGGTACTGCAGAGCGCACCAACTAGCTAGGTATGGTACATTTCTCTAGCTGCTATCGGAAAGGGCAAGCCCGGAGAGGACTATTACACCGCACAAGATAACGCTTTAAAAAGAGGCAGTAGCCTCTATGAACGAAAGGTAGACTAACACTATTACATGTAGTGTAGCAAAACAAGTCTGGCCGAAGCTGGACTTAAAACGCTCCAATACGCTAACCCCCTTACGTAGGCGTGATTTAAGAACGATCGTGGGGATACTCACAGGGCACTGCCTATTTGGAGAACATGCAAGGACGCTAGGTCTAAAAGCAAATGACTTTTGCAGAAGGTGTATGGGCAAGGAGGAGGAAGAGACTTTAGTTCAATTCCTATGCTCATGTCCGGATTAAGCATGCAGAAAGCATAGACATATAGGTATGCTCATAATGTACAGCCTCTCGGGTCGCGAAATCAGTAAAGTGCGAAACATATTACGCTTAATAAGTAGCTCTAACTGGTTTCACTAAGGGTAAAAGAGAACTAAGATCCTGTGATACCACAATCGAGTTTTTGAAGTAATTTCGAATAGTTCTAAGGTTGTGCTAGCCGCGGTTAAAACGGGCGTGTTAATGGTTTCGGTTCTAAATTGGCATTATTCTATGAAAACTTATATAATAAAATAAAAGCTTTTTTAAACTATATGGTTAAAAGCTCTCGTAGAAATGTTGATACAGCCTAAGTAGTTGGTGCCAAACGTTACTATATTGTGTTTTACATACTGAGCTTCCAATACGCTTTCCTCAAAAAGCTCATTAAAATTTGTATTTTCAATACCCGATGCTGCCATACCACGCAACATTATAGAATTTTGTTCAAACTTACGACACATATAACGTTTTGTGTATACATACATATTTTGTGTATACAAGCTTTTATCTAATTTAAAATCAAATTAAAACCATTTACAAAATTGATGGAGCTAAAAGCTCTGCAAAATGACGAGAAGCTCATACAAAAATCTGCCTAACTTATACTGAAAAAATCAAGGATTATTGAGATCAGTATATGATTGAGTGAATCTTCAGTCTAAAACGACCGAAAGACCTTTGAGCAAGCTTAGCTTTAAAACAAGCGAATTTTATCAAGAATATTCTGAAAATTCTCGTTAAACATATATTCGCAGAGAATGGAAAAAAAAAAATTTTTCATTTAAAATTTGGAGTGAACTGAAAGCGTGTTCTTGGAATAAAAGCTTACCTTTCGTTCAAATCAAATATTATGTAAATGAAAGCTATAACGTATTAAAACATAGTTTTATGTATAATAGCTCAGCGAAGAGCTCTGTATACACTTTATGGTGTAGCTCTCACATGCATTTTAAAATTTGTTAAGTATAATTTACAGCACGGTTTTTTGATGAAATTAGCTACGTCGAATTAAATTCGTTTTTGAATGAATTTGAACTTAGTTTTAACTGGTCAAAATTATGCCTCTTGCACGATACTCGGATTGACATTGTATATATAGTATCTTGCGTCATACCTTTTTGTGAACAGTCTTTTTTCAGTATAGGTTGAGTGATTGAGATGTTTCAAAATTCAACGCAGTTTATGACGACGTTAGAAGAACAATTGAAATCGCAATTTTATAAGCCTTTAGCACAAAATTTCTTCTTTTATAACATCTCCCTCACCAAACATCAAGAATAAAAAATATTTGAACATATTTCAAATTACTCGCAATCTCGTCACAAGAGAAGGCCTTCAAAATTAAGAGCACATATAAACACAACCCGAAATAAAAAATGATATTCCTTTAGAAACAATATCAAAACGTACACACACACACACACACACACACATACTCCCGCATATATAATTAAAAATTCTTTGTCAACGAGATTTGAATATCTCGTTCTTCTAAATATAATAATAGTAGTAATGAAAGAAAAGCATTTTTTTTTCAAAACAACAAAAGGAATTTTCCATTTCATGTATATACAAAGGAACAGCGCGCATAGCACCGAGCTAAAATCCCAGAAAAAAATATATACAAAACGTACATATAGAAAGCAAAAATTCTAAAAGAATTAAATTCTTTTGAATGACGACAACGACAACGGAGTGAGACGTAACGAAATATTCTAAAGGCGTGCACACACATATATACACAAAAGAAAATTTTGTTTTTCATTATTTTCCTCCTGTTTTAATTATTATTATCATTTGTTGTTGTTGTTGTACAAAATTTTAATATGCCAAATGCGATACACAGATGGTTTTGTAAAGTATGTGTACATATCTAGGTTTTTTAAGATACTAATAAGGATTTACATTTTTTTGTGTGTGTAACAATGAAAATTGGGTCACAATTGTAAGATAAATTTTTTTTCTTTTTTGATAAATCTAGTTTTTCATATTTAAAGTAATCCTTAAAGATGTTAGAAAAAAAAATTATGAACCCTCATAAGTACCATAAATATAAAATTTAATTTTATCCATATACAAACGGTAGATATAATAAAAGCCAGGAGAAGTAAAAAGGACATTCAGATCTCTTAAACACAACAAGTTGTAAAGGAGGTGTCATATCCAAAAAAAAAAAACCTTGATTAAATTAAAATGCGAAAAAGGACTACATACACACTAATTCAATTTAGAATTAACAAACATAGAATCCTTTTAGGTATAACAAAAAAAAACATTTCTTCATTTATCAAAGTTATCATTTTATCGTCATCATCCTTTATCGTTTTGTTCCTTGGTTGGTATATAGCTATATATGTATATATATAGGAAACGAAGCAGATTAAAATTTCATTTCAAGACTAAATTTTTTCATTTTGTCGTCCTGTATATTTTTCATTCATTTCTTAAATAAAATATAATATAAATGGAAATAAATAAGAAAAGGATAAGTATCCTTTATTGTTGAAATGTAAAATAATACGTAAATTAACTGATTTATACAGAAGGAAATCTGTGAAGTATGTGTCTCGCTCTCTCCTGATGCGCTTTAATAAAAATGTCCTCGTCGCAAAATACAACAACACCAAAAACATTTTGTGCGGAAAATGGAAAAATAATTAAAAGGAAGAGATTAGAAACACTTTTTTTGTCTTGTTGTTATCGTTTTTGATTAGAGGCAAAGTGTATAACAAAAAAGGATTTTTTTTTTGAAACGGATGGTTTTGATTGAAATTTAATATAAGGAAGTAATTTTATCATTATTTTGTTAGCTTGTGTTGTGTTTAGAATTACAATGAGTTAATCAAAAAGTAACATCTTGAACAAGTTTTTTTTTTTTTTTTTTTTACAATTTACGACGAAATAGACGTTGAGATGCCAAATTTCAGTTTGATAAGGGAATTCGATTTATGTGGGATTGAGATGGGGTAGTCTTAGTAATCCATAAATTAGGATAATTTGTCTGAATAATTTGTATAATTTGAAAAAAGAATATATTGACAAATGTGGAAATGATAACCTTGGGAATTCTGGAGGTTAGTTTTGTGGTGGGTATACCATATTTCGTCCTTAGAATTTATGATAGTTGAAATATAACGACGACGGAAGAGGCTTGACTATTGAATACGCATAAATGATATACAATTAAAAAAAAATAGGGCGTTGTTTTGATTTTATAATAGCCAATCTTACCAAACAAATTTATTATTATTTTTTTGGTTATTTAATTAATTATTTCAATATGTCTTTTAAGAATATAATGTTAATAGATGTATCCGCGCATGGATATATACATTTAAGTCACCGTATTTTTTGCTATTTTGATAAGTTCACTGAGAAAAATAATACAACTTATAATTTAACTGGAACATACTTAATTTAAAATTTTTTATATATTTTGTAAATGCTATTAAAATAAACTGTTAGCGTGATTGAAATAACGTGGAAGATATTAAATTTACATATTTATACAGCAAAATAATTGAATTAACATATAACATTTTTGAATTTAGGTTTTAACCATAATGAAAGGAAATTGCAATTTTAAAACAATGCGTAAAACTCATGATTTAAAAGGAAAACACTAAAATGCATTTGAAATAAAGTAGAATCAACTACAGTAAAAATTAATTAAAATCGGTGTACTTTTTAAGTTTATAGTGAATCATAATTACTAAAACTAAATTAAAAATAATTATAGTGTAAAGTGTTCTTGTGACTATATTGTGAAAGGTGTATTTGTGTGAAATTATCTTTACGCGTGAAATGGAAAGCCATATACCAGCCATTGAATTTGTCAATGGGAAATTATATTTTGATGGGCAGTGCGTAGAAATTGTGAATAATAAACAAATTTAAAGTAAAGTAAAATCAATACGATAACCAGTTAAAGTGGCTTTTGTTCATTTTAAAGACGAAAATTTTAAATAATATATTTTTAATTAAACAACTGAAATTCGAACACCATCGTCTTTATTTTGATTTAATGATGACTTTGATTTAATGTTTCTACAATTTTGAATATCATATTGAATTAACATGTTTTAATATGATTCAATATGTGGTCGACATTAATTTTAAATTTCAAAAAATTTAAATCAATGTTGGCTATACTTTGAAAATCTGTTAAGAAATTATATTAAAGTAGTGGCAACTTTAATTTAAATCATTAGTAACTTTATATTGTAAGTAGTTTCTTATTGAATGAAACAAATATTGTATTGAAATGAATGGATACAGGCATTAATTTATTCAAATCTGCTGGTTTTGGTTCGTTACTAATTATAGTCCCTATATTGCAATAAAACAAATACAAGTTCAATGATTTAATTTTTTTATTAATTCAATTATTTTTTAGTATGTATAATATTTACATTCTATTTTACAAAAACTTATTTCTAATATACGATTTCCCATTATTAATGGAGTAAATATGTAATGGTGGACTAGTGAAAAAATTAATTTCTTTAATATATAATTTATCAGTACAAACATTTCCTACTTCATAAGACTGAAAATGGGAATCAAATTTATTTATATTGATCAAATAGCAAAGTATTAAAAGATCAGCTTCATACATAATAGATTTGATTTTATACAATTGAAAAATGTCTTTAACACATCTTACTAAATAATAGTTAGGTTTATATTCAGTTCCCTTATATTTTACAGATGTCCCACACATTTTTATACATTTATAATTACTTTTGTGAACATTAGTAATTTTTGAATAGTATTCTTCTACTGATAGATCATTTATTTTAAACTGTTTAATATCGCAATAATGTTCAAACCCATCTTCATACTTCATTAATATATGAGAAAATTTTAAACCTGACTTGACAGCTAATGAATAAGGGGAATTTATTCTGGAAGTTATATTATGCAAATACATTTTCGATTCCTTGTGTTTGGCTTCGCATCGCATTGCCCAAAGATACTTTAAAGGACCACATCGTTTAATTGCTGTCACGTAATGGACCATAAAATGATGCTTTGGTTTAAGTGTTGGTCCGTAAAGCTGTATGTATAGTGAATGGTGATTTTCAATTAATTGTTTCAAGAGATTTAGTTCATTTACGGTATATTGTGATTGTTGTAATAAATCGATAATTTGAATTAATAATGTCAATAGTATCCAGAGATTATTTTCTTGGGGAATTAAGTCACCTAACATTAACGGTAAAAAGTGCACGAAACACATCATTTCACTTGCAGACATTTTTAAGTTACACGTTCTTAATTTTATTATTTCAATATCTGGTGATGTATTTCCAATTTCTATTTCCCCAAATTGGAACAGTTTTTTCCTACTATTTAAAACTTCTATTGATATTATGTTATTATCTATTAAACCTAATAATATATTGCTGATATCATATCGACAAACTCCCTCAAATATATCGTGCATCAAATCAAAACAAAAATTCTCATAGGCATTAAAACAATTCAAATTATCGAAAATGCAACTACTCTTGATACCAGTTTCTTTAAAATTATTAATCAACAAATCTTCAATATAATTATCACTATTTCTCAAAAATGATTCTAGTTCAGATACATCAGTTTTTGTATTTTTGGAGATTATTTTACAAACACGACAAAATCTTTTAGAATTGAATGATTGAACGAATCCTAGAATGGAATTCATGCCTAAATTATCGCCAATTATTACGCCTAAAACAAAATGAATTCTAAACGTCCCCTCCGGCGTGTTAATGTTAACTCCATTTTCCAGTTCTTTTAACTGTTTTACTAAGTGGTGTAATGAATTCTCGTTTCCAAATTTTTTCATATTACTAGTACCAATAAATGCACAATGAAAAATTAAATCTAACCTGGATAACAAATATTGTGGCATTGTCGGAAAGAAATAATAGAATCCGCATATTGAGGCACAATGACTGCCCAAAGCATTATTAATTTGAAAATAATCAGTATATATGACATAAGGTATGACCAAATCATCTTTATACTTATGCTTCTTTACTTTAAAAAGCTCACCTGATGCAAAATTTTGTAAATTATTTGCGGTGACGTATTGATCTGTATTATTAAGGGTTTGCTTTAAAATGAGTGGGAGTTCAAAAATAGATTTAAATTGAAAGACTAGAGGCATTACATATATATTTGAAGTTTTAGGAGCTAATGTAGGAATCCCCGATAACACAGTTTCCGAAACTGTATCACTAATAACAAAAGTATTAGGATATTCGAATAACTTTATTTCTTTCAACATTTTAAAGAGACGAGTTTCAGAGTTTATACCTTTAAACGGGTTAGTGCAAAAATCCAGGATATTTTGAAATGCATTTATATCATTTATTTTTTCTCCTTGAACATTAACTGTACTATGCAATGTACTTGATACTAATGATAATAATTTTTTAATCAAATTTTGAATTTCTAAAGCTTGTTTTCTAGGCATACTGTTATTTGAGTAAAGTTGCAAAGATAAGCATAAAGAATTTCTTTTTAGATTTTCCATCAATTTTTCAATTTCAACTGGCGTTAGAGGTTCTATGCAATGCCTTTTTGGAGAAACGATTTTATTGGTATGATCAGAATCTGATTCTTGGATATATTCAAGGATGCTTGTTTTTTCTGCATAGTTAGTTTTATGTAATCTAAGTGCGATCAAAGGGTAGAAAAATTTGAAAAAATTTGATTACAGTCATTTTGTTTACATGTAATTAAGATTGATTTTCCAGAAATTAAATGATCAAACTTATAATTAGTACTTAGAACTATTGAGCTCGGGTAGCGTTTCAAACACTTACAACAAATAAACATTTTGATTTTATGTATAAGAAAAATAAAAAATTTATTGTGTTTTTCTCAAATATAAAAAAAAAGAAATTAATTTTAAATTAGTGGAAAATATTAGGGTTTCATTAAAAAATAAATATTATAAATAATTCAAAAATGCTAATAGCTGGATTTTAACCTGTCATATGGTTCATCAGACTGACTAAACTAGACGATTTAATATCGAATGGTGTAGAAATATTAAAAAAAAAATGTTGGATAAAATGCCACGGTATTTCGCAAGCTTGTGGGTATTTTAAATTAAATATTTGAAAAATTTTGAAACATGTATCCAAACTTGTAATAAATGATGGACATTTGTATAACGAACCGTCAAAATAAATTGAGTTTAAATGAATGTTGTTCATTTTAATGTTTTTGTGTAATCTTTTGTCACTATATAACTTATTTTAAATAAAAAACTTTTATTTTTGATTTTATAGTTTAATTCTTCCTTATTGTGACAATTTTTATTTTTGATTTTTTCGGTAAATCGATTTCGACTTGCGTCTTCCTCAGTACCTAGTTAACAAGGTACTGAGAATAGTTAACAAGGTATAGTGAATAGTTAACAAGGTACTGAGGAAGACGCAAGTCGAAATCGATTTACCGAAAAAATCAAAAATAAAAATTGTCACAATAAGGAAGAATTAAACTATAAAATCAAAAATAAAAGTTTTTTATTTAAAATAAGTCAAAATAAACATAAAAATTGTTCAATTGTGAATTAATTGATCCTTCTACCACAACGAATGGCTGTATTGTTAATCCACTATAATAATACTTTGTTGTTAATTCCGTAACTTTCCGTTGATAATCGTTTACACATTCCAATTGCAAAATAAATGATTCTTGACCATCCGCAATAGTAGATTTCCTTTTATTGTTGCCACCCTTGTCCTTAAATCTAGCTGTAGGTTGCAAAATCGAATTCAGAAGCGTGGTTAATATGTAATCTTCTGTATCTGGAAGAATACAAAAAAACTTAAAACCAAAATTCTAGAAAATTAGAAATTAATCTTGTACCGCAATTTGTGATATTCTTTGAAATTTTAAATAACTCTTGCCATGCTAAATTGTTTATGTTAACTTCATAATATGGTTTAATTTTTTTTTTAAATATTTCCCATTTTCAGTTGTTTTTTTTCTGGATATAATAAATCGAAATCAATTTCAATCTGAAATAATAAGAAAAATTGTTTTAATATAATTTTATTTTGAGATGAACGTTTATTGCTTTTACCAAATCTGGGCCTTTGCTATGGACATACTTCGGCCAATTTTTCAGAAATTCTACAATAGACATGGTTTTTAAATCTTTTTGACGAATGCGATAAGTTTTTTGCCATTTATCTTTCACCTCTTCCCAATTAGTAACTTCTCTTTGTAGAGCTGTTTTAAGGGCCATCAAAATTGACTCATCAAATTCAATAGTCCATTCTGTATCTATTTGTGATATCGCAATATCCGGATTTTGTTCTAAAGTAGAGGGCGAATTGCCCGATTTCCTTTTTTTGCATCTGCTATTTGCGTACTTGCCATACAATTTGCCGCTCGGATTTTTTTTCCCTTGTCGTGGTATGAAGTAGTACTCCTGTTTAATTGTAAATCAGAATTGAGAAGAATATCAACATTGGGTTTGACCGTTACTGTGTTTATATTAATAAATTATATTAAAAAAATTAATTATATATATTATATTTTTTTGTGTTTATTGTATATATAAAAAGCTAAGCAAGATGTATAATTAATAACATTACCCTTATCTCTTTTTCCGATGGAAAAATCGCAATTATTTGATCGATTATGTGAGGAAAATCCGATGGTTTTAGATGAGTTTGATTAAGGTTAATATCTTCTACGATAAGCCTTATTAAATCGTTTCTATGCGAATTCGTTAGCTGTTTGGTTGATTCATAGTGTTTAATCATATTTTTCCCCAATGCTGTTTCATTTAAAATTGTGGATATTTCCTACAAATGAGTTCACAGAAATGAGTTCATAACAATACAAAATAAATTTTATTTATATTACTCTGAATTTTGGAAAAGAACTAACGGATGTTGTTGATTTTGTCAATGTTTCTGGAGATTTGCTGCGCCCTTTCATCCATTGACTTATTTTACTATTGATCGACATAGTTTCATCATCAATTCCATACTTCAATGATAAAAATGTAAAATACATGATAATTTATATTTTGAATGAGAATGAATACTAAAGTGATCGAACTATTTATCTATACAATAGAATATCCACTACAATGGTTACTGCAAATTATATTGAGCAAAGCTCAATATCTTGTTATTATAATAATAATGAAATATAATAATGAAATTCTTCTAATAATAAAAGCCCTGTGCGAGATATTAAATTTAAATTAATTTCAAATTACCTCTAGTTTACGCCAAGCAAATAATTTTTCTCGAAAAATAGCTCTGGGCCCAACATCTGGTATAGCATTTACTAAATCTTCTTTCGACAAATATTTTAAACTTCGGTGTGTAATTTTATGTGCTTCAACAAAATAAGTTACTATCATTTGGAAAATTCGAAAAATATTAAACCCAAGACTTGAAAGAAATAAACGTTCATATACTATGTACATACTCGTATCAACTCATTATCAAAACTATAAAATTATTGAAAATGATTGTATAAAATCTACAAACTTTTACTCTTTATAAATACTTTTGTAAGTCTATCATTAATACTAAAATTCTCAATTTGACCTGATAAACAAATCAACTATTGACTAAAATGATCAATTTACATGCACTTAATATAAAATTTGTTACCTTGAAGTTGTGGTAAAATTTCTAGTAAGCGAAATTTTTTTAAAAGATTTAGTAATTTTTCTTCATCGGTAGAATCAATCGTAACGGTTGCTTGTGAACATATACTCGATGTTTCATCACACGCACTATCATGCATTTGTTCTACGAACGTTTCTTCATTCGCAGTAGAAGATTTTTCAGTATCCTTTGTATTAATGTCTAAAATGATTGTATTATTTTCAGATTGCAAATTGTTATTATTCACAATTTCTACGCACTGCCCATCAAAATATAATTTCCCATTGACAAATTCAATGGCTGGTATATGGCTTTCCATTTCACGCTACGTAAAGATAATTTCACACAAATACACCTTTCACAATATAGTCACAAGAACACTTTACACTATAATTATTTTTAATTTAGTTTTAGTAATTATGATTCACTATAAACTTAAAAAGTACACCGATTTTAATTAATTTTTACTGTAGTTGATTCTACTTTATTTCAAATGCATTTTAGTGTTTTCCTTTTAAATCATGAGTTTTACGCATTGTTTTAAAATTGCAATTTCCTTTCATTATGGTTACAACCTAAATTCAAAAATGTTATATGTTAATTCAATTATTTTGCTGTATAAATATGTAAATTTAATATCTTCCACGTTATTTCAATCACGCTAACAGTTTATTTTAATAGCATTTACAAAATATATAAAAAATTTTAAATGAAGTATGTTCCAGTTAAATTATAAGTTGTATTATTTTTCTCAGTGTTCTGTATTCGAAAAATTGTTGTTTCTCAAACAAGGGCGCCTAATGTTTTTTAGGCGAGGGCTGTATGTTTGATATTCAACGTCGACGGTTGAGGCTGTAATAAGGTACCACCAATTTTAGGATATTTTCGGAGTTATAAAATTTGACCTTATCGAATTTTGAACTATAAAAAGACCGAATTTTACAATTTTAATTTTTTAGAACTTCGAAAATTTTTCCAAAAAGGTTCTTGGACATTTCCAAATACTTCGAGCTAAGTCTTATCGAGTTCGAATCTTATTAAATTGTTTTAGGCTATTTCGTTTTTGGCCGTTGAATTTTTGCTGTAATTTTTGTTTACATGTTTTTCCTTTGTGTCAGTCAAAGATGTTAGGCTAAGTCTTATGTGAATCGCTGCTCACTAAAAATAAGTGCGAAGAATTGTTTTTGATTCGTTTAAATCAGAAAAAATTATTCGAAAAATGAATATAATTTAAGAGAATTAAATTACGAATAATGAAGATGTGTCCGACATATAAGCAAACTAATTCACATGGTCAATCACTGTACGTTTTCAAGAGAGAATATATAATATTTAATCGTAAACACTTATACGATGAAACTGGCTGCTACATGTTTTCCGTGGTATGGCAAAAAAATTCCGCATGAACAATTTCTGATCTAGATCATAGAGAAAATAAACTACTACCAAATTGATGTTATCTACTATACAGGCGACGCCAATTTGATGATGGCGGTTACAATCAGAAATAGCGTTACAGATCAAAATACACTATAGTCGATAAAGTTATGCCTAATTTCAATTGAGCCATTACTTCACAATCGACACCCCACTGTTGTTCATCTTAGTGTCCACCTTGAACACGATTAAATAACTCGTTCAAAATGCATCATTATAGAGAAGAGGATAGCGTATTCGGCGTTAAAATTGTCATTAAATTTTCACCAATATTTCGAAAAGTTTAGAGATGACGAAAATAACGAAAACTTGCAAAATCATTTGGGAACGAAACACATTGGTACATAAAAATAATCACTATAGAAGCATATCAACGGACTCTTCAAGGAGCTCTTATTTTATTACCAGGCTACATCAGCTAATACAACCCTGGTCTCATAACCACCAATATGTGTGTACATACATCCAAATTTTCCAAATATTTATGACTGGCTTTGAGAGCGAGCTTAAGGAAAAATTGATTATGTAATGGAACAACACTTCTGTGAAGAATTGACAACAAATAAAGCGCATGTTCAATTATTTCAAGTATAGGCAGACTAAATTTAGGAAATCCATGGTTCTCAATAAAATAAAATCGACCATTCAAATGACTGTTAATTCAATAAAAATTTAATTAACAAAAACATTAAGCCTATATAAGCCACACCGCGCAGCACTGTCATGGGCCGTAAATAAAACCCCATACAGCCAAATTTTTTAAACTATTCTAATGATTTGATTACCATTTTACAAGCTTTAGAAATTTGATTTGTTTTTGCGAATTTCAGAAATTTTGTATTCCAAATATGTATTTCAAAATATTGGAATTTCGCAAATATTGAATTTCGAATATTTGATATTTTTTAATCAACCTTTTCAAGCACTCACATAGTAAAACACGCGAAAAATTGTCTTGTAACAGTGCTAGACCACTTCTTGTGTGTTTTGCTATGCGAATGCTTGAAAATGCCAATTAAAATTTGGTATCGAAATTTTGTTTTTTGTTAAAATTCGTTTGCAATAATTTATAATTTTTTTACCAAATTTTGTCAACATTTTCAAGCACTCACATAGCAAAACACACAAAAAAATGTCTTGCATCAGTGCTAGATCATTTTCTGTGTGTTTTACTATGCGATTGCTTGACAAAGCCAGTTCAAATTTGGTATCGAAATTTTGGTTTTTTGTTAAAATTTTGTAGTGTAAAGGTTAAGCCGCAAGCATAAATTTACAGTACAACTTAGACAGCAGTTTTTTGTCGATGGATTTATGTTTTTATAAATAAATTTTTTATTGAATTGACACTAAATTAGTTAATGAGGATAGCCACATGTTTGGAAGTCGCTATATATTCGAATTTTACGCCCATTATTGAGTTTCTGAAAATTTCAATACAAGTTGACATTTCAAATCAAATTTTGGCAATTATAATCGTTTGAAATTACATTATTTTGAAAACTTTTTTATTTGGAATTTGGAATGTTTTGGATTTTCGCAAATATCGAATTTCAACGTTATAATTTGTATTTAATAGATATTTAAATTAAAGTATTTATTTTTAATTTTTTCTAATTTGAGAAATATATATATTTTTAAAAATGCAACTTCATAAATGTTCATTTCAACTCGACTTCTTTATGGAAAACTCACCATTTATGAGAATTAGTATAAGAAAACTTATAATGTTCGATAAGAGGATTCAAATAGATGCAAAATCTTAACTTCCTTTATCATGTGTAGTTTTTCAGTTGACATTTTTAAGAACCGTCGCCACCATTTTTATAATTTATTGATAAAATAATTTAATTATAACACGTTCATACATATATATAGTGCAATTACAAAATAAAATAATTCGCCGCGAGCACAAACCAATCATAAGTGACACGCGCGGCACCAACTCGTTTCACATTTCAGAATAATGACGTATACCACACAAGTTCGTGTCATATAAAAACCGCATAACACGAACCGAGAAATTAATTGATTTACGATTAAAATCGACGCACAAACGGCGCACAAATCAAACCAAATTTGACACCTTATTGTGTGCGTATAGCATTTGAAAGTGTGGCGCCGATATTTTCATCTATAATTCATTTCTTAATTTCCAACAAAAAAATTATAAATATTCATTCGTTTCTTAATTTAA
Organism: Tipula unca; assembly: GCA_951394425.1. Taxonomy (NCBI): domain Eukaryota; kingdom Metazoa; phylum Arthropoda; class Insecta; order Diptera; family Tipulidae; genus Tipula; species Tipula unca. Next base: position 197,144,522 of record OX596381.1, read on the forward strand.
ATTAACATATAAATAATATTGTATTTTGATTGTTCGATGATATATAAATATACTTCTCAGTCATTGTAAATCTTAAAAATTGTTTGTATTTTTTTTTTTTTTTAGTAAGAATACGACGATGATGAAATTTTAATTGAAGCAATATAAAATGATTGAAAGATAAATATTTCTGTTGTGTATTTATATTAACATTTCAATTTAATAAACACTATATACACTATATAATTATTATAAGGTGTTGACTCGTCAAATTATATCGAGTGTTAGAAACGGTGTCGGCTCGGAATTTAGGTTATATTTACGCGCGCGGATCAAAAAAGGTGGTTAATGCACGCATTGTGAAAAATTAACTGGGTGTTAAATGGTTTAAGTGCGCAGCATATATGGTGCAACACAGTGATATATTTACAACAACATAAAAATGCATTTTATATTTATGAAATAGTGCGTGGCCGTTCTACATACATATGTACATATATATACGCGAGTAATTTGATACATATGTCTCTATATATTTATTTGAACTCTCTCGATATACATTATATTTGCGCGCATGTTAAAAATCGAGCTGTCAAAAACTGTATTAAACCGTGCACAATTTATTATAGTTGCAGCTGAATCAAATGTGGGCCTCGATCTGATTGATATGCCACAAATTTATCATGATTTCCTTATATATGTACATACATCCCTCGTCTGGACTGCGTTATGTGTTATATATAAAATAATTTATTGCCGATACACCGAAAACTATAAAATAAAATAAAATTAAAATTTCACTATGACTGCGGCAGTGTGCGATCAACCAGCCAAACACATAAGATAAATTTTGTGATCATAAATTAAGAAATGTATGTTTATCGCGCGCACAGAGCTGAGATGAATCCATTGTACATATATACCTTTATATATACCAACCGCAATAAATATTCATGTTTTGAACATATATAATCCAAGTCTTAACTTTCAAAAATACTTATATAAATCAATATACTTAACGTACCACCTATGCTTGTAAATTGATTACAAAAATAAAAAAAATCCCACATTGTTATAGTTTTTTTTTTGTTGGTCTGGTTCGAAATTATTTTGACACGCGCATTTTTTGTATATATGTACATATTGTTAATAATAATTTGTTTTCAATAAACAAATAATAAAACCAATAAATAGAAAACAATTAGACTGTCTATTATATGCATATGAATTGTAACACGCAAAATTTATAAGTAATTCCGTGATCCCACACTTTGTCAATACAACAATAATCAGAATTTTATTATCTCCGCTGATTAAATGTCTATATGTACATACATATATAGGAACTGGAACCGATCCCCATATGCTATATAATGTACATGCGGATCCCAAGGTAAACTATTTTCTCTTATATACACTATATACACACACAAAACACAATTTTTAAAATCATGACAATCATTTTTAAATGCCAAATGGCATGCAAAGTTGCATGGCAAATGACAAAGTGGATCTAAAAAAAATTAATCATGTTCTGGTTATAGTTTTATAGTTTCTCCATAATATGTACAACAGCTTATATATGGTTGCTGTTGTCGTTTATTAGATTGGTGCTTTTGTGCACGGTGTGGTTGATTTAATATGATCAACACGCATGTTATGTATACATGTATACATAAAACATTATTGATGGTATATAGTTTATGTTATGGCGATTATTTATGTATTGCCTTGTTTTTAGTGCCTGTCGTGAAGAAAGGATATCTGGATGGCGTTCTTTATATTATGTATAAAGTTGATTAATTAGTTTTCAAACTGTGTCAGTTATATATAAACATATATGTACATAAAATATAGTTTTACATGAAATTTGTGATATTTATAGGCGTAACAACAAAGAGAAGCTCAATATATTATGTGCACTTGGGTATTAATGACTGACTTATCGAATGTATGTTGGTTAAAAAATGACCTCCAATTCCTACAATTTCCGTTAATTTCAAATTTTCTTATATACGGGGCAAGACATCCCAAAGTACTAAGAAAAAATTGCATGACCTATTGTCATATTTAACAGGGTCCGCTCATTTTTATAAATGTTGGTTCAAAACACATTTGGTCCATTCTTCAAATTTCTATTTCGGTTCACAATATTTTTTTTGGTTTACTGTCTTAATTTCATTTCTCTTATACCGTAGTCGAAATACAGATTTTATTTTTCATCGTCACAATGAGTGACGATGAAAAATAAAAAGAAATGCAATCAATAATCCTACAGTTTTGGCCCAATAATCCTACAGTTTGGTTCGGCCAAGCGGGGGTTCAGTTTAGCATTTGCAATGTAACGGCGGATTCAACTAAATACTCGCATATTATTTCGGCATTACCAACAGAGATTTGCGAATCGGTATAGAATTGATAATAAATCCCCCAAAAATCGAAAAATATAGCAAGTTGAAATCTGCTCTTACAGCTCGGCACGCCCTTTCTACGGAACGACGCCTCGAAAAACTACTAGAAAGGACGGAATTGGATTATCAAAAACCCAGTGAGGTGTATTTTTCAATGCAAACGCATGCAGGTGAAGCGTTCGATAGCAAACTGGTACAGCCTTTGTGGTTTCGTAGACTTCCACAAGTCATCACCCGCGGCCCGGGAGAAGTTGTCGCCATAAACAACTAAGAACAAGAAATTTGGAAGTGCTGCAAGGAAATGCTACCGACCTTGCTCTTTCCATAACAGCAAGAAACCGGAATCTACCAGCAGTAATAAAAAAAAAGATTAAATCCGATAGCGAGTGCGGCTACTAATCGGATACAACTTAATCGGCGCTTATTTCTTACAGACGCAACCAATAAACTTCAGTTACTCGTAGATAGTGGTGCTGACCTTTCGGTCCTCCCCGTAAATCATTTTTCCGACAACGCGTCTAAAATAGATCTTAACCTGGTTCACTGAGAGTTCAAATTACAACTCAGCATCCTTCCAGATTTAAAAATATATTGCGAAACACCAACAGGTGTGATCGACCATTTGTTCCGGCATCTTATAGACGTGTAGTGGTCGATGCTCTGCATGGTTTATCTCATCCAAGTGTACGAGCATCACGTAAATTAATTTCCAGTGAAATCCTGTATCGGTTGCCAGAAGAGCAAGGTTCATCAACATACAAAGTCCGAACTTGGACAATTTAACCTGCCTTCTGAGCCGTTCGACGAAGGTTTTGTGTATAGCATTTTATTAACATTTAGCCGATCGCTTTACTCGTTGGCCGGAGGCATACCCAATTCAAGATAGCACCGCTGCCATTATTGCTAAGACGTTTATCAAGCAATACGTTTCAAGATTTGGGATACCACATGAAACTGACCAAGGCAGCCCATTCGAGTCAAAAGTTTTTTCGGAACTTACGCGTTTACTAGGCGCTCAGAGAACTCGTACCACTGCCTATCATCCGTACGAAAATGTTATGGTCGAAAGATTCCACCGTCAACTTAAAGCTTCGCTTAAAGTTCGAGAAAAAAAACATTAAACAGAGCACTTAGCTTCCGATCGTCTTACTGGGAATACGAGCAACAACAAAGGATGAACTAAAATGCTTCCCAGCTGAACTGGTTTATGGTGAAGCCCTCAGATCACCAGGAGAATTTTATCGAGACAAGTATCCTAGCTGAGTGTAACTTAGTATTTAACCAAACAACTCCTAGAAAGTCTGTCCGATTCCAAATTAATCCTTAATTACATTTGATCCAAACATCCCCACCACTAACCTTATAATTTGGGGGGATTTTACTTGCAGGGGGGTGATGTAGCGGTAGCAACAATATGTAAAATACTTGGCGACTGCACAACAAATTATTCGCGCTCGCAAAATATAGGTTTAATTAAAGATTGCTTATTGTACTAAACGTTCGAGTTGAATGAAATTTCAAATTTCTTTGTTACGGATAAAATCATGCACATATTGTTTAATGCCCGTGATATTCTACACTACTTCCGGTGTGACTTTGGCGCCTAAATGGCTCGATTAACACATATGCCATTTCTTTTAAACATTTTTTTCACCATATCCCAATATTTTTCGGTACCAAATTCTCTATTGAAAGCTCTCAGATTATTTATATTAGTATTTTGTATTAGTATCTAAAATGCTTAACTTCCAACTCCAAGAGAGCTGTTAAAAATTGAGTACAGTGAAAAGCTCAATTATCCATCTGTTAAGTTTGATGTTTTCATTTAGCAACACCGGTCATGTCAATAAAAGCTTTTAGATTATAGTTTAACTTAATAACAAATTCCTTTTTCATGTTTCAATTAATACTTATAAAAGCTCAAAAAATCATATGTCTGTTCAACAATTTTATAAATTGTGCATAAAACTTAACTACCAAAAAAACATCTTGTTACTGAATGTTTAATAATGTTTTTTACATAGCCATTTGTAATATCACTAAAAATTATGATCGGGCCGCTGAGCTGCTGCCGCTTTGCTCCTTTATTGATGACAAAAAAAAATCAAAAGTACTTTACGATATTTAATGCTTTTAATTTTGAAAATTGCTCAATTATCGCTCAGTTATTGCTCAATTATTGAATTATTAGTGTCTGTGAAAATCGAAATAAAAAGCACATAAAAAGTTGAAAAGTTAAATATTTTAACTGTGGTAAAAAAAAGAAAAATGTCCTCACTTTTTAACTGTTTTGGAACCAGCTAAAATTTCTGACGTTTACCTATTTTTATGTCGGCGCAATTTCATGATTTTGTAATTTCATTTTAATATAAGATTCTTGAATTAAAATAAAGTTGAAATCTTATAAACATTAAAATGTGCAAAGGTTTTATAAAACATTTGACTATTTATAAAACATTTGACTATTTAAAATAAACTTGCATTTCATAGGGGGTACAAAATATTTACAAGTGGGCGTGGTTGTAACCAAATCAAAATTTTTTTAACTTTTGAACTTTTTATGCGCTTTTTATTTCGATTGGCACACACACTTAGAGGCCATTTCGATTGACATGAATTAACTGAATCACAATCGAGAACGTCTTCAGATACTTGAGTTACTGAAGAGAATTGGGTGTTCGATTAAGACTCTTCACTTCAGATAAATGTTAAAAATATTTCTTTTTTAATATGGCTTTTGTTGAAAATATATGAATAAATAATTCTTAATTTACCAGTTTTCCACCGCACCATTAACTAAATACTGTTCGACAACGTAGGACTGAGAACAACCCTGCAGCTTAAATATATTATAATGCATTGTCGGAATTTTTTTAAACTATTCCGCCCCGTAACGTATTGATCCAAATGAAATTTGATCAACCTAGTTTAGGACTAATTCACAAAACCACTCTAGGAATTGTCTACATTATCGACGTTGTCTGCGTTGTTGACGTTGTCGACTTTGAATTAGTAAAAATTAGTATCATTTTGAATTAGTTTTGAAAAATTTGAAAAAAAAATATATAATTTAGCAGGAATTTGAAAAATTTCTTAAATTTACAAGATTTTAATATTTTGGACCTATTGATTCTGTATAATGATGGATTTAAAAAATTAAAATAATGAAAAAAAATTTTATAAATTGAAACTTTGATTCTAAGTAAACGTTATTAAATTTTTTAAAAGAGTTTTATATTTTGTAATTAAAGTATAAACCGAATGTGAGAGTTTTTAAAATTTAGAAACTCAAATTAAAAATTTTGATTTATAATTTTAAAATTTGATGAAATTTTATTTTAGAAATCTAAATTTAAAATTGTTTACTAAAATTTAAACTTTTAAGTTTAAAATTTTCTAAAACCTTTAAATCTGTAATATTCAGAAATATTATAATCAATAATTTTAATCCTTAAACTTTTAGAGTTTCAGATTTTATTAATCCAAAAATTATAACTTTGGAATGTAAGAATCTTAATTTTTAAACTAACTGATAATGCAAAATTTTTGATTTTGTATTTAAAAATAACAAAAGTTGAATTTAACATTTAATGTTTCACAAATTAATTATTTTCTTAATTAAGGTCCAATTTTTAATAAACTACAATTTATTTTTAATCTCTGTTTGGAATGGATCATTAATTAAAAAAAAAATATATTACTTAGAATTACTATTAAAAATTTTAAAATTAGTTTTAATTAAATGCATACTTTATATAGTTGAGAATTTGACCAATCGTAACTGAAATATCTAATATTTTAGATCCTGCTTTATTAAAAATTTAAATCATAAATATTATAGTTGAATTGTAATTTTTAAAATCGATAATTATTCTAGAATTTAATACTAAAATTTGATTACTTTAAATTTTAATTTTTCGATTGTTTAAAATAAAAATACATTTTAATAATATATACAATAAAAAATATTAAAATACTAATTTTAATTCAAATTAATTGAAAATATTAATTTTATTTAAAATTAACATTTTTAAAATTAAGTTTTTTGAATAAAAATTAAGAATTTAGAATTTATGAAAATTTCGAATTATGAATTTATTTTAGAATTTAAAGGTTTTTATTTTAGAAAAAAATCCTAAAATACTGAAATTTTTAAACTGAGAATTTTGGGTCAAAAACCATCAAAATTTTATTAAATTTAGATTTTTGAATATAAAATTTTTATTTGAAAATTGGAATGTACAAAAATTTATAAATTTTATTAATTAAAGGAATTGGAGACAGTAAATTGCCAATAATTCTGAAATAAAACATACAAATATTGTACAAAAAAATTCCGCCTGAGGTGTCTTTTGTTTCAAATATTTGAACTAGTGTTTATAAATTTTGAAGTAAAATTGGTTAAGTTTAGGATCTAGCCAGAAATGTATTTTCATAAATTTTAAACAGAATAAGATTTACGAAATACTACAAATTAGTTGTGGAAATTCAGTTTGAAGTTTTTAAATGGCTTATCAAATGTTTCATCACTGGGACATCACTAATGCACTGGGACGTTAATAACTGAATTGGTTATTTAATTAATGACAGTTTTAAGTAATGGCTTTTGGAGCACATAGAATAAATTAAGATTCCCATAAAGAAGATTTAAAATTGTTGAACCTATTGATTCTAGAATTTGGAGGAATGAGTTTTATTAGGAAAGCGTTGGATTTTAAAAATTAAAATTTTGAAACAATTCTAAATTGAAATTTTAAATAATGCGCTTTGATTTGAAATTGACATTCTTAAATTTTTTTAAATTAGTTTAATGTTTCGTAATGTCAAGTTTAAACTCAATCTGGCAGTTTTAAAATTGAATTAAATAAATTTTTATTTTTTAATATTTTTACTAAAATTTAAACATTTTGATTTAACATTTTTTAAAACTAGTTATCACAATTAATAATTTAGATCTAAATCTTTGAACAACAAAATTTAAATTATTGACTTAAGGGTTTCATAATTACTTATTTTCTGATAATAGATTCAATTTTCTATAAATAATAATTTTTTTTAATCACTTGTCGGAACGGTTGTTAATTTCTAAAAAATATTTTATTCAATTATTTAAATTTTTTAAAGTGAATTAAAGTATTAAAGTGAAAAATTTAAGTTTAGAATATAATAGTTGAATTTATAACATTGACGGTTGATTGGAATTTTTAAAATCGGTAAAAGCTCTAAAATTTTCAATCTTAAATTTAATTAATTTAAATTTTCATTTTACAATTGTTATAATTTAACATCTTAAATTTTTTGTTACATTTTAATTATAAGCTGGGACACACTATTGGTATTTTAAAAATTATGTAAATTGTGTTCAAAAATTTAGAAATCATGAAAATTTCGTTGAATTTCTCATCAATTTTAATTTTAAAATTTTTAGGAGTCTTGTCCAGAAAATTTTAGAACCAACATATATATTTTTTATTTGTGAATTGGAATGTAAAATTTTTAAATTTGATAACATTGTATTGAGCTTTAACATTCTATGTTTAAAATATTTGGAATTGAAATATAGAATATTTTTGTTCTTGAAAACTTAATTTTAACAGTTTCTGATAAACTACAGATTTAAAAGTTTTGAAGCAATTGATTTTAAAATTTGAAGAATATTATATTTTTGTATACTAAAATGTTAAATTTTTTATTTCCCAATTATTTTTATGCCATTTCAGAATTCTTTTAATTATATTAATCATCGGTTTTTTAATTGGACAATGAGATTTTGGAACCTCGAATTTAATTTTTAATACACATTTTCAAGAGTTAACAGGTGTATTAAAAATCTTTAAAATTAAAATAAGTATTTTATATTATTTTATGAACATAACATTTTTAAATTTAGTTTTTATTAATTACATATGTTTAGAATTTTTACCATATATAGAACGTTAAGATTTAGAGTTTAAGAATTTTTAGATATTAAAACTTTTAATAAATATAAGGATTTAGCAAATTTTTAGTTTTAAAATTTACATAGCAAATATAGTTTCAAAATTATAAATATTTAAAATATATAAATTCAAGTTTTAAATTATTATTTCTAGATTTTAAATATTTAACGTTTTTATTAATAATAAATTTAACATTTCTCGAATATTTATAATTGTTCGAATAAAAGCGCGTCTTAAGATTTTCAGGAGGAAACCTAAACTTTTTATTTTGTAAAATGTGTCGGAAATGGGAAATATTCAGAATTCATTTTGCTTCCACTGTACCATGAAAATACCCGATAACTCTAGGCACAGTTTGTTAGACTGTAATGTATTTTTGCCAAGAATTGCAATTTATTATTCAATTTTATAAATCTTAAAATATAACTTTATTAAAATTATTTGCAAATTTGTTAATTCTAACAATTGACTAAATTTTTAGAAATTTTGAACTGCCTGAAATGTCAAATAGTTGTTTACAATTAGAATTTATTTTTTATTCTTTCAAATTTTTGGAAATCTTTCCAACTTTCCATAGCATTTAAAATTTGTATGGAACTAAAATTTGGTGAAAGCTGCGAATTTTTTTTTATAAATTTCGAAAATCCAGTAATTTTTAATTATGAAGTAAATCAAACTCTTTTGAAAATTATTATAATTATTAATATTCAAAATATTTGCTGCTGAAATTAAAATTTTGTGAATGTTTTACACAATTTTTTTAAATTCAAGATTCCACTAAAATTGTTAAATACTAAACATTTTAAATCAAGCCCAACTGACTATTAATGAAAATTACACAAATCAGCTGTGATTTTGGAGATGGAGTAAATTTAGTGTTTTAATGTTCTTAATGTTTTAATCTCTACTTTGTTATGGGGCTTAAGGCTCTTCCGGCTGTTTCGCAATTTAGTTTATTTGCGTCCTTGCCTTACGCCTTTGCCAGCCAAATCGAGGACGCATGGCCACAGGTCCGATTTGTTTAACCATCTACACCTTGTATAGCTCCATGCCAGCCTGCACTGACATGAACGATGGGTCGGCCCATGGATTCTGCACTCTCAACAGAGGGTCTTAGATGAGTTCATCATCATCCCGATCGAAATCGAGGATGAAGAATCCATTTTGCAACCCACTCCTATTGGGATTCGAAACCGGGACCTCCCGATCCAAATGTCGCAGCTTTAACCACTGGCGCTAGTTGTTCGGTACTTCGTCAATTTTAAATTCACAAAATTTTAAATTTTCGACAAAACTGAGTAAATCTTAAAATTTTCTCAATTATTTATATTTTTTATTGGGTGAGCTTTACTATTCAAATTTACTAAATTGTAACTAAGTTATTATTTTAAAGAAACCTAAAATATGATTCAAAGTCCAAAAGCTTTTAAATAAATCTCCGTGAGACATCTGAATGTGAAAATATTTGAGATTTCTTTGAAAATTTATTTCAGTAAAGTTTATAGTAAAATTAGGGCTTTTACGTTCAAGTATTTAAAGTAAAGTCATTAGTTTTATGCGTAATTTTAAAACTCATTAGAAGTATGAAATTAATCTTCAAATGTAAAAGCTTCCATTGGCTTATAATAATTCACTTACTGTAACTTAACGAATTTTTATGATTCAAACATTGTTTGAAAAATCAATTATAGTTGACGAAAGCTTTATTTACTGAAATCTTCTATCATATTCACATATTTGGTACAATAGTAATAAAGCTTCAATGTAGAAGCTTTCATGGGCTCATAACTAAATTAATGGTACTTGATGAAGCTTTAAGTTTCAAAGTAAGTTTACAGAAACTATAATGTTTAATATTGAAGTTTTAAGATAAGTTTTTACGTTCAAAATTTAGTTTCATGGTTGAAATTGCCTTGCAAATATTGCTTTTTTACTAACAAGCTTAATTCTATAAAAATTTTAACGTCCGGATAACCTACTTTTAAGAAATTTAAATTCGCGCTTTAGTAAGTAGGAAGTAGGAGCTTTATGATTGTAAAACCTTATTAAGGAAAACTTTTTTTAATTTAATCTTTAAGCTGAAATTTAAATAAAAACAGAAATTTTAGATTTTCTTTCTTTATGTTTATGTGCTTTAACATTTTAATAGAACTCTTAAAGCTCACAATTAAATACCTCATAGTCTCAAAATTAGTGCTTTAAGAATTTCAAAAGGATTTTTTTAGATTATTGTAAAATTCAAAATAAATGTGCACAATATGTAATGTATAATGCAAGGCTCGGCAGCATTTATAATAACATTAAAACCAACAATTGACAGTTTGAATTTAATTTTCAAAACGGATGCTTTAGAGTACATCTCACAAAAAGCCCTATGCAAACCGAACAATTAAAAATTTCTTGTGTATGTGAAAAACTAAGAAGATACTACGAAAAGCTCTATATAGGAAAACTTTCAATTGTTAGTTTCAGTTTTTAAGAGCTTCTACAATTTTTTTTTCTTTTTTTAACTGTTAGTAACAATTTTCAGTAGATTATGCGTGCTTCACCAAGTTTTATAAATGGATTGAAACATTAAGAAGGTAGTGCAAAAAGTTTTTGGAGGAAAACTTGGTACGACATACAGAAAATCTGAACATTTTAAGAACTTTTAGAATAGGGCGAGTTAAAGAAGTTGTAAAAGATGTAAAAGCTATTCAAAATAATTGTTTTTAATTAAATTAAAAATTGCAAGCTTTCCTTAATAAGGCCAGTATTAAAAAATAATAGTTTGAAACCGTGCGCTTGAATAATTTTTACATTGAAACGTTTACATACAGAATACCGTGAATAGTTTTCTAATTTTTAGAACCACCACGAATTTATATAAGCTTTTCAAGAAGTATATTTTTTGTAAATAAAATTATTAGTTCTTTTATTAGATCTTTTGTAGTATTTTTGCTTATACATCTTAATTTTTATAATGGGAAATATTCTAACAGTGAGCTTTAATAGTTTTAGAAAGAGATTAAATTGGAAACATCAGTGTTTAGATGTTTCTCTTTCAAATCGTTGTGGGGTTTGGACGTGGAATCGGTGAAGTAAGCGATAAAATAAAAATAATCAAAAAGTGCAGTGAGTGTAGTTTCTTTTTAATTATTTTATGTATGTACATATTGAACATAGTGAAAAAAAAAAAATTAAAAGTGCAGTGTTAGCTTTTATTTTATTTTATTTTATTTTTAAATTTATTTTATATACACTCCCGGCCAAAATTATTGGGTCGATGGGAAACATCAAATCCGGTCGGTAAAATGAGTGACGACGAGGAGCCATTTTCTTTCCAATGGCGCTCTAATCAGAAAAAATCTCAAGATACGTTGAGGAATTGTAATATACGAATGAGTGAAGCAGAAATGGATAATATCGATCCTTTCCAAAAGAGTCAGGTTCTACCGAGGTCTCCTACGAGAGCCTGTAGCACGTTCACCACGAAAATAATACCTACAGAACTTGTGGAGTTACCGAGAAATGCTTTTCCAGAGGACAACAATTGTTCTAAAAAAGAAGAAATGCTGTATCAGGAATTGCGTAAGGCCAATGCTGCATTGGATGAATCTAATAATTTAAATAAGCAATTAAATGATACAATTGTTTGGATGCAGGAACATATAAGGATTCTTGAAAACGAAGTTAAAGCTCTTAAAGCAAAGGAAAACGTTGATTCTCCTCCTACCCAAAAAGTAATGGAACAAGAATACCATACGGATGAAGAAGAATTAGCTCACGAAACTGAGTGGATTAGAGTCAAAAGTGAGAGAAAAAAAAGGAGAAGGAATGATACACCTACTCCTCCTAAACTAAAAGAGACAATTCCTAAAATAATCCAAAACAATCCAAAAAAATTACCTCCACCACCCCCAATAGTTATCGATGGAGTTAAAAACTATGATCTACTGTATGAGAAAATTAAAACAATTACTAAAACAGATAAGTTTAATACAAAATTGATGAGTGGAAACAACATCAAAATAAACTTAGCAGATGGTGAAACCTACAGAGAAATGACAAAAATATTAAGAGAAGGGGACATTCCTGGCATAAGTTTGAAAACAAACAAATCAGACCAATTAGGGTAATGTTTAAAAATCTGCACTCTACATGTAAACCAGAAAAAATAATTGAGGACCTGAAAGGAAAAGGTTTTAATGCAACTGAAGCATCAATTAAGCTAAAACGAAGAAGTAAGGAGCCTCTGAACATGTATATGCTGACATTCAGCGCAGATGATGATATTGAAAAAATACATCAAATCAAGTACATCTTGGGATGCAAAGTCAATATTGAGCCCCTAAGAAGATCTAGGCTTATACCACAATGTAAAAAATGTCAAGCATATGAACATACTCAAAAATACTGTAACAAAGAACCCAGGTGTGTCAATTGTACAGGTAAACACCATACTAGAGATTGTGTCAAACCCACAGATGTACAGCCTAGATGCGTACATTGTGGAGAAAACCATCCAGCTAACTACAGAGGATGCAGTGTTGCAATTGAATTGCAAAACATCAAAAATAAAAACATACATGCTAAAAATACAAATGTAATAAAGAAGCAAACTGTTGGAATAAACAGGCCTGAATCATTTAAAGGAGAGTTAAGGCGTAAAGCATCGATAGCCTCTCAAGCAGAAGTGGGCAAAAGAACTTACACTCAAGTAATGATGAGTAACGAAAACAAACAAAAAACTCAAACAGACGACATAAATCAAACGCTTAAGCTGATATTAAGCAAACTTAATACTTTTGATCAGCGATTACAGAAACTAGAATACAGTACCAAGGGAGCCATCTCTAAACAAAACCATGTCTAACGACTTAAGGATTTTATGCTGGAATGCCAATGGACTCCAGCAACACCAACAGGAAATGCAAATGGTTCTGGACGCAGAGAAAATCGATGTCTGTCTCATCTCTGAAACTCACTTCACTAGGCAATCAATTATCAAATTTAGAAATTATAAAACATATCACACTATTCACCCGGGAAATACTGCCAAGGGAGGTAGTGCTGTTATAATTGGAAATAGTATTAATCACTTCGAGGAATTAAAATATGAAACAGAACAAATAAAAGCAACAGCTGTTAATATCAAGATCAAAAATAACTCTATTAGTGTTATTGGAATTTACTGCCCACCGAAATACTCTCTAAAAGAAAAAGATTATCTTGAATTTTTCAGTAAACTACGGAAAAGATTTGTAATTGGAGGAGATTTTAATGCAAAAAATACTCACTGGGGTTCTAGACCAACAACAACCAAAGGGAAAGAACTCCTCAATGCTATCAGAAAATACGGTTGTGAAGCCTTATCAAATGGTAAACCGACCTACTGGTCAACTGATCCAAATAAAATACCAGATCTGATTGATTTCTTTATAGTGAAAAATATATCTGTAAATTATATACATATAGATGAAAGTTTTGACTTAAGCTCTGATCACTCCCCAATACTTTTGATATTAAGTGAAAGGATCATTCAAAAAAAAAGCTATCCTAGTTTAGTAAATAAACACACAAATTGGGAATACTTTAGACTGTCTTTAGAAAGAAAAATTAACTTGATGGTTCCGCTAAGGAGTGAGGAGCAATTAGAAAAACAAGTTCACAAGTTCATATGTGACATACAGCAGTCAGCTGGGGAAAACACTCCTGAAGTTAAAAAGAAAATTAAGGGAAACAACTACCCTAGAGAAATTAGAGAGCTTTTGGCAGAAAAAAGAAGGGCAAGGAGAATATGGCAACAAACTAGAGCCCCTCAAGATAAAACTAAGCTAAACAATCTGACTCAGCTACTTAAATGGGAAATCAAAGATTTGAAAGACGAATCTATCAGTAACTACCTCAGAAAATTATCTAATGATACTAGTACTGATTATTCTCTCTGGAGAGCAACCAGAAGAATTAAAAGGCCAATAATGCAGATTCCTCCAATCAGAACAGAAGATAACAAATGGGCCAGAAATAACGAAGATAAAGTACGAAATTTTGCTGAATACCTGGAAAAAATATTTGAACCACAATATGACCAATCATTGGAAGCCGAAATAATAACTGGAGAGGTTGTACAGGAAAGTGAAGAAATCCTACGAGCAACACCAAAAGAAGTCATGTATGAGATAAAAACAAACATGAATCCGAGAAAAGCGCCGGGTTATGACCTTATCACAGCAGAAATGATAAAAGAACTACCAAGGAAAGCATTATTAAAGCTCACCAATATTATAAATGCCGCCTTTCGATTGAAATACGTACCCAGACTTTGGAAAATTGCAGAAGTAATTATGATTCCTAAACCTGGGAAACCACCACACAAAACTGGATCATACAGGCCAATATCACTATTACCAGTTATGTCTAAACTCTTTGAGAAGTTATTAGTAAAAAGACTAAATCCGATAATTGAGAGGAAAACCCTGATTCCAAATCATCAGTTCGGTTTTCGCAACCAACACTCAACATTAGATCAAGTACACAGAATAACTAATATTATTGAAAGAGCATTAGAGGAGAAAAAAGTCTGCTCAACGATATTCTTAGACGTTGCACAGGCCTTTGATAAAGTTTGGCACGAAGGACTTAACTATAAGTTAAGAACTTTACTACCAATGCAATTCACTACAATATTAGAATCATACTTGAAAGATAGATTCTTTAGAGCAAAATTAGACGATTCCTATTCTGGATTGAAAGAAATCAAGGCAGAAGTACCGCAGGGCAGTGTATTAGGTCCTGTCCTATACCTATTGTACACTAATGATCTCCCTGTATTAGAAAACAACACTGTGGCGACATTTGCTGATGACACGGCAATCTTAGCTGTTGGAGATAGCAACGAAGAATCAACTCATAGTTTACAGTTAGCTATTACTCAAGTACATTACTGGACCAAAAGATGTCGAATTAAATTTAACGAAACTAAATCAGTTCACATCAATTTTACAAACAAACGACTCGAACATATTCCGGTTACAATTAATCAAGAAATAATACCGTATGCCAACACGGCTAAGTATCTTGGCATGACACTAGATGCAAAACTACGATGGAAAGCACACGTCAAAAAGAAAAGTGAAGAACTGGGGCTTAATTATAGAAAGATGTATTGGCTGATAGGAAAGAGCTCCGCTCTATCAACATACAACAAACTTCTATTATATATATAAATATTAAAACCGGTTTGGACTTATGGTATACAACTTTGGGGTTGTACCAAACAGAGCAACGTGGAAATCATCCAAAGATTTCAAAACAAAGTGTTAAGGAACATCGTTGATGCACCATGGTATGTTAGAAACAGAGAGCTCCATATCACGGAAAAAAAAGTTACCTATTATTAATAAAAAACTGGTTAAATTTCAGAAAACTGTTTATCTGAATAGAGCCGACACTTTTTTTTCTTCAATTTAGAAACATAGTCTTAAAATGCATAATTTTACAATTTATTAATTCAACAGTCATGGTGACAAAATCAAAAAATACGGTAGTGTAATTTATAAAAAATCTGAAGGAATTTAGAAACCTGAGTTTTAATTTTAAAACGTATATTTCCAATTTAGATGACATTTATTAACAATTAGATAAAATTAAAACCGTTTACAGATACATTTCAAGTAGATGTTGATTCAACTGAGAAACATGTTAGTGAAATTTATAAAAATATTAGTGGAATCAACAAACTTGCACGGGATTTGCTGAAACATGAAGATACAATTTAGAAACGTGTAGATTTAGTTCAAACTAATATAGACGAAATTTAAATTTTCGTAATTGGGAATTAGGAACACGTTGATATATATTATTAAACAGTATACAGTATTAAATTTACATATAATTATTTTAAGAAATATGACAACGCAATTCGATAAATCGGAAAATGAATTTTAGAAATAAATAGATCAGATTTCGAAAATTTATCAAATTTTGAATTATTTGGATGTAAATGAGAAACGCTATGCGGAAATTAATAATCTAATACCAAAAGTTTACCAAATACATAGATGGCATTTAGAAACATCGTTCATCGTATTTTACTATATTTTATTGTTACCCAATTGTTATGGTCTATAGTTACCCATATAGTTACCCATCGATTTGTTATTAGTTCTAAATTAAATACAATAAAAATAATTTTAATTTTCAGTTAGTTTTAGTTTGATTTTAATTTATTATCAACTTCATAATAAAACATTTTATCTTACAGAATTATACCAATCTGTCACTAATTTTAATGAAAATTTAAAAAATATTATAAGTTTATTTGATTTAACTCTTTTATTAAATTTACGATTTCCCCGTCCACAAAAGGCTCAGTTTCATCAAATTTGGTATAAATTTGAAAGTAAAAATGTTGAATAAAATACAAATAAAACATTTAAATAAATAATTGCAAAATAACTAAAATGATATACAATTTTACCAAACTATAGCCACGAGAATCTGGTAAAATTGCCCAATCTTTCAAAAATTTCGATGAATTATTTGAGCATATTTGAACTTCTGTATGTCTCCCTGAAAATATTGCCTTCCATTCAATTTCGACAGATTCCCATGGCTCACTTTATGAAGCCAGTCGTTTTTCCCCCAAAATTCATCAAGTTCATCTAAAAATATAAAACATGTTAATAAAAATCTAAAATTTACAGATTATATTCAGGTTTACTAAACCATACTAAAAAGCATATCCAAAGAACCAGACGCATTATTATGGCTGATTTGAAAGTTTGGTTTACTAAACCATCACTGTTTGCTACTTTAAGAAGTTTTCTATTGTTTTTAAATTTATTATACAGTCTGCCTTTGGGTGGTCGTCCGGAAATATAATAAAGTTCCTTCGATTCTAATGCGAATATTGTTACAATTTCGTTACTAATCGATACAAAATGTTCTTTAGTCATTTGCTGGTCAATAACTAAGAAATCCTCGACAATCCCGTTGATTAATTGAGTTCTAGTGCAATTGTTTTGCCATATGCAGTAGCTTAATAGTTGTTCAATGTCTAAATTAAAATAAATAATCACTTTAAAATAGAACACAAAATTTATATAAAACTCACAAATTGTGTTCCAATATCTGAAGTGCTGCATGATGAATTAATTTGCCGCGATTGGTCTACTAAACAGGAACAAGAAAATCTGGAACAGCCCTAAATAAAGAAGGTATATAATAATTAAAGAAGGATAATGTATCATGTAAATAATATTTAAATATATAAATTATATATATATATATATATATATATATATATATATATATATATATATATATATATATATATATATATATATATATATATATATATATTTATATATATATATATATTCACATATATCTTTAAAAAAAATATAATTACTTTCTCTAAAAACGCTTCTAATTTTGCCCTTAAAATTACTTTTATTTTAAGTTCTGTTTGTAGGAAACATAAATTCCAAATCCCGCTCGGTTAGTAATGATAACTCGTACTCCGTTTTAATATTTGCACCTGAAATTAATATGTACGTATGTACCATAATATGTTTACGTGCACATATAAAATATCAAAATAAAACCATTTGGATCATCTCGTCATACTTATTATACATATTGTACTCATATACTACTTTGAAATTTTGTTATGACCTGTTGATCCATATCCCATGAATTTAATATGTGGTCCTCAATATTTTCAGTAGAATTACCATGCGCATTTGATTGGTTTGGCTGCAAAATGTGGTAATTTACAATAGAACTGAATGGTTGATATTCTGTATCTATAAATAAGTTTTCTGTAAATATAATAAAACAACACTATCGTTAGAAATGACATACAAATTAAAAAAAAACATGTTGTACTTACCATAGCTATCACTCATCTTAATTTGATATATGTATTTTGTATACTCTAATAGTCTATGATAAAAAAATTAAAATATATTTCAGTTGTGATTAATAAAAAATTTTTAAAATTGTTTTTGCAAACAATTTAGTACAAATCTGGTTTGAAAAACTGATTACCATTAGGTAATGTGTGTAGCAGCGAGGTTTTTCAACTGAATTTTGAATTTCTATTATATTAATATTTTTTCGTTCACTCTTAGGAAAATGTCATAAAATGCTGTAATATCCGGTAAATGAAGATAGGAATTTTAAAATTCAATTTGAAATTTCTTGCTTTATGGCATTTATATTAGAAACTCTGTTCACGGATATTTATTTTTAAATTTTCATTTTCAGTAAACTTATTGATATTTTGGGGCACTGTTTGTTCAATTTCTTCTACTGTTTCTAAGATCCACGACGCATTTGGTAATTCAAATTGTTGTAGATGATACCGCTGTAAGTGCCTTTTAAAACTATATTAATATTATTAAATGTGGAAATAAATCCCGTCTGGCACAAGAAATTATCATCCGGCTTTTGCATGTGAACATATTTTAAATGGCGGATGTAATTATTTACACATGGAAAACTTTTAACACACAAGAAACAACTCATGATTTTCACAAAGTCTTACAAACACTTACTTACCAAATAATAAGTATTATTATTTTAATTAGGATTAGAACTTATAATTTTAATTAATTTTTAAAACCAAATCACCACACTTGATAAAATATTTTTTTTTACTTCTTTTTTCACTTAACGTTGTGTACCACACTGACACTAAAAAAAAGAGTACCCGTCCAATAATTTAAACAAAGAATAGATCATATACAGAAATAAAATATAAATACGATCTATTTATTTTGTATTAGTTGTTGGAAAGTGTTATCGTAAGGAAATTAATATAAAAAGGCTTACCATATTGCAATATTATAGTTCATGAAATTAACACCGACAAGAATTGTTCAATTTATACGTACATAAAATTATAGTATTATATAATAATATATAATTTATATAGATATATGAGAAACTAACCTTATTTCATAATATCTTCTAAAACTATAAACTAATTAATCTTTCTCTTATTAGTATATTTATAACATATGAACCAGATAAAACATTTGTTTGCCGTTGAATAATAGTGCCAGCTTAATTTCGCGAGATGCGTTTGTTTAATTGATCTCAAATTTATTATTTTTCAATTAAAAATTAAAGTTGGGCGGATTACTCCAGCACTCAACGCTATTAATGGGCCCACAGTGCAATACCCGGAGAAACACATATACATACTTACACATTAAAATCACCCAACCGTGATTTTTGGTCACCACCAGGAAACGAACCCAAGACCCTCGAATAACAAAGCAAGGACGCTACTTACTGTGCCAACGAGGGCGGAAAAATTTTTCAATTAAAATTTAGTTCTAAGGAATATGTTAACAAATTTAAGTAATTGCATAACTTCTTAATACACATTTTTTATCAAATCTGTTATAATTACTGTAAATTTAACATAAAAAATAAAATTGCACGAGAAAAATTATTTTATGGAATTATTTACTAACTGGATGGTGTTTTGTTTAAGAACCGACTAGGTAGTTGTAATCAATTGTAATGATTTTTAATTTATACGTTGGATAATTTTTGAAATTTGTTTACACTAATTCATGCCAACCCATAAATGGAGAACATTTAGAATGAATTCAAAACCTTTACTATCTAATTTTGAAAAAATGAAGTGGATTTTGGAAAAATGCTTTCAGGTTCCCCATCATGTTGTCATCATTAATCGGTAGCATATTATATGATATGATTCCATAATAAATATGACCAAAATAAAGCCGATTGATCACACAGTACACATATTAGAGGTACTATACTGCGCTTCAACAGGCGGAGAAAGTGATTTTCAATTGAAATTACACAAATACACTTGATTTTTCAAATAAATTAAATTTAATTAACTTTAAATTATTAAATTATATTTATATTTAATAAAACTTTCAAATAATTTATTAGTTCAAAATAATGTATGCTCAATGTTGTGATCCAAAATGTATAATGACTGTATGTATCGAAAGTTCGAAACAGAAACATATACCATTGTTAATGCCATTCAGAACTTAAGTTATTGATGTTTCTACGCTGAGCCAATAAATAAGTAAGCAATAATTTTGTAAAATTGTAATATGAAAATATAGCAAGGTCAAATGAACGCAAATTGTTTAAAGATATCTACATGCGAATATACTAGGTGACTATACTTAAGTTCAATACTTTATAGTACATATGTGTAAAACAAGTTTATATTTTATTTCAAATTAGATTACTTATGCTTTTAAATGTTGTATATTATGTTGGTTAACAAAAAGCATTAGTTTAGCTTATGTTATTTTCAAATCGGAGATTGTAAACTTTTGATTTTCATTTTCATTTTGATTCCATTTGATTTGCCCAAAAAGAGCTTAATTTTGAGATCACATGATCTACGAGAAATACTCCTCATCAAAGAATCTAATCAATATTTTCAATAATGGCGTTTAGATATTTTTATTAAAAATTAAAAAAAAGTATCAAAAGCTGTTAGAATTCTATAGCAAGATTAATTATTTTCAATATAAACTGTGATTAAACTAAGAAGTTTACTATTTCCTAATTTTAGCAACATCGCTTTCTTATATTTGTGATTATATTTATGATAAATTTCAGAAAAGAGTGGTATAAATTATAGAAATGCTTGTTTTAGTAATACTTAGAAAAATTTTATATGACATTTAGAAATTTGAAAGTAATGCCTAGAAATTGATGGATCAGTTCCGGAAATTCTCATGTTTCTCAATTTTAGAAACGGAAGATTTAATATAAAAATCAATTATTTTCTCAAAGTTATAACTAGTTGGTTGGTTTCACAAAAAAATTATGAATTACAGAGAAAAGTTTATAAAGTAGTCAAAAAATGGTTGAATCTAATATTTAGAAACACGTTTTTTGATTTCAGTATACAATTTTTTTTCCGTGATAGGGACCTTAATGTGGACACTGTTTCAAAGGAAATCCAAAAAAATGCAGTGAGACATAGGCAAAGGCTCAAACAACATGTTAACACTGAGGCAACTAAGCTGTTAAACAACACAGATATTGTACGCAGGCTTAAACGAACTAAACCTTTTGAGCTGGTGTAATTGCTAGTGTAAACAGCGTAATGCTGATGTAAAATCCACAATAACGATGTGGTTTAATTCAATTTATCAGACACTATGGAACACCAGTGGGAAGAAGCCATAGAATAATACAACATAGTAAATTAAGTTAGAATAAAATTGCTCATTAGTCCAGGTGACTAGATTGTAATAATTGTTTATTTAAAATATTTAAATAAAATTGAAAAAAAAAAAAAAAAAAAAATCAGTGTTTAGATGGTCAATTAAAAGAAAGACGTGTGACCATATGATGAAAAAGTAATTGGTTTTTAAAACAAATTGTAAAATTTATAAGAGCTTTCACAATTTTTCACAAGATTCTAGATGTTGTGGATTTTATAACAGTACCAACCTTTATGAAATTATTCAAAATTATTATTTGCACAAAATTAGGGGTTTAACATGGTATGTGAAAGCTTTTTCATGAATTTATTAAAGCTAGCAGTTTCAAACTATAATAACTGTGCAAGCTTTTCCAACTTTATGGAATTAATAAAGCCTTTAAATTTTTACTTTAAAAATTTGAGCTTTTAAATGGAACTACAAAAACCCCATGCTGGAAAATATGTATATTTTATGTTAATAAATACATATATTTTGGAGAGCCCATTGTTTCTTTGGCCAAATAGTCACTTACCTTCATTAAAAATTTGTCATTTTTCTTAAGCGCATACGAAATTTTCCGCCAAATATATAGAAAACCTGAAAATGAGTTAGTGAATTCATTTCAAAATTCGAAAACCTTTTAAATTCTATAATTAATTACACGCATGTAACACAAATTAATTAACCCTCATAAAACAAAACCCTCATAACGCCAACGCAAACATTTTATTACACCAAAGCATTATACTGTGTTGTGTTGAGAGACAAATATGAAACTAAAAAATAACAAAATAAAATAAAATTCTGTTATTTAGGTTTGACAAAGATCCAATTAAATAAATTACTTTAAAACCACTCATGAAAAAGGGTTAAGCATGATATCTTATTTTTTATAATTTATATATATTTTTTTAATATATATAACAAGACTAGAGACTGTACCAACCACCGCAACATTCAGCCTAAGAGGCGAGTGTATATATGTAACAAGACAAATACAATATTTTGTTTTTTTTTTAAACCCAATGACAGATTTTTTTATTTTTTTCCTCCTATAATAATTCAACCACTCTAAATACATATTATACGACCGACCAAAGTATCTGACAACAAATTACTTAAAAAAATATGTTATGTCGCTCCTAAACATAAAATCTAACAAGAACGAATTAATATACTCGTATATATGTGTACATGATATCAAAAAGAAAAATGAGCAGCCACAAGGAGCAAACAAAAAACAAAATTTTGTGTGTTCCTTTTTTGGCAACAACAACAAATGATATGGGTCGCTTAGGGTTATTCGGGTCAGTTCATATATACAAAAAATTTATTTATAGCGCGCACCATGATATAGTAAGTACAATAACGGAATTGGTTTCTAAAATATTATTGTTCTGCTCAGTTTGGTGGGTTGGTTTCTTACAACAAAAAAAAATGTGATACAAATGTCTGTTGTAAAACAAAAAATGAGGCTTCAAATCAAACACCAAAATTATTGTCAAACGCGATTTTTTTTTTGTTACCATTTCTTAGAATTATTTTCAATTTAGAAGATAAAAAAAAAAAATTAAAATCTTGCGGTAATTTGAGTAAAATTCTTTGATGTTCCATTTCTTACTGTCTTTGTATATTTGTACGAGTATGTATATAATACAAACACACATCTGAAGAATAAATTAAGAAATATCAAATTTTTTTTATTTTTAAATCGGATGCCTGATGAATATATGAATATAAAATAGAAGATGGGTTTGTTGTTATTACTATATACTATGTGGTATTCACATCATATGTATGATGAAGTTATGTGTACAAAAACTGGTTTGTTTGTGTATATATACATAAAGTTGACAGATAAATATGTAGATCATATATAAATAAATAACCAGATGGTTGCAGATTGCAGATATTAAAAAATTAAAAGACGAATGCAAAGTGGCCACCATGTGCCCTATCTTCAAGAAGAGAGACCGCTTGAAATGTGAGAATTATTGCGGTATAGTTCTCCTTTGCACAGCTTACGAGCTACTTCCCTACATTATATTGGATAGAATCACCCCTCTAGCGGAGGGCCTGGTTGGTGACTATCAAGGAGGATTTCGTCCGAATCGATCAGTCACTGATCAGGTCTTTCCGCTGCGGATGATTCTACCTAAATATTATGAGACATCCATCCCTGTACATCAGATGTTCCTGAATTTCCGGCGGGCCTATGGCTTGATCAATCGAGAAAATTTGTGGTCTGCACTGGAATACCTAAATATGCCAACATGAATGGTATGATTTTTTGCAGTTAACTTAGGTACTCAATACTTTTTAACCCCATGTTGGAGTACATCTTTCGTAAGACTGAAACACCTCAGCGCAACATCTTGTTTAGTCAGTCCAATATGAAGATGACATATGCGTGATTGAACTGAAGAACAACGGAGTAAAAGAAATAATTCATCCACACCAGATTTTAGTAGTGGCCACAACACGTTTGAGGGAGTGAGGAGGTTCAAATATTTAGGCTCTCTTATCACTCGCGATAGCAAAGCTCATATTAAAAGCACATATAACTCTCCAGCATACGAGCCATTATTCTCGTCGGCATACTAGCATAAAATATTTGCATGTGGATCTTATAATTACAAAAATGCATAATCTCTTTTGTAAACAGAATGATCTACCAGTGAGTTTGAGCAGAAATTCGGAAGTATTTAAAAGTATAGTCTAGTGTTGACACATGTCATACATGTGACGTTTTAAAGTAAAAAATCGACATTGCGCTCCCAGAATCTGATGAAAAAATTAACCTTTTTATCTGAGCGTGTAAATCGAATAACTTTGATAAATATTTAGCTAAAAACCAGTCAATCTTGAAAACTTATACCATTAATCTTCAACAATGTCTTCAAGATATGTCAAGATATGGAGTCGAACTTCAAACTTCACAGAGTTTTTATAGACGTCAATTATGGACTTATATTGTCTCTTGCCAGTTCAAGCACTTCAAATCCATAGATACCAAGGTTAGTTCAATTTCATTTGATAGCGATCCCTGTCTAGGACATAGAACAAAAATACAAATGTTGCTATAAGTATATGTTTCTGGCATTTATCGAAAATAATGATTCTGTAGAGGCGATCGATGATAAATTTATAGTTCCAGGTCATACTCAATTGGAATGTGATATTGACCACTGAATAATAGAACGCAAAAAGAGGATAAAACGTCTATCAAAATACATTATTGCATGGACTGGTCTCAGTTCATTCGATCGGTTGGAACTAAATAAAATTTCACCGCAATTGAAATGCCAGAAACTGAATTTTATGATTTTCCAGTACCTATTATTCAGTAGAATGTTTAAGAGTACTTGGGGAAAAATCAATGAAAATTCAGAAGGGTTTCAATGGAGAAAGGTTAATTGGCTCAGATATACGAAAGAAAAAATCGGTATCTACAAAACCCCTCTTTCATCTAGCTACAAAAACTCTTTGAATGCTGAAGAACAATTTAAGCATCTAAACACACGCCGCCGATTAATACGATAAAGGATTGAAGTCATTGAAGTTCATAATTATCCAAAGACTATCAGTGTGGAAAAAATGACAGATTTGATGTATTTACTTTCAACAATCGATCCCATGACTTTTATAGAAATCTTAAACTCACGGATATGGTGAATATCCACCCATATTTAGTGGAAGAAGAAGATGACTAAAACTCTGTAAACAGTATACGCAATTTGAGGCATCCTGGTCTGATTTAACACTAACCGATGTATTTTCTTAAACTCGCGTGAATATAATTTCTTTCTGGATTTAGTAATTACACCAGATGTGTCAAAAATAGGAAAGTTCGGTCAATTTGGCCTAACCTATCTAGACTCTGATGTTGATTTCCCAGTGGTTAAAGTTAAATCTATTGTTGCTATCCTCTATGATATATTTGTGCCCTTACACAAGATAGTCAAAACTAATATTAATACTAATCCAACGTGGTTTAATCCAGAAATTGAATGAGCAGTAGTAAATCGGGATTTGTGATACGAAACATGGAAAAGAACAAAGTCCGTGGAAAAATAAAAAATCTATCGCCTAACTAGAAATCATACAAAGTCATTGATACGGTCTGTTAAACGTACCTAGCTTCACATTCAGAACATTTTAGCCAGGGATGGGCGTTTATGCGTCCTCCATTATTTTCTACATTGACGTGTCGACAACCCGTAGATTTTTAAAAATTTGAGTGATACGCCGTCGAATAAGATTTAATGCGAGAAAATTGCTTTATAGATTTCATCTTCAGGTATACGAGTTTCGCTAAAGCATATCGCGTATTTGTACAGATTATATTGGGTTGTGGAGGTTCTGAAACAAAAAAAGAATTAGCTTCATGCGATTCAAAATGTATTGCGATTGCAGCTTTATCTGGCATTAGCCAGATATTCCGAAGGTTCTTACTAATTTCCTTCGAAGGCAGGTTTTGCTAAAATCAGGGATGGGCGAGGTACATTACGTCTTGTAATCTACGCGGTTGTCGACACGTTAAATATAACGTAGATTACTTGACGGTGTTTTTTATCAACGTCGACAATAAAAAACCTACGATATTTTAGCGATTTTAAATCAAATGCGCCAGTTCCCGGGAATATTTTGTAAAAGCGTTCATCTATAGAGGTGTATTTTTATTCAGTATACATATTATTGGCCATTTCATCATGGAAAAACTAAGCCAAGCATAACGTCTACAAATTGTTCAACTTTATTACGAAAATCAGCGTTCTGTGAGGAATGTGTTTCTGGCGCTTATAGACCAAGTTATAGTTGACAAATCGCCCTGTCGAGACAACTATTTTGAATACCATCGTAAAGTTTGAATCCCAGTTTACAGTATTGGATGATAAGCGACTAAATAAATGGTTTGGCGTGGTTTATGCGCCTGTGAAATCATTCGTCCATGTTTCTTCAAAAAAGAAGGCCGAGACGTACCTGTGAATAGTGCTCGTTATTGCGCCATGGTTCCGATCGTTGAATTGGCTATTTAGATCGTGTGATACCTCTAGACTCTTTTCTTTGGGGCTACGCAAAGTCCAAAGTCTATATGTGAATAAACCAGCTAGATTTAAGGCATTGGAAACCAACACTATTCGTGTCATTCGCCAAATATCCTTCGGTATTCTCGAGCGCGTCTACAAAAATTGGACTTTGAGAAAGGACCATCGCAGTTGCGGCCATCATTTGAAATAAGTAATCTTTAAAAATAAATGGCAAGAAATGATCTTTCGAATGATAATAAAGTTTCCATACGATTAAATTGAATTTTTTGATTTAATTTAATTTTTGCACAAATCTCCTCTATAGGTTTCGTTATTAAGGAAAAAATTACGCACATGTTGTTTGATGCCCCATATTTCTGGCATAACTTCCGGCGTGACTTTTACACTTCAGGCACTTTTTCCACTACCACAAATATTTCGATACATCGAAAACCTGTGGACTCTTTGAGATAACATTGATTTAATTAATCTCGTGCAAATTTATTGCTTCTGTTGGAATTAAGGTCGTGTGAACGAGCTATATGGCCAAAACCTTACTGTTGAATTGTTTTGAAGAATTAGCGGCAAAATACGTCGTTATGAAAAATGTGACAAAAACCTGGCTACATACATTTTTCATCAATCATACATTTTTTTGCAAATGTATCTAACTTGAAATGTTTCAAAACCAATTGCATGTACGTTGTCATCCATCTAAACACATCCAATAATTTTTGTGAAAATTTTGTCATCAGTCTGGCACATATTTTATCGAACACGTGTTGGTTATCTCAATGATTTGGCTTTTTAATAACTCGGTAGCACTCATAGCCCTCCTGAACTCGAATGTGTGTTAAATTTTATGGCACGGTCATACTGCGAGCTGTTCTATACCGTTCCAACGCTTATCGTTATTAACGCTTTATCGTTATTTTGAGTCAATTTAATAATTTTGTAATGGATAAACATGACGCTGAAGTAGATTCATAATATTTGAGCACGATTAGTTTTAAATTCCTTTTTGAAGAGATTTCAATGCATTGACGGACATTCTATAAAACTCATTCTATCACCAATAGCGCATAAAGAAATTTGGTCACCCTTAAATTTAGAATTAACAAAACCACTCTAGGAATTTTCTACATTATCGACGTGTCTACGTTGTTGACGTTATCTACGGGTTGTCGGTACGTCAATGTAGAAAATAATAGATGACGCGTAAACGCCCATCTCTGCTCATACTAAACATGGTAGTCTTAAATATCCTATTCTTCATTCTTTCGCAATATTGAACAATACGTTACATCGGAACATTCTGCTTACTTACTACGCAAATTTACAACGCAAATATGAGGAAATGATTTTTGTTACTTTTTAGGACAGGTTTAGGTCAATTTTCACATACGTGTCAAATTATTATTTGTCATACGACTAAACTAAATCGTTGCTTACTAACTGCTCTGCATAGGCTCACAATCCGATACGCTTCATTCACGCAGAGATCTCTATTTAATATTTGGTATTACCAGTATTATACGTAAAAATTTCATAGATTGTTGGCGTTGTCTGAATTGTCGACGATCATAAAAAATATTGCCAAGTAATCTATACGTAAAATACTCTACGTGTCAATCGCGTTGATTACATTTTTTTTTTTTTTTTTAAATATTTATTTATATTACTCTTGTACCCATTTAGTAATTTACATTGCATAATACAGTATTTTGAATAGTCGGCGTAATCAAGTGATTATCCCCAGTTAGTGTAACTCCTCCCTCAGATTTTTCGCCACAGTAAGTCTACTGATCTCCTGGTCGCGATAAGTCCAGTGGTTTGGTTCTTTGCAGTCTTCTTGTTAGACATGTAGTCAGCATACAGCGTATGTCCAGATTTTGATGCTGGTGAAGACGTTGTAGGTGTTTTGTTGCATGATGCTTAATTTCATCCGCGACAAGCTCAATCTTGAGATCTCGAGGGAGGTTGTCGTTTCGAATGGACCACGGTGCATTAACAATACATCGTAGGATTTTATTTTGAACTGTTTGTATGATTTTGATATTTGTCTTCTTGGCACATCCCCAGAGTTGGCTACCATATGTCCATACAGGCTTCAGAATTTGTTTGTATAACAGCAGTTTGTTATGGATCGCTAGTTCAGATTGTCTCCCTAGGAGCCAATGCAATTTTCTAAATTTTATGTTTAGTTCTTCTCTCTTCTTTTTTATGTGTTCCTTCCATCTAAGCTTAGCATCTAAAGTCATACCAAGATATTTGGCAGTGTTTGCATGGGGTACTACTATTGAGTTTATCATTATTGGTATATGGTTAACTTTTTGATTTGTAAAGTTCACTTGAATTGAATTGAAATTTTGCTTCATTTAATTTAATTCGTTATTTCTTTGTCCAATTACATATTAGGTTAGTAGCCCTCTGAATTTTACTAGTGGAGTCATTGATGTTCTTTGCTGTTGCAAGTATTGCCGTGTCATCGGCAAAAGTCGTCATTGTTTCTTCTGTAATTGGTATATTTCTAGTATATAGGAGATTTAGGATTGGCCCAAGAACACTCCCTTGTGGTACTCCGGCTGTTATTCTTTTTAGTTGGGAGTATTCATTTTCATACTTCACTCGGAAGAGCCTCTCTGATATGCATGATTTTAACATTTGAAAAAATTGCTCCTAAAGATCTCGATGAAGTTTGAATTCTAGCCCCTGGTGCCATACTTTGTCAAATGCTTGCGCTACATCAAGGAATATAGTTGAGCATATTTGTTTGCTTTCTAGTGATTTCTCGATTACATCAGTAATTCGATGTACTTGTTCTATCGTAGAATGTTTTTCCCTAAATCCAAACTGATGTGAAGGGATAAGATTCCTTTCTTCAATAATTGGTTTTAGTCTTTTAAGAAGAACCTTTTCAAATAGTTTCGATAATGTTGGTAGCAGAGAAATTGGCCTATATGAAGCTTTATCATGCGGAGGTTTGTTCGGTTTAAGTATCATAATTACTTCTGCAACTTTCCATTGCCTTGGTACATATCTTAGTCGAAATGCTGCATTAATTATATGCACTAGTTTCCTCAACGCTTTCTCCGGTAACAGTTTTATTATCTGACCTGTTATAAGATCATATCCTGGAGCCTTATATGCATTCAGATTATTCTTGATTTCCCATTTTAGTTCTTTCAATATTACAGGTGTAATATTTACTTCATCCTGTTTATTTATTGGTATAATATTTTCCTCTTCCGTTTGTTTTGGATAAGGTTGGAATGTTTCTTCAAGGTGATTTGCAAACAAATCTGCTTTTTGTTTAGCATTTCGAGCCCAATTTTCATTATTTTTAATTGGAGGAATCTGAAGTTTAGGTCTTTTAATATTCTTAGTTGCTTTCCATAATGAATAATCAGTATCTTTTTGCCCTGTTAGAGTGCTGAGGTATTTATTAACTGATTGATTTTTAATGTCTTTTATAAGGTATTTCAATTTGTTACACAAATGATTAAATACTCTTTTATTTTCAGCATTTCGATGTTTTTGCCAATTCTTCCGTGCTTTTCTTTTATTTTTAAGAAGTTCTCTCACTTCCTCTGGATAGCTAGCATTGCGCTTCATTTCCTGCCTATTATTTGGAGTGCTTTCCCACGCAGCATATTGGATATTATGGATGAGCTTATCTAATTCGTCTTCTATTTGGACTGGTGCCTGGATTGGGTTCTGCAGACTAATTCTTTCTGTTAACTGTGTTTGGAAGAGATCCCAATTGGTTTTGAAGCTCGTTAATTTCGGGTTGCTCTCTTTCAAAATAATTATTTGGCTAAGTATCATAATAACTGGTGAATGATCTGATGATAGACTTTCACTGTTCTCTATATGGATATAATTATCTGAAATCCCTTTTGTAATAAAGAAGTCTATAAAGGTCTGGAATCTTACTGGTATCCGTAGGCCAATAGGTTGGTGTACCGCCTGAGTGAAACTCGCATTTTAGTTGTTTGCCTGCTGCGAATAGTTCTTTTCCTTTAGCGGTCGTTAACCGAGATCCCCAATATGAATTTTTTGCATTATAGTCACCTCCAACTAAAAAGACACTTCCTAGCGTTTTTAGAAGATTAGTATAATCTACTTGTTTGAGATTGTATCTTGGAGGGCAATATATTGCTGAGATACTGCATGTTTTAATATTGCTTAATTGTATTTTGATTGTTGTGACTTGCATGGAAAGGTTCTCAACTTTTGGTTCTTCGTTATGGTTTATATACTCTTTTATGAGGATAGCTGATCCACCTCTGGCTTTGTTCTCAGAATGTAGTGCATAGTAGCAATTATATCCTTTTATTTTACAGAATGAAGTTTTGGTGAAATGGGTTTCTGATATAAGACATACATAAATCTATGTTATGCATGTTTAAAAATATATCTAGTTCTTGAATGTGTTGCAATAGCCCATTTGCATTCCAGGTTACAATTCGTAATGTTTTATTCATTTCTTTTGTTTATAATTCGATTTTATATAATTTATATTTTGATACACTTGACCAAGGTTTTCTTCTACTCTTTTATTGAAACTAGCTTGTGATTTCATTTCTTCTAGTGTTTTCTGCAGACTCATTTCCTACGAAATAAGTCTATTGTTAATGTTCTCTAGATTTCTCAGTATGCCCTGTAGAACGAGATCCACTTTTAACTGTTTCTCCTCTGTTTGCTGAACTACTTGTGCATAAGTAACGTTTTCGTTTACTCTCTGGCTTTGTATGTTATGATTAGCAGTTGACGGATTAGGCTCCGTGGTTCTTTTTATAGTTTGTACATTTATTGATGTACCTGGTTTGCGTGATTTATCTCTCATTTTTTGTAGTTCTACTGCAACTTCACATCCTCTGTAGTTGGCTGGATGCTGGCCATTACAGTTGATACACTTCGGTGTTGTATCTCGGGGGACTGTGCAGTCATTTCCTGCGTGTTTTCCTGCACATTTAACACATCTTGCTTCACGGTGGCAGTACTTTTGTGTATGATTATAATCTTGGCACTTTTAACATTGTGGTATTAGTCGAGTGACCTTTCTCGGTGTTTCTATTCTAACTCTAAGTTTGAAGATAGCCTTAATATTATAAATATTTTCGATTTTTTCTTGGTTGTCGAAGGTTAGCATAAAAAGTGGGAGACCTCTTCTCATGATTTCAACATTTCCGTCCCTGTTTTCTCTTTGCTTTGCCAGTTTTAATGTGGGTTTGCATTGGCTCAACTTCTGGTGATGATTCAGCTTTCCTCTTGCTTGGGTTGGTTTCTTCTCTAGGTTTCTTATTTGCCCTCTTGGATTTCTGTAGTCTCCAATTTGTTTCTTTTTCAAGCTCATCTTCATCAGTTTTATATTCGGCTTGATCTGCGAGTACTTGAAATTGGTTGTTCATTATTGCCAAGTTGCCTGCGTTGTTATTTTTATTTACGGTTTCCTTTAGCATAAGGTTTTCTTTCTTTAGCACGGCAACTTCATTGTTCAGTTGCGCGATTAATTTCTCCATTTGCTCAAATTTATTTATTAGTTCCGCGTTATGTATTATAACTGCTTGTGCGCTGGACGTGGCTTCGGCAGTTGGCTTGGAATTTTTATGCTTGATGGAAGAGGTATTTTCTCCTCATTGTTTAGTTCACACAGCAGTGTGGTGTTCCCTGGCGGTGGGGTTGATGGTGGTGTTCTTTGGAGTGCCGTACTTCTTCCACCAAAGGGCCATTCATGTATCGCTTGTTCCTTGCTTCCAGTAGTACAAAAAGGATCGCCTACCGACGATTTCCTTTGCAATGTCGTGTTCCTATTGAAAGAAAATGGTTCCTCGTCGTCACTCATTTTACCGACCGGATTTGATGTTCCCCATCGACCCAATAATTTTGGCCGGGAGTGTATATAAAATAAATTAAAAAGCTAACACTGCACTTTTATTTTTTATTTTTTTTTTCACTATGTTCAATGTATACATAAAATAATTAAAAAGAAACTACACTCACTGCACTTTTTGATTATTTTTATTTTATCGCTTACTTCACTGATTCCACGTCCAAACCCCACAACGATTTGAAAGAGAATTATTACATGGCGTAATCTACCTCGCCCATCCCTGCCAAGAATTGTTCAACATGATTGATCGACCACCATGCACGATGGTAACCCCGGATGCAAGAGGGAACTGAAATTCAAATTATCAAATTTAAATTTATTGGTTGGGATGAAATTCGGTTGATTGACACGTACGTTTAAATTTTAATTCAGCATTCTGTTACATCCTGTACTTCCCGATTAAAATAAAGGACTAATCGGAATCAGATATATAGTGTATATGTCGATCGGATCGATAAGTTCCACAGAGGATGCCAAATTGATTCAAGACACAGCATGTTTAATTCACCATGGGTGAGCTTACAAGTTCTGAACGAATGTGATGAACCGGAATAATTATTTTGGATAGCGAAGCTATATTCATGGAATATGACCGATGATGTTGGTATGATACAAGATAACGGGGAGCAAGTATTCTTCTGGCTTGGACCACGTTGCAGTAAAGTTGAAATAAAGCACGCATATGAATCGGCCCAAGTTTATATACAGCACATGAAAAATAAACAACCGGATCGTTCTCTGAAATTTACAAAATGTTTTCACGAATGAATTTCCAACAGTAGTATTGTATCAGATACATACATATATCACAATTTTATGACAACAACAAATTGAGCAAGAGACCATGTACAAACATACTAGAATAAAAATTCGTTTAAAGGCGGCTAACATCACCCTGCCCTGCAGACAATTTTGCATCAGGCAAAAACACCTAAACTACCCTTAATTTTTGAATATTTAAATAAATAAAATTCCACAAAAATTAAAATAAAACTTTAAACCGCAGAGAATCGGCAAATAGGGACTGTTAGTCTGTGACAGTTTCAACAATGGAATTACAATCGTCTAGTCATGTCATGTTCCTTTAAAATAGCCTCTAATAATACATGCATGTGATTCCAAATACTATATACGCAGACAAATAAATCAGTGTCACTCGGATTGGGTGGCCTATATATCGTTTGCGCCGCCATACCACAAAAATCCAAAAATTTATAAGAAAATGTATTACCTAATAAATTATTTACCTATATATGCTACGTCACGTGTGTGTAAATTTAAATTAATTCTTAAAACAAATTCTTAAATCAATTCATGTTACAGTTTTGTGTTGTCTGTCTTTATAAATTTCTCCCCGGCGTCTGATCGCGTCTTTGTGAACACATACATAAATAATTGGTTACATGATTATGTTGTGTTCTTACGTCCATGTGTGTGTGTGTGTGTACATCCAAATTTCATTCAATTCACCAAACACTAAAAATAAATGTTTTTTTATTTAGTTTTTTTTGGTTGGTTTTACTTTATGGTTATAAGTTTATAACCTTGCGCAAGAGATCGCGTGCGCTCGAACACAAAACAAAATGATTTTGATGTGAACGAATTTTTAAGAATAACATTAAGAATTAAAATGTTTTTTTTTTTTAAAAGATTTGTTTTGATAATTTTATATGCGAGTCGGATTCCTAGGTATGGTATTCAAATTAAGCGATTCGCTTTATTTTGTGTTGAAATATATACGCGCCCGTGAATTTATTATGATTGTATTGTGTATAATATGCGATAATTGATCAGCTGAGAAAATTATGGGAATCAAATAGTTTTGAATATCGTGTGAAAAATATTTGTATCCATCTTCTGGCATTTTTCAATATTTAGATGTCCCGAAATGTGTTCATTAATTTGATTTTTATGCCGAGTTGAAGGATATATCCAGCATTAACAATTATTAACAAGGAGTCACTGACTGTAGTGCGCTGGAAAAACCATTGGTGTTATTAGCTATGGTTTCAGTGCAATCACACTTAAAGTGTACAAAAAGGACGTTGACAAGCCAGGTGTTTAACGTATCCAAACACTGTGATATACCAGCATGACACAGAATAATGTGATTATATTCTATCATTTTTTTGACTAGCAACTAAGCTAACTGGCAAAATATTTTGGGCCGAGCAATGGTTCTTATGATTATTGGATATTTTGATACTCTTGTAATGATTACGTCTACCCGAAGTTCCAGTTCTTTGGCAGCTTGGACTAAATACGACTTCGGCTCTAGGGGTTACGGATTATTTATGGTTCCGTTGACAGCCAGGATGGACCCTTCCACCACAAAACATCAGTATGGTATTCATTTCGGTCGCAGCAGGAGAGAATGATATCAATCCCGTTCGATTTGCAATATAGGTTGGCCAAACTTTCTGAGGTTGGGAGAGCCAGTGTAACATTATAGATGCACCAGTGTAATAAAACTGATTTGGTATAATTCTAAAATTTAAAGTTGTGGTAACTATTTCCATCAACCTAACCAACATGGCAGCACACTTATCAAGTATCAGGTAAGTGATCATCCCACTCCAGTTTCTCTATCCCTCATTCTTGGAACATGACTGTAATTGATATCATAATTGGAGATAGTCATCCCAACGGATTGTAAATCCTGGATGATTGGGAGAGCAAACTTCGTTGCCGTTGTTTGTTGCCTTTATAACGAGGGATCGTTGGCAATGCAGCCACATTATTGTTATTACTGCACCACTGGTTGTAAATTCGCTTTCGGTCAATTGTCGATCTGCTATACTACGACTTCATCCAATAGGTGGGGGAATGATTCGCTGATAATTTCCTGAGTTTAAACCCTGCCAAGCTAAGAATGTCAATCAAGTCATTTCGTAATGTTAACGCATCGTTAAGTGCACTCGACCCGGTGATCAAATCATCAAGATATACGTCTGTTTTCAAAATTTCTCCCGCAGTTGATATACTTGAGAAGAAGTTTGTCGGGTATGTCGCCATAAAAGTGCGGGTTAAGTTCCGTATATGACTGTCAGCAATCGGTAGTGCTGTAGTTGAAGATTCGGAGATTCTCTCCAACGAATCTCTTGTTAAGACAAATTGGTGTTTTGGTATCTTAATAAAATCTCGAATAGGGTTTGTTGTACTGTTTGACCGACAAGTATTCGTTATTCAGTGGTTGTCCGATTGATAGATTATCTGAGACCCATTAAATACAACGCGTAGTTTTGGATCATCTATACCTTTGAATGCACCGTGGTGTGGTACATAAAACGTATATGATCTGTCGGTTTCTCCAGCTTGATGTTTGATTGCAATCACTTCTCCAAAGCTTACAATTGTTTTAATGCTATGCTAAATGTTTGCCCTAACAGAGGAGGCGATGTGCTAAACGGTAATGATACTGTTATTCTTCCATTGCTGAACTCAACAGTAGTTAAAAACCGTTGAATACATTCTGCTTCTTCTGGTGTGTATGTATTGGTTGTTGGTACACTTTCAGTCTTTCAGAAAGACCTAAGTGTTTTATCGATGCCCATTTCTTGGCTCAAGGTCATATAAAGCATTGTGCATACGTGTTCTAACAGCTGGCGTAACATCATGTGGCGTAACATCAGTTGAAGTTGGCTGAGTATCAATTGTGTTGTCTTCAACTAGAGCTATAGAGTGTTGTCTTCAGAAACTAAATGAACTAGAGTGAAGGCAATTGAAACATCGCTGTTTTTCTTTAAGGAAGCTTCTTCGGTCAGCCACTGTCATTGATTTAAACCGCAAACATTCATAAAGACGATGATGCTCCTCATTACATAATATGTAAAGTAATGTCGTTGACTCTTGACAATGGCTCACTTCCCCTCTGCACGAAATCCCTTCTGAACCGTCTGGTATCACCAATAAGAGCTGGAAAAGATAGAGACTCTCTCGACTGACACATTTCAGCCCATTGTTATGGATTCAGATTGATATGGCGCATAGATACATAAAATTCACTGAATGATATTAAATAATTTATTTGTAAACTTTATTTTTAATGATAATATTTATTTATAAGTTGTAGTTAGTATTTATGTTTTATATTTATTGATTTTATATAACTTTTATTTAGGTTTTTTTTATAAGTTTGTGA
Organism: Tipula unca; assembly: GCA_951394425.1. Taxonomy (NCBI): domain Eukaryota; kingdom Metazoa; phylum Arthropoda; class Insecta; order Diptera; family Tipulidae; genus Tipula; species Tipula unca. The sequence continues at coordinate 197,181,129 of OX596381.1, forward strand.
TTTGGCTGCTGGACTACGACTGACCATCTACCGGTCTCTTTATTCTTTATTACAGCTCATTATATAATACATAATAATTACATATAATAGTATATTAGTGTTAGTACTTAATATACAGAGGTGTATTTGGAGGTGTTGCATGCATCACACCTTCCCCCTAAAGACAAAAGTTATCCCGAAAAGGTAACTTTTAGTGACTTATGTATTATTTATTTATTAACATTTTTATATATTTTATTTATTTTATTTTATCTATTTTAATTATTTTATTCATTTATATATAATAATAATTTTAACAATATAACAATCTTAACAATATTAATTTTAATGTTTTTTAATTTTTATTTTTTTATTTTTTTTTTTTTTTTTTTTTGGACTTAATTTAATTTCAATATTCGTTAAACTTAATTAATCATTATTATTATTATATTTTTCTTAAATCGTAATTCATAAATTATAATTATTCCTTCAAATAAAAGTATCTACGCGCTTTTAAATTGTTTTAATCTGTTATTGTGTACAGTTTTAAGTGACTTCCCAATCTTGATAATGCAATTCTCTGCTTCCATCCGCAATATAGGGACCAAGCCACAAAGGTGATAACTTGCCTTTAGTATTTTCATTTTTTAACAAAACATAATTTCCTTTTGAAAATGTAATAGGATTTAGCGATTTATCGTAATACATCTTGGATTGTTCCTTTGATTTTAATACATTACGTTTAGCTATAGTAAAAGAATTTTGTAGTCGGTATTTTAAATCATAGTAGTAGTCATCTAATGTGTAAACTGGATCAGGTTCTTTTGTTATGGATGAAGGAATGCTAGGTTTGATCCCAAAAACTAATTCATGAGGCATAAAATTAGTAGAGCTATGCGGTGTGCTATTATAGCAAAAGGTAAGATACGGTAACCATGTATCCCAACTCAAAGGATCTGCTTGTGTAAAATTACGTAAGTACTCGCCTAGCGTTTTGTGGAACCGCTCTAGAGCGCCATTGCTTTGAGGATGATATGCCGTGGTTGAGATCTTTTTAATTTTAAGTAGTTTACAAACGTGACTAAAGACTTCACTCATGAAATTTGTACCTTGATCGGTTAGAATTTCATCTGGTATTCCAAAGATGCAAATGAAGTTCTCAACAAAAGTTTGTGCCACCGTGTTACTCTCCTGATTCGGAATTGATTTAGCTACAGAATATTTTGTTAAATCATCTTGCATTGTGAGAATGAATTTATTGTTACTATGTGAAGTTACCATGGGACCCACTATATCCAAGAATATCTTTTGAAAGGGTTTAGATGATGTGCTGGTTATTTTCATTGGCTCTTTTGTAGGCTTAGCATGTTTATTTAATTGACAAAGTTTACATTTAGTTATGTAATGTTTTATTTTGCTAAACATATTTGGGAAACGGTAATATGTTTGCATTCGTGTATAGGTTCGATATATGCCCTGGTGACCTCCTAGAGGTGAAACATGAAATTCATGAATCAATTGGTCAATTTCTTCATCATCATTAAGAAACTTGATTTTTAAATTTTCCTCATTTTGATTAATATTTTGTGTGAAAGTACTCTCTATTGTTGAGAAATCAGGAAGATCGAGAGTATTCAAAGGAATCGAATTTGAAGGTGAGGATTTAGTTTCATCAAGTTTATTTAATCGAGTTAATGTAGAAGGTTCAATAAGCTTATTTGGAATATTGTTTATGCTAGTTGAAGTTTGTGGTTCATTAGCCTTAGAACGAGTAAGGACGTCACAATCAATTTCTTCGTCATTATTTATATTTTCGTTTATACGGATTCGGCTAAGTGCATCTGCATTTTTATTTTGCGACCCAGGTTTATGAACTATGGAATAATCATATTCATCTAAACGAATTTTCCAGCGTATCAGACGCGAGGATGGGTTGTTCATGGAACAAAGCCAAACTAACGGTTTATGGTCTGTAACAATTAGAAACTTCCGTCCATACAGGTATGGTCGAAAATGAATAACTGACCATACGATGGCCAACAACTCCTTTTCAATTGTGGCATAATTGATTTCTGCTTTATTGAGTACCCGACTAGCGTACGCAATGGGTAAATCAAATCCGCCCACATTTTGTGAGAGAACTGAGCCGATTGCTTGATCACTGGCATCACACGTCAGACTGAATGGTTTAGAGAAATCTGGCATTTGCAATATAGGAGGATTAATTAATGATATCTTCAGTTTGTCAAAGGCGTGTTGACATGTAGCATCCCAGTTAAATTTTTGATTTTTCTTTAACAAGTTAGTCAATGGTTTAGCTATACCCGAAAAATAAGGAATAAACCGACGATAGAATCCGGCGAAACCTAAAAATGATTTAATATCGGTCGAACATTGAGGAACGGGAAAATTTTGTACCACTGCAATTTTTGTATCATCTGGTTTGATGCCATTTGAAGTGACAACATGTCCTAAATATTTAATTTCATGCCGCAAAAATTGACATTTTCCAGGATTTAATTTTAAATTAAATTTACGGAAACGCTCTAATAGTTCAATTAATCGATTATTATGTTCTATCAAACTCGCACCAAAGATAATTACATCGTCTAAATATGCTAGACACTTTATGTTATTTAAACCTGCCAGAGCACAATTAATCATTCGCTGGAATGTTGCGGGTGCACCTTTGAGACCAAAAGGCATCCGAACAAACTCAAAATGTCCATCATCCGTGCTGAAGGCTGTCTTAGGTCTATCAGTTTCAGTAAGTTTAATTTGGTGATATCCACTCTGTAAATCTAATGACGAAAAATATTGAGCACTTCCGAGTTTGTCTAGAATATCGGATATGTTGGGTAGTGGATAAATGTCATCGGCGGAGATTTGGTTTAATTTTCGGTAATCTATAACCATTCGCCATTTTGGATCTGTAGTAAGAGATTTTTTTGGAACAATCAATAATGGAAAATTCCAAGGGCTAATGCTATCTTGAATGATATTTTGATCGAGCAAATCATTAACTTGCCGCTTAATTTCCGCTTTTATCGCATGTGGCTGACGATAAGGTCGAACATGAATTGGAGGTTCATTAGAAGACGTTCGAATTTCGTGCTTGATCAATTCAGTAGATGTTAAAACATCTCCTTCTAAGTAAAATACATCATTGAATTGGTGTATTATTGGAATTAAAGCTTTGCACTCTTCGTCATTCAAATTAGTGAGATCAACAGCCGATTCAAGAATTTCAATTCGTTTTTGTATCTTATTGTCCCATTTTTGATATTCATGAATCTCATACTCCGATAAAGGTTCAACCTTAATTTTTAAATTTGATATTGTGTGCGAACAATCGGATATGTTTAAGATTGGTATAGAAATGGAATTATCTCGAACTTTATGAACTGAATTAGCAATAAACACTGATTCAGCTATTTCCTGGGAAAAACAAATGAATTCATAATCATTAGGACAATTAACAGGAATCGATATTAAATTTTCACAGCGAGGTACAATAGTAATGGATTTTTGAGATATCAATTCTAAGTCTGATTTTAATTGAAGTGTCACATTATGATTATGAATTGGTATAGTTAATAATTGACTTTGAAAATTAATATTGCATTTATAATGGTTAAGGAAATTTTGACCAATTATTCCTGATGATTTTATAGGGAACGAATCGGAAACAATTTGAAACGAAATTGGTATACTTTGGCTATCCGGTAGTTGTATAGTTGCGTCACATTCTGCAAGGGTTTCCAATACTTCGGAAGATATTCCTCTTAATTTACACTTTGCATTCTGGTATACAACGGTATCATCTTTTATGACCCTCTTTTTGATTATACAAACGTCTGCACCAGTATCTACTAGAAATGGAATGCATTCATATTTTCCTATATCCATATTTATATAAACGTACTTATTAATGTTGTTACAAGCGTCGGATATGGTATATATGTCCGCCTTACTTGCATCTGTACTTAAATTCGATGGAATATTATTAGGTTTTGTATTTATATTATTTTGGATTGGGAGGCACTCTAGATGTGTTGGACTTTCGAAGGAGCACCTCGATTTGGTTTCAAAAGTCCGTTGGCATTTCCCGAAGTAGAAGGATTTCCAGTTTCGGCTTGACTGCCAGGATTATATTTCAATTGATTGTTGTAACCACCCATAGATCCTTTACGTGCATCACTTTTTTGCTTAGAAAAGCATTCCTGAATATGATGCCCTAGTTTTTTACAATAGGCACACCGAATGCGTGAAAAATGTTGCACTGATCTCTCAATACCTTGAGAATTATTTGAATATGTATTTGATGGTTTTCGAAAGCACTGTTGCGTAGTATGGCCAGATTTCTTACAAAATTGGCAAAATTTAAGTTGATTTTGTGATCTATTTTGATGGGCCACACTAGCAAAATTTTTAACAGTAAGTTCCTCTTCACACGCACAGTTAATGGATTCTTGTAGAGTAGTAAATCGACATGCTTTTACGATTAATTTTATCGAGCTGTCTAAACCCTCTTGAAAAGCTTTTAAAGCAATATTTGCATTTAGCTTTTTAATCGTATCTGCAGCTTTCGGACCTTCTGAAGCAATACACGCTTCATTGAGATCATGAACCAACAACTCCAATCGACTGGCGTAAGATCTAACATCTTCATTTTTATGTTGTCTAAGAGATGACAATTCGGTTTGCAGATGCCCTATCGAACGAGTTTCTGTAAATTCAGTTTGTAATAATGTCTTTAATTCAGCCCATGAACTTATTTCACTATATTTTATGAGGTCATACGCCTTTCCATCGAGTTTTAATTTCATAAACTCTAAAAATTGGGGTTTATCATCGTCACGTAAAGATTTGAAAATAAAGTCAGCACAGGAAATAAATTTGTGAAGGTCGCGAGAGCTTCCCGCATAATTTGGTACTAATTTTAATGTGTATTTGGAATCTAATGCCGCCATTTCAGCAACTTTTATATCGGTTGAATTTTGAGTAGGTGTTTGAAGTGGTTTATTACTAGCTAATTCGGTAGGATTAACTTTACAGTAGGAAACAACTATAGGAGCAACATTACTCTTGTTGGAGGAAGCTTTCCGGGTTTTCACTTTTTCTTTAGTAACGCTTCTTAAATTTATAAAGCTAGTTGAATCATCCACCTCATTAGAAGAATCACTGTCTCGAGAAGACATTTGAGTAAAATATGGGAATCATAAACTTTACACAATAACGTCATTATCTGATACGCAAAAATTTTAACAATTGAACAATTATTAGATAACTGAATTAAATATTTTTTTTTTTTTTTTTGAATGATTACTCAATTTAAGTTAAATTTTAATATTGAGACTAAATAAATTTTCTGAAAAATACTGACTAATGAATTTAAATAAAGTCGATTTTACATTTTTTTTTTGTACTTAAATTACAAATTTTCTAAAATATTCTTATTCTTATTATTATAACTTTTTTTTTTTTGTTTTTGTTTTGTTTGTATATATAATATAATATTTAATTACCTTTTTTTTTTTTTAATTTAGTATTATTATTTATTAATATAACTAAAGTATATATACGTTACAAACATGAATTAAATATATAATAAAATTTCTTATCTTTTGAGTTGATGTCCAACATTAATTTGATCCTTGTGATTGACCTTGACATTGACAGTAATATAGATGTTAAAGTTGAAAATTATGTCCGTTTTCGCAAGTTGATTAGCATGTGGTCTTCGATTGAATATTTTTTTTATTTTAGTTTATTTTTTAATTTAAGTTACCGTATTGTATTTTGGTAAGCAGTAAAGTATACATAAGCAGTAAATTTTTATTTTGTATAGGTACTGCTAATTATTTGGTATATAACAATTTTCGGATTACCCACTTTGCGACCTTGGCGAGCACATGGGTATTTTTTTCAATCACTATCAGATTTATCGATTCAAAAAATTGATATTAATAACGGATCAGTTATTAAATTTATAAACATTTTGTTTCATGTTGTATTAACACTATGAACACTATGGTTTAATATAGGCACAGTTCAGTTTAATGCGATTTTTTTTTTTTTTTTTTTTTGTTGTGTGTTTGACTTTACAGTTTACAATAATTATGTATATAACTAAACTGTTTAATGATACAAAAAAGACTAACACTTATACGAGTAACACTTATGTTGGTTTTGTAATTTGTTACACTTATGAACAATAAATCAGCAATTTCTTTATAAATAACATAAATTATTTTCAATATACAAAATAATATCAAACATTGTACATTTTGTTTCACAGCCAATTTTAAGATTTTTTTTTTGAATAGAAAAAAAAATTAACAGAAAAACTATTTCACCGCTGTCACCACTGTTATGGATTCAGATTGATATGGCGCATAGATACATAAAATTCACTGAATGATATTAAATAATTTATTTGTAAACTTTATTTTTAATGATAATATTTATTTATAAGTTGTAGTTAGTATTTATGTTTTATATTTATTGATTTTATATAACTTTTATTTAGGTTTTTTTTATAGGTTTGTGATTTGGCTGCTGGACTACGACTGACCATCTACCGGTCTCTTTATTCTTTATTACAGCTCATTATATAATACATAATAATTACATATAATAGTATATTAGTGTTAGTACTTAATATACAGAGGTGTATTTGGAGGTGTTGCATGCATCACACCATGTTAATTAAATCACCCTATAGACTCAAAAGAGACGCTGTGTTAAAAGAAGAAGTGGACGTCACCGGTGGTTTTATATATTGACCTTAACATATTTAACATAGTAACCCAACCTTTATAACCAAGTGCAGGCAGGAAGTACTATAGATATCACGCTTGTCAAAGGCCATTCGTTTTCTGATCATTGCTATCTACAATTTGCAATGGACATGGATCCTCCCGAAAGTCGAATCTGCAGGAACATGAAAAACCCGACTTGGATTTTTGTAGCGCAATTCTGGCCAACTCACTACCAGTCGCAGTACCAAAACCTCCCAAAAGAAGTTGTTACCTATGTAGAAAAACTGTCGTTCGCTTTTAACGAGGCGATGGTAGGGTTTAATCCTATAAGCAGGTCTAGGGGAAAGCAGGTCTAGGTGCTTTCTACAGGCCCAGCCATCTCCAGCTATCTTCAGCGACAGATGGTATATGGTGCGGAATATATACAACTAGTGCAGAATATTTGGAACTCCTTCTGAAAACTCCGGGTTGTTCGGAAGCTGCTGCTGCTACGGGAGGGGGCAACAGGGTTAACAAGGTCGCACGTTAAATTTTATGAAGAATGAAAATTCTGTGGGCGATAAACAGACGACAGGTCTCAAAGGTATCGTCTCTGCAGATCTTCAACAAACCATCGGCTAGCACTTATCTTTAAAAATAGTCCAAAATTATGTGACATTTCCGAAAAAAATTGACCGAAGTGAATTTGCAATGGACATGGAGTATCCCGAAAAGAAACCAACACAGGAACTTGATGATTCAAACTGTGTTAAGCTTATAACGAGGTGACGTTAGGCTCTAGCCTTATTAGCAGACTTAGGGGTAAAACTCGATTAGAAAAACTCGCCAAAATTGTAATATGATCTCTAAATGAGCAAGAAAAATAAGAGGCGCTGTGGGCTAGCACTGCTTAAAAAAGCTCCTCAAAACACAGAAGTACGAACTAAGAACAGCAAAGAGTAGATTCTGGATGCTGTACACAAAGTGTTTCCACGGCCCCTTCCATCTCAAGTTATCTTCAGCGACTGGATTGATTTGGACCACTACTAGTACGGAATTTTTGTCGGCGATAAACCGCCACCACGATACCGTTAAGATATCGTCCCTGCAGATCTTCAACAAACCATTGGCTAGAAGTTATTTTTTAAAGTAGCCTAAAAATATGTGACATTCGAAAAAAATGTCTCAAAGACCTTAGGCTCATCACCTTGACACTTTACCTTCTAAAAACACTGGAAAGGCAAATAAATGTTTACATCTGAATCAGGAAATCTGGCAAAATCTCAACATGCGTGTATTTCGACGAGAAATATGTGGAGATAGCTTTTCATTCCCTTGTATACTTCATCGAAAAATCATTGGAGCATAAGAATTTTGCAGTGTTAACCTTTTTGAATATAGAAGGAGCCTTTAGCAACGTGATGCTGGCAACAATAACTCAGGCACTTACGGGTCTGGGAGTAGATTGATCACTCAAGGACTGTATAGATCAAATGCTTAAAGGCTGGATCATAAATGTCAGTCTGGGTCCACAGGGTGGCATTCTATCTACTCTACTTTGGGATCTAACTGTTAACAACCTGTTACAAAAACCAGAGGATGTGGGTTTTAAAGCGGTTGCCTATATTCGGATGATGTTGCTAGTTTTGTCTCTGCGGTGATTATTCTATTCCAACAGTTGTGGGTTAAATGTAAACTTGCGCAAAAAAGAACTGAAACTTCCTCGTGTTGATTCATTTACTTTGAACAGTATCGGCTTGACCTTTACAGATAAACTGATATACCTGGGTCTAGTTCTGAATAATAAGCTAATTTGGAAACTCTATATACTGGCTACGGTAGCGCTTTACTCGTGTCCTCTTGAAGTAATCCGACCAATTCAATTGTTTGATTCAACAATCTACTAATAGCCTACTCTGGACAAAAGTGCCAGCTAGTAACTTCTGACGAATGTTTAGAAAACAGCCTGCCTGTGCATCAGCGGTACACTAAGGACACTGGTACATAAGTACTGGATATTTTATTACGTCTAACCCCTTTAAACATATGGGCAAACCCACACTATCCCGGTACTATATCCTTTATCCTTTAAATTCATGAGTTTTAAACTTTTTCACGGATGGTTCAAAAGAAAGGAGAAAGTCGATAGTGGGGTGTACTGAGAGGAATTTTTGATTAATCCCAATTTCCGTCTCTCCGACTGCAAAATTATTGGCAGACTGGTTGAGGTAAATATAATGTAATATCGGGCATCGATTATCGTATTTTTTACGGACAGTCAAGATGCTATTAAAACGAGATGGTAGATCAGTTTAACATCCACCTAATATGGGTGCCGGAATATTTCAATAGTACATAGGGAACATTAAAAACTTGGCATTTCGGGTCATATCTAGTGCCTCTTAGCATGGCAGATTTGACCGGGACTGAACTTGGCAAGGTTTAAATATATTATCACCCATAGGAATGAATGCGAGTATACTGAGCTTTCTTACGAAGACGAAGAATATGAAGAAATAGTACTACTTTCTACTTACACCCATCTTAAATGATCGAACAAAAATTTGTGGTATGGCTATAGACATAATTGGCATATTACACCAGCCATAATACAAAAATTTAATGTTCGTATACGTCAAGGTTAAAATCGGTAGAACTGCTATTCGCGCGCTTTCGCTCCATACGGGCGGTGGAAATTTTTGCCTCATGTCCCATAGTACAAGAAGCAAATGATATTATGGCAGTTCCATTATTCTGAAGACTATGCAGGCCACCAAAAAAAAAATTCGTATACGTCATTTGTCCCCAATTGCACTGCAGGTATATTGTATACACTATATACAAATGACATAACATTATTTAGTCATTATATGTTAAATTGACATTATTTTGTTGTATATGCATTAACAATAACAATAATTTCGTACCTTATAACAATAGCATTAAATAAATGTTTATACGCGCGCGATTTCATTTTTGTACAAAAGTCTCCCACGACATTTAAAAATAACACGAAAAAAAGAAATATATTCCAATGGGTCCATAAACCGCGCACGCACACACATTTATAATTATTTTCTCTATGATATGTTTAGTATATATGTTCCCAAGCCCATAACGTAAAAAGACGCGGTTTTATTAACGTTTTGTTGTTGTTGTTGTTGTAATAATTAATAATACAATTTTGACACTTCAAGATATTATGTTGTTTTGGAGAGAAAAGAAATCGCGCGCCGCGCGGTGTTATGATTGTATATTACATTTCTTCTTATACGCACATAGATATTTATTTGACAGATTCCGTCAGATTCATTTAACGAATTTATATATGGTTTATTATAATGATTATAATTATTATAGAGAAGAAGGTGGAGTTGCCAAACTAACATGCTAAAGATTATGAAATTAATTTTTAAACGGCACATCAATACAAATTTGGCTTAATTACTTTTTGTATGGTTGCGCGCGGTAAAATCGATTAGATGATGCATGCGCGCATATATCTGTATGAGTTATACTTTCATTAAAAATAATAATTATAATAAAAAATTGTGATCGGTCATTAAGTGTAAAGTTACACCCTGCCACAGATACAGATAAACTTTCTAAAAAAAAAAAATTAAATTTATGTAGTGTGTACAACCAGCCAAGACACAAATGATTAATTATATTTTAATTTATGGAATATAATTTTTTGTCGGTCAAATTTTTTTTCAGATGAATTCACAAAAATTGAATCTTCCTCCTCTATATTCAAAGTTTCACCTTATTCTTATACATATACTTATATTTAAAAGTGATTTGAATAGAATTAATTATTGTTTGTGCATGATGTGCGACCGACGATTTCAGAGACAGATATTTTTTGCGACTATAAAATCATGATTACGATCTAAATCGTTTTGCTTTACTATTTTATATGTACGAACAATATATATTCAATGACCTGTGAAATAATTTCTTAAATGAATGTGGTTGGGTCGAGCTGAGTTTCAATTTCAAATGCCGCTGTTCAATATTTTGGAATAGAGGACAATCTATTTATAAAACTTCAACCACTGAAATTTCGTCAAACTTCAGATTTTGCTACAGAATTTCTGAAAAAAATTCTTCTCATGGCATATTCACTCACGTTCTCGGGTCATTTGGAAAAAAAATATTTCCCGCTTCCAACATTCGCAGAATTTATTATTAAACAAAAATATTTTTAAGTGAAACGACTTAATTCTAAATCTCAAATCAGAAGGTAAAATGACATCTTAAATCAATGGATACGTTCTGTAAAAATAAAATTTTCGATCACGTTATTAACAATTAATATTGAAAATCTTTTTCTTTGCGATAAAGTTAACAACCCTATCAACGACTATATTTTATATATTAAACGGCTAAATTTTCTAATAGCGATTGAGTTAAAGATCTTAAATGTTTCGCCTTTGCCAACTTTTCAAAGAAAACCAATATGACATTGAAGGAAAAATTGTATGATCAAGCTTTTAAGCTGTACAGGGTGACATAGAGCTATACAATGCGCAGGTGGTATACTGTAGTTATGTGAATGGGATGAATGGGTTGAATGAATGTTAGTGTGAATGTGGGTATTGCACCGTGGGCCCATTAGTGGCATTGACTGCTGGAGTAATTTCCTCCCAATTTTAATTTTTTAATTTTTAAGCTTTGTTTTCTCATAGCAATTGAGTTTTGAGTCCCTAAGGGGCATCACTATGCCAGCGTTGATTTTTCTTTTATATAAACTGTTCTTTTATCATTTTTTCAATAGTGGTAACATCTAAGGCGAGCTTAACTAAGAAATATGTGGTGACCAACAAGGTCCCAAATTTAATCACTGCTAGAAAATAGCCGACGATTTAGTTCGTTTCAACGCAATCCCAACGGAAAAAAAACTATTAATGCTGGTGTAATGGTTGCTTACAGCAACTTTGCTTAATCGCAAAGAGAAAATAGCCGTCCTTTCAACGACTGGCCAAGACCAATTTATTTTCCACTAAATAATTTTTACATATTAAGAAGTCTGGGATAAGTAAGTATTTTGGTACCAACTGTATATTTTTTTGTTGACGATAAAGTCTGGGATCGTATGAATGTAAAAAATTGTGGGATTAACCAAATGTATTTTTAAAAAGTCTGCGGGATAGAATATTTACGCTTAGAGGTATTTCGTTGTCAGAGGTATTTTTAAAAATCCTGAAATGAAATCCTAGCTATCTTCGTGGGATAAAAAGTGAAAGAAAATAATAGCGAAACCTCAAATTGAACTCGAATTTCAAAATGGTCTTCAATCTCTAAATTCATTTTTTTCGGTTCGGTGTACATTATTAGTGTGATTAACAAAAACGATTCATAACCACTCGCTAAATAGCAAAACATCACAATTCAGACATTCGATATTATGATTAAACTGAAATGCTATGTCATATACTGAGCCAGATTGCTGGTAGAAATTTTGTTTTCCAACTGATTTTCTAGTTCTGCCAGAGCGAAGCTATTTATACTTTTGTCTTGTGTAAAATAAAAAATGCTGACGCTCTCATTATTTTATTTTTGATGTAGCAAATATTGACATTTTTTGTCAAATTTTGGAATAAGGCACAAATTCATTTCTGACGTTGCTAAGGTCAAAATAAGTTCATTGACTTTACCAACTTCAGAAATTATAAGTTTAGGTTTAAAATGTGAAAATCCGTAATTAAATTGTAAACTCAAAGTTGTAAAATCCATAACATTTTCGAATTTTAAAATTAGTGAAAGTCCACAATTTCTCTATGCCATCTATCTATCTTTTAATCTCCAGTCCTTAAGAATTTTAGTTTTGTATAGATGGTGACACAACGTGTTAAAATTATCGAAGTTTATTATGAAAATGCACGTTCAAACAGAAATGCATATCACCGCATTACAATTCCGTACAATTTTGTGTATCATGCACCAATTTCAAGACCGTTCAGCCGAAAACATTGCTACCATATACGTGAAAATGTGGCTGAGATATTGTCAACTGTGAATGACGAACGCTATCTAACGTTATTAATAGTTATCTATGATAATTAACTTTTTTTGACCCCCAATTGGATGATTTGTGGATTCAACAAGACTGTACCACAAGCCACACAACCTATTCATCAATAATGGGTTTATTTAACGAGAAGTTCCCGGAACGCATCAGCAATAATTCAAAAGCTAAAGGATGATATAGTAAGGCATAGTGGAATAGAGAAGTAATTCTGAATATCATCCTACATTTGGGGTATATATTATCTTCACTTATTATTCAGTAAAATTTGAATTCCAAAAATTTTAAAATTTTTTCTAAGTTAATAAATAGAAAAAAAATTAATTTCTTGAATTTATAAAATTCAAATTTATACATAACATCTCGAAAATTGATTAGAATTTTTGTAAAAATTAAAATCAAAGTTTCTAAACTTCGAAAAATTTAAAATTACATATTTGCAATTATCTAACGTCAAAAATCAAATAAAACTTTAGAATTCCAAATTTTTAAAATTCTAACTATAAACTCAAATTTTATTCCCCGAATTAAAAAAAAAATTAAACCTCAAAAATTTCAAATATCATCAAAAATTAAATCAAAATACGTAATTTATTTAAGAATATTTCTACAAATTCTAAATTTTTAAAAGTTAACTTCAATGAATTGAGAACGTCTAGTTCGTAAAAACGAAATGTTGATAACCGAAATTTTACATTCAACATTGCTAGAGGTAATTTGCAAAACTCTTAAGTGCACAATTTTAACATTTAAGTTTTAAATTGTAAATTGTTTTACAAAATTTTCAGAATATAAAATTTCATCCTACAAATTTTAAATCTTAAAAATTCACATAATTTATACTTAAATTTTCCTTTTCGAGAATTTTTAACTTTCAAAAATCAAAGGTTTGTGAAAATTTGGTAACATTTAGTTATTATTCCAAAACAAAAAAACAACAAAAATTTAAAAATTTCGGGAGATCATTTTTAAAAATTTAACCAAATTAAAAAAATAATTTTAAACTGGTCTTAATCCTAATAATTTCTAACTTTTCTCTAATTATCTACAATTTAACGAATTTTCATTGAAATTTTTAAAATTTCAAATTCTAAAATTTATAAACGTGTTCAAATAAAATTATAATTCGATTAAGAATTTTCGTATTCTAAATTCAAAATCTATAGACACTTGTATTTAAAGGTTGGAAATTGAGAATCTTATTGAAAATAATGACAATTCATTGATTCATTCATCAACACAAATTAATTTTCAAATTTTGGGTTCAAAATTTCAAATTTTAATTTTTTTAATTTAAAGCTCCAATTTTTACAATTTAATAAATTGCAATTTACAATTTTAGTTATTGACTTAACTACATAACATATTCTTTTAATTTCTAAATCCTTAATTCCAAATTTAACAAATTTTAAGAGTTTAAGAAATCCAAAAATCTCTAGTTATTCTAATAAAATTTAACTTTTAAAATTTCGATTTATAGAATTCTTAATTAAAGGTTTTTAGTTTAAAAACGATTAAAACAATAATTGTTACAATTATTAAATTAATAGTTTTTTAATATTAAATGTTTAAATTCATATTATAATTTAATTGTTAACGTTAATTAATTCTGATATTTTTCAAGTTTTTTGAAATTTAATAAAAATTTTAATTATTCCGAAATCCAACAAATCAAAATTAGGACAGAAATTAAATTAACAATTAATATTAATTTAAAAAAAATTATTTTGAGCAAGTTTTACTAATTTAACTAATTGAAAATTGCAAGTTCGAAATTCGTGTCGAGAATGTTTATAAATCAAATTCATCTTTCAAATTGGTTCAACTGTTTGTCAAACTTTTCAATTTTTTCTATTTAAATTTAATATAAGAGATGGATGTAGCAATAATGAATTTGTTCGAAAGTGGACAAGTAAGCAGAGTTATTGGTTAATAAACGTATTGTATTTCCAAAATATGAGTTCAAAAATTTAAAATTTTATCAAAAATTGATAGATCGAAAGAAAAATGTATTTAAATTAAAATAATTTATTTAAGAATAATTCTAAAATTCCTAATTTTTAAGAACCAATTTCTACAAATTGAGCATATCTAGTGTGAACTTCAAATGAATTTATGAAACTTATATGTTCAAAAGTTTATAGATAGATTATAGAAATAAAAGACGTATTCATTTATAAATTAATTCTGTCATTAAAATGTAAATTTTAAATTACCAATTATTTTATAAAACTTTCAAAGTATAAAATTTCATCCTACATCACCTAAAATTTTAAATTTTAAAATTACACATAATTAAAACATAAAATTTCCATTTCAACAATTGTTAAAAATTTTATGAAAACTTTTTTAAAAATTTAAAGAAATTCTAAAAAATAAATCATATTTCAACGGGATTAAAGAACTTAAATATTTAATTAATTTCTAATTGTCTACGTTTTCCGAATTTTAATTCATTAAAAGTTTGTAGGATCTTGAACCTATAAAACACTGTATTGGATTTTAAACGGTAAACGTTTTTAAAAAAAAATCAGAAAAATATCAACATTTGGGAAGATAATTTTTAAAAATTTATCGAAATAAAAATATAAAAAAAAATTAAGTTTGAAAGTCCTAAACCAAATAATTTCTTATTAATCTCTAATTATCTACAATTTATCGGATTTTGATTGAAATTTCAAATTTTAGAATTTATTAACATTTTCAAAATAAATTTCATTCAAATGTTGCGATTCTATATCCCAATTTCAATTAAATGTTACTTATTTGATTAAGAATTTTTGTGTTCGAAATTGAAAATCTAGATACTTGATTTTAAAGGTCCTTGGTTGGAAATAGAAAATCCTACAGTTACAAATACAACAATTCGTTCATCTACATTTGACCTACAAACCTACAATTTTTACAATTGAACATTTTCAAATAAATTTTGTTGTTGAATTAACTTTAACAATTTTTTAAATTTCTAAATCATAAATTCCAATGTTAACGAAATTAAGAAATCCAAAAATGTATTACTTATCTTTAATCTTTTAAAATTAATAAGATCTATATTCCAAATAAATTTAACCAATGAAAACTTTCTCATATTTTTTGGGTCCCGAGTATACAATTTAGAATTTTATATTTAAAACTATGAAAACTGTTGCATCGCAAATTTTAAATATTATAAATTTCGGTTTCAGAATTCTTATTCATAAATTTTGGTTTAAAAATAATTAATAATTTTTATTAATTATAATTAATAATTAATAACTTAACATAAAAATTTGTCTCAATTATTAAATTAATAGTTATTTAATATTACACTTTGTGATTTTATTTTATTTTTATTTTAATTATTGAAATCTAAAATAAATTTCTTTCTTTAAATTCTAAAATTTTGATTCAAGTCTTACTTAATAATAAAATTCTGAAATTTTTCAATTTTAATTTTATTAAAAACCTTAATTACTCCGAACTTCAACGAATCAAAGTTTGGAGAGCAATTAAATTAAAAATTAATTTTAATTTGAATAAAAACTTCAATTTTGATCAAGTTTTAGGAATATAATTAATCAAAAATTTAAAATTTGATATTCACAAAATGTGATTGACATTTCAAAAAATAATTCAAATTCGTAAGAAATTGGTGGCGAAAACTTTTTTAATTTAATCTTCATCTTTGAAATTGGTACTGTTAAAATTTTCAATTTTCTCTATTCAAATGGCGAGTATAAAAGATGCAATAATGAATTTCTACGATGGTGGTCAAGTAAGCAGAGTTATTGGTTAATAAACTCAAATACGTTAAATAAGTAAATTAAATTCCTAACACCTGTTCAAAATGGATTTTTTTTTTAAAAATTTTTAAAAAATTAAAAAATGTTAAAATTAATTCAGAAAAATAATTAAGTGAAAAATTAAACTTTTTTTTTTTTTTTTGTTTCCTTAATCTCCAATTTTAGGAGCATAGGGCGTCTACTAGGCTTTTCCATCTTACTCTGTTGGGGGCTACAGCTTTTATTTCCTCCCATGATTTACCGAGTTGTTTCGCTTCAGCTAGCATCGTTCTCCTCCATGTCATGGCAGGTGTTCCGATTTTTCTTTTCCCTTGCGGGTTCCAGTCCAATGACATCCTCGTTATATCACTTGGTGATTTCCGCAGTGTGTGGCCAATTCATCTCCACTTTGTCGCAATGTCTGACTGGTTTGTTTTTCTATGCAGGTCGATATTACTTATCACGTTTGGCCAGAAGCATTTCAGTAGTCGTCGAAGGCATTTGTTTACGAATACTTGTAGCTTCTTTCTGATTTTTTCTGTGTGTTTCCATGTTTCACACCCATACAGTAGTACCGATTTCACACACGAGTTGAACATTCGTATCTTGGTCTTGCGTGATAGGACGGAGGTATTCCAGACTTTATGTAGCATGTTGAATGTATGTCTGGCCTTATTTATGCGTTTGTTTATGTCTTCCTCTGTCCCATCTGTTTTTGCTACTGTGCATCCAAGGTATACGAATTCGTTTACATCTTCGATTTGTATTTCATTGATGTGGATCGGTGTGGTTATATTCGTGTTGAATCTCATTATCTTGGTTTTCCTGATGTTAATTTTGAGACCAACTTTGTTAGCTAAATCTGATAGCTGTTGTACTTACTGCTGCATGTCTGAGTGTTTGTGTGTGAGCAGGCATATGTCGTCTGCATAGTCCAGATCATTGAGTCTACCTGTCAATCCCCATTGTATGCCGTTAGGGGATGTAGTGTCTAATTTCCGCATTACACCATCCAGTACGATCAGGAACAGCGTTGGTGAGAGTACGCATCCTTGCCTTACTCCTTGGTTGTTATAGTATGTTTCACTTTGCTTTCCTTTATATTGAACTCGGTTTCTAGGATCCCGATACATTTCTTGTATGAGTTCTATTAATTTCTTTGGGATGCCCATTTCATAAAGTGTCTGCCATATTGCGTTCCTATTTATCGTATCAAATGCGCGTTCGAAATCGACGAATAGCAGGTACAGTGGTGAATTCCATTCGTTAGATTGCTCAGTAATGATACGGATTGAGTTGATATGATCAGTGCAACTTCTTCCTGGTCTAAAACCAGCTTGTTCGTTTCTTAATTTAGCATTGATCGTAGGTGAGATTCTGCGAGTATCTTTATTGTTGTGTTGAGTATCTTTATTGAGGAGAGAGATACCTCGCCAGTTTTTGCATTCCCTTAGATCACCTTTCTTGGGGATTGTAATGGTCAAACTTTCTTTCCATTTTTGTGGTATTTTGCCAGAATTTCACACTTCTTGAATTATAGGTGTTAGTGCACTTGCAGTTGTAGATGAATTTCCTTTGAATATTTCGGCGGTTATGTTGTCTGTTCCAGCAGCCTTGTTGTTCTTCAGTTTCTCAATGACACTTTTAACTTCCCGCTCCGTTGGTGGATGGGTGTTGCTAGTTTCGTTATTGGTGCCAATTGACGACCAGAGATTTTCGGTGCTGTCGATGACGTCTTCTTCGAAATATCCTTTCCATCTCTTTAACTGTGCTTCGTCCGTTGTTAAGATTTGACCATTTGCATCTTTTATAGGTGGTATATTTGTAATTTTCCCTGTGACCTTTCTTACACACTGGTGTAGTGCTCGCATATTTTGGATTGCTGCTGAAAAATTAAACTTGCAATTCTTAAATTGTAAAAATTTTACATAAGAATTAAAATTTAAAAATTTATTATTTTGAACCCATTATTTTAAAATTAACAAATGATAATGAACGAATTATCATAATTACGAGTCTAGGATTTTTCTAACCAAGGACCTTTTCAATGTCGAATATGAAAATTCTTAATCGAATTAGTTTCATTTAATTGATATTGGAACATGGAATCTCCACATTTGAACGCAATTTATTTTGTATACATTAATAAATTCTGGAATTTGTAATTTTAAAAATTTCAATCTTAACCCGGGTAAATTTAAAAAAAAAAACAATTTGAAGAAGCCAATTCGCTCTCTACATTGTGGAGCCAACGTGCATCTCTTTTCAGAGATCGCTGCAATATTTTTTTTTTTTTTTTTATATTTTATTTATTAAATTGTGAAAATTAAAAAAAGTGTAACTGATAGCTAGTGGATTATATGTCCTTTGAAAGCTGGTCAGTCGCACTTTGAACACTTAAAATTAAGTAAAATATAAACATCATATAGGCTTGTCTTATTCAAATCAATACAATAAATAAACTATGTATAATAACAGCACAAATCACAGATAATCTTCAACCGATGCTGCTAAATGAGTTAAGTAATTTTTTAAATTTGAAAACATGTTCAAGATTTAGGTAGTTTATTATTAGCATGGGGTCCAATGAAATTTATTGATTTCTTACCAAATTCCATTTTTATTTTGTTGTTCATTAGAAAATTCGTTCTACGAGTAGTGTATATATGACTTACATACTGAAATTAAATGTTAGATAGTGTAGATGTTACGTTCAGACAGTTGTACATGTGTAAAGATATGTGAAGTTCAAATAATGCTTTTATTGGAATAATACCAACGGCAACATGCCTATCTAACTCAACGGAAGGAAATAAATGTGGAAGTTTAAAAATAACTTTGCAACCCCTATTTTGCATAATTTGTAATTTTTTTTATTTGGATTTTACTGCAGTTCCAAAAGCTGAGATGGCATAGTAAAAACGTGAATGAATAAATGAAATGTAAATCGTTTTTAAGACATGCGTTGGAACAAAGGGAGCGAGTTTTCTAATCAAAACGATAAACGGACATATTTTCATGCTCAACATACAAATGTGTTTATCCCATGTAGTATAAAAGCAGTAATCAGTAAAAGCAGTAGTAAAAGCAGTATCGTCAGCAAACATTCTGATTTAACCAACCAGCGGTAATTGGGCTAAATCATTTATGAAAATCAAAACTAATAAAGGCCCAAGAACACTGCCTTGCGGTACACCACAATTGATGGTTAAGACGCTACTTGCGACACCATTCATTACCACAAATTAAGTGCGGTTTTGAAGATGTTTGCGCTAGAAGTTTATAGGATATTCCCCTAAAACCATAACTATATAGCTTATCTAGCAGCAATCGATGATCAATAGAGTCAAATGCTTTATGTAGGTCCAAGAATAGAGTACACATATATTCTTGATTGTCAAATGCACTATAGATTAAATCGGTAATTTCAACTAATGCAGTGTCAGTGTCCGACCCCTGTCTAAAACCATATTGAAGACAGTAAAAAAAAATTCTATTATAACGGTATTCTATCATGCAATTTGCTATTAAATTTTCCAATATTTTGTCAAACACGGATAAGACAGAGATTGGACGTTAGTTGTTAATAGCATTAGAGCTTCCAGATTTGAAAATTGGTGATACTTTTGCAATTTTCAGGCAATTAGGATAAATCCCGGTTACGAACACTACATTAAATATATCAGCCAATAGGTGGGAAAAACTATACTAGCGTTACGCTAGTAGTTACGCGATTAACTTTACTAAAATTGATAATTTTCTTTTCTAAATTTCTAATTACGTATTTCGATTTAAATAAGAATTTGGAGAAAACGAAACTATGATCACTGATGCTTGATTCAATTGTTGAATTCAAGACACGGTCAATGTTATGGATCCAAAAGAATTGGTAACAATTCTTGCCATGGCAACGTAGAACTAAATGTAGAGACTTGACTTGAGTCCTTGTTAACAGGGATATTCAAATCACCAACTATAATGAAATCCGATGTGGCCATGTTGCCACAAAGCAAATTTTCTAAAAATTCATAAAAGCAGTCAGTGTCAGAGTTAGGTGGTCTATAAATCCCACATACACTAGTTCTATTGAACCCCGTAAGTTGGATACAAATGTATTGAAAAGACACAGTGCCATCATCAATATTTTTTAAGTTGTAATGAATATCGTTTCTGATGAACATCACAATTCCTCCTCGCTGAGATCTTACAATATCGGGGATCTTCTTCATCAGATCTCTGATCTCCATATTGTAGAGAGCTCGGTATCGGTAGCATCTACTTCACGTTTTAGGCCGTAAGTCACAAGCATGATTTTTCTCTCAAATGGTAGGAGCCATCTCAGCTATCAGCGCCCAACTTCTGGATGTACTGCCAGCCTGATTAATATCCAAACTCACATTGTTATCGTGAATAATATATTTTTGAAACCATTTTTGAACCTCCTCACTCCTTCAAACGTGTTGTGGCCACTACTCAAATCTGGTACGCTATTATCCCTATAACCAGAGATCATGTATTTTGTTTTGAACTCTTTTTTCTGGAGTTCAATAGAAGCTGAAAACTATGCAAGCGGACCAAGTATTTCCTTCACACTGTTTATGAGACTGTTTATCTATCATTCTACTCAATCGTACCAATTTGGTTGGTATTGCTAGGTATTCTAGTGCCGACTAGTAACCCTCTCGATTGATCGAGTCATAGGCTTATTGGAAATTCAGGGATACCTGACATACAGGGATGGATTTCTGATAATATTTACCTAGAACCATCCGTAGATGAAAACGCCTGATCAGGGACTGATCGATTCGGACGCTAACCTCCTTGAGAGTCAGCAACCAGGCCCTTTTAAAAATTGATTCTGTCCAATATATTGTAGGGCAGTAACTTGTATGCAGTGCAAAGAAGAGCTATACTGCGATAATTCTCACATTTCAAGTGGTCTCGTTTCTTGAAGATGGGACATATCACGAACACGTTCCATTCATCAAGCATGGCTTCAGTTCTCCATACTAAACGAATAAGGTCAAAAAGACAGTTCCACAAAGTATCCCCTCCGAGTATCAAGAGCTCCGAACTATTGCAGTCCTTTGAGGTGATTCAAAGACGATACTCCTCCATACGCCTGATTAGGCCTTCCAACGCTCCTGATTTCCTGCCTGCACGCCGACCTAAATTTCGTGTCCGGGTACATGAGCGGGGGTCCACTAATTTGTTGGCGGTATCCATTTTCCTTTTGATTGTTTTTTTTACGGATTATAGTTGCCTCCATGTGGTATTTTTGGAAAACATGTTTTTGTAATTTAGGTTTAGTAGACACGTAAGTACCCCAGGAGTAAATGAATCATATACACATAAATCAATAAAATATCATCAACCAATTAAACGAATCTATAGACATAATGTAATATAGTCCCGATACATATGCATAATATACCCATTAGGAGTATATATACTGTGCACTATAAAAAGGATATTTTAGAATCCCAAAACCTATAACACATTTCGACCACCACCATTAAAGCCAGACAAATAAATAAAAATTAATAAAAAATAACCAAAACGGCAAACCAATTTTCATATATACCAACCATCCCGATGAATTTTCCAATACTACATAGATGCGGAACGTGCGCGGAGTACGGGAAGGTACGAGACATTCAAATCTATATAGACACTCATAGCAACTAGGAAAAAAAAAATGTTGATGCTGAACGGTCAATACAGTATAGATGATAGTTCAATGTTGATTACCATCCCCTAAACTATATTTATGTATGTATATATGTATGTGTTGTTTTTAACTAAATTGAATATTGAAAATTGAAAATATTATTTTATAGTTTATCGAATATACAATGTACATATGAAAATAGAGTTGTCAAAAATGTAAACATTGGGATTATACGGGATTTGCGAATAGAAAATATAAATATTTTATGCACGCAATCGAGTAGGAATACGTCGCATAGATGTGCAGGAAATCTATATGGGATATACGTTTTTATGTAAAGGGAATACACATAGCAGCTATATACAGACATACATACATATATGTTTCGAGCATAAATTAAACATATAAATTTAAATTAATGTGATTGAAATTTTGTGTATGTATGTGTGTTTGTGGGTGTATTGATAAAATAATACAATTATAAAATATCCTTTAGTGATTTTACGGAAGTTAGTAACGAAATTGGGGTGGGCTTCTTTCATATCCGGTCTATATTGTGTGTTGTGAGATATAATTTTTCAACCTAAAGTGATACATTTAATCCGTATGTATGGGTATACACATACATAGGTGGGTGAGGATGAGTAATTTTTGTCTGGTACATTTGTCTTATAGGTAAATGCGGTTTTGGGATGGTTTTCAAAAGATTTATCGATATGTATGTACATGGAATATCACTTACATGTAAATTATTTTAAAATATTCATTAAATATAGATCTATAGTATATATAGGGGCCTACACACAATCTATATAGATTTGCACAAAATTTTGCAAAATAAATTCTAAAACTTAACCCCAAGAATAAAATTTACAAAAAAAAAACCAAATTAATCTTCAAACAATTTTCCCATGCTCGGGTGAATCTAATCCAAAATTTATTAAAATAAAAAAAACAGCTTCTGAAATTCTCTATACATACGAAGTAACCGTAATCCCATTTGTTGACTCACCGCACAAATATATAGCAACAACAAATTGAAAATTTCTTTAGGTATTCCAAGCAGGTGGTTTATTTTCTTTTAGTGCGATCTTCGAATTAAGTTCGAAAAAAGAAAATGAATTTCGTATGTGTATCCCGCAGATGATTGAAGGGTGCATTTTTAATGTGATGATTTTATTATATGTACGACCAGCACAAAATGGATTGTATACAATTCGACTAGATTTAAGGGGGTGGCTCTATATATACTTTGGAAATATATTCAAGTTTTTTATTTATCCATTAAAGGGAAATAAGATTTATAATAATTTAACTTCATACGTATAAAACCTAACCTACAACAAAGAAAATGCATTTTCCATTGTGCATGTCCAATTAAATATGAAAATTTAGATATCGTTCTTCATCCCCCTCTTATTTCCTGGTTGCATGTAGACACATTTGTATATATGTATGTATATAGTGGTGTTGTCTAATGAGTGGCTTTAGGGAATGTGTATTGTTTGTGTTTTATCTCCTTTGGGATTTATCTTTCAATATCAGGATTTCATTTGTATATATATTGTTGGTTCTGGTGCGCGGTTACCATATATACCATTATACCAATATAGATGCGGTTTTATGCAATGTGGGGTTGATTAAACATTAAAATCATTAAAATATATTTTTTTAAGGATAATTGTTCTAAGTGTATAATAGCGTTTATAATGACTTCATTGCAATGTATAAAGCCGTATGTATGGAGAGATATAGGGGGCCACAATGAATTTTTGACACATTATTGCTTATCTCGGTGGAAATTCCAAAAAATAAATTGTTATCTTGAATACTCTATAAACCAGGCATAAAATCGATTTCAGCAGATAATTTTAGATCAATTCACAAAATGTTTGGCTTAACCCATTTAATTCTTGGCTAGTTCAATTTTAATCTGAGGAAGATCAAATAATTGATTAGCTAAATTCACTTATATTAGTTACGTGAAATTGGTCACGTGAAATATTCACGAGAAATTTGTCCTAAACTTATCAGTGTTATTTTTTTTTTCAATTTTATTTAAATATTTTAAATAAATAAGTAATAAGTATGTTGTATTAATCTATGGCTTCTTCGCACTGGTGTTCCATAGTGTCTGATAAATTGAATGTGAAAAACATCGTTATTGTGGATTTTAGATCAGCATTACGCTGTTTACACTAGCAATTACACCAGCTCAAACAGTTTAATTCGTTTGAGCCTGCGTACAATATCTGTGTTGTTTAACAGCTTAGTTGCTTCAGTGTTAACATGTTGTTCGAGCCTTTGCCTATGTCTCACTGCATTATTTTGGATTTCCTTTGAAACAGTGTCCACTTTAAGGTCCCTATGGAGGTCTCTATTTCTAACATACTATGGTGCATCAACGATGTTCCTTAACACTTTGTTTGGAAATCTTTGGTTGATTTCCACGTTGCTCTGTTTGGTACAACCCCAAAGTTGGATACCATAAGTCCAAACCGGTTTTAATATTTGTTTATATAATAGAAGTTTGTTGAATGTTGATAGAGCGGAGCTCTTTCCTATCAGCCAATACATCTTTCCATATTTAAGCCCTAGTTCTTCACTTTTTTTTTTGGCGTGTGCTTTCCATCGTAGTTTTGCATCTAGTATCATGCCAAGATACTTAGCCGTGTTGGCATACGGTATTATTTCTTGATTAGTAGTAACCGGAATATGTTCGAGTCGTTTGTGTGTAAAATCGATGTGAACTGATTTAGTTCCGTAAAGTTTAATTTGTCATCTTTTGGACCAGTAATGTATTTGAGTAATAGCTAACTGTAAACTCTGAGTTGATTCTTCGTTGCTATCTCCAGCAGCTAAGATTGCCGTGTCATCAGCAAATGTAGCCACAGTGTTGTTTTCTAATACAGGGAGATCATTAGTGTACAATAGGTGTAGGACCGGACCTCATTCACTGCCCTGCGGTACATCTGCCTTGATTTCTGTCAAATCAGAATAGGAATCTTCTAATTTTACTCTAAAGAATCTATCTTTCAAGTATGATTCTAATATTGTAGTGAATTGCATTGGTAGTACAGTTCTTAACTTATAGTTAAGTCCTTCGTGCCAAACTTTATCAAAGGCCTGTGCAACGTCTAAGAATATCGTTGAGCAGACTTTTTTCTCCTCTAATGCTCTTTCAATAATACTAGTTATTCTGTGTAGTTGATCTAATGTTGAGTGTTGGTTGCGAAACCCGAACTGATGATTTGGAATCAGGTTTTTCCACTCAATTATCGGATTTAGTCTTTTTACTAATAACTTCTCAAAGAGTTTAGACATAACTGGTAATAGTGATATTGGCCTGTATGATCCAGTTTTGTGTGGTGGTTTCCCAGGTTTAGGAATCATAATTACTTCTGCAATTTTCCAGAGGTACATATTTCAATCGAAAGGCGGCATTTATAATATTGGTGAGCTTTAATAATGCTTTCCTTGGTAGTTCCTCCTTCCAACCCGGTGCTTTTCTCGGATTCATATTTGTTTTTATCTCATACATGACTTCTTTTGGTGTTGCTCGTAGGATTTCTTCACTTTCCTGTACAACCTCTCCAGTTATTGGTCATCATGTGGTTCAAATATTTTTTCCAGGTATTCAGCAAAATTTCGAACTTAGCTTCGTTATTTCTGTCCCATTTGTTATCTACTGTTCTGATTGGAGGAATGTGCATTATTGGCCATTTAATTCTTCTGGTTGCTCTCCAGAGAGAATAATCAGTACCAGTATCATTAGATAATTTCCTGAGGTAGTTACTGATAGATTCGTCTTTCAAATCTTTGATTTCCCTTTTAAGTAGCTGAGTCAGATTGTTTAGCTTAGTTTTATCTTGAGGGGCTCTAGTTTGTTGCCATATTCTCCTTGCCCTTCTTTTTTCTGCCACAAACTCTCTAATTTTTCTAGGGTAGTTTTTTCCCTTAATTTTCTTTTTAACTTCAGGAGTGTTTTCCCAAGCTGACAGTCTAAATAAAGTATTCTCAATTTGTGTGCTTATTTACTAACCTAGGATAGCTTTCTTTTTGAATGATCCTTTCACTTAATGTCAAAAGTATTGGGGATCAGAGGTTGTCAAGTATATTTTTCACTATAAAGAAATCAATCAGATCTGGCATTTTATTTGGATCAGTTGGCCAGTAGGTTGGTTTACCATTTGATAAGGCTTCACAACCGTATTTTCTGATAGCATTGAGGAGTTCTTTCCCTTTGGTTGTTGTTACTCTAGAACCCCAGTGGATATTTTTTGCATTAAAAACTTCTGCAATTACAAATCTTTTCCCTAGATTACTGAAAAATTCAAGATAATCTTTTTCTTTTAGAGAGTATTTCGGTGGGCAGTAAATTCCAATAACACTAATAGAGTTATTTTTGGTCTTGATATTAACAGCTGTTGCTTGTATTTGTTCTGTTTCATATTTTAATTCCTCGAAGTGATTAATACTATTTCTAATTATAACAGCACTACCTCCCTTGGCAGTATTTCCCGGGTGAATAGTGTGATATGTTTTATAATTTCTAAATTTGATAATTGATTGCCTAGTGAAGTGAGTTTGAGAGATGAGACAGACATCGATTCTCTCTGCGTTCGGAACCATTTGCAATTCCTGTTGCGGTGTTGCTAAAGTCCATTGGCACTCCAGCACAAAATTCTTAAGTCGTTAGACATGGTTTTGTTTAGGGATGGCTCCCTTAGTACTGTTTTCTAGTTTCTGTAATCGCTGATTAAAAGTATTATGATTTATGTCGTCTGTTTGAGGAGTTTTTTGTTTGTTTTCGTTACTCATCATTACTTGAGCGGATCAACGCTTTACGCTTTAACTCTCCTTTAAATGATTCAGGCCTGTTTATTCCAACAGTTTGCTTCTTTATTACATTTGTATTTTTGGCATGTATGTTTTTATTTTTGATATTTTGCAATTCAATAGCAACACTGCATCCTCTGTAGTTAGCTGGATGGTTTCTTAGCTGGATGGTTAGCTGGAAACTTATATGTGTGAATATGCATAATAATAAAAATTTTGATGAAAACGAATTTTTAAAAGAAATCGGTGTCTTTCAGTTCGGTTACTTAGAGACAAAACGGTCCAGTCCTAAGTACCTGAAAACCTTTATTTCGGAAAATCTCATTAGTTTTCTGTTAGACCAACTCGAACACTTTACGGTTTTTTATTTTTATTTTTATAAATTAGTTGTTTGTTTTTATAATGTACAAGTTTGGGCCAAGGTATGGACAACTGATAGGCAGTCATCATCTTCCTCAAGACAGTCCTCACAAATAACACCTAAAATTAACCAATTCGATGGAGATGATCATTAAATGGACCATGACCCGTAAGATTCGCAACCAAGATTCATATAGCTGGTCCTTTTTTAAAGAGAGAGCTTCAGGTCCAATTGAGTACAGCTTTGTAATCAGTACACAGAAAAATGTTTCTATTTTTAACAGGAAATTTCAAAAGCTACACAACACTATACGTCAGAGCTATTGTTCCCGCTTAGAAAACAGTGCATAGCGAACCAAGACTACCAAAAGAACTCTGAATACACCAAGGACAGTAGATTTCAAATTCAGCACTGTCGAGGATTGAGCGAGAGCCATCTTAAAAAGAAACTACGGACCCGTCTAATTTTTGGAGAAAATCCTCCAAAAACCAAAAATCCCTTGATAGATAAACCACCGTGAATAAGTTGTTGAATTTGTGTTCATGTAGTGATATATCATTAATCATATCGATTTCTGGTAAAAATTAAGTGAAGTTATTAAAGATTTGTGGATGTCCCACGATAGAACCAAGAACTTTGTGCCAAGAATAAAGGTGCGTAATTGAGGCAATGAAAGAATGTACTCCATAGCAAGAAGTCGATTCGAGTACATATCACCAGTAACAGCCCTACAAGCCGTATTTTGAAGACTATTACTAGTTAGATCGCAGGGTTTCCCAAAAGCCCTTCTACATTGCCAAAATATGGCAGTCAAGATGAAGTTTCCAGGAAAGTTTGCTATCTAAGATAACAAAAATGTTCTTGTTTTGGTTACATTTGGTAATCGGTCTCATAAGAAGAGAAGCAACAAATAGATCCAGACCACTCCTACGCCTAGTAAAGACAATTAAATCTGTCATAGATGGCTTTACGTGGAGACCCTTGTCACCATGTCTCCACAATATTTAAGGCATGTTACTTTAAGTCGAATATAAGATATTCAGATGTTTGCCTGAAACTGTTAAGACAAGATCAGCAGCATAACCATGTGCAATGACGCCAGATTGCTGCAGCTGAACCAGTAATCCGTCAATAACCAAAAGCCACAGCAGAGGAGAGACCACACCATCTTGGAGACAGTTCAGTCTCTATACAGTGCGAGACTTGAGCATGGATTCAAGCCATTTGAGAATGATGGTATTAATACAAAAATTATTACAGGCATTGGTAATCGAGATAAACGAAGTACTATCAAAAGCTCCCACTATATCGAAGAAACAAGAAGCTCCTTATTATTGAGGGATCTTTCTATCAACTTATACAGGTTCATGCAGGACAGTTTCTAATAAATATGTCGACGATTCTTTCGAAAGTTTTAAGAACTGTTAAAGACAGACTAACAGGTAGAAAAGCCTTGGGATCCATATAATCGGATTTGCGCGCCTCCGGAATAAAAACAACTCAACTCCTGCTCCAGGATTTTAGAACAGCGCAGAAAGCAATACTCGCCTGGAAAAGGTATATCAAGCGGCCCTGAAAACAAACTCCAGCGCAGAACATCGTGATTGATCAGCTTATAAGACAAGTCCTAATCAGGAGCCGCAGAAGCAACCTTAGTGAATCCAATAGTAACATCATCAGGGTTGATAATGGCACAACCAGGGAAATTAACAGATAGAAGCAGCTCACCAACTTCTTTATGACAGGAGGTTAGCTGACCGTCAGGTGGACGAAGAATATCAGGTTTTTATTAAGTCTTGCCACCACCGACAGGCTAATAATTTCCTCGCAGAAATATAACCACGAAGCTCTGTGAGCGGCTCTTAAACTTCGTTTATATTCTTTTGGTGCCACTAAGAAATTATCACAATCAATCTGGCGATTGAAATATTTGCCTGAGTTCGTAAAGGGTTTGTCATGAGTGTTTTGGTTCGTAATAAGAGGACAATAATTTTCAAAAGCAGTCGAAATTGCCGTCTCATGTGAAGACGCATGTACCTCAATGTTGTTACTCGACAGGATTACTCTCGGTTGGGTTAGTAAAGAAGCCCTCAAGGAATTGATCACCAGTGCAAATATTCGCAGTCAGCATTTGAGGTGACTCATGTACGGCTCGAAGTATTAGCTGCTCTCCTAGCATGAGCAGAATTCTTTTTCCTCGCGATTGTGAGGCGTTGTTGCACTTCATGACTACAAGACGACACTCATCATCAAATTATAACCATTCTTAGGTCTGATACCAAAAGTTTTTAGTACAATTTTGTCACTGACAAGATCCTGATATAGTTTCTTTTGATCTTCGTTTATCAGACCTACGCAGTCGAAATGTCTCATGAGTTTCGCTGTGTTCCTACTGATGCACAATCCGAGCACGCTCTTTAGTAATTAACATGCGGGAAATATTGCGAGGATGTGTCCATGTTTCGAAATATATCTGTTGGTGCGGGAACAATGTGATTTGATCTCTTATCATTATCGGTCGCAGTTTCATGTCGGGAGGTCGGACCTAAGTATTCACACAAGTCGGTCTTAGTTCCGTGAGCTCTAGCATTAAAGCTATAGCATTTAGGTCCCAATTACTAGTCTAACAATGTGTTCGGGTACATATCCCATCAGATCGTCCAAGTCATTGTTAAATGGGTCATTATCTTGAGGGTGGTTGAAGAGCAACGAGTTCCAGCCGATACTTCTTCATGCACGTGATTAGGCCTTCCAAAGCTCCTAGATCGTAAACCTAGTGTCCGGGAACTTGAGCGTGAGTCCGGATTTTTTTGGCGGTATCCATTTTTCATTTTGTTGACATTACATACAAATTATTTGTTTAACGGATGCGGATTGTCAGGCCGGCGAGCCAACCGTTTAGTCGCCTCCTACGACAAGCAAAGGTGCGGTATTCTTGAAAAACATGCTCGTGCAATTTAAATTTGACCAAATACCGGACCGGATTTCATCAAACTATGCTGGACATACACACAACAACTATAAAACATATATGTGTGTACATATAATATGTAAATTTTAACATATATTTTGGCGGCGAAAATCTCCATAAAATTCCCATAAACAATTATGATTTTAGATTGAAAAATTATAAAAAAAAAAATTTCGAACCAAAAAATTATTCATGTTTTCTTGTCAATGTGCCATGATTGATGGATGGATGGATGGAACTGTTGTTGTTTGTTCCGAGATGGATGAAATTATATAACGATTTATTTTTCACGACTTGGAATCGATAAAATTGAATTTTTATTATCCCCGCAACATAAATACATAATAATAATTATATGTTGTAAAATTTGTTTTTATTTTATTTTATGATCGAAATCTTTATGCAAATTAATCGCGTAGCTATGTATGTTTATTGATTTAAGATGATAAGACGAGTGTCATCGTCTCGTATATGTATGTACAAGCGAGCTTAAATCGTGTGAATTTTTTGTATTTTTTATTCTTGCCCTTTTGTCGAGAGCGTATATATGTACATACATCAAGACGGTTAATTGAATTTATATAAGAAAATTATTGTGATGAAAATTTTTTGTCGTCACAGTCAGTCGAAAATGAATTATCTTACCTCAGGGACCAATGTATATACATATATTAGCATTTTGTATACACATTTCGTAAAATCAATATTTATAAACATCTTTTGTGACAATAACGATAAATTATGATTACGTGTTATGCATATATGATGGTCTAACTTCCTGTTGGGAAATTAAAATTACTCGCCCCATATGCAACAACCAATATTACGCCAATATTTATATGAAACCAAAAAAATATTTTTTAACCAGATTTGATGTGATCATTTCTCATCTAATTTACATACATACATAAGTACGTACACAATCACACTCCAAGATATGGTTTGAATTTAAATTTAAATTTTCAGTAAAGGCGATGAAGAAGACACAACAACAACAACAACAAAAAAATGAATTTAAATGATCTTATAATTTAATTAAAAGCAAAATGTATTTCATTTGGTTTTTTTTTTTTTTGTTACGATTTTGAAATTCTTAATATTATAAAAGACCAGATGTCAGAAAGATATGAATTTCAAATTTAATTTAATTTAATTAAATCATTTTTGTGCGGTTTACTGAGCTCTGCTTCTGTGTGCGTTGTTTTGGTTTTGAAATTTTTGATTTCTAATGATCATTTGTTATTAAAAAAAAAATCGTTGGTTGTTGAAAGAATTTGCATAATTTTTAATTTAAATTTTAAGATTTTTTTAATTGAGAAGAATATGTTTTTGATGACTTGAATTTTTTTTTAAGTTTGGTACATCTAAAATAATGATGTTGTGTTGACGGCAAATTTTTATTGAAAATTTAATTTTGGAAACGATGTGGTTTTGTACATGCTAAATGTTCATTTCCAAACCTTATAGTGAGCTGGTAAAAAAAAAAGATTAGAATTTAGAATCAACTTCTGTTTGATTTATATATACATCTATCTATGTATGTTTCCCAAAGCAACAGGTACAGATATATTTTTCAATTTAATTTTCCGTGTTGTCGACTTCTGATCAACGTTCCCTTTAATTTTTAAAATTGGTGTGCGGTGTTAATTACAATGTGGGCAAGTCTATTAAATTAAATAAAAAACGAGCAAAATTTAAAAAAAAAAATTACACCTTGCATTATATTATATTCAAGCAAGTATTACTAATTTAATGAAAAGTTATAAATAGTAAACAAAAACAATATACCTATATTAAATTCAAAAGGTAAATAATATATAACTATTAAAAATAAAAAAATAAAAAATCATAATTTAATATTTTTCACGTCTGTCCTTATTAAAAACCCAATGTTCATAAATACTGTCTAAATTAATATTGCCTCCTGATGTGATAAACGTTTTTATTCGCATCAAGTTATCTAAATTATTAACATTTAATCTGTTTCGTGATTTTGATTTAATATCATTCATCAAGCTAAAACCACGTTCACAATCTGCACTGGATGCCTGAAATGTAGCACATATATCTAGAAACACTGACAATTCCTTAAATTGTGTATCTGCGTTAGCCAACTTTACTAAATCAAAAAAATAAGCTACGGAATTACTTTTCATCTTTTCAATTATTAAAAACTTAAAATCGTTATATTGTTTTGAAATTGCTGTTCCAATTTGTTCGTCATATCCGGGAATTATATTTTTATAATTTTTAACCAGCTTTACCATACAATCTTGACCAAAGTTAAAATCTTTTGAATTTATTATAGCATTATGATCAAATGCATGCCAATCCATTACGTCTTGTTCTGGAAACCTATTCTTTAAATGTATACATAACAATTCGATAAATCGTAAAATTGTTGTCGATACCAGGATTTTTACCTATTAGATCTTTTGTATCATTATTCCAATGAACTATTTCGCATAAATATTGATTTTCGATTTTATTGATCCTTGCTTTTGCGAATTGCATTGCATTCATTATTGTCAGCAAACTCCTCTGAAATATTTTACAAAGCGATGACAACTCTTCAAGAACGTCATTTAAGACCATTAATGAAAAGCGATATTTTGGATATTTTGGACGCTGGCCAATTCTTCAAAGCTTGCTTTCTTTACGGTTGATCTACTAAACATGGTAAATACTGTCTTTAATAATGTTTCAATATCACGCAGTATTGGTACTTGTTTCCAAGCATCATCAATTCCTAAATCTTCCTTGTGTGCTACACAATGCTGCTGCGATAAATGAGGTATTCTGTTTCATAACAATGCACACACCATTATTCTTACCAAGCATTACAGAAGCACCGTCTGATGTAAACATTACCATATTTTGCATATTGATATTATTTTTTATATAAAATTTATCAATAGCTTCAAATATGAAGGAACTAGTACATCCAGTTAATTTTAAAATTCGGTATTTTATGTATAAAATTAAAGCTTTGTGTGTAGATATATCAGTACTTTCATCCACAATTAAACAATGAAAGGACAATTCTCTTAGTTCCCCAAGAAACTGTTTTTGTATTACAAAATTAATGCATTGAACAAATTCGAATGCATAATTCTTGCTGCGCCAACTTTTGGGAATAGATATGTATATATTTTTCCATATGCTCATGAATTTCCTGTACTGATGACATCGAAGTTTTAATTTTTATTGCAAGTATAACGTTGTCTATCAAAATTTCGGTATCGCTTTTATTAGATTTTTTACGTTCTATCAAATCTGCACGTATCTGTCGTTCTTCTGTAGAGGAAGTTAACATTTCGACAATTCCACCTTTTTTGCAATTTCGTAATTTTATTACCGAATCTAAATGTACTTTTTGGCTTAAATGCCTCTTTAAGTAGTACAATTTCCAATTCGTCCAGTTTTTGCCATTTTGAAACTCACTTTCAGCTTTTGCTTCGGTACATATTTTGCAAAGAACATCATTGGTTTCAATTTGATAATTAAAAATATCACCTAATTTAATTTTTTGTTTAATAGTTGACGGTGAGACGCATGTTTCAACAAATTCATTTAACCATTCTGTTCTAAATTTCGAAGACGTCTTGATTGTGGATTTTAAGCTTTCATTGAATTTTCGTTTTGATATTTTTATACCTGTATAAAAAATAAAAGGATTGCATTTTAAATTATTTTTTTAAATAAATACACAGCCTTCTCAACATTAGAATAAATAATCAAAAACATAGTGCTAAATTTAATTTACTGTAGATTACTTACTTATTTATTATTTTTCTATCGTATCGTGGTGTTATCTGTTAGTTATATTTAATTTTAAATTTGACATTCACATTTATTCAATTTAAAAAAGTGAACATTGACATTTAATTTCAATGTTGCCATTTGAGACATACTGAAACAAATAACCCAGCAAACAAATAAGCCAGATTTTAGTGTGGAAATCTATACGAATTTTTAAACTGGGTGCGTTTACGCAATTAAAATTTTGACAATTAAAAAAAATTATTGTTTGCATTATTTCTGGTGGGCGGATAGAAAAGTTAAGTGGGCAAATGACAATTTTTAGCTGGGCGGCCGCCCGCTTGCCCAGCTTAGAGGGAACGTTGCTTCTGATACATTGAATCATTTTAAAGTTCGTATAATAAGAATGTACCTACATACATATATAGGATAGAATTTATATGCAGGATAATTTTGATCGGTTTTATAGACCAAACCCATATCATTCTTAATGTTAATTAAGATTGGGTTTACATCTCGATATAATTTGCATTCTTTTGTATCGCAATATTAGGTTAACAGACTTTTCTTCCCATTCTGCTCGCAAACCTAGTATACGAAGTGCTGACATTTATTGTAATTTACACGGTTTAGTAATAATTGTATGTACATATGTGAAATGAATTTGATGCCATCATAATATTCTTAAACGCATGAATGAAACACAAAATTATATTTGTTGCAACCAAAAATCATCACAAATTACTCAAATTTTTTTATGATGTTAACAAGCGAGAAGAATTAAAGAGAGCCAGGTTTGTATCTGGGCTGTATGCATAGATCCTTCTCGCCTGTTACATAAAATCAAAATAAATGTTGAATCTCGCGAAAATCACGTAAAACGTAACAAATTTAATTTTGTTGAATTAATAGATTCCTTGTACTTTTCGTCTATTATAGGGGAAAAAGGAATAAAATAAAATATATAACCGGCCCACCATTTCAAAGTCAATGCGGTTACTTACGTGACCACCGTCATACAAATTTACTACTGCAACTTAACGGGACCAGTTTGAGTTGAATAAATTGGAAAAAACAAATAAAATTTAAAATTTTTCTGGGTGGTACCGAGATTTGAACTCGGGTCCACAAAACCAAAGTTAATGATTCTGCTTACTTGACCACCACCGTATACAATTTCTTTACGGCTACATCCATCTTTTATATATATGTATGTACCACTTGAATATAGAGAAAATTGATAAATTTAACAGATACGGCGAGTTGAACCAATATGAAATTAAATATTATACGACGTAAGTGTCATATATTATTGTACTTCTATATGAACATCGGTAATTCTTTAAGAATAAATATCTTTTGTGTTGGGATAAGATCTTATTACCTCAAGAATAAAATTATTTGGCTACAATGCGCAAAATTATCAATTTTGTTTCAAATCGATCAACAGAGGAAAATTGAGCTACAATCACAGTATGGTACGCTGGTTCGACTACTAAGATGGTGTTATGAGCATGGAATAACGTTGTTATTCAAACGCAGCTCGAATAATTTAAAGATGGATTAGCGATTAAAGGTTTACGAGAGTGGACGCCAAACGAAACTGTATTGTGGTGTTAACTGAGGCTTGGGGTTAGACTAAAAAAACGGGAAAAAACCAAAAATAAGCAGCCAACACAGTTTTTTATATTTTTAAAATTAATGTTTGTTACTTACAACCCGAATAGTAATACAATTTATATGGTGAATCAAAATGGTATTTACTCTTAAAAATGTCGCTGGATTGATCCACAACACAGTTTTGTAGAAGTTATTTTACAATTTCAAAATTATTGCTGTCCCGAATTTATTTGCCAGTCTCCTGCTACCTTGAAGGATAGGAAATAGCCTACAAAGTTAACGCCGGACTAAACTGGTTCTTATAAACTAGTGTGTCAACACCTAAAGATTCTGTTATTGGAAAATGATGCCATCCTATATAGTTAAACTCTCAAATTCGACCAAATTTTGTGTAAAGTTTTATTACGAAATTTTATAAAACGCAATTTCATCGAATTCTACAGCTTTATTGAATTTCGAATTCTGAGTTTACGAAATATATAAAGTTCTGGATTTTTGGTAATCTACATACGAGTATATGTTGTTCATATATGTTGTTGACAGTTTATTTAATTTTGATTAATCTTAAAAACAATTCTCTTAAACAGTTTGATGAAATACTAAAGTAAGTTTGATCATTTCATTAATTATTTAGATTTAACTAAATTTTTGGAATTTGATAAATTCTAATAATTGAATGGTGGATGGAATGGGCGCTTATCCGAATATTTGAAGAAAAACTCTTCTAAATATGACAATTTTACGCTTAAGTCTAAAAGTTAGTTAAGTCTTAAACATGTGGATATCTGTACCACAGATACATCGAGATTCCTGGCGGAAGTTAGAAGAAAGATTTAAGTGCTAAGTGATTAGCATGCAGTGTATTAATGTTTGTCGGGTTCAGAAGGGAACTAGTGGACCCAGACACTAGATTTAGGATCCAGGAGCGTTGGAAGGCCTAATCACGTGTATGAAGGAGTATCGGCTGGAACTCGTTGCTCTTCGAGAAATTTGCTGGCCTAAAAATGGATTCCGGGGCTATACGTTGGTCTACTGTAGAGATATGACCTTGAAAATCTTGGAGCTGAATTTAACATTCTGCCGAAGGTAAAGAAGGCTGTTTTGGATCTTCAAGCGTTTAATAACAATAACCGTTTGTGTAAGCTTTGCATATGAATGATGTTAACCAACCTATTAATTACATAAATCAACCAGTCGCTTGAACTCACGTGATCACGTCCATTACTCAAACGTCCATTACTTTGCTTACTTGACCACTGCCGTACAATTTCATTCCTGATAAATCCATCTTTTATACTCACCATTTGATAGAGGGAAATGAAAATTTAACAGAATCTGATTGGAATTAATTTGTAAGAAATTAAATTAAAATTTTTTTTAGCCCTAATCGAGACTTAAACTCAGTTATTCCTATTTGTTATACTTTCAGTTTGTATAGGGAATTTTTTTATTTAGACGTTATTCATGTACTGACTTAAACATAAAATTTGTCAGTGGTCAGTGGTCAATATTGTGGCATGCCTCGAAATTTTTAATTTGTGGTGGGCGAGGTAGTAGAGTGATTTACTTTGGATTCGTGGACCAAGGTTCGAGTCCTATTAGCGACGGTATAATTTTAATTTAATTTCTTCTGTATTCAAATTGGTTTAACCCACAGCTTCTGTTAAACATTATCATATTTTTCAAGTAGTGGCTTGTACACAAGATGAGTATATAGCGATGGTGAAACAAACGCAGAATCCATTGCCTTTGCTAAAATTTTCAATATTTTCTATTGTGACAGATCTAAAAGATTTGAATAGCACGAAATATGTATTCGGCGGTGGTTCAGTAAGCAAAGTCAGTGACTTTGGATTTATGGATCTAAGTTCGATTTTCGATCGATCCAAATATTTTTTGATCTAATGTCTATTGTCAAATTCGTGATGGTGAAATAAAATTACTCAACTTCAACTCAGCTTCTGTTGAACACTTCAATATTGTAAAAGTGGCAAGTATAAAATATGGGTATACGGGTAAAGATAAATTGTACGGCGATGGTCAAATAAGCAGAGTCCATTGCCATTACTAAAATTTTCAATTTTTTTATTCAAATGGCAGCTATAAACGCTAATTAATAATTTAATTATTAGCAAATTGGTCATTTTTAAATCAAAAAGCGATTTCTTTTAATTTAATGAGAAATGTGTGGATGCCCCCGCTAAATTTGGTTTCCTTTAATCGAGACTCGAACACTGCACAACATCCACTATTCCAAATCCTATGACACCGCTTACTTTACTACCTCACCATTTGCATATATAGATATTCCGCTATACTCATACTTTATATTTGCCAATTGAAGGGAGAAATTAAATAAATTAAATTAAAAATTATTTAATGCCAAACTGAGGCTCGAACTCTAGTTCACAATTTTCATTGTATCGACTCTGCTTACTGGACCACCGGCGTATATAAATTTGATGCTATACAAATCTTTTATGTTTGCCAATTCAATAGAGAAAATTGAAAATTTTTTAGTAACAGGAATGGACCATTCATTACGAGATGGCTCTTACTTTTTCATTACGGTTATACACAAGAGATGGCTCTTATACTTGCCGAAGAAATTAAATTAAAAAAGTATTGACACGCTGACGAGAATTGAACTCGAGTCCACGAATGCAAAAGCAATGACTCTGTTAACTGCATCACCACCGAGTATACATAACGCTATACAAATCTTTTATATTGGCCAATTCATTAGAGAACATAGAAAACTTTAGCAACAGGAATGCACTATGCTTATTTGGCCATCAACAAAAGCTGTGTTGAACCAATTTTACAGCAGAAATTAAATTAAAAAAGTATTGGCCCTGACGAGTCTTGAACTCGAGGCCTCGATTTCAAGAGCAACTCTGCTCACTCGACCGTCGGCGTATTAGTAATTGCTGCTGAACAACGATAGAAATCTTTTCAAAAAGATTATAACTTTCATTAAAAATAATCTGGCGAAATTAAACACCATGATCGTGCCTAAAATTTAACACACCCACTCCATGGTAAAACGAATTCGAGTCGAAGGGTATAAGTGCTACCGAGTTATTAAAAAGCTAAATCGTCGTTGAGATAACCAACACTTTTATTCGATAAATGTGCCAGAGTGATGACAACATTTTCACACAACTTAGTGGATTTGATTTGATGGATGACGAAACGTACATGAAATTGGTTTTGAAGCACTACAAGTTAGATAGTTTTGGAGCCAGGTTTTTGTCACACTTTTCATATAACGACGTTTTTTGCCGCTAATTCTTCAACACGATTTAGCAGTAAAGTTTTGGCCATATAGCTAGTTCACACGACTCTTATTCCAACAGAAGCAATAAATTTGCACGAGATTAATCAAATCAATGTTATCTCAAAGAGTCCACAGGTTTTCGATGTATCGAACAATTTTGCGCTACAGTGGAAAGAGTGCCTGAAGTGTAAAAGTCACACCGGCAGTAATGCCAGAAGGCAGGGAGCATCGAACAACATGTGCGTGATTTTATCCGTAATAACGAAATCTATAGAGGTGATTTGTGCAAAAATTAAAAAAAGTAGCACTAAAAAAACGAGCACTATTCACAAGTACGTCCCGGCCGTCTTCTTTTTTGAAGAAATATGGACGAATGATTTCACAGACGCATAAACCACACCAAACCGTCTATTTAGTCGCGTGTCATCCGATACTGTAAACAGGGATTCAAAATTTTCGATGATATTCGAGATAGTGGTTTCGACAGGCCGATTATGTCAACCGTAACTTGGTCTAAGCGCATGAAACACATTCCTCCCAGACCGCTGATATTCCAAATTAAGTTGAATAATTTGTAGACGCTATGCCGGGCTCAGTCTTTCCATGATGAAATGGCAAACAATACCGAATAAATAAAAACACGATGACAGTTGGAAACTATTCATGCAAAGTTATCCCCTAATTTTATCAGATGGAATGAAAATTTTGAATCAGTCACCTCTAACAATGTAATGTTGTATGAAATTATCCCATCCCAGGAGTTTATTACAATTCCTTAAAATAAACTAATAAATTATGATTATGCCAAACGTTAAACATAATAAAATCAATGTTGTGGTGACTATGGTGGTTAGAGCCACAGCTACGTACATAGCATGGTGTGGTAAAGGGGTAAAGAAAAACCATAAAAGTGAAATGGGCAATTTGCAAAGATTTACGTCACAGATTACTCTCGAATAAGTAGACCCATACCAAAGCTATATGGTTTTGAGAAGGGATTATTGATTAACAGATTACTTCAAAAATTTATTATTGATAAACGAACCGTAGCAATGTGCCTAAATATACCCCGGAGCTGTGAATATCTTAGAACAATTTTTGTATTTTATTTGAATTTTTCGCCTGGAATGTCGAGAATAAAAATTTGTCGGATCAAACCATGTATATGGTTTTGAGTTAAACACATCAACAGATTATTTCAAGAATTTCTTTTTTAAAAATCGTACTGTGCCAATGTGCCTAAGTGTATTCCTGGGCTATTTTAACTATTCGTCTGGTATAAAAGCTATATAGTTTTGAGATGAGCATATCAAGCTTATTGATGAGCTTATTTCAAGAATTAAAAAAATAAAATGTTTGTTTACTGTCAGAGTATATGTATGTCAGTT
Source organism: Tipula unca (assembly GCA_951394425.1). NCBI lineage: Eukaryota > Metazoa > Arthropoda > Insecta > Diptera > Tipulidae > Tipula > Tipula unca. The sequence continues at coordinate 197,221,535 of OX596381.1, forward strand.
TTGCAATTTGTTTTTGGTATAAAACATGTAACGCCACAATGTATTACTATTTTTCTACTTGCGCTGATTGTTATTCAAACTCCATTACACATTTCAATTTTCATCTAATTAATTTTCCCACATTTTCAATTTACCAATTTTTTTTTTTGTTTTTTGGTTTTTTTCGCGTACCATTCAATCATTTTGTGTTTTGTTTTAACGTTTTTGCAAATATTTTCATAAATAATCAAATTTTTAATTTATTTGCGGTTACATCTGGCGAAATTCTCACCGCACACACAGTGTTTTGAAAATATTAAATATTGAACCTATACAAACATAGATACATACATACAGACATTCACAATGCAAATATAATTTAATCAAACATCGGAAAAAAATTGATTTTTTCGATTTTAAAATATGTAGTTTGTTGTGGCGCTCCATTAACCAATTCATTTGGATTGTGGATCAATCGAATCCATATTATAGCATGAGCGAAATATATAAGCTCAGAATATAGTTGAAACTACTAAAGCAAGAATTTTCGTGAGTTTGTCGTCTAAAGTTAAAATAACTTTTTGAAGGAGCCTTTGAATTTTTTAATTGAACTCAAAAGTGATAGAAGTGCGAATTTGAGAGTTTAAGTCAATAATGCAAAACATAGTTTAACAAACTTGTTTTAATTCATAATTTAAAATTATATTTCAAATTTGTACCAAATTGTAAATAATTTTTAAATGGAGTTAGTTCAAATTTATTTTTATTTCCAGCGGCTAACAAACACTTTGTTGTAATAAAATAATTAGGGCGTTCATTAGAATAATTAGTAACCAAAATCTTTTCTGTGTTAATATTTCGGTTCTATTGAACTATTGGAAGTGTATTTAGCGCCCCATTTTTACTAGATTAAATCCGCCATTTTAATTCGATGAATTTTTAAAAACAGTAACTTTAGAATTCTCCATGAACTTAAATGTCGAATTTGGATGTCTTCAAAATGTTGAGTTGTAAAAATGTTGGAGTTAAAGGGTTAAAGAAAACTAATATTCTTTGATCCTGGAGTCTAGATCACCTTGAAATATTTATAAAAAGTGCTGCGATCGGAGCTAAGGACGTGTTTAAATTTTCAGAGTTCAATATTTATATAGAAACCACATTTCATTTTTCTATAGACTTTGGAGGGGTTCAATACTCCCATAACCTAGGGTTCTTAACCTAAATATAATGCGGATTTTTAAATAATACAAATTTTAACTATACGCTTTCTTAATTTTAGATGTATTATCTTGAGTAACAACATTCGTACTACTACGAACAGAGTATGTTTTTTGGGGTAACAGATCTTACAGACATCTGTACTTACCGCATATATGTACCAATTTAATACATAAAATATCATCCATGAGCTAACAAAAATACAAATGTCACTGTCTTAATTTAGGTTTGACTATATTTTATCAGTAGTACAGCTTAAGAACGGATAATCCGACAATTTTGAATTTATTTTTATTTTAAGTCCTAACATTTTATTGTATTAAAAAAATTAGGGCGTTATTTTTATGTTTGAAATAATTAATAAATAATTGAGAAGAATTTGTACCAAATAAAATAATTTTTGAAATTTTGATAGAAAGTTGTCACCAGAGTCACGAAAAGTTAGGAACGGATAAACTATTTTACATATAATTTTTTTTAAGTTTAAGTTAAAAAAAATTAGGGCGTTCTGTATCAGATTTGGCAAACAATTAGTGCTGAACGTAAAAAAAAATCTGTGGAATCGTAACGCAAGCCCTTTGGCAATATAATAATCGATTTTCGTTCTTGTAACGTACAGAGATAAACCAATCTCACTGGTGAATCATGGCCTTGACCAAAAACTCTGTCTTGGATAATATTAAAAATAAAAATGCGTCGAAATCCTTTTCCAGTAAATCCTTTACACCTGCCAAATCTTACAGGTAATACTTACACCATTCCAAGTGATAAAATCTGGAAATTGTGCCCAATTACCTCAATGAAATGTGCTATTACTTGCAAGCTTTATTAATACTTTGATTGCCATGATTGTTATGTGAATTGAAGAGAAGCAGCTTTGATGCGATAAATGTTCCAAATTGTATAGAATATGTCAAAGCGTTATTTCTTATTATAGGCATTATAGATATAAGTTGAATGCGCATACGGGAGACATTGACGGCACTGCCATACAAATCAAAGGATATGCTTAAATTGAAACAGAACTTCTAATTTGATTAAATTTGCTTAAATCACTTAAGGTTGCGTAACAAATCAACTTTGAAATACTCTTTAAACTATAATTAAAATTTGATTCAAGCCCATACTAGAATTATAGCTAGAATTTCAGTTAAGAAAATTCACTAGAGATGGTTTACGCATCATCTATTAATTTCTAACACTGACGTGTCGACCACATGTAGACAATTCCTAGAGTGGTTTTGTCGATTAGTTCTAAACTAAATTGTGACCAAATTTCTTTAGGAACAATGCGTTATTGGTGATAGTTTTATAGAATTTCCGTCAGTGCATTTAAATCTCTGTTTAAAAAGAGCGGAATTTAAAACTAATCGTGCTCAAATACCATGCAACTTCATCGTCTTGTTTATCCATTAACGAGGAGGAGGACCGTGACATTAAATTTAACATACCCAAGCATCTGGGAAAAAGGTTCATAATAGGTAGTGTCTTCAATGCGAAGAATACTCACACTGGGGTTCTAGATTAACTACAACTAAAGGAAAAGAATTACTAGTTGCCATTAAAGAAAATGGATGTGAATCCATTAATGTTGGCTTCCAACACCTCAAACGTTGCTGGTTTATAGAGGTATGGTTTCTAGAGGTATCACACGATCTAAATAGCCAATTCAATAATCCGAACCGTGAAATTACATGATTTATCAATAAGTACATTGCTTCGCGCGCTATATGGTAAATAGCATCGACTTCTTGGAACCAAATGTCGCCGAGGTCGGGCTTCAATTTCATGCAGCAAATATTCCGTTATCGCATGGTACAAACGGTCGACTTCTATTTTGAATAAACCACACCAAACCGTCTATTTAGTTGCGTATCATCCAATACTGTAAACTGGAATTCAAGCTTTTCGATGGTATAAAGCTGAACAACTTCAAGACGATATGCCGGGCTCAGTCTTTCCATGATGAAATGGCAAACAATTCTTCGATTTCAAGCATTGTTTTTCGTTTGTTAATTTTCCTCGGTAACTCTTTTCATGTGTTCGGTATTCTGGTCAACCATTATAGAGCAAATGTATAGCCTCATGTGGATCTAGCCCTTAAATCAATACATAACGCCGTTGCTTAGCTGATGCTCATTGATTTCCCAATATATTGTAATGTTTTAAAGGAAATTAAAAAGTTCAGCAGTATTGCTAACATCAAGCTTTAAATTAAAGACACCGTATAGTTTAAACACAGTTCAATAAATCACTCTATCAATTGTCTACATTATCAACGTTTCCTTTGAATTGTCTACACTGTCTACGATATGTACATTGTCTGACGTCACTTGACGCAGGTTATTTGTTTCTCTAAGGAGCAGAGTGAGGGAGGCGCAGCGACCCGATGCGTTTTTACGTGTTTTTGTTTTGGGAATTATAGAACAAAGGCAACATTCTCCTATTTATTATTATTATTATTAAGAATTGGTTGGAAAACACAGCCCATCGTGCAAACCCAGGATTCTATCCTAATTCGCCAGCGCGCACGTCTGCCTTCGCAAACTGAACCAGTTGAGACCAAGGCAAACAGGACAATTGATCTAAATTTTAAGATTTAAAAATTGAATAATTAAAACCGAATAGAACTCATCATCCTCAAGGCAGTCCACGCATGTCCATACGATGCAGATGGTCTTTAAAACGGCGATGTCCCCTAAGAATTGCTACCAAAATTTTAAACTTGCCCGTTTTAACAATAAAGGATACTTTTTTGTCCTCGAATTGGATCCGTTAATGAAGTATTTTGCCTTACGACACCTAAAAGTCTCAAGCCATAGTATATTTTTATTATCTGTACACAGGAGAATACTTTGGTTTTTAACAGCAAAAAAGACTATGGACTCACGTAATATGTTGAGAAAATCCTGCGAACTCCACAAATCTGTCGAAGTCATAAGCCACCGAGAAAAAAAATTGAGAAATGGACTTCGGGTAGTATAGTCTGTCATTAAATAATAGAACCAAAAACATTCCATGCCCCAATCCACCTCAAGCGAAATGCTGTAGAACAGGCTGAACAGGTCAACCACTGGCCACCACACAAAAGAAGCGTACAATAGTAGCGGTAGGACCAGTGATTTGTAACAACATCCTATAGGGCTTAAACCCCAGGTGATTCTTCCAGAAAATGTTATTATCCAAAACAACACCAAGGTACTTGACGTGGTCACATTTAGTGATCGTTCTCCCAAAAAGATCGTCCTCTCTTCATTGTTAAGACAATTAAATTATAGTTTTAAAAGTATTCAAATATAGACCCTTTTCCACATACCATTCCTCCATAAAAGTTAAGGCATGCTGAGCTAGGTCGGATAAGACATTGAGATGTTTGCCTGAGACTGTTAAAACAAGTTCATCAGCGTAACTCTGTGAAATAAGGCCAGATTTCTGTAGCTTAACAAGTAAATCGTCAATGACCATAAGCCACAGCAGAGGTGAGAGCACACCTCCGTGAGAACAGCCTTTGGTAACCTTAACAGAAACTAACACCCCATATTCAGTTCCACCTCCACAGTGCGAGACTTAAGCATGGCTTCAATCCATAAGATAAGTTCTATCAAAAGCTCACGAAATATCCAGGAAAGTACCCATAAGATATTATGTAGGGGGTTTCACAAGACTTGCCGAGTGGAGAGACGATTAGAAAATGATCTCTAATGCATCGTCGATGATTCTTTCCAGGGCTTTATGGTTGTGGATAAGCTAATAGGCCAAAATGACTTAGGGTCCGTTTACATACACTGTTCTCTTCCAAGGCCTTATTTTGTCCAGCGACAGCAGATAGGCTGTTTATTTCATCGCAGAAGTTCAAACACGAGGCTTTTTCATTGGACCTTAAACCTCTTTTATATTCCTTTTGTGTTATCAAGAAGGTAACCCAATGAATCTGTCGCTTAGAAATGTTTGCTCTGTCTCTCAGTTTCCTAGCTGATTTCCTTAATGTTTTAAGGTCAGAATTCCAACAAAGATTGTTCCGAGCCTTTTCAAGGTTCCAAACCGCTCCTATATTCCCATTCCTATCATACTTTAAGTTTTTATATGCTGATGGCTATTTTATCAATATAAAGAGCGGAGCGATGTTTCATAATTTGAAAATAGAAAAAAGGCAACTCGACCATTTTACTCTCGCTAATATCAAACCACGATATTCTATTAATTGACGGTTTTCTCCAGGGAGTGGATAGGTACTCGTCGTCCCTATTAAACTGAAGTTTTTATATGCTGATGGTTATTTTTCGCGATATAGAGCGGAGCGACTTGGCACGATTTTTATGTTTTTTTGTTACTCCTAATCTCCCGGTTCTATCGAGTTACAGCTTTCTATATTATATACTTTTTCTAACTTATAAGAGCGAGGGTGATGGGAGCACAGTGACCCGATACGTTTTAAAATTTTATTGAGATAACGCATAGAATTAAAAATATGTGTCTATATGAATTAAATTATGCCAAAGAGCAGTCATTTTTAATTTTTTTTTTATTCCAGGATTTTTTTAAAATACCTCTGACAACACAAGCGTAAATAATCCATCCCAGACTTTTTAAAATACATATAAAATTTATATAGTTGATTCATCCCAGGATTGTTTTAGATTTATGTGTATTATTCTAGAATTTTTCGTATACATAAAAATATACAGTTGGTACCAAAATACTCATCCCAGGCTTTTTAATTTCTACAATTAATTTGGTGGAAAATAAATTCTCCAGTGCAAGTCGTATGAAGGATGGCAATTTTCTTTTTGCGATTATGTTTAGGAACCTGTAAGCAACCATTGTGCCAGGTTTGACAATTTTGAGCCCTTTGGAATTACCGCAATAAAAATAAAAGTCGGCAACTTTCCAAAGTAAAGTAAAATCGAAAAAGAATTTATATGGCTAAGCTTTTATAGGGTCTGCTTTTTTCTCATATCGATTGAGTTTAAGATCTTGTTGGCCACCACTGTACCAGCTAACTTTTATTTATATTGCGGAATTTCAAACGATCAAAAAGTATGAACGCTGGCACAGTAGTGGGCAACAAGGTCAGAAACTCAGTTGCTATGATAAAAGATAAAAGAGCCGACCCTATAAAAGCTTGGCCAAACGTTTTTTTTCGGTTCAAAAAATATCAACGCTCGCACAATGGTGGCCAACAAATAGCCGTCCTTTAAACGACTTGCCCCGAAGAATTTATTTTCCACCAAATTTATTGTACAAATTAAAAAAAACTGGGATGAGTATTTTGGTACCAACTGTATATTTTTTGTATACGAAAAAGTCTGGGATAAATCTAAAACATCCTGGGATGAACAAACTACATTTATTTTATATGTATTTTTTAAAAGCCTGGGATGGATTATTGACGCTTGTAATTTCAGAGGTACATAATTTTAAAAATTCAGGCGAGCATTTAATTCATAAAACGAAATAATTTTACTTACTTTGGTTGGTGCAGCACAATTCCGTCTCAACTTAAATTATTAATGAACTAAATTTTAATTAAAACTCGTTTAATTTTTAATTATTTTTATAAATTATGTTTTTTATTATAATAATCATAATAATAATGTATATAGTAGCTACAGATATTATAATAATACTTAAAAATCTAATATTATTTAATATATTAAATTATTAATTTTACTTAATTATTCATATAATAATTTAATTTTATTGTGATTATTTTATTTAAATATAAATGTGTATATATATATATATATATATATATGTATGTATATAAATAATATAAAATAGTAGAGAGTGGTTTTTTTTTATTAAATTTCTATTATTTATTAATTATTCATTTGATTGCAATTTTCAATATACATAAATAATTAATTAAATATGTAGGTAAATTAACGGAAATCAATAATATATGTACGCAATTTATATATAAATTATAAAATTATGGCCTATCACATTTTCATTGTAAAATGATTTAATTTATATATATATTATGGTTAATTATTTATACAATTATTTAGTTAATTATATATTTATGAAAAAAAAAAACAAATTAAATTATAAAGTTGTTATTTATCACAGGTACAAAGTTTATACATTTTTTTTTTGTTTTATATTAATTATGTAATTAATTAATTTGAAATGACTAAATAAATGATTGATGTATAATTAATAGAGTTTATATAATTTATAATATGTATGAATATAATTATATTTAAAGTAAAATAATTTTTGCGATTTTAAAATTTTTAACAAAATTTATTATGCCAATTTGGATTGTATACGCGAGTGACTCTGCGTATTTATAAGCAAAAAGAATTACTTGTGTTACCTTGTTTTGAAATCTCTTAAATTTTTATTATTTTTAATATATAACAATATTAATTATTTACAAGATAAATATTTATTTATTTTAGGAAATTTACTTCCGATTTAATGTGTGTGCGGTTACAAAAACTAGACATATAAATGATTAACTTCCTTTTTTTCAAACTTGAGTCTAATTTAAAAGACATAAATTTAATTAAATGAGAATTATACAATTTAAAATTAAAATTAGTTTTTCCTGTTTTTTGTTTAGAATTTTGTATGTTACATATATATGGGCGGTGCAAACCGAATGTTTTATTAAGCCATTAAAAAAATCTTGATGCTCATAAAAATTCCATCAACACACAATTTCCGAAAAAAAATAAATCTGCGATCCCAAAACCATTTAGCATTCGTTACAAAAATAAAAATGTTAAATTTATGTCTTTATATAAATCGGACGGGCGCATACATATACCCCAAATATTTTATTGGAAAAGATTACGAAACCCGCATCATCCGCGCACAAATCGATAAAAATCTAATTGGGATTTCAATCCTTTCTTGTTAATTATGTATATCAGGTTTACCAAACCGATATTTAAAATATACACATCGACTTGTTTTATTAACAAAACAACAATAATAATCTAAAATGATGTCTTAATTTTTTTTTAACAAATCGAAATAAATATTGGGGCCGATTTCTTATTTTCAGATATACAAATTATTGGAAACCTTTTTTGGAATTTGTTTATTTTTATTTTTTTATAATTATAGATTTTTATTTGTTTATTTGATTTGTTGTTATTTAGAAAAACTAATAAAAATTGTTGATAATTATATAGATTTTATTGGAATTTGTGTTCACATCGGTTACATATATGAATATGTATATAGAGTTTGAAAATAGATTAAATTTTATGGGCAGTTTGTCGGTTTACATAAATTATTGGCTAATTGTTTCGAATAAATATTTTGTTTGATAAATTTTGGAAAGGCCCAACCATTTGAAATTTGAATGGATACTTTTGGATCAATAAATCCAAGAGCGTCCAATTATACCGAAAATAGCCAAATTTCATATTTAAATCTAAAAATAAAAATGTTCTAAGCTTAATAATTCGAAATTAAATTCGGAAAGTTTAAAGTTTTAGATATTAAGAAATTGAAATTTTGGAATGTGTAGATTGGGCCTTTTTCGGTTGGGCCTTTTTCAATCAATGAATTTTAGTACTAAATTTGGTCTGTTCTAAAAAATTCTGTGACATTTGAAAAGTCAAAAATATGCCATTTATCATCATGGAATTGCTCACAACACACCAACGAATTTTGACTGTCCAAAAAATAATCCATCAAAAACCAGAACATTTCTTAAATAACGTGAGAGTTTTGGTCGACATGGACGTCCTACTGAGCGTGCAATTGGCAAAATTATTGATCGTTTTGAAGAAACTAGGTTAGGGAAGGTCGTAGACCGTATCAACATGTTCACCCAGTTCGTGCTCCTGATGCAGTGGCAGTTGTTAGTGAAAGTGTTCGTAATGCACCAAGCACATATCAACCAGGCATCGTTCACAAGAACTAAACATTTCACGAACCTGCTTCCTCTTCCAAGAGTCACTGTTTGGTGTGGTTTATGGGCTGGTGGCATCATTAGGGCGTTTTCTTTAACGAATTGGAATTCTGGTTAACTGGTTTTTTGTGGCCCAAATTGAATGAACTACGTGCCAACGACTTTTTTGGTCTTAACAAGACGGAGCGACATGCCACGCAAATCGTGCAACAATCCATTTATTATTAACAACATTGGAAATTGTGAAGTTCGTTGGCCACTAAGGTCACCACTTGATTATTTTTTGTGGGGCTATTGAAAAGTGAGTTGTAAGATTTATGCTAATCGGCTTCCGTTTTCAATTTGGAGACTTTTCCATTGTACCTAATGAGACTTTACCGTGGGACTTTTATCTGCAATTTTCTTTCAAGTGAGTCGATTACCTTTTTTCCTTTAATTGCACGATTATTGCCAAATGTATATATAGCTAACATTTCTCTGATACCATTATTACTTGTGTCCGTATCAAGAATAAGTTTAACACCGGGTATCGTTTATAGAAATTTGAGCCTCAAAAATATTTCCTCCATTCTAAATAGAGGACACTTCTTCGGATTTAATTTGAAATCAGCGAATTGTAACCGCTCCCATAACTCTACGAAATGTCATAACCCTTTCACCGAAACAATTCATCAAACGCGTTAAATAAATTCAAAATATTTATGGCATAAGGGACAGACTGGTACTATCTATAATTATTGGTACGCCGATTACAGGTAGCTGCGTTACTTTGCAAAACTTTACAATTTGAGTACGTTAAAACGTCTTATGGATACAAATAACACACCGAGCGTATTTCAGAGATTCGTGAATACAATTTTTAGGAGGATGATTTTAACTGAGAATTGTTTGGAAATCTAATATTTGTAAGGAAGGTATCTGCCCAAATGATAACCATGTAAGTGGTATACAGCAATAGGTTTAGCTAGCTTCTTTAGACGTTTCGTAAAGAATTTATCAATTATTTCCGCACCTTTGTATTCGTTGTTGAAAAAGGGCATTGAATGTAGTTTCGGTGAACGTAAACTAAAGTCATTCGATACAATAAAACAGATACTTGCATTAAGTCTAGTCCTTGCAATATATAACCTCAATGCTCATACAAAACTACATTATACAGACGTATGTCAAGTTGGTTTTGGTGCTGAATTGCTTCAACGGCAGGTGGACAATGCATTTCATCCGATTTCATTGTTTGGTCGCAGAACTACGTTAGCGGACAATAAATATCACTCATATAGGAGTTAGAAACTCTTGCGATTGTCTATGCTCTCAAAAGGTACCACATTTATCTGAACGGTGAAACAAACTATATGAATATTACGGTGGGCGTTGCTGTTAGAAACAGTTCGTTGACTATACGGCTAATTACTCTGCAAAAGAGTGACGAATTTATAGTGTTAATAAAGAACTCATTGTCTTGCAACGGACAGGAGCATAATAGATATGAGTTCCGTAACAATATTTTAAAAAGTAAAGTTAGACAAACATTGCTTTTGTTTGTTCCAACTATTTTAGAAAATGAAGTAATCCGAAAATACCATGAAATAGGTCATGTAGTTGTTGTGAAAACTTGTCAGCTATAGTGAGACTGACAATTAGGAAATTTTATTAAAACTTCTATTCCATGTATCGAGTTCCAGCCCAAATCGGGAAAAAAGGAAGGCTTCTTGAACTTAAGAAGCATGACGAACCGTTTCACACGATTCATATTGATCATATTGGTCCAGATGCAGTTACAAATAAAACGAATAAGTACGTTTTATGTATAGTGGATGATTTCACCAAGTTCACTAGGTTATTTCCAACTAAGACTACTAATTCCGATGAAGTACTTAAATAAATACTTATTACAATATGTTGGACAGTTGAATGTTCCAAAACGAATTCACATCGACAAAATATTTTACGTCATTCAAATTTGTTGAATTTTTAAAAGATCGTAATGTTAAGCAAGTACTTACGGCTGCTTATTCGCCACAGAGCAATGGACAAGCTGAACGACTTAATCGTGAAGCGAACATTGTTATTACTACAAGACTGAATCACGGAGTTAAGGGCCTACTTAACAAATTTTCTGATATTTTGTTATTCATAATATCACAAAATATATGAAGTCAAATAAAACGATCTACCGTATGCCATAGTCTGTAGTCTGTACTGATAATGTACTCACTCATATTTCGAAAGTTAATGAAATCAGTTATTTTTAATAGTTCACAGATTTCGAAATCACATTCAAATTTAATTGGCCGATTTAATGAGATCTTTCCAGTGGTGCAAGCAATTCCGTTAATTTGGAAAAAACAGAGTGATTAATTAAAGTTCCACTTAACATTTGTAAACTTTAATTGAACAAAAATTACTTTATTCAATTTTTTCAGGCAATTTAATACGTAATTTTTAATAGTTCTCAAAGTTGAGTGAACTTTGTTAAAATATTGAGTTATAAATATTCAAAATTCTCAGTGAATCCATAATAATTAAAGTTCCACTCAAATATCAAAATTCCAATTAAACTCAAATAACTTTATCTAACTTTAATAAGTTTAATTATACTCAAATATATTAGATCAGTTACTAATAATAATAAATGAACTTTATATTTAAAAAAAATTGAGTGATTTATGATACTTCGAAAACCACTCAAATTATCCAAATGTTTATCAGCTATTTTAATTGGTTCAGTTTATAAAAGAAATGGGTGAACTTTGGCTAAAAAAAATTAATGATTTGTACTTGGAGTTATAACAATTAAAATTTCACTCAAATTTCAAAATTTTATTTCGGAATCACAAAACTGTATTCAATTTGTTCTGACCATTTGAATTAATAGTAAAACTTCACAAACTTGAGTGAACTTTACTGAAAAACATCAAACTCATTGAATATTTAGTAAACTTTTTTAAAAAATTGAGTGATTATATTAATTTCAATTTCACTCAAATTTTGTTAGCCGCATTTTAATTAGTTATTTCTAATAGATTACACATTTGAGTGAAAAAATGAGGGGCTTTTTTACAGTCCTTTCCAATATTTTACAAGCTTGAGTAGTGATTCATATTATTTTAAATTTCACTCAGGTTTCCAATTTTTAATTGAACTCAAATAACGTTATTCAAATTTTATAAGCAATTTAAACCAGTTTTTCCATAGTTTGTAAACTTGAGTGAACTTTAACAATTAAATTGAAGTATTCATAAAAATTTAAATTCCACTCAAATTTTGAGATTTCAATTAACTGAAACAACTTTTTGTAAAATAATTTTGTTTGATCGATTGTTAATTAAAAATTCCCCTCGCATTACGAAAATTCAAATGAAATATCTTTTAGTAATTTGATTGTCATTTTAATCAGCTCTTTCCAATACATAGCTTAGAAATTTGCGAACTCCGATGAGAAACATGAGTGATCCATAATAATTTCCATTCCGCTCAGATTTACAAATTAAACACCTGAAATATTTGAAGTTTGTTAAAATTTATTTTCCCTTCAAAAATTTCACTATCGAAATTTTCTACGTTCTTGACATTGTCTACGTTGTCGACGGGTTGTTGATACGGCAACGTAGAAAATAATAGATGACGCGTAAATGCCCATCCATGGCGATCAGTTAGGTTTCAAAATTTAATGCAACTTTATTCAAGTTGTATAAACCATTTTAATCAGTTATTTTCAATAGTTTACAAATTTGAGTGAAACTTTTCAAACAAATGAGTGATCGTATACTACTTGTTCAACTCAAACCACTCATTTAACTCAAATTACATCATTTAAATTTAATTGCCCATTTTAATTGGCTCTTTCGAGTAGTACATAAAATTGAGTGAACTTTAAAAATAATTAGTGATTAGTTAAAGTTTCACTCATATTTCGAAAATTTTAATTGAACAGAAATAACTTTACAGAAATTTTATTTGCTCTTTGATACGTTATTTCCGACAGTTCACATCTTGAGTAAACTTTTGTTTAAATAATGAGTGATTTATAATTACAAAAATTTCTCTTAAATTTAAAATTTTTAACTGAACTCAAATAATTGTATTTGAATTTCATTGGCCTTTTTGATTGATTCAGCAAATCAAAAAATTGCATTTTTGTGATTTTTGGTTAAATAAATGAGTGATTTAAATTAATTTAAATTCCACTCACATTACCAAATTTAAATTAAATCCAAACCACTTTTTACAAATCATTATCAATAGTTATTTTTAATAGTTTACAAATTTGAATGATAGTTAGTTTAACAAAACGAGTAATTAAGATTACTTTAAATTCCACTCAAATTTCAATTGAATTCAAATAATTTTTCTCAATTTTTGGTTCAAATTATAAAAAAATTTGGTGAAATTTTTATTTAAAAAAATTAGTGATTTTTAATTGGAGTCATAATAATTAAAATTCCACTCAGATATCAAAATTTTATTTCGGACTCAAGAAACTGTATTCAATAAATTCTGACCAGTTTATTAATAGTAAATGTTTACAAGCTTGGGTTACCTTTGATGAAAAACATTGAACTAAAATAACACCAGTTATTAAAAAAATTGTGTAAAGTTTTGTAAAAACTTGAGTGATTATATTAATTTCACTCAAAATAGGGAAATATCCTTGAACTTAAGGAACTTTATTCAAATTTTGTTAGCCGCAGTTTAATTAGTTATATCCAATAGGTTTGCACATTTGAGTGATCTTTGTAAAAAAATGAGTGGTTTATTTCATATCAATGCCGGTCAAAATAGTATTTTCCAATATTTTACAAGCTTGAATAGTGATTCATATATTATTTTAAATTTCACTCAGGTTTCCAATTTATAATTGAACTCAAATAACGTTATTCAAATTTTCTAAGCAAATTATCTTGAGTGAAGTGTGAAAATTAAATTGAGGTATTCATAAAAATTTAAATTCCACTCAAATTTTGAGATTTTGAACTAACTGAAACAACTTCGTTGAAATTTAAATAATTTAGTTAAACATATTATTGATCGATGTTAATTAAAAATTACACTCACATTTCGAAAATTAAATTGAACTCAAATAACTTAGTTGAAATTTGATTGTCATTTAATTAATCAGCTCTTTCTAATACATAGTTTAGAAATTTGTGATTTTCGATGAGAGACACGAGCGATATAAATTTCAATTCCGCTCAGATTTACAAATTGAACTCAAACAAACTCAAATATATTGTTAAAATTTACTTTCACACAAAATATCTCACTCAAGTTTTAGTATTCACTTTTATAAATTTTTCCAATAGTTTGCCACCTTGAGTGATTTCTGTAAATTAAATTGAGGTATTTCAATTTAACAATCACTCAGATTTTGAATTAACTGAAACTACTCGCTTCCACTCACATTTGGAAAGCTTAATTGAACTCAAATAATTTAAATCAAATAATATAACTTTAAGTTTCACTCAAATTTCATAACTTTAATTAACCTTAAGTGACATACAATTTTATTAATTTTTACAATTGTTGGTTGAGGGAATTTCGTTAATAAAATTAAGGTATTTTTTACATTTAAATTCCATTCAGATTTTAAGACTTTCATTTTGTAACAATTTCACTCAAATTTTATTAAACTATTTTAAATAATTTTTCCAATAGTTAACTAAATTTGAGTATACTTTTTAAATTGGAGTTTGTTTTTATTAGTGCTTTACAATGGTTAACAAGCTTGAGTGGATTTTGTTTAAAAATTGAGTGATTTTTAATCATTTAAATTTCACTCAAGTTAAAAATGAATATTTATTTTTAAAGTTTAAGTTTACTAAAAGAATTTCACTTAATTTTTGTATCGTTCGGCTAGTAGTAAATACTTCGAGTGATGTCGAAAAAATTAAAATAATTCATTAATTCTCGAATCAAATAAAGTGCTTAAATCATGCGCAGTTCCTTAAAATTATTATGCATTTTCGAATAGGTATATTATGTAGATTGTATAATACGGTTGATGAATAATGATTTATTTACGATATGTGTGCGCCTAAATTGCATATGATGACAACGAATATAGTGACGAGTTGCGTCTCGGCGCGCAAACTAAACAACGTTAATCAAAAACTTAAAGTCTTAGTATTTAAATTTTTTAAATTGTTTTTAATCATATCAGTCTTATCTTTTGTTTTTTTTTTTTAAATTTTATCTCTATAAACTATTATTGCGATAGATAAACGTAATGTAGTTTAAATATTATAATTACTAAAGTAGCGAAATAGTGATTGTTATAGTTGGTTTGTAGTTTTATAAATAGTTCTACGTTTTACATAATAATAAATAAGTTATTTTAATATGTAATATATAAGTTAGATAAGAACCTACCGTTACATAATGCTTATGTATGTATGTATAAATAAGATGATGCGTGTGATGATAATATGTAAAAGTGACGACGGTAACTTTTAGTTTTGCCCCGCCATCTTAATAATTTGAACACTATGTGTTGACGTGGTTGGATCACCAGCCTCCGCATACAAGCACGAACTTTCACTGCACGAACAGCATGTATCCGCATCGTCGTGCGCACCCCGTGAACTACACTCACTTTGTCGGCCAGTACTTGTATTATCACAATGGTAACCATTTACCATACTGCTTTCGGTGTCGTGCTCTAACAGTTCATCATTTTCATAAATTGCACTCTCATGATTATTATTATTACTATTACCACTATTTTTATTATTATTGTTACTATTATTACTGTTACTATTCTGATTACTAACGTTATTATTTAGGCTTGGACTATAACCATTTTGATGGCGCTGCTTCAACGAGTGATCACTACAGTCGGACGAGCACGCATTATAAATTTGATGCGAATTTGAATTGGCGAAATTTAATTGTGGCAATGGTGGCGGTGGTGGTTGAAACCATTCCGGATTTGGAAGTTGGGGTGTTTGGGGTGAGGTTAGGGCATCGTAACTGCCACCACATGGCCTCTGTTGATTACAACGGGCTCGCATATTTTGGCTATAATTATACGGTTGGTAGTCCGAATGCGAGTGGCTTGGAGCATATGGATGCGAGTGGAAGCCACGCGAATTTTGGGATGGACAACAGGGTGGTAATGGAGGTGGCTGAAGGTTGGGTGGTGGCGTTATTTGATGATGTCGCACCGATTGTTGTGAATTGGGATAGGAAACTGGATTGTTGTAAATGTTTTCGGGGATTTGATTGAACGGCTGCATTGGCGGGCCCCACGGTGAATAATTGGCCGAATGTGCTGATCCGCCACTATGACCAGAGTGTTGTGATGCTGTCATTAAACTATAAATATAAATATATAGAAGTTTAGAATAAAATTCAGATTTGTTTTTTCTTATATGTATTTTACTTTGGATGGATTGACAATCCAGAACCAGACCTTGAATTCTGCTGCGGTATTCGTTTTGTCATTGGTGGACTAGCTGGTGCGTAACAAATTCCAATTGTTTGGCCTTGTGGTATTGGTGGCGGATGTTCTGGTGGAGGTGGCAAAAATTCTGACCAGTTTGTGGGCACTTTAAAATTAAAATAATCAAAATTACACGTCAAGCCATAAGAACCTTCGGTGAAAAATATCTTACTTGGCGGGTACTGAGGATACGGCTGTTGCTGCTTGGGTTGTACACCATAACCCTGCACCAATGGATCTGAATGTGAACTCGATGTCCCCGACGAGCATATTTCATGTTTTGTACAACTATCATTAGAACCGATCAGCATTGTCGTTGCATACGGTGTAGGATTATCGGGACTTTTACGACAATTGTAGAATGTGCTCATATTTCGTGTATCAACCTCAGCATAATCTGTACCCGCATCGATATACGAGCCCTGCGACATACTTTGATTACCTAATAGTTTAGTTTCGCTAAGGCCGGAATCTTTATCCGTGTCACCAGATCTCCAACCCCGATCGATCCATAAACTATCCTTACCATTTACATTAAGCGCGGTAATTTCACTCGCATTAACCACTAGAATATATTTATAATTTAAAATAATTTGGCCATAATACATAAAAATAAGTGACTTACCAGTCAGGTGTCCCAAATCTTTAGTGTGATGATGCCTTCGTCGCAGTATCATAATAATACCAGCCGCGACTAGTACAATGGCAGAAAATATCGTGAGCACAAGTACAACAAACCATGTCTCGTTCACAATATTTGACGTTCGTTGTACATCATCGGTTGCGGTGCCACTAGGATGCGCACGCGGGGGCGTTATTAAATGTACCGGATCCATAACTAACGATACCGACTGTGAATAAGGACCGGCCCCGACTCGAGTATACGCGACCACACGAACATTATATGTTGCACCGGTTGTTAAATTATTCAACATAACCGACATTGTTGTCGAGTTAAGAGTCATTTGTGCCAGAACTTTAGATGAATTACCAGCCTTAACTTGAATCTTATACCCTAGTAGAACACCGTTATGATGTTGTGGCGGTGGTGGTGACCATCGTACCCAACCGGCTGTTAAATTTAACATACCGGTTTGAACGTTATCCGGCGATGCGGATGGTACATCCTCGCTAGTTTGGACAATTTTCGAATTGCTCGGTTGGCCTTCGACACTGCGATAGAATGGGGCTACAAAAAATTCGTATTTCGTGAATTTTTTCAAATTGGTCACAATGTGCGTGCCCGACAATGGATTAAGTACCGTGATAATATTGTACTTTTGTGAACCACCGCTTAAATCACGAAAACGAATATATAAGCCTTCGATGTAGTCTTCGTTCGTCAGTAGATGAATGTTCCAGTCAAGGCGGACCGATGTTGAGTTAACCGATTGCACATCGATTAGTTCGAGTATTTTTCCGCTGAGAACGGCACGGGCGGCGGTTAGTTCAGTTTGTGGTACGATACCATTTTCGACGCCCAACGTTTTTACGATGTCGGATATATTCGATGGTACCGAAAGTCCGTGGGTATTTTCAGCGCGGACCAAGAATATGTATGAAGTAGCCGGTTTCAGTTCGGAAATCTAAATAAATAATTAAACAAGACGTTAGTGTGTCGTTCATGAGGTTAGAATGCGTTAATAATATTACGGTAATTATTTCACTTGACACGCGATGAGCTGCGACCACCCATCCGGTTTGCAGATCAGAGCTGAAATATTCAACTGTGTATCCAATTAGTTGACTGGCACCAGTACGATCCTGACTCTTGCCCCACGATAATGTTACGCTACTCTCAGTGACGTTGACAATATGCGGTGTTCCTGGTTGTGAAGGGAATGTGCTTGGGTCTGGTGTTCGATGTAGAGTCGTTGGTGATGCACTCTTTTCGACCTTAAATTAGAAAAACCCGGGTTAAAATTTCATTTAATCATAATGTTCAAAATATAAAAATTTCTTAAAGAATACATATAGAGTTTCAGTAGTATTTCAAAAATAAATTGTGATGGCGTGGCATTGGGACACTAGCTGATAAGACGAATTATCTCTGCCACATCATTACGCTCAATTTCTCTCCAACAAGTTATTTCATAATTATGAACATGAGCATGAGAGTAGGCAATTTATTGAGACAGTTAAAATAATGAGGTTAACAATGTAGACAGCGTCAACAATATGAAGATATGTTTTAAAATTCCAAATCCCAAATTCAAAATTCAACAGTTTTTAAAATTTTAAATTCATAATTATAAAGGCGAAATTCCAAATTAAAAATTGAAAATTTAAAATTCCAAATTCAAAACTCAAAATCCAAAATTCAAAATTCAGAATTATAAATTCAAAATACAATTTTTAAAATTTCAAATACCAAATTATAAATACCCAATTCCAAATTCAAAATTCAAAATTCAAAAATCAAAATTCAAAACTCAAAATCCAAAATTCTAAATTCAGAATACAAAATTCAAAATACAATTTTCAAAATTTCAAATACCAAATTATAAATACCCAATTCCAAATTCCAAATTCAAAATTAAAAATTCTAAATTCAAAACCCAGTTTTTGAAATTCCAAATTCCAAATTTTAAATTCCAAATTTCAAAATTCAAATTCCAAATTACTAACTCTAAATTCAAAATTTAAAATTCAAAATTCAAAATTCAGCATTCAAAATTCAAAACTCAAATTTCAAAATTCGAAATTCGAAATTTAAACCTCAAAATTCAAAATTATGATTCAAAGTTTATATTTCAAAATTTCTAATTAAAAATTCAAAACTAATAATTTAAAATTTAAAATTCTAAATTCTAAATTCTTAATTCTAAATTCCAAATACAAAATTCCAAATTCAAAATTCAAAACTAAAAATTTAAAATTTAAAATTCAAAATTTATAACTCAGTTTTCAAAATTCCAAATTCGAAATTCAAAAATCAAAAATTCAAAATTCTAAATTATTAAATCAAAACTATGTTTTAAAAATTCCAAATTCCAAATTCAAAATTTCAATTTACAAACTCATAATTCCAAATTAGAAATTTGAAATTTAACCATACAAATTCAAAATTCAAAATGTAGTTTTCTAAATTCAATACTTAAAATTTAAAATTCTGAATTCCAAATTCCAAATTCAAAATTCAAATTTCAAACTTCAAACCTCAAAATTTCAAATTCAGAATTCAAAATTCAATACTCAAATTTACAAATTCATAATTCAAAATTCAAATTCAAAATTCAAAATTCTAAATTCTAAATTCCAAATACTAAATTCCAAAATTGGATTTTGGAGTTTAGAATTAATTCATAATTCATAATTAAAAATTCGAAACTCAAAATTCTAAATTTCAAATTCGAAATTCAAACCTCAAAATTTAAAATTTAGAATTAAAAATTCATAATTCCATAACATCATTTTTCAAAATTCCAAATCCAAAATTCAAAATTCAAAATTAAAAACTAAAAATACAGAAACCCAAATTCCAAATTCCAATTTTCAAATTCGAAATGCCTAATTTATCTTCAAAATTCAAAACTTAAAATTCATATTTAAAAATGTAGAATTCAAAATATTTAATTCAAAACTCAGAATATAAAATTCAAAATCAAAATTCAAAATTCTAAATTTAAACCTCAAAATTCAAAATTATGATTCAAATATCATATTTCAAAATTCATAATTCAAAATTCAAAAATAATAATTAAAAATTTAAAATTCTTAATTCTAAATTCTAAATTTCAAATTCTAAATACCAAATACAAAATTCAAAATTCGAAATTAGAAATGTAAAATTTGATATTCAAAATTTACAATTCAAAATTTATAACTCAGTTTTCAAAATTCCAAAACCAAAAATTCAAAATTCTAAATTATAAATTCAAAACTATGTTTTAAAAATTTCAAATTCAAAATTTCAAATTACAAATTCATAATTCCAAATTCGAAATTAAACCTTACAAATTCAAAATTCAAAATGTAGTTTTCTAAATTCAAAATAAAATCTAAGATTCTGAAGTTCAAATTGAAATTTCAAATCTCAAAATTTCAAATTCAGAATTCAAAATTCGAAACTCAAATTTACAAATTCATAATTCCAAATTCCAAATTCATAATTCTAAATTCTAAATTCCTCCAAGTTCAAAATTCTAAAATCCAAATTCGTAATTCAAAATTCCAAACTCCAAATTCTAGATTTGTAACTCAGTTTTCAAAATTCCAAATTCCGAATTCGAAATTCCAAACTAAAAATTCTTATTTCAAAACCCAGTTTTCAAAATCCAAATTCGAAATGCCCAACTCTAAAATTCTAAATTCCAATTTTGAAAATCACTCCTCAAAATTCAAAATTAAAAATTCAGAATTCAAAATTCAAAACCCAAATTTCAAAATTCAAAATGTAATTTTCTAAATTCAAAATTCAAAATCTAGAATTCCAAATTCCAATTTCAAAACTCAAAATTCCAAATTAGAAAATCAAACTTCAAAATCAAAATTTCAAGGTGTAAAATTCAAATGTAAAATTCAAAACTCCAAGTTCAAAATTCAAAATTTCAAAATCAAAATTCAGAACTCAAAATTCCCTTTTCACAACTCAGTTTTTAAAATTCCAAATTCCAAATTAATTCTAAATTCCAAAATTAAATTTTGGAATTTAGAATTAATTCATAATTCATAATTAAAAATTCGAAACTCAAAATTCCAAATTCCAATTTTCAAATTCGAAATTCAAACCTCAAAATTCAAAATTTAAAATTCGAAATTCATAATTCCAAATTCAAAACTCATTGTTCAAAATTCCAAATCCAAAATTCCAAATTCAAAATTAAAAACTAAAAATTCAGAATCCCAAATTCCAAATTCCAATTTTCAAATTCGAAATTCCAAATTCATCTTCAAAATTCAAAACTTAAAATTCATATTTAAAAATTTAGAATTCAATATATTAAATTCAAAATCAAAATCCAAAATTCTAAATTTAAAATTCAAAATTCAAAATTAAAAATTAAAAATTCAATTTCAAAATCCAAAATTCAAAATTAACACTCAACATTCAAAATACAAAATTAATAATTGAGAATTCATAATTAAAATTCAAAACTCCAAATTCAAAATTTAAAATTCAAAAGCTAAAATTCAAAATTCATAATTCATAATTCAAAATACAATCAAAACTCATTATTTATATTTTAAAATTCAAATATCCAAATTCAAAATTCAGAATTCATAATTTAAATCAAAATTCCAAATTCAAAACTAAAAATTTCAAATTCCATATTCCAAATTCAGAATTCAGAATTCAAAATTCAAAATTCATTTTTCAAAATTCTAAATTCAAACTTAAAAATTCAAAACGAAAAATTCAAAAGTCTAAACTCAAATGCAAATTTCAATATAACTAATCGGCCAATCACTAGATTTGACACTAACATGTTTCAGGTCGATCCTTTAAATAAAAATGATCTTTTGTATAACTGTAATAGTTCGGAATCAAAATTTGATATTTGCCAAGCATGCAAAATTTAAAGAATACATGGAAAGATCTTATAGGTTTTCGGAATTTTGGAATTTGTTATGGCGATTTGCGAATTTTGAACATCATAAGGGTATATCAATACTTCGTTGCCTTCGATGATTAAAATTCATTTCGAAAACATATGTATATATGTATTTATATACATAATTTAATTATGGACGCTAGAAACATGTCACAATAAAAATTTTCTATATTTTAAAACAAAACGTTTGTCGAAAAAATTTCTATAAACGATTTAACATTCAGCACGTCAAATTAACATTCAAATTTAGATCACTTGCAAAAGATATTATTTTATAAAAATATGTTGTTGTTTTCATATTTGCCGAATCATTCGCTAAATACCGCATGTATTTATGAAAGTATTATGGTGAACGTAACTATAATTTTTAATAAAAACTATTTTAAGCGATAACATCAATTTTTTCTCACCGTCTTATATTAAAAGTACATGTAGGTATATACATAAAACCAAAACCGCTTGCGGATTTGATATTTATTATTTATTAAAAAATATGCGAACGATACTTCCAAAATTCTAAACAAATTACTTTTGATCGTGCATACAACCAGAAAATACCATATTCAAAGAGTTTCTTTATATACTAAAAACCACGAATCTGATCAAAATAATAAAAAATAAAATTAATTAAAATTTTTTGGTATTTAGCACTGAGGTTGGTATGATGGTATTTTACAGAGAAAGAAAACCGCGAATTAATATTCGTAATTTCACTTATTTCAATTAAATTTTAGATACTACATAAATGTATACATCCAATTATGGCTCAAAAACATTTATTTATTAATTTAATCTTTGTACATAATATAATAAAACTATTATGTTACCATATAGGCTATAAACAGAGTTGGATCACAAAACATAAATCTCGTATACGATTCCAAATTAATTATCATAGATACAAGTACTGTGATATGAAACTGATTTTTCTATATAATTCGCTCGCGCTAATTTATTAAACTAATTAAATATTTTATTACTATTAGACACATGATTCACATATCTATATATTATGTGTATACATACCAACACACACACACACACAACAACCGACGTATAATAATAAACGACACCAATAAAGTAATTAACGTTTTATAATGAGACGTTAATCTTAGCGATTTGTAGTACATGTCATGATTTTTTTTTTTAATTTAATAACTTAATCATCATTTCATGCTGCGTGATGGTATATCATCGTTAAGTTTTATGACTGGATTTGTGGTTTCATATTCTTCCAATATTTTTTATTGTTCGACCCGCCGTACTGCATGTGGTGCGCTTTCTAATTTTTTTTATCATTCTGAACTTTAAATATATAGGCTTCTAATAATTGATTATATTTGTTGCGCTGATTTATTGAAGACTTAATATAACGCAAAACCGTGAGTTACATCATAATAACCTGGCTTGTAATTTGTATTCTATATATAGAGAGATATTGTTTTTAGCTCAACGCGTGACCACACTATCAATCTAACAAAATGTAGAAGATCATACAAATTCTTTTGGAAAAATACTTAAAAATGCTTCCTATAGACTAAACCCTAAACCTAGTAGTTTACAAAATTTATCGGTCATGTTATTCTCAAAAATGAGAAACTGTATTCATGAAATGAAATTTGTTGTGAACTGCAGATCATCGTTTCTAAAAAATAAAATCTGGCGAGTATAAAATTGGGTGGCCTGGCATTAAGTTTCCTGGCAATAATTTTTAAATTTTTCATTTAAAATTTGTTTAATTTTTTAATATAAATAAAATAAATTTTATATAATTTTAATCTTCACTTTTAAAACATTCTAAAATTTACAAATTATTGTTAATTGTGAATTTTGAAATTTTCAAAAAATAACTTTTACAGTGATAAAACCTTTTTTTTTTAAATATAACTCGTTTTCCGATTTTAAAAAGTTTGGAATTGATGAAATTTCAAGATTTTTTAGAGTTTTACAATTTTGAATATTTCAGATACCTATAAGTATAAGTACAAATATTATTTTTTAATTATCAATGTTATAGAATTAAAGTGAAACAGAATTTAAATTTTTTAAATAATAAAAATTTTAGTTTTTCGGAATTTTGATGCACAAAATTTAAATTAATTAATAATTTATAAAAAATTAAAGCAAAATGAATTTGCGCTAAAATTATTTTCTTGGTCTTAAAATTAACATTTTCCAGATTATGTTTTCAGTATTTTACCTTCGAGTAGAAATTCTAATTTTTCAAAAACTCAATTTTACAAAAAATTTAAAATTATTGGAGTGAAATTAAATATTTATTTTTAAAATTTAATTTTACAAAATATTTGCTCTTGTATTGAATTTAAAAAGATTGCATTCAGAATATGATCAATTAATCCAAATAATTCATCTTAACTAAAACCTTTTCAAATGTATAGGAACAACACAAGTTTGACATTTTCAAATCAATGTGAATTGTAAGAATCAGAAACTTTGATTATTCTGAAAAATTCTATTATTTCACAAATAACACAAATTTAAAATTACTAACTAAATTTTATTTTCAAAAAAATTTTATTATTTCTTAATTTTAAATAAATTAGCATTATTTTTTAAAATGAATTTATAATTTTAGTAATTAAAATTATCGGTTATTATTATAAGAATTTAATTTTTTTTATTAATATTAAGTTCTATTAGATTATTATAAATTCTTAAGAAAAAATAATGTTTTTAAATTTCTGACTGAAAAATTTCGAAAATTAAAATTAATAAAAAATTAATAAAATTTTAAATATTAATTTAATATATAAGTTTAATATGAATCTCTAATGTTATTGTTAAAGTTGTTAAAATTAAATTTGTTTTAAAAATTTACAAAATTATGAGTAAACCTCTTGAATTAGAAGACATACAAATTTATGTTTATACAAATTATTTTAATTTCTTAATTTGAAATAGCTTAACATTTTTGCAATATTTTTAATTGTTTGAACATTAATAGTTTTGAGAAATTTGAAATTTAGTTTACATATTTTAAAGAAATTTAATGTGTGAAATGGACCTGTGTTAAACTATATGTTAAAATTTTACAATTTAAGATAAACTGAGAAATTGTAAATTTTAAAATGATAAAGATTTATTTTTCATAAACATTTATTCCAGACCAATTATTAAATTTTTACTGAACATTTCAAAGTTTCAAAATAGGAAATTGTGACTCGTTAAAAATAATTTTTAGGAATTTTAGAATTTATTTTCTGACTGTCAAGATTAATTTGAATTTAAAATATTTTATAATTTTCAGAATGTATAACAGTTATATATTTTAAAATGTATGTAAATTGTAAACTTTGATTATTCTGTAAAATTCTATTATTTTACAAATTACACAAATTTAAAATTACTAGCTAAATTTAATTCTAAAAATATCCACTCGATTGGACATTAAAAAAAATGAGTTAGGAATTAAAATTCTAAAATTTATTTTTATACTTATCGAATTTAACCTTAAAATTTGAATTATTAATTATTAATTAGTTATTTAATTTTGAATTAAAAATTTTAAAATATTTTTAGAATTTTAAAATAATTTTAAGAAATATTAAATTATGAAAAATAATTTTTAATAATTTTAAGAGTTTAATTTTAGTTTTGAATAGTCAAATTAAATTTTAATTTTTAGTTGTAACAATTAGAAAATAAATTTTTTGAATTTATAGGATTATGTAAGTTATTAATTTTCATTCAATTCTACAGAATAAGTTTAAAGAAATCTGAGTTTTCTTTTCTATACTTTGAGAATTATTAGAAATAAATTTGTTTTAAAAATATACCCAATTCTACAGTTTTTGGAATTTTAAATAATTTTAAAATTTACAAAATGACAACAGTTTCTGAATTTTGTACTTCTAAGAAAATATGCAAATAAAAATTTAAAAAAAAATGTATTATGCCTAGGTTTAAAATAATTTAGCATTATTATTTAAAATGAATTTGTAATTTTAATAAATAAAATTATAATCATTATTAGAATTTAAAAAATTTAATTTAAATTAAATTCTATTATTTTATTAGAAATATCAAAGGTTTGGCTTTAAACTAGATTATTATAAATTCTAAAGAAAAAATAATGTTTTTAAATTTAGAAGAATAGAATTTTAAATTTTTAATTTAATATTTAATTTTAATGTGAATTATTTTTGTACCTGTGCTGTAAAGTTTTTGGAATTTAAATTGTTTTTTTAAATTTACAAAATGAAAAGAATGAATTTTGTAAATATGTATTTAAGACATACAAATTTATGTTTATACAAATTATTTAAATTTTTAAATTTGAAATAGTTATACTTTTTTTTAAATAATAAATTTTACAATATTTTTATTGGTTTGGACACATATAGTTTGAATTGAACAGTATAAGAGTTTTGAGATTTTTGAAATTTTATTTACAGATTTTAAATAAATTTAATATAAAAATTCTAACAATTTCAAATTTATTCAAGAAAATTTAAAGTTATTAGAGTGAAATTTAATTTTTTTTAATGATTTAACATTTTTTAGAATTATAAATTTTAATTTTTCTTAAATATTTGACAATTCTTGAATATATAAATTTTAAAATAATTTTAGATTGAAATTTTATTTCGAATTGTATAAGACAGTTATTACCCAATTTCCCACTGTTGTTTGAATTTGATTCTATGATTAAATGAATGTCAATAGTGGAATTCTTTAATTTTGTGAATATTAAAGATATAAAAATGAATTTTTTCAAAATTATTGTAATTTGTATAATTTAAATATGTAATTTAACATTTTTATTGAAAATAAATTTAAACATTTATCAAAAATTTAGGTGGCTTTGAAACTAAGAATTTTCATTTCAAATGAATTTCAAAATTTTGAAATTTTTTATAAAAATTTGAAATTTTTAGAATTAAATTTAAAGGTTTTTAATAATTATAAATTAATAGAATTTATAATAGTAACATATTTTAAACGGCATGTGAATTGTAAGAATCATAAACTTTGATTATTCTGTAAAATTTTATAATTTTACAAATCAAACAAATTTAAAATTATTAACTTAATTGAATTCTAAAAATATCGACCCGATTGGACATTTAAAAAAATGAGTTTAGAATTATAAGTCTTAACATTTATTATTATACTTATCGAATTAAACCTTATTAGATGTAAAAAAATTTAAATTTATAAAATTATAAAATTATATTGTGACAATTCTTACAATTTGATGATAAATTTTAAATTTAAAAAAATTCAAAGGTGTAAATTTTATTTTCGGCTGATTTACAAATTCCTAAATTTTTTTAGAATTTTAAAATAATGTCTTATAAATAAATAATTTTATGTCTTTAATTTTTTTTTTTAAATTTTGTTTTTTAGTTGTAATAACATTTAAAAGTAAGTTTAAAAATTTTACGGTATAAGTTTTGAGAATTTAGAAATATTCATTTATTTTATATTTTTTAATGTTTTAAGACAATGGCATAGTCTAATTAAAAATTGTTGAACATTTTTATATGTTTATATTAAGAAATATCAAATTTTTAAGATCAGATACAAATTAATTAAATATATTAATTGTTTCTATTTTGTAATAAATTTTGAAAATTCAAAAAAACTAAATTTTATATAATCCATTTATAATTAGGGCGTATATATTTTATTAATCTTAAATTACGATTTAAAATTTAATAATTTTTTTAAATTATATTTTTGTAAATATTTAATTGAGAATTCTCTATATAAATTTCTAAATAATTAAATAAATATCTAAATAATTAAAGATAAAAACAGATTGAACTTAACAATTTTTTGAAACTTATTAAAACAGTTTTAAAGGCCATTACTGGCCCCTTACTGAGTCAACAATTCGGCTCCAGCGGTTTCGATCCTGAGCATGGTCTTCATACTGTCTAAGACAATCTGAAGAGGCCAAGTCGTTCTCTACACCGTGGAGCCATCGTCGCCTGCAACGACCTCTGCGCCTACCATATGGTGGCTCTCCTTTCAGAGATCGCTGCACAATTCGTTTCGGATCAGCACGCAGAACGTGCCCGAGCCAGCGTACTCGCTGAGATCTTATTTCATGTACAATATCGGGGATCTTCATCAGATCTCTGATCTCGATATTGTACAGAGCTCGGTAGGTACCATCTATTTCGCGTTTTGGGCCGTAAATCACACGCATGACTCATCTCTCAAATGTAAGGAGCCATCTCTCGTACTCATCCGTCAGCGCCCAACTTTCACATCCAAACATAACAACGGGCCGCGATCAACGCTTTGTAAAGCTTCAGCTTCACGGTACTTGATAAGTGTTTAGATTTTAGCAGTGGCCTTAGAGGATACAAAGAACGACTGCCAGCTGCCAGCCGCACTTTAATATCCTCACCCACACTGTTATCGTGAGTGATAAGAGAACCCAAATATTTGAACCTCCTCACTCCCTCAAACGTGTGGTGGCCACTACTTAAATCTGGTGTGCCATTGTCCCTAAAACCAGAGATCAGGTATTTCGTTTTGGACTCACTGATCTGAAGTCCAACTGAAGCTGAAAACTCTACAAGCGGATCAAATATTTCTTTCACGCCGTTGCTATTCAGTCCAATCACGCATATGTCATCTGCATATGCAAGCACCTGATTGGACTGGCGATATAAGATGTTACGCTGCGGTGTTTCAGTTTTACGAAAGATGTACTCCAACATGAGATTAAAGAGTATCGGGGACAGAGCATCTCCCTGCCGAACACCCGAGTTAACTACAAAACTTGTCGATAGCCTGTTCTCAACTTTAACACAGCATTGGGACTGCGTCACTGTCATCCTACATAGTCGTATTTTTTTAAACACTTTACGATTATATAATTTAAATTTCAATAATTTTTATTTTATAAATTATAAGTTTACAAATATTTTTTCAATAATCTAAATGGTTTTAAAAGTAGCAATTTGCGATTTAATTTGATTCTAAGAATTACTGAATGCCAAAAATGATATTCTTTTGAATATTCAACTCATTTTTAAAATTATTGTAATTTGAAAAATTTAAATATGTAATTTAACATATATGTAATTTAACATATTTATTAAAATTAAATTTAAACACTTATCGAATATTTGCACTTGTTAGAACAGGAATAGTTTAGAAAATTTTAGGTGTTTTAGGAATTAAGAATTAATTATAACGCTTTCAGAATAAATTTTTAAATTTTTTATAAAGTTTTGAAATTTTTAGAATTTTAGAGGTTTTTAATAATTATAAATAATAATTTTATAAATTGTTGTTAAATAATTTATTTGGTCTTAAATTTAACAATTACACATTGTATATTTAAGAAAATTAATTTTAAGAATTTTTCCAGTGAAAAATAGTTAACAATTTTACATTTTTTCAAACTAAATTTAGAGCTGTTCGAGTGAAATTTAAGATCTTTTATTAAATTTAAGTTGAACCAACAGGTTTGTAAACCATCAAATAAATTAAAATTTTTAATTTTTTATAGGGACTTTTGTAAACTATATTATCAATTTTACATATTACTATAGCTGACATATTTAAAATTTTAATAGTTTGAAGTTATAAAATTTAATTACGACCATTTCTTAATTAACTTTTCTGAATTTAAAAATTATTTTATTAATTTTAAGAATTTGTAATTGGTTATTAATTAATTAATTAAATTTATAAATAAATAAAGTTACAGTAAAAATAAAATTTTCTTCTTTATTTTAAAATTTTTTGAATACATACAACTTTTAAAATATTTTAAATGTTACAACCTTTTAATAGTTGTAAGTAGATTTTAAAGTTAAAATTTAATTTTTATGTAATTTTACAGTTTTTTGAATTCAATTTAATGTCAAAATTTAAGGAATGACATCTGTTTCTACAAATTCAGCATTTGAAAAATTTGTGTTGTTCCAAATGTACAAATAAGTTTAAACATTTTACGGTAAAAGTTTTGAGAATTTAGAAATATTCATTTATTTTATATATTTTATTGTTTTAAGTCAAAGGACTAGTAAATTTAACAATTTTTGAACATTTTGATATGTTTATATTCAGAGTTAAATTTTGTAATAATTACGAAAAATTAGTAAATTCAGATATTTTAGAAAAATTAATTTTTTAAATTTCTTAAAACTGTAGGTAAATTCACGACATTTTTAAATCTAATTTTGATGACTTCCTATGCTAATTTTACGTTTATTGAATTGATCTTTAAATGTTTTTTTGAGGACCACCAAATGTTAATTTGTATATAAAATTATGTTTTAACTAGGCACTTACTGAGCCCCCAATTATAAAACATAAAGCCAATAACCATAGTAGAGTTACCCACCAATCCAAAGATAATAAAATCGTTGAGCTGTTTGCATTCATTGAGATAAAAAATAAAATAATTCACGAACATCAAATAAACATTAATTTATGTGCAAGCGGCCATAAAACATCACGCACAACGACTATCATCAACTGGACTAGCTATTTAACATTCCATTTGTTATCCACAAATAAAAAGCAACGAACTTGAGCTTTTATTACCCTCCCAAAGATTTATAATATACAAATAAAAAATTAAATAAAAAATATATAAAACATCTCAACACAGAGCATGTAATATGTATATATGTGTATGTTGGAGGCTATACAGTTAACATTTATTATATTCTGGGATTTTACAGTAGCCATAAATCTTTCGCCAACTTCATCCATCCAATTTTAAAAACGAATATAAAACAAATAATGAAACATAAAAAAGTTTAAAACAATTTTAGTTTTTTTTTGTGTTTATATAGAAACCTCTAATTTGATTTAACAACAACAACCACCATCACCACAACAACAACAACAACAAAATGAATCCAGAACACCCAGAATACACCAAGTTTTAATTAAAACCTTAAAAAAGCAACAACAAATAGAACAATTTCATCTATCACTCATATAGCGCACAAATTCTAATGAAATTTTTTCAACACCCAAAGAAATGTTGATGAAAAAACCAAACAATTTTCCAAGCTCTTCATGTTCGGTGTACATAAATATTAATGCTAACCGCACAATAAAAATAACAAATATAACAAAATTTTGCACTAGCCTAAAGTATTTTAATTTTTTGTTATTATTATTTGTGGAAAATTGCATCAGTTCCCAACATTGGGATTGGGAATATAATGTGCATGGTATTTATGGTACAGAGTTGGAAATAAAAATGAAATTATTTCTAATCGGATACTATCCGCAAAAAAATATTTCCAACCATATATGTATGTATGTACCTCAAACACCTCAACAAGAGTAATTGTGTTGTTATTTATTGTACACAAAAACAATATAAATTTTAGTTGACAACAACAACACATACATATTTAGTCTCAACAGTAGTTTAGTAAATAGTTTTTTGTTGTGTATCGTCTATATGCATTTTTCGATTTACATTGTCATACTCATAATGAACAAAAAAAAAATTATTTTAGAGCTTTCAACAAAATATATTACAATATAAATTGTATGATGTGTATGCATACACAAAACCGCATAATATTTAAGTATTTTTGATAATCAAAACATCATCAACATATGAAATGAAAAGATGCATAAAATTACATCGTACGCGTTATAATGGCGTGGCTGATGAAATCCTTCGAGGCAAACACAATTATTTTTTTTTAGTTTGTAATTGAGTTTTTAAATAGTTTTTATGTACACGGTGATAATAAAATGTTGAAATGTAATTATAAATAGAATATACAAAGTATTTTGTTACTCACCGTTAAAGATGCACTCCATGATGTTTCACCGCTTTCGGATGAGGCGGTACAGGTGTACAGGCCAGAATCGTTTATTTGTAGATCTGCAAAACAAAAAAAAAAATTTTAATGCCTTAGTTTTTTCAGAATTTGAGATCAAACACTCTGATTTCATAGCTTAA
This sequence comes from Tipula unca, assembly GCA_951394425.1. Classification (NCBI taxonomy): domain Eukaryota; kingdom Metazoa; phylum Arthropoda; class Insecta; order Diptera; family Tipulidae; genus Tipula; species Tipula unca. The sequence continues at coordinate 197,253,532 of OX596381.1, forward strand.
CATTTGCCTAACGTTGTCAATTCATAAACTTTTTTAACGAACGTTGAATTTATGAAATTGTTAAAAATATTTTTCTAGAATGGTCCTGAAACCTACAAAGTCACATTTAACGATTTTTTTTTCAAAGTGACAAGTAATTTAACATTTGAAGATACTTTTCTGAATACCTGATAATGCTAGAATTGCGCCAAAATTTAACGTGGATAGATAGAGTGATGAGGCGTGTAAATTTGGCCAATTTAAGGAAGTTTCGCGCCTACCTAACATTTGTCATGGTTCAAAATTAGTTGAAAATTACGACAAATATTAGCAAAAATTACCAATTTTGTTAATTAGCGAGCTAAACCATCAATAAAAATAAAATGTTAAATTATTTAGAAAATATTAAAAGTTTGAAGAGAGTTTGCACGATACACCACCACTTCCTATACTCAAGAAACTAATAACCGGGAAAAAGCATCAACCGAATTAAATCACGTTTATGTAATTTGTCCTAAATCTGTCATAAAATACAACAAAAATAATTTCGATTTTCATGTGTTAGTGTGAAAAGGAGAATATAACGAATAACGTCTCGATTTAACGAATTTTTTCACTAAGAATATTTTCCTAATTTTCTTGGGGAAACCATAGGAAGCTAACAACATATCAAAGTATACACAAAGATGAATTTTGGTCTGAGCTATCCGAAAAATATTTCAATTTTGTTTGCTTCCTAGGATTTTCCCAAGAAAATTCGGAAAAATCATATAATCGATATCCTAAACCCCCTAATCCTCTACATTTTCAATATAGAAATATTTTTCGTATAGCTTAGATCCAATGACTTTAAATTCTTAAAAATCTTTTAAAAATAATACTTTTGTATATTAGAGCTTTTTCAATGGACCAAAGGTCTTCAATTTTAATGTTCAAGAATTTTAAAGCTCTGTATGGGTTTATGGCGCCTGTACAATTAAGTCTATAAGAAAACATACTAAAAACAAACTTACCACTAACGAATTTCTGAAATTTGGCAATTGAGCTTTCTAAATATATCATATTGCAAAATTAGCAGTTTTTAGTAATTTTAACAAAATTCATATGCATTAAATCAATAAGCTTTATAAAGCTCAATTATCCTTCTGTCAAATTTGAAATTTCACAATCATTTAGGAGCAACCCTTATGCCAATAAAATCGTTTAATTCTATTGCAAGTAGTATAAGACCTTTTGCTATCCCAATTAATACATATAAAAGCTCTATGAATAATACAATTTTAAAAAGCAATTGGACATTTTATTATTATTTATCATGATTCTGCAGAAAATAAATCTAAAGTTGGTGTTAAAATTATGGAAATCATCCAGTTTGATTTCAAAATTCTTAAAGCTTTCAGATAAATCTTTATAATTTTTTGTGGTTATGCGCTTAAATATAATTTTGGTTTGAAGTTTAATAATTTTAACATAACAAAAGCTTCCTACTGTTAGTATTAGTTTCATTCTGCTATTCAAATTTTATTTTGTCTGTATGGAGGCAATACAAAATAACGAAAATGCTGTTGTTTAAAAGATTACCGAAAATTAGGTTTAAATTCCTCGGATACATTTTATTAATTTGGTTAAATAAACCCTCGATATTCTTCAGATAAATACTGGCCAATGTTCTTTAGGGCTTTCCTTTATGAGAAATTTAATTTTGTGTGAATTTGTTCCAAAATATTGGCTCAACGCCATCCTTAGAGATATTATTACGGCGCTATGCCATTTTTATTTGATGTATGTACGAATACATTCAGGAAAATAAAGTTTAAAGATTTGAGTTTTTTTAAGCAAGCTCAAAAATATCAATTTATTAAAAGTTTAACTACTGAAGAATATTCGTGATTTGAACTTTTAATTATCAAATTTGTTTGTATCTTAGAGCTTTTTAAAATGGGTCAAAGGTTTATAATTTTAATATTCAAATAAATTTAAAGCTTCGTATGGGTTAATTGCGCCTGTATAAACAAGTCAGAAAGTGCACTAACGACCTTCCGAATTTTAGCAATTTAGCTTTTTTCAAATATATCATATTACGTAATTAGAAGCTTTCAACAATTTATACAAAAATTTGTAGTAGAAGCTCAGGTTAACTTAAATAAGTGAATCTCGTTGAAAGTTTAAAAGTTTTATTTAAAAGAAACTTATTTATAACGCGGTTATAATTTTGTAATATACTAATTACAGTATAAAGCTCAACTATTCCTCTATCAAATCAATTATGATGTTTTCATAATCATTTTACACAGAGAGTTTTGATAATTCAATTAGTACATAAAAATCTCTATTAATAATATAATTTTTAGAAGTAATTGGGAATTTTATTATTAAAAGCTTTCAGTTTGATTTCAAATTTTCTTTTTTCAGCACCAAGGCAATATAAAGTAGACTTTGGGAAAATTGTAGGAATGTAATATCTTAAAGCTTTCATATAAAAAATAACAACATGTTGTTGTTAGGCCATTAGAAAGCCCTTAAATTTAATTCAGGTGATTGTAAGTTAAGAAATAAAGCCCGTAGGCTCCTAAACCTTTTTACAATAAATACAAAAGCTTAACTAATAACATAATCTTTTACAATGCTACTTGAATTATTTTTAGTAGGAAAGGAAAAAGCTCGCTTGTATATAGCTTGTGAATTAAGAGTTTCCAGTTGCTACTGCACAAATTAGTTTATGTTACTTTTCAAATTTTATTTTGTCAGTATGGAGGCATTATATAAGAACGAAACTATAGTTGTCTAAAAGATTAGGTTTAAAAGCTCTGAGATAAATATTATTAATTTAGTTGAATAAACATTTAAAATTCTTTGGATAAATAGTGGCCAATGTGAAACTAGCACAATGTCATCTTTAGGGCTATTAAGGCGCTTTACAAGTTTTTCTCAAAGCTCCAAATTATCAATTAACTTAAAGTTTAGCTACTGAAGAATATTCGTGAGCTGTACGGTTTTTTATCAAATTCTTTTAAAAATAATAATTTTGTAGTTTAGAGCTTTTTAGATAGGGCAACGGTTTTTTATGGTAATGAACAATAATCTAAAAGCTTCGTATGAGTTTATTGCGTCGGTTAAATTAAGTCTGAGAGAGGACCTACCAAAACCTAATTTTTCCACTTACGATTTTCTGAAATTAAGGTATTGAGTATAAATATATCATATTCCGAAATAAGAAGCTTTCAACAATTTATACACAAAATTGATATTCATTAAATCAATAAACTGTATGCGTTTTAAAAACTATGATAAAACTATTCGGGATTTGATTGAAAGCTCTCAGATTATTTGTAGTAGAAGCTTAGCAGCCTAACTTTAATTAGTGAATCTCGTTGAAAGTTTAAAAGTTTTAATTAAAGGAAACTTGTTTTTCACGCGGTTATAATTTTCTAAGTATACTAAGTACGTTATTACGTACTTAGCGTTCGATACGATTACTAGTGCTTGTATCAAATTTGGCATCGAATCTACCATTGTCAAATGGATTGAAATTATGCTTAAATCTCGCATTGTGATCTCCGTGCTAGATGAAAGCTCGGTTTCATTTAGGGTAAGTCAAAACTGGTAAAGGATTTTTTTGCTGGAACCCAATTAGGTTCCGCACTCAATGCCACAAAGGGCCCATGGGGCAAACCTTGGATTCTATCAAATTACGCACACGTGTTCTGCACCGTTAGCAAATTGGAGAATTTTTAACCAAGGCAGAGAGGATAGTAAATGCACAGGAATTGTCCTGGAATTAAACACAAACAATCTATTACAGTCGAAAGCACGGCAGCTGCCGATGAAGTGTATGCTATCATTATCATCTTCAAGGAATTCGTCACATACGCAGCTGCAGGTTTAATTTCTGCCATATTGTCTGCGATTTCATTACATTCAATGCCACAATGCGCAAGTACCCACGAGACCGTAACTTTGTTATTACGGCAGAGAACATTCAAAAAATTCTTACAATCCTTTACCAGTTTTGAATTGGTCAAAGGATTATTTAAGGATTATTTAAAATTCTCCAATTTGCTAACGGTGCCGAACACGTGTACGTAATTTGATAGAATCCAAGGTTTGCACCATGGGCCCTATCTGGCATTGAGTGCGGAACCTAATTGGGTTTCAGCAAAATAAAAAAAAATAAAAAAAACGACGTTAGAAAGCTCAACTATTCCTTTATAAAATCAAGTATGATGTTGTTTGAAAAGCCTTTTGATTGTAGCGCAAGTAACACAGAGCCTTTTGATATACCAACTAGCACATATAAAAGCTCTATTGATAATAGATTTTTTAGAAGCAAATGGATATTTTAAAGCTTCTTAAACTTTGGGAAAATTGTAGGAGTGTTAAAGAGTTTTCAGACTTACAAAATTAAGTCTGAAAGCTCCTAAATCACTTTGCTGTTACTTAAAGCTTTATGGTTAAAGCACAATAAATACAAAAGCTCAACGGAAAAAATAATTTTTCGCGACTACTGGTAATATTATTATTTTGGAAAATAATTGTCTAAAATAATATCAGGTTTAAAAGCTCTCAGGTAAATCTTATTAATATTTTATGGTAGAATATTTTGCTCAGATAAATATTGACCGATGTGCTATAGGCGTTTCCATTTTGGTAAATCCAGGTTATGTGTGCATTAAAAATCTTATATCTAATTAAGAAGCCAAACGTCGTTAAAAATAAATTGTAAAATCCAATTAAAATTGGACGATGTTTGATATATACAGGCAGTATTTTAATAAGTTAAGTACACAAATTTTAGCTCAGGTATAGCTTCGAGACAATCTAAATTTTTGGTATTTACCCAAAACACTTTAATTTAACTTTCCGTAACAAAAACAAAAATTAAATTAAAATCTAGAACCATATTACATATTTCGATGCGATATCCTTTTCAACATCCCCGCAGTTTTTTTTTTTTCATTTCTTCTTAATTTCCATTTCCTTCAAGTACTTAATAGCTTTCCGTATTTTTACGTAAATTAAATTTCGTCTTATCAATTTCAAACTGTTTTTGTTTTTGTTTGCTGTAATGCGCACGCTATTGTTATCTTTGTGAAACTCCCGCGAAATTTTTTTGTTTTTTTAATCAACTGGGTTAATTTAAATAAAATTTAAATAATAAATTTGTAGCTATCCCTCGCGCGCGCAAAAATAATTTTTTTAAAGCGATGAACCTTTTTTTTTTTTGTTGATGATGGTGAATTGGTTGTTGTTTTTGTTCGGTTTGTTTGTGCCCAGATATATATATTTAGCGAACGGAAAACGTGAAATTGATCCGCCATAGCGGGCGTACTCTTCGAAATTAAGATATATAATCTTTATGTTGATATATCCAAATACGGGTAGATAAATCATCCAAAACAATTCGTCGACATAAATTTTAATTAAAAATCCGATAAATATCAACAAAACAATTTTTTGTGGTTGTCATCGATGAATAATAAACCAACTATATACATATACATTTATATATTATGATTCATTGCTATCTGGATTGTATACGAATATAGTTTGTTATCCGGCTTTCGATCTTTACACATATAACTCGATAGATTTTGTTGCCGCGTCAGTCGTTCTCAAATCTATGTTGTTAATCTCTATATAAAGTTATATTGGAAATCGTGAAACACTATTTTGTTTTGTTAACGCAGATTTGTCATCGCAGATTCGTGAACTCGATTTGGGGCCAAGATTTGTTTGAACATGTGCGATGTGTGTATATATATATTTATAACTCTTACTACAATTTTTATTTTATTTTATTATAATTGCATCGATTTACTCGTATATCCATGTAATTAATTCATTACCAAACACAACTACATAGAAACATAACATAAATAAATTACAAGACGATAAAATTAAGACGACTGACTATCAAATGGAATAATTTTCATTATTACACTCGTTTCTCTTTAATTTAATATTTAACTGTTTTTGTTGTAATTTTATAATTAAATTAAAGAATTTTTATAAGCATATATATATTTATATATACATATACAACAAGCAAAACAATTGGAAAATATGTTCAACCATAAAATTTAATGTTAGATCATAAATATTAACTTAATTGTTATTTTACTTATTCTTCGTCTTATTTCCTTGCTGCTGCTCCATCTGTAAATTTATTTGTTTGAGCTATTTGTTTGAATAAAATAACAACACTGTACACACATATATAAAAGAGTTAAGACTCTCGAGTAAATAAAACTCCATAAAATAAATTAAAAACGGTTAATAGTATATATCTATCTATATATTTGTCTTGAGATTAGGGATTCGCCTGACAAACAATAAAAGCTTAGCTACGAGTATACATGGTATACGACGAACAAAAATCTTTTGTTTTTATTTATTTTTTGGGCTTTTCTTGTCTCCCGGCTCCGCATTGAAAATCGAGGCAAATAAATAATAGAATTAACAAATTACATTTTTTTGAGTGTGTTTTGAGAAAGGCACACACACAATCACAAACTCAAGACAAAAAAAAAATTAAAAAGCTTTTGTATTTCAATTTTCCTGTTGAGAAATCTATGTACTGTGTTGTTGTCGAGAAATAGGAAACTGAATTTTTCATGCGTAAAATTAGATAACTGTATTATTATGTAATTTAGAATTAAATGTTTTAAATTCATTTTCCAACAACAAAAAAACAACAACAACTAAATGGGATAGAGTTTAAAGGAAGATGGATATGTTTGTTTAGTTTTCGTTTTGGGGAGATATGGATGAGATTAAAATGGTTGTGTATGTACATCAGGTGGAGGAAAATTGTTGAATTATTCAAAGACTTATGTTTGATATATTTATACAAAAGGCTGAATGGTTAGTTAAATAATTGTAATTGTTTGACAAATATCCATTAAGGACAGTAAATGTAACGCACTAAAAAATTACACAGTAAAATTTGATTATTTCCACAATTGAAATTTATACAAAATTAGAATCTGAGATGCTTCGTAAGTTTTGTGCCGTACCATTTCTAAGGATTATAGACCAACTGCATTAAAGAAAGTTTATGCACTTAACGTTCGGTTTGGTCTAACATATATTGGTCTAACATCGTTCGGTCTTATATTGTACTATATAAAACGAATATTTTTGGCCATCTTATTGCATACGCCAGTCTTCCGAGCATTCTTGTCACTATAACATTGATTTAATTAGTCTCATACCAATTTATTTCGTCTTTAGAGTATTTTAAACTGCCTTATTCAGGCCAAATCTTTGGTTCTAGACTAATTCATCATAAGCAATTCATCGCAAGCAATTTACCGTTACCAAAACCCGATAAACCATACCACAGCAGCGTCGTTTATCACGATAAATTTCTGAGATTTGGACTACTAGATGAGGATTAGGCTATTTCTTGATGGATTATGATAAATCTCAACAAGTTCAGCGATTTTAAATTATAAAGTTCTGATGACCAATTTTGAATGCATGTTGAAGGGCACTGGGATTATAAAATGATTTAAGAATGAACTTCCGGCTTACGTATACTGAAACTTAACTGAGCTATTTCTTAACCGATTCTGATGAAATTCGACATGTTGGATTGAAATGGGATTATAAATTGATTTTTGGTTAAAGTTCTAGAATATTATTATTTGTGGGGAATTCAAAATGATTTTTATATCATATCAACTGTAATGAAACTAGGCTATTTCTTGAAAAGTTAAGTTAAGTTAAATCTAATTAAATTAAAACATTTTTTTGTTTCTATTAAAGAAACTTAATTTTAATCAGTGAAGGCCTTTCCAAAATTTCAGCCGAATTACATCATAATCGGTTAACAAATAATCTCACAATTCATTTTTAAATTCTGTTTCCATCGAACAGATAAAGTTTCGTCAAATCGGCTGAGAAATGGACTAGCCCTGTTCTAGTTGGCCATATTCAAGAATTGTATTCAAAAAATATGTAATCGCACTTTTTCCAAATTAAAAATTACTTAAAAATCCTATTTCAATCCAACACGTTGAATTCCATCATAGTCAAGAAATAACCTTGTTCCGTGTTCCAGAACTACTGCCGCGAATAATTGTTATCGCGTTGAATTTCAGAAGATAAATTGCTTGCGATAAATCGCCTGGTTACCAAAACTTTACTGGTGGGTGAATCATGTTAACGAATTATGGTCAAAATATGATTCTGTAGCCATTCTTTTATGTACACACTCGACGCTACTGTGGAGAATGTCACAAAGACCTGGCAAAAACCATGAGTGAACAACTGTAATTCTCTTGCCATCTTAACTCTTTTTGCAAATTTATCTAAGTTGAATTGCTTATATTTAGCGGGAGCGCATTGTCACTATTTTTGGCGAGTAATTTGATATTTTGACCTGCTAATCTGTTTGAAATCCAATTCCACGTATAGGTGTCCATCAAAATACATTAATTAAATGTCGTTAAAACTTAGTCATAGAGCAGTTTGGTACGGTAACTGGACAAAGTTCTGTTTATCTGAACGGTTTGATTTTTTAATAACTCCGTAACTCATAGGCTTCCTGAACTAGATAACAATTTGGAAAATTAAAGAAACTTTTACTTACGTCAGTCGGAATTAAATAAATGTCATGATCAAAACCAAACTAAATTTCAGAAATTTTTTCCGATTTCACTCAAATTATAAATAAATTTCACTCATTTTTTCCATTTCACTCAAAACTTGCACTAATTCAATTTTAATTTATTTCAAATTATTTGACTCAAAACAATAATATATTTTTCGGTCTTACTCAATTGATCATGAAAATGTGGCCAAAACAACCATTAAAACCAAAATAATCGTATATGGAATTCACTCAAATTGTTCAAATTTATTTCATGCAATGTAACGTATCGTACTTGTCTTATATGTCGCCTAAAACCACTCTTCGTAATAGTTTTATCCTATCTTCCACAGTTTTACCAGTTTGATATTCCGCTCGATTTGGATGCAAAATGATATTTGTTACTCAAATATTATCGATTTCACTCAAATTATTTTCATGTAACTCCACTCAAATTTATTACAATTAAACATTCTTAAATTTAAACATGTATACTCTAGTGTTTAACGTTAAGCTACGTCACTCAATTAACTTAAACCGTTTTTATTCAAAATGTTAATGGCCATTTCACTTCAATCAAAGTCGTAACTCACAGAAAAAAGAACCGTAATACAAGTAAGTTCAATAACCTAAACTGCAATGAAGATAAAAAGTATATTTTTGGGGCAGATCGAACGCCTGCCGCATAAATAGTATGTGACCGCACAAAACATAATGTTATCCTACCAGTATATTATCCAGAAATACTGAAACACTGATCGGATCATTGATGGTACATGGCATAGGCTTTCTAATTCCATATACTGGATGGGCCATCTGTTAGTTCTTTTTCTATTTGTCTACAGGCCTGCATTCGAACATCAAAATTTCCGATGACTTTTTCCAATAAAAGCGGATAAATGACCTCAATTTCCGCTCGCATAATGTTTCTAAGATTTGGAATTGTTTGTGGATGATTATAGCATAAACCTTACCTTTCAAATAACCCCACAAGAAATAATCAGGTGGTGTTAAATCCAGGCTTCTTGGTTGCCAAGGAACTTTACAATTTCTTGAAATTATGCGATCAGTAAATTTGGTTGACTAATTATTGCTTTAAATTTGTTAAATTAAATATTCCACCTTAAGTTACGTTTTGACATTAAGCGTCCAAATTAAGTTCAAATATCGTGGTAAAAATCTACTCATCGGTATAAAAGTCGCTACGGCTAATGATTTGGTTAGGTAAAATTTTACCAATATTTTTGGACTTGAGATTTTTTAAATGATAATTCAAAATGTATCATTTTTCAGGAGATAGAATTGAACAGCTTTGTAAAATTTCGGAAGAAGAGGGTAATGTGCAAGTGTTGAAGTTATCATTGCCGATAATTTGGTTATAGATAATTTATTTCTAAACTGAAGAGGAATCTTATATATAAATTTAAAAAATTCCCGTTTAGGTCGTGTGTTAACTGGGCGTGTGTTAACTGGGAGACATTTCCGGCATGGAAACCCGCCTACAGTTAAGCTCTTTTCTCCTAATTTATTGAATTTTCATCTCTAACGGCTGCCTTATAATAAAATCAGATATTTTTTATTGGCTTAAAGGTAGCTGGTACATGATTGTGAAAACATCATATTAAATAGAAAGATACTTGACGGCTTTTTGCCGTAATCAATGGTTAACAGTTCTTCAAGTAAAACTATTAAACTTTCAACGGGATTCACTTATTAAAGTTAAGTTGCTCAGCTGCTACTACAAATAATCTGAGATCTTTCAGTCAATGCCAGAAAATTTAAAAGGGTTCAAAATAACTTTAAGGTTTAATGAATATCAATTTTTCTTATAAATTGTAAAAATTGTGAAAATCTTATCAGAACTTCCAACTTATTAAACTTCCTGAACATATTATAAAGCTTTGCTCTGAATTTGTGTACGCAATTTTGATGTATAGATTTAAAAATGTCGAGAAAAGGTTAAAGCTTTCCTCGCTAAAGCACACAAGTCATACTTCATAAGCTTACGAAAACCTCTAAACATAATATTTAAAGCTCTAAAATAATATTCATAACAATAATGGTAATAAAAACATTTGATTAAAATAAATCTGGGTCAAGTCGGGCAAAGCTTGACGGAAAGCTAATAATTTATTATTCGAATAATTGAAATTTTAAAATAATATTTCATTTCCTTGCTGAATTCGTAAAATATTCTAAGCTTACTAATTTCCGAATTTTTAAGTTTTGCTAAATTTAACAAAATCGCGCTATATATTGGAAATTTTCCAACTTATAAATATTTTTTGTAAAACACCTTTTCTAATTGGGTATTTTGTCAAATCCCATTAATTCCTTATTATCACAGCTAAACAACAGTGAATATTTGAAAAACCTTCTTCTTCATTTTTTTAAAATTCAATCTTTCATTAAATTTACAGTTATTTATTAGAGAGTGGAAGGACTCTAGCAAGATAAATTTTCAAATTCGTCATAAAGAAATCTGCAATTTGAATCAACAGAAAGCAGCTTGCGTATAAAATTAACATATCCCAGCATAAAAGCTTTGACATTTTACTCGTTTTGTAGGAATGCTTACCGTTCATATTTTCGCTTGGAGAAGGGAATTTTAATATAATAATGGGTTTCTATAATTGAGATTCAATGATCGTATTGAAAGCTCTATAAATTTATAATTTTCTGAAAAAGCTCTAGAACAAAAATTTCATCTGTATACACGTTAAGCTGATTATTATTACAACTATTAAATAGTTGAAGAATGAGGAAAATTGTGCTTACGCAAAGCTCGATTTTTGCAAAAAAGCTCGGTCAAAAAGCTCAAAAGTATTCATGAAATATAATTATTAATTTTGCTTGAATAAAATGAATCTATCTATAGAAATCGAAAAGTGAAAGTTTTCAAATTTTTGTTCATGGACTTTTAACTTCATGTTTGAAATTAAACGATTTTTGTGGATTTTTTATAAAAGTTCTTAAAAATTCTCCAATAAATTAAATTCTTTCCAATTATTGAATTTCTTATTAAATCGTTTTGGTTTGATTGAAGTTGTGATTCAAAGTATTTTGGCCTAGAAATTTTATTTAAATGTTAGAAGACGATTCTGAATTAAAATTCAATTCAAATTATGAATGTAAGTTGAAATTTGTATTTGGACTAGATTCGTAGAATTGAAAATTAATTCTATAGCATATAAAACGTTAGTGTGTGTGGATGGATATATTGAAAATGTTAAAACTCAGTTTTCAAAATTTGATCTAAAAATTCGAATTTTCCAACAGTAAAGATCAAAATTTTCGAAATTTCGATTCAAAAATCATAGTTGGTCAAGTTCTTCGACATTTATTGAGTATACCAAATAAGAAAGATTACAAATTTTCAAAATTTCAACTTTTTCAATATCATTTAAAATTTTTCAATATTCAATTTTAATTTATATACAGTTTTAGTTTAAATTGAATTCATTAGGTTAAGGAATTTAAAAATATGGAAATTTAGAAATTTAGAATTTAGAAATTCGAAAATCCGAAAATAGATGAAAATTTGTAAAAGAAATTTTTTTAAGAAATTCAGGAATAGTAGAAATTTTAGAATGAAGAAATCGACAGTGGTTGGTTGACGGCACACAGGAATGTTATAGTATTTGTATACACAGCAATAATCCATATTCACAATAAATAATTCTTTATTGGAAGCTTGATAAATTTATAATTTGTTGAAAAAGCTCTAGAACAAAAGTTACATCTGTATACACGTTAACCTGATGTAGTTTATTAAATTGTTGAAAAGTGATCAAAGCTTTGCTTACTTAAATCAAAATGTTTACAATAAAGCTCTAACAAAAAGCCCTATAATAGTCACATATGAAATATAATTATTAATTTCACTTGAACAAAATGAATTTTTCTATAGAAGCCGAATAGTGAAAGTTTTCTAGTTTTTGTTTGTTAATATTTAAGTGAAATTTCAACATAAACGACTTTTGTGGATTTTTCTTAAAAGCTCCAAAATTGTATGGCTATATTCGGAATTATGTAACATTCGAGGATTAGCCTCGGGTTTAGTTTTGGGCTTTAGAATTAAAATAATCAATTTTCATTTTAACTTAATTGCTAAACCAAGCTTTTAAAGTTCCCCAATAAATTAAATTCTTCCAATTTAATTGAATTGAATTTCTTGTTACAAATCTTTTTGGTATGATGGAAATTTTGATTAAAAGTACTTTGACCCAAACATTTCATGTAAATGTTAGTAGACGATTGATTCTGAATTAAAATTCAATTCAAATTTTGAATGTTATTTAAAAATTTGTATTTTGACTAGGTTAGTAAAATTTAAATTTAAGGTTTCAAAATTCGATTTAAAAATTTTCCTACAATAAAGTTCAACATTTTCGAAATTTGGTTTTAAAAATTGTAATTTTGTATACTTGAGTATGTGCAAGTAAGATTGAAAATTTTCAAATTTTCAGCTTTAAAACTTTATAAATTTTGAAAGTTTTTGGGAAAATATAAAATAATCCAGAAATTTAAGATTACAAAATGTAGAAATTTAAGAATAAAGATCGGTTGCATCAACGATATACATGACGTTGTTTGAGATGTTAAAGTCCCATTTAATGAACATTATAATATCTATTAGAGGTATAATGTATACACAGCAATAATCCATATTCACAAAAAATAATTCATTATTTAATAAAATATATAATAAATAAATAAATCAATAATTATATTTGTTTGCATATTTTAAATTTAATTTTATATATTTTCATAATTTGGTCAATCAAATTTAATGAAGCATTAACTTTATGTATTTTATGTTATTGTTGTGTATATATAGAGTTTGTATAATACAGTCGGTTGGTTAATAGCCTTTTATGTACACACACACATAATAATAAATAAATAATTTATTAAAATTTAATTTTTTTTATTTTATTGTTAATTATTGTGTTTATATCAATTATTTATTTATTTAATATTGAAATGAATTTTAAGTGGTTTTTCATTAATTATATGCCGAATTTTGCCAACAAAACAAATAATTTTATTGACTCAACTGGTAATTTTGTTGTTGTAATTTTTGGTCTATTGTGCAAAATGGTATACACATATAAATGATGGTTTGTTATAATTATGATTGGTTTGTTTAAAAAAAAAAAATATTAAATTTATGGTTAATTATATGAAATTAAAATGTAATTATATTTGCACCTAAAATGTGTGTACATATGAACTTACCGTCAATTTTAAGCGATCCACTCTGTATGATTATATAACGCGATTGGCCCAACTGCAGCGGCAGTCCATCCTTGTACCAGCGAATTTTTGGCGTTGGTTCACCACTTGCGCGACACGGTAACATTGCAATGCTACCGCGTGGAAGTGTCTGATTTGCCGGCCCAATTTGTATAATCGGCGGCGGTGTATCATCGACCGATGTGACTTGTAAAAATGCCCGAATTGTTGCCGACCCAGCCACACTTAATGCAGAGCACACAAAATAGCCGGCATCTTCTTTTTGTACGCCCCGTATTTGTAGCGTGCCTTGATTTGTGACATGAATATGACCGTACGAATTATCCGGAAACATTAACATTTGTGAACCTTCTTTGCTCCAAAAAACGGACGGAGGCGGATTGCCCGATGCAACGCAATCGAATGTCGCGATACCATTCAAACCGACTTTTTTATCCTGTGGCTTGACACGGAAATTTGGTGGTGCTGAAACAAAATGAATATACAAAAGTCAAAAGTTTGTTATTGATGAGCTTTGCGCTTTTTTATGTTTTTTTTAAATAGAAATTTAATGATTTATTTTTAGGTTCGCTCGTATATTCAATTCGAAATCAAATCAAATTGTGATGATCATGCAAAATATGTATGTATGTATGTGCACGAGAACAAAAATTATATAAATTGTTTTATAATGAATTCCGAAATTTGTACAAAATAAACAATTTTAATTGAATTTTATTTTCGTCTATATACATACACCCGAGAATGAGTATTGAAAATTTTTAATCGTTTTGGAGGTGGGTGTTGGCTGGGGAGAATTATTTGTTTTATTTATTTAGGGTGCTATTGTGGATAGTAGATACAGAGATGATTATCCCTTGTATTTGTATGCCATCGAAATTTTCTAAATGTGAGCGCATACGAATACCTCATTGATGATCTCTTTTATATTGTGGAGAGCTTTAATTTAAATCGTGTTTATTTAAGCTATTGTCAGACTGTTTGCTCTTAAGGACAAATAAAGATAGCTCTAATAATGAAATGTGGTAATTGAAAAATTGTAATTGGTAAAAACATTTAGCGAAATTCATGAAACTGATACAAATAACTTGAGTGGGTTTGCATTAACACAATTTGAGTGAAACTAACAAATTTAAAAATAAAATGGAATTTGAGTGAAATACAAACATATTGGTAATGATGATTAGTTTTATCTACACATTTAAAGGTCAAATTACATTCAAATAATTTTGAGTGAAATCAAAAATAAATGAAATTGATAAAATTTGAGTGAAATTGAAAAAAATAACTCAAATTTAGAATACTTTTGAAAGTCTGATTTACTCATTATTTGGGAGAAAATTGAATGAGTTTTCAAGGAATGTAGTTAAAAGTCCTGATAATTTAAAATATCGAGAATATGGTGAAAATTGTCGGCTTTGGCATTAACAACGTATTTATAAACACGCATGCAAACGAAATTGATAAGTACTACAATGTACGAATTCCCAGACTGGTAATGTTTTAATTTAACCATGAATTTTGTAACAAATTATTGTACATTTCCGGTTTTAAAGATTTCCACCCTTTGTCCATAAAATATCAAACATCATGTTCCCTTTTATAATTTCCATTTCACTTAAGTTAAATGCAAAAGTTTTCGATTGATTTTATCATGTTGTACCATCCAATGATATTCGCGGAAGTTTCTTGTTTTTTATAGTTGCTACAAAACTATTTAGAAAATTTTTTAGTTTGCGTTTTTTTTTATTTTTTAATATTTTGCCAAACAAACGGATAAAAACTAATAACAATTTCCTTGACAATATTTTAAGACAGTTCCAAATGTTATTTATATTAGAAAAAAAAATGTATTTGTCATCAAAAAAAAAAAAAAAAAAAGTTTTCCAATTTTTTGTGCTTTGTGTGTGTGTCTGTTACTTTTGCTTTATTAATTTTGTCATTGCAGATGGTTCGAAAATAAAACAAGATAAAATATAAAAAAACAAAAATACTTGGAAATTTGAATAAAAAAATGAAAAGCACACATACACACACCCAAAAAAAAAAAACTACTGTAATTTTCTTATTTCCTAGTTTTGATGACAGATCAAAAAACGTTAATATAAAGTTTTGACTTGGGATACAAGTTATATACTTACAATTTACGACCAGTTGTGCTTTGGCAGATATTTGCCCAACTGTGTTGTGCGCCTCACATATATAAATTCCTTCGTCAGCCGGTATTACATTTTTAATCAGTAAGCTTTTGTCTTCCTCGCGTATATCGGCCCGACCGAC
Organism: Tipula unca; assembly: GCA_951394425.1. NCBI lineage: Eukaryota > Metazoa > Arthropoda > Insecta > Diptera > Tipulidae > Tipula > Tipula unca. The sequence continues at coordinate 197,269,646 of OX596381.1, forward strand.
CGGCATATTACCATCATCTTTGCGCCACAAAATTTGTGGTTGTGGATCACCACCGACCGAACACTGAAAATGCACCATTTCGCCGGCGAGCACTGTAACATCGGATGGTTCTTTGTTGAACGATGGTTTAACTGAAAATATGTATAAAAATAAATGTTCCAATTAAAATCTAAAAATCGTTTATGTCCCCCTTAAGAATAAATAATCAACAAATTTAATTTCGACGAGCTATTTATATGTACGTATAATTAAACGTCTAAATCACGTATTAGAAATCTGCATTAAATTAAACCGAAGTCGAAACTAATTAGGAAACTTTTTTTTTCCAAATCGTACGTGAAAATTTAAAATGCTAGAATATATTTTTATTTTTTTTTATTGAATTTTATAAATTGTACACCTCTATATACATTATAATATTACGAATATATCTTAGATGTACTATACGAGCATTTAAATTAAATAAATAAATACAAAACGTGATTCATTGTAAAATTCCTAAAGGCTCACACATATTTTGTGTTATAAAATTCGAACAAAAAATTGGAAACGAATAATTTATAATAATTAGGTGTATATTCAGCTTAAATAATTAAAAAACATTAAACATTGCATAAAAAAGGTATTTAATGCAGTACACACATATATACATACATACATACATATATGCTATACATCTTCGCGACATGCGCAAATTTTTATGTTATTTATTTATGGTGATCATTAACTTAAGGTGGAGAAGAGGGATGTACACAACAACAACAGCAACAAAAACTGGTATTTTATTAAATGAATTTATGATTATTACGTCTTATGATGGTGATACGAGTATGTTAACGTGATCTTTATAGCTGGTGGGTTTTCAAACTTTAAACACTATAAATGTTTAATTAAATGTATTTGGTTTACTTTTTACTTGCTTTTATTTCGTTGCCAGCAGTTTTCAGCATACAGATTATGATAAAATGGCGAGATTTACATTTTAAATGAGCTGTAACGAACTGTTACTGTTGTATTTAAAGCTACTGTTAGTTAAGTAATGGTTGCGAAATTTGTACTGCGATTTTTGTGCTTTTCTCATAGCTTTCACCAAATTTTATTAGCTAGAGTTACAGTTAGAGATTTACAGATTTAGGATTTCGTGAAAACTTTCGCCAATTTTGAGTTTAATTCTTTAATTTTTTTTGAAGAAGCAAAATTGTAACTGATTTTCAAAGCTGTACCACAAACTTAATATTTTGATTTACGAAAACAAATCATTACCTAATATGAAAGTCGTATATGCCAGAATTTGACTCCATATATTTATAAAATTTAGTGAAATAATTCCTTGAATTGGCCTATCATTTTCGACAAAAATTTCGAGACAATCCAATCTGCTGAAGAGATTTCCGGCTTAAAGCTTTCATAAAAGCCTATACTAACTTGCATTGAGCCATTTCTTGAATTGAGCCTTAAATTCGACACAATCAAACTGTGTGAAATATTTGTGAATCTCGAGCTTTTAAATTTTATAATTTTATTTTAAACTTTCACAAAAATAATCAAATAATTTAAATTGAACACGTTTGATTTAGAAGAATTCCAGCTACTAAATAAGTAAAAATTCAAAAAGCTTTTTAATTATTATTAATTTCATTTTCGCACAATATTTTTTATTACTTACATTAAGCTTTAGCAATCTGGCCGAAAAGTTTGATAGCAATAATGGTAATGAGATAACACAAATGAACAGTAATCTGTTGAACAGTTTTTCATATTAAAGCTCGATTTGATTATTAAAAAAATGCACGATTGTAAATCAAAAGCTTTTTAATTAAATTCTGCTATAGTAAAAGTATACAAAGATCTTCAAAGCTTTACTTAATGTTTTTAATAGAAAAAACAAATCTCGGCCGATGATAATTTACAGTTATGCATTATGCAAGAGTTGCCAGTTAATGAAATCCTTGCTTTGGTTAATATTTTAGCAATATTTCTAATGGTAATAAATAAAAATTTGCTAGCTTTAAGCATTCACCAAATTTCATGAATGCTCTTATAATAATTATTTGAGCATTATTTATTTTGTTAGAGCTAGTTAACGATTAAATGTTCGTAAATAATCAAAATAGTTAATAATTATCTCAACATTTTATTTGTATTCAATATAAATTATAAAAGCTCTTGAAAACCTAGTTTAAGAATTACAAATATTTTCAAGATTTATCTTTAAGCTCACAATTTTCATTGGGGACAACAAATCACCACCGGGAATAATTTTCTATCTTACCTGCTTTATGCTTTAAAAGTTTGGCCGAATTATTAATATAAAAAGCTTATAAGCCAGAGATTTGTTATTTCTATTAAATAAAAATAAACCTTTGTGAACATTTATAAAAATCAGTAGACCAGCAAGATTGCTAGAATAAGATAAGAACTTGCTATGGAAATTTTAAACTAAAATAATTTAATAATTTAGGATTAAAAAGCTTTTGAAGTAGCATCTATTTTGAACAACAAAAATTATAAATGTTTTCTAATTAAGCCTTCTAAGCTTTTTCTTCATGTTTAATCGACGAACACGAATCAATTATAATTAATTATCTATCATCGGTTGGTCTCAAATTTCCATACGCGTTAAAATAAAAGCTTATAAAAGCTTATATGCTAAAATTTGATTATAACATATAACAAAAAAGTTAACTTTAGAGCCAATTGCATCAATCATCCAGATTTGATTATGCATCGTCTTACACCAATAATCCAAGGAGATTCGCTGAAACGATACAACAGAATTCTGTTGAAAGTTTTACTATATTAAAGCTTTCATTGAAGCTTGCACCAACTTCAAAATCAAACTATTCAAAAATTAAGCATTCGGAGTATTTTTGGTAGTAAAGAAATACAATTATAAAAGCTCTTCAAAGCTTTACTAAATTTAAGCCATATCACTCTGACTGAATTGTTTATATGAAAGCTTATAAGCCAAATTTGCCCTTCAAATCAAATTATTCTAAAATGTTGAAAAAAAATTAAATAGTACGAAATTGAAAGCTTTACTATAACAGCTTTTGGATATTCTAGCTTAAAGCTTTAAATTTAGAGCGACTTACTTGAGCTGAAAAGTTTATACGTCAGAATTTGATTATTTACACAATGCATAGTAGGGAATTGGAAAATATAAACAAATGTTAGAATTTAACAACCCAACCAAATTGCTAAAAACTAAATTTACAATTTTGCCACATACATTAAACTTTAAAATGTTGAGAGAATTAATTGATTGATATGGAAAGCTTATATGTCAAAATCACATTATTTGCTCAATAGAATAGTTATTATTTTTATAACACTCTGGGATTGCAAAACTTTAGCTAGATATATTTTAAGCTCTATACTCTTATACCACTAACAAAGTTGCCAGTTAATGAGATCCTGCTTTGGTCAATATTTTAGCATTAGTTCTAATGGTAAATAAGGCTATATCAATTTGCCAGCTTTAAGCATTCACCAATTTTCATGTATGCTTTTATAAAAGCTATATGAGCTTTTTTTAATTATGTTAAATTCTTTGTAGTTATGAGGTAACAAACATTTACGTAAATCATCAAAAATGCTAAAAATTATCGCAAAATTGTATTTGTATTCAATTATTCTCTTGAAAACTTTATTTTAGAAATTCAAAGCTTTTAACGCTATTAAGCTTTTAAAATCACCACCGGGGATAATTTTCTATATCCCATTTGATGCTTTAAAATTTTATTATTTATATTGATTATTTATATAAAAAGCTTATAAGTCAGAGTTTTGTTATTTACATTAAATAAAAATAAACTTTTGTGAAAATTTATAAAAATCAATATACCAACCATATTGCTAGAATCAGATAAGAGCTTCCTTTAATTTTGAAATTAGTAAAACTAATATAATAATTTAAAATTGAAAGCTTTAGAAATAGCTTCTGTTAAAAGCTTTTTCTAAATGTTTCAATCGACGAACACAAATTAATTATATATCATCGATTGGTCACAACATTCCACCCCTTACAGTAAGCGTTATAATATTGGGCGAATTGTTTCAAACTAAAAGCTTATAAGCTAAATTTTATTTATTTATTGTATATTTAACAAAAAAGTTAATTTTCGAGCCAATTTCATCGTCTTACACCAGTGAACCAATGAGAATTGCTGAAAGGATACAATAGAGTTATGTTGAAAGTTTTACTATAATAAAGCTTTCTTTGAAGCTTGCACTAATTTCAATAGATTAGTTTCTCGCCATAAATTTGAAAACGAAATCATAGTATTCAAAATTTAAGCATTAGTATTTTTGCTAGTAAAGAAATTAACTTATAAAAGCTCTTCGAAGCTTTACTCAATTTAAGCTTTAACGTTTTGACCAAATTGTTAAAACTTTTAAGCCAAATTTGCATGAAATAAGAGTACACTTAAAGCTTTAATGCATTATCGTTTCATTTTAAATTATTATTAAATATAAAGCTTTATAAGTAACTTTGGTGAATAAATAAAGAAAATTATACAGGATGTAAAATATGTACCGGGACGGTCGAATATTTTGAATGGTACACACCACATCGAAATACAAAATAATGCGTGTTTAATATTTTTGAAAGAGCTATTCAACTCTACACTAAACTCGACCAAACCCGTTACATTTAAAAATTACTGGTCTTATGTGCCGCTCATGGCACAACAATCATTACTTACAAGAGTAAATTGCTTCCGATAAATATTGGCCGAGAAAGAACTCATGCATAGATTCTAGTAGATGTAAATCGTCCAATAGCTGGCGCGAATTTCCTCGGTACATTCGGTCTCCTTTTCGAATTAAAAACAAAAACCTAATTGATACGGCGACTCAGCAATCAAACAATGTTTCAATGGCTCGCGTCAACACACCACCCCGATCCATTTCACAAAAGATGCTTTTGAAGAAATTTCCTTAAACATAACGTGGCGTACATCATATCGTAGCTTATACAATGTCAAAACTACAGAGCATAGATCATGCTTGTCACAAGGCTGCAGTCGCATAATTTCGGCACATGGTATAATTAGGGATTTGCCAACCATCGTCCTCCACGGTATCGTGTTTGTTTCATGTGGTGAGATAGAAAAATCTCGATTAGAGACCATGTATATAACTATCGCCGGTTAAACACGGTCACGTTCACATTACCTGATCGTTTCCCGATACGTCACATGCAATTGTAAGTGGTTACAAATAATTTCCCGTCGCACCTGAAGGCTTCTCATATGACGGCATACACAACAACATTTGGCCTTTTCGAGTACACCCAAATGCCATTTAGATTAAGAAATGCCGAACAGACGTTTCAGCGTTTCATGAACGCCGCCGTTCGAGATGTTGACTTCCTTTTCATGGACATAGACGACATTTTTTTGACATCTCAATATGATGAACAACACAAACTCCACTAGATTTCTTTAGTCACAAGATAATATATAGTAGAATTGAATACTCAGGACAGTCAAGTATTTATTTTGGCCGGAGCAATGTCAAAATGGATTCATTAAGCTCAAAACTGAGTTGGAATTACTCTCGTAGCTCACCCACAAAAGTCAGTATCACAGCTGACGCATCAAATACTGCCGTAGGGGCAATTCTGCTCCTCCACAAAATATAGGATTTTGGAAACCACTTGGATTCGTTTCGAAGAAATTGTCCAGTCACTCACAATATACCTTGAAATCAAATATTTTAGGAATTTAGTCGAAGGTCGCGGGACCTCACCTTTCTTATTTGTATACGAATACCGAGGTATTCTATCAAAAATTGAATGAAATTCACGGGGTTGTAGAATTTAGTTTCTATAATAATTTACCTTTTGTTTCCACATGTCATACTCTACTTATCAACAAAACTAGAGCTTTTAAAATTACCTGGCTTAGAAATCTGAGAACCAGTGAAAGAAGATTTGAAGTGCTCACCAGGTAAACTGGTATGGATATCGACAATCTATACAAAATGACATCTTTATTCCCAAATCGCAAGACAACTGTGGTTTTGTGTTCATAATGGTATAGACAAGGTACACACACACAGAATTGCTACATCAATCATTCAACATACAGTGTCCTCATCTTAGTAGAAGTGGTCTGAGGTAACCAAAATACATTTATATAAGTAGTCGAGTTTGAAAGCGTACTCATTTCGAAATGAGTAGGTATATACAGAATATGTTCATTGTCGTACTTCCTCCTCACGTTATATAGGTGTATGTATAATTTAATGAACAGTTGAATAAAAATAATGTGAAATCATAATAAATTAAGAGCTTTTTAATTTAAAATTTTATTGTATTTACAAACGTTGTGGCCACTGTAAGCTTATGACAAGCTTATGAGGCAGAGTTTTACAAAACCCTTTTTTGTGGCATGTAGAATAAGCTAAAAATTTCTAAAATGTAATCTCTACACGAGGTCAATTAACAGGGTTGGTAGCAAATAAAATGATTTGGCGAATATTTTAGCAACATTATTTAAGCTTTTGAGTGACATTTTCAGTTTGTTGATTTATTTTGAATGATGAAATCAAATCCATTTTGATTCTTAACGAATTTTTGAAGAATTTTTACTCTTACTATTATGAATTATATTTGAATAAAAGTTGTTCTTTCTTTTGGTGCTTAAGAACTAAAATTAAGCTTTATAATTTTGAAAAATATGTTTGATATGAAAAGCTTATTGTACAAAAGCATAGTAAACATATTTTGTATTTACATGGTGGGATTAAAATACTTTGGCTAAACCAATTTTAAGCTCTACACGATTGCTATTTTAATAGTAAGGCTTTCCTCAATGCTTTAACTAATTTTCATGGAGATACTTGTTGCTAAAAATACAACATTGCATGTTAAAAGTCCCTTATATTCGAGAAAAATTCTAAAAGGTCTTCAAAGTATTGGCTAACATTTTCTATTGTACTTTTGTATACATTGTCGAAGTAATTCAATTTTTTAAATTCTTAACCAGTTAGATTATAACTGGTTAAGAATTTAAAATATTAAATTACTCTTGAAATTGTTTAAAATGTTAAACAATATTAGGAAGAGTATAATAGGTAACAGATCAGTCTCCGGTGGCCTAATACAATTCATCTTATGGGCGAACGTAAAATAATTTTTCGCAAAGCTTTAATAATTAGAATGTCAGATTTATTTATGGAATGATTTAACAATCGAATATTGAGAGATTGTTTAAAAATTTGCAACAAAACGTCAATTCCTTTCCAGGGTTAAGCAAACGCACATGACCTTCCGCAATAAGGAATTATATTGATATCGCTGATTATTCCTTAGAGCTACTATATAAGATCTTCCATTCCAATTTGTGTATGATAAAAATAAACAACACGTATTGTAAAATGACACGATATGTCAATCTTATATACAAAACACAATAATAATAAAAAAAGTAAGAAAACAACAACAAAAAATTCCGTACACCAATAATTTGCGATACCAAAGCAAAACATAAAATAAAAATTTTTTATGTTGTTTATCAGCCGGAAGGGGTATGAAAAATTTTAAATTGGTAAATAAAAATGTATGTAAGACGCAATCAAGGAGAACAATATAATAGTATAAAAATAATAACAGTATATATAGATACATATACACAATATGTGTTAGTTTATAAGATTACGATTTAATTGAAGGCACTGGTGTAATGGTTTAATCCCACAAAAAAAAAATGGTTTTCCAATCAAAATGATAATGATTTGGTTTATATCGCGCGGCCTTTATATCATTAAAGCCTGAATTAAATTACAGTTATTACTATTTTAACGTACGTACATCCATAGGTATGTAATATATGTTCTTGCCAAAAAAAACTATATTGAACACAATATTATTATTATTTATCGCGTGTAGGTAGATGGATGATATACAGGAACAGATGTATATTTTCTCAAGGTGTATACATTTTGTGTATATGGTTCGATGGGTTAAGCCGTCTCACCGCACACATAAACGTGTATACACAGTCGGCATGGGTTACAACATTTTATCTATCTGAGCGTATATTTAGGTACATAGATTGTTATTTTTATCGTTTTTACGATAGATCCTCTGAAAACATCCCCTAAAATTTCTAATTTGATAAAAAACAAATAAAATTCTAAACAAAAATGGAAAAGTCGGAATCAGTTAATCTTTAGCGCATATAGAACACACAGAAATCGGTTTAACAAAATAAAAACGAAAATGGTAAATACGTGAATTTTATTTAGAATTGATAAGAATTTATTTATAGGGAGTTTTTATAATACATATGTACATACATAATAAGGATTATTTATTCCTTTAAATAAAATATATAGATCGGAAAAATGCCTTCGAGGCTTGGTTTTAATTTAAAAATTATGTTTTGTTGTTGTTGTTTTTTTGGTTCAAAAGCTTAGATGTTATATTAGTTTGATGTAGATAATATGTATGCGCGACGTATAAATATTATTACAGTATCTTAGATGTTAATCAAAAAATTACACCATAATGGAGGGTAGGGTGGACAAATGTCGGCTCACCCATAACACAAAAACTAAACGTTTATATAAATATTACTTTGATCTATGGGTTCTGTTTACTTTTAATTTTAATTTTTCAACAAATTTTCCCAAATATATTCGTTTTATGCAATTACAACAAATTTGTGTATGCATATGCAATTCGAATCCTAAATCTACAATATATATGCATACAAACATTTATCTAAATTTGGAATATGTGTAGATAATATGAAACCAAACTTATCTATCTAGGGAAAATCAATGGAAATTCAAATGAATGGAGTACAAAAATATTTATTTTGTATTAATTATAAATTTTTAATTAGAATAAAATATGCATGACTTTCTGGTTAAAACGGACCAAATATACACAGTTGATTGGTTTTTCGATTTGGTTAAACTATATAGTTGAGAAGTCTCGGTTAGAAATTTTATTGTAATTTATTTATAAATATTTCACAATGAGTTTTTTAAATATTGGACATAAATCATTTGAAATTAACTTTATAAAGCTCTGATATTTCCATCAAAACAAACAAAGCTTTGAACAAAATAATTCACCAAAAGTTATTAAAGTACCAAATAAAATCCACAAGCTGTTTCAACCGCAGTTGGAACGGTTTTATTACGCCATTGGTTATTATCAAATAAATAAAACGCCCTAATTTTTTTTTTGTAAAATAAAACACAAGTGGGCCCCAGGACCTAAAAATATAAATTAATATGAAGTAGTTATCGTATCCGATCTTTTTAGTACTGTACAGATACACACAAGCTCCTAGTTGGGTCACAGTCAAATGGATAATAATTTTAAAATTCTTGAAGACCTTAAACTACATGTTTACCAATTGTAATATTGTTTTAATTCCGGTGATGATTTTTATGAATTAAAATTTTAAAGAAATATCGGACTTCGAGATAAAGAGGCTCAAATTAATTTTAGTTGTTTTAATAACGTAACATTTTTTAGAGGCCTATTTACAATTTTTTCTTACCTTAGCATTCATTTAGCCAAATTATGACGTTCAAAATTTTTTAAAACTACTCGCTGAACCCATACAATTCACACACTATTTAGTATACCTTCCAAATTATTGTCAAAACAAATCCTAATTTATTTAGGGCCTAGTGCTTAACAAAACCCAAACCAATTGCATTTAAATCATAAAAGCTTACTTATGGTGAAAGCTTCAAAATTATTATTACAATTAATAAGTCAACTTTAATAATAAATAAAAGGTTTACATTTTTATTCCACATATTTACTTTGGTGAAGTAGACGCTTGATAACGTTTTGTTTATAAAAAGATAAAAATTAGGGCGTTGATTTTATTTCACAAAAAATGATATTTTGTTTGGTATCTACGACTTTGATAAAAACGTCCTAATTTTTACGCAAATGTAATTTTTTTTATAAAAAAAATGGGGCCTAAAATTATGACTTGCTTAAAGATCCAGATAACGTAACTACGTCGCTGCATGTCGCATATTAGAATTCAATTGATTGAGTATGAGGTTCACCAGTAAACAGTTTCTAAAATAAAAATGTGTGTCTGCTCAAGCATGGTAGACAGCGCTCGATGATTTTTCTATTTAATATCTGTGTGAAGATTATGCCAAATTAAATAAATTTAACATTACTTTCAAAAAGTTTTCAAATTGTCATGAATCAGTTAACAGGAAATTCTATGAATACCGTGAAAATCACAAATTCTTTGGTTGACTTTCATAATTTATGTTTAAAATGTTTAAAGTTTAAAGTCATAATCTAAACTAAAACTTCATTTAAAATTAACCAAAAATTTAAAATCTCCGACAATACAGGGTTTGCACTCTAAATTCAACCTTTTGCATACCAATTCCCCCAATTTTTATGCAAATCATGTATTTTTTGCAGGCTTCAGTATTTTCTTTACCAGGTGTCTAAAATTTCATAAAACACACTCAAAAGTACGGAATAATTCAAATCTAATTAAAACATTAAAATGATTGAACTTCGGAGTCAGTTGGAGAATAATTTTAAAATGCGTGAAAACCTAAAACTACATGTTTACCAATTGAAATATATTTTTTAATTCCGGAGACAACATTTATGCCAAATTATGACTTTCAAATTTTTTTAAAAGTGATATATATACCCTCAGTATATTAGAATTGTGCGTCCTCTGTATATATACAGTTCACACACTATTGACTATACCTTCAAAATAACTGTCAAAGAAACCTTTGATTTTCCAAAGGGTCGAGCTATTAAAAAAACAGTGTCTGGTGGTTAACAAAGCCCAAGCCAATAGCATTTTTATCATAAAAGCTTGCTAATGGTGAAATCTACAAAAATACTATTAGAACTAATAAGCCAACTTTAATAATAAATAAAATATTTATGTGCATTTCTATGCCACGTATTTACTGTGGTGAAGTAGACGCTTGATAACGTTTTGATTGGGAAATTTAATCCCAAATCCCTTCCGTTCCTATTTACCACATGGCAGCTCATTTAATCAACAATGGATTTCAATTCATTCAGTATTCCCTGAGATTCACCAGTAAACAAGGCAAATAGGTAATAAAAATAAAAATGCTCAAGCATGCTAGATAGCGATCGATGAATTTTTCTTCTAATATCTGGGTGAAGTTTATGCCTAATTGATATTACTAAATTTAACATTACTTTCGAATAGTTTTCAAATTGTCACGAAATATATTTTAGCTCCGGTTAAAAACGAATAATTGTGAATTTTGGTTAATAGGAAATGGAAACAATTCTGTGAATACCGTAACATCGAAAATCAATAATTCTTTGGGTTACATTCATAATTTACAATTTAATTACTAATTATTTCCAAAACAAAATTTTTTAAAGTACCAAATAAAAAAACACAAAAATTTACACATCAATTACAATGCTACAAAGGCTACAAAGCCTGACCTTACCAATTTAAGGGTTACCTTAGCAGGACACACAAAAAAATATTAGTTTATTTTAGAAAACCATGAGTAAAGCGGAAACCAGTCTCGAGAATAAATAAAAAGGAACGAGTTTTACGCCAATGGCTATTATGAATTAAATATAACGCCCTAATTTTTTTTAGTTTGTTTTGTAAAATAAAAAACTAAATTGCCCTTGGACTAAAACTAAACATAAAGTTGTTTGAAAATAAGTTTTCGAAAATATATCAATATGGGAAATGTCTGGTCAAAATTTAACCAAGTTTAACCATCTAAATCGTACCGATTTTGATTTTTGATTATTCGAATGTCAATTACAATTTTGTTTGAAATAATATTCATAAAAATTGTTTTATTTAAAATTTGTATGTTACTAATAAAGCAATGTGTGGAGAGCTTAAAAGAAAACGACTAAGCCGATGGCTTCTGCAGGCAACTCATCATAAAAGCTTATGGTAATGGTGAAAGCTTTAAAATTATTTTTACATATTTACTATGGTGACCCCGCTTGATAACATTTTTTATGTGGAATATTAGTGCCAAACTGAGGAATTTACTAAAAACTGTATCAGTAAAGCTCAATCTATAATCGATGATATGCGTAGGTAATTTGTAATCAACATATTTAGGAAATTTTTTACTAAAATTCATGATTGTCCTAAAGTAGTTTTAGGCCATAAACGATCCATCCAAATATATTTAATCAAAAACGGATAACGAAAAAAATTAGGGCGTTAATTTTATTTCACAAAAAATGATAAAAAATAAAATGTTATTTATTTGGTCCGAAAATGTCTTTGATTATTTTGAAATAAAGATAACGCTCTAATTTTTTTTTTTTTTGGAACTTTATGAATGTAATTTCATATTACTAAATTGACGTAACATTTTTTTCTTAAATATGAAAAATGCCTAAAAAAATGGGGCCTTAAATTGTGTCTTGATTAAGGGTAGCGAAAACGTAGCTGCGCTTTAGCGTATTAGAGTGGCAAATATACAATCTGTTATATTTGTGGTCATTGTAGTTACTATTTGGCAACTAATTTAATCGATTATAGAGCTCATTCCGTATTTATAGTCACTGAGGTTCACTATTTCTGTAAACGGGACGTATTTTACGTCTGCTCAAGCAAGACGGAATATATCTTAGCTCCCTGAAAAATAAAAAATTGTCACTTTTGATTAATAGTAAATGGAAAAACTCTCGTTTTGTATGGGTGGCATCGAGGTGTTGAAATAAATCTCAAAGTCTTCGAATAAAACGAAATCAACAATTTTTTTTCAACAATCTGGCATCTGGCACCAGGTTAAAAATGTAATTTTGAAGTCAAAATTTGGACAAAAAATTACATTCAAATGTATTCGAAAAATTCAAAGCTCCAACAATTTGAAAAATTGTTTAAAATTATTTCGAAATTGCAACCAAAACTTTCGAATCTATAGAAAATTAAAAAGTCTATTAAATTTTTATCATTTGGAAATCCCGACTAAAACTATAAATATTATAGTTTATACAAGGATTAGTTATATTTTTACAGTTTCAACGATATCAGTTAAGACACCATACAGGTTCAGGTTAAACAGGATAAGTATTGGACACACCAAAGATTAATTTATTTTAGAAAAGCAGAAACTAGACTCGAGAAGAAATAACAAAGAATGAATTTGGTTCGAGTGCGCCATTGGCTATTACGAATTAAAAATAACGCCTTAACTTTTTTTGAAAAAAATAAATAATAAAAAGCCGTAGGACTAAAATGAAACACAAAGTTGTTTGAATATCGAAATTCGACATTTTAATTCGTAGAAAATTTTCAAAAATATATCAAGATGGGAAATGTCGAGATTTAACCAAATCTAACCATCTAAATCGTTATTCGAATGTCAATTACAACTTTATTTGAAATGATTTTCATGAATATTGTTTTATTTAAAATTTGTATGTTTAACTGTCAAACAAGTCTCAAACTGTCTGAAATATCGAGCAAATCCTACATATTAATAAAGCAATCTGTGGAAAGTTTAACAAAAAATAACTAAGCCGACAGTTTCAGCAGCCATTTTATCATAAAAGCTTACGGTAAGCTTTCATTAATAAAATACTGGAACATTAATAATAATTTTTATTTTTTTGGTCCGTAAATGTCTTTGATTATTTTGAAAGAAATATAACGCCCTAATTTTTTTTCTACATGGTTCGAATTTTATATTTTGTTTGTATTTTATGAAGGTTATTTTATATTACTAAATAGACGTAACATTTTTTCTTAAATATAAAAAAGCCCCAACAAAATTGGACCTTTAATTGTATCTTATGCTTAAGGGTCCCGAAAACGTAGCTGTGCCGTTGCTTGTAGCATATTAGAGTGGCAAATATACAATCTGTTATATTTGTAGTGCTGGTTTTAGCCCTTGACCATCAACCTCCAAAAACCGTCAATTTTCAAATCAATTAATTCAATCGACTATAGATCTCATTTCATATTTGTACTCACTGATGTTCACAATTTCAGTAAACGTACTTCCCGTTTACTAGGCCCTATATTTTATTTTAGTAGAATTTTAAGCATAGTAGATGGAGCTTAATGAAAAATAAAAAATTGTTACTTTTGATTGATAGTAAATGGAAAATATTTTATTAATATTCATAGTTACATTTTTATGCCTTTGTTCCCTACGTCCTTTTCAACAATCTGGCATAGGCAAACCGGTGTGAAATTTTTAGACCAAATATACAAATAACGGCGACCGTAAAATATTTTCATAACAGTGTACATATAAAATAAATTCACGTATAGATATATTACTCAAGCATAAAAACCAAAGCCATTTTGTCATTTAGACTAAAGTATTTTCAAATAGTGAATACCAGGACCTTTCTAAATTCGTATAGGACGTTAATATAAAAAAGATTGGGCTCCGTGGATAAATCTTAAAATTTTGACAAGAACTATGTAAATCGTATGTACACGTTTTACTATGAGCAAAAAAACGGGAGTTTTTGGCGTCACTAATAAATATTGAAAATTTGGCAAAAATTATGGTGTCCATATGGTAAAAACTCTCAGATTTCTACACACGATTTGCATAACTCTTGTCAAATTTAAAAGATTTATCAGCGGAGCCCGACCCAACAATTTGTTTAAAATTATTTCGAATTTGGAACCAAAACTTTTAAATCTATAGAAAATTAAAAAATTTATTAAATTTTTAAAATTAGGAAATCCACGTACTAAATATCAAATTAAATTTTTATCTTTCAACAATTTCAGTTAAGATTCCGTACAGGACCATTATTTGAAAAAATTCATCAATTTTGTTAAGCTTTTGGTATAGCCTTATAGATTTAAACCATCTAACTAACAAAGCTTGTAAGACTGTTAGACTATTGGATACGCTACCAATTTACAGGTCTTGTCTCCCTGAATAGCTGATGACGCGTTTTTTTGTTTAAACTACGCTTTGAACAAAAAAAGCTCAAACTATTTTCGTAACAATAATAATTCAAAACTTTGGAAAAGTAATTTGAATCTATGCTTTTTCAAATTTAATTGATCGATATAGTCCTAACATTTTTATAAATTTCATAAAAAGTTCTCCTTTAAGTCATTTCCCAATAAATCATTTCATCACGAGTAGCGAAAAATATACAAGCTAAGCAAGCAAAATATATAAATCACTGACATTAACATTCTTCAATAATTTATCTTTATTCATTTCCCTAGCCATTATGTATACGTATAAATATGTATAGATGTTGGACGCTTATCTAAGAAACAACAACAACAAAAACAATACGAGATAAGAGAAGAAAACATTTTTTTCTTTTATATTTTCATCGCATAATCAAATCATTTAAGCTATACGCCAAAGAAGAAGAAGAAAACCCATTAAAAAATATATTTTTTCCGACGATCATACCTTTTCTTATATCCACACGCATACGTATTTTCTTTAGATGAACTTCTTGTGTTTTGTTGGTCAGAAGCAGGTAAAAAACAAAATGTTTTTATTAAAATTATGTTAACATATAAGTAAGAATGAAAAACAATAAAGGAAAAATGATTAAATAACAACAACAACTTTTTTTTGTTAACTGTGTGTTGGGGGGGGGGGGGGGGGGAGGTGGTGAATCTGGCGCGAAGATGAAAAATTTTACTTTAATTTAGTTTTATCGGTTCTGGAGCATAAAAAACATAAAGTTTTATGCGTTTTTTGTTGTTATAAATTACCAATTTTTATGATAATGGTTATTACTCGTGGAAAATGCTCAGATAATTTTTCATTACATTTTTTGAAGTAGTTAAACTTTTCATGTTTCATTTGTTTGGTGTACGCGCTCTGATTGATTTATTTGTATATTTTTGGGGGTATAGATACTATATATGCTGGGGTTGTCTATATATGAAAATTTGTCTACGAAATACATCCCCTTTACGAATTTATGTCGAAAGGATATTATCTAATATATTCAGTCATTTTTATTTTTTATTTGTAAAATGATTTCCGATTCATTTTATTGTACGTCTAGATATGTTATGTACGTACAGTAGTTTTCTTTCAATTTTCCAGTTCCTTTAAATTTAAATATATGCAATTTCCGTTTCTATTTATTTTCTTATATAAGCTATTGTTAACGAAACAACCCTTTTTTTACTGTACTCATATATACTTGCTCAAAAGGATTTGTATTTGTGTGTATGCGACAGACGGACGTGGAGGAACGGCATAAAGGAAAAATGCGGTTATTGAATTTAATGAGTTAGAAATGATGCGTCGCACTTTTCACTAAAGGATTTTCAAGTGGTTTTGAATTTGGTTATTTGAGTGTTGTATTGTATAAATATATATGACGGGTTCGTATATACATATACTGTTGATTTCATTCTATTTCAAGATTTATAAATATATTCATATTATACGATTGTGTTGTTTACGAATTGTACTTAAGTCCTGCTGTAACACATTCTTGATTAGTGTATAGGCTTCGGACATGGCAACAAATAGGGTTGAAAATTGGTAAAAGTTTGCTAACCCCCGTTCTGCGGGCCCTAAATATTTTAATTGTAGTTGTCGGATACATCATTTTAATCATCAGGCGCTACAATCGATTATAATTTACTATTTAAGCTGAAGTCATTTAATAATCAAAAAAGAGAGTGGCTTAAGAAATTATACAAAAATACTAAATGTGTTTAGGGACGATCTAGTTTCTAAAAAACTTCTACACTACGATATATTTTCTCCGAAGTCTTGGGCTAACACAGACACACATCGTTTACAAATCCTTGAGTCATCTGTAACAATGGCACACCTTAATCATGATGATCGTAAATCCATTAAACCTATCATAATAATAGTTTTCACTTAGATGATGCTGTATTGAGTGCTGCTCATGGTATTAAACACATAGTATTCCAACAGTTTCCGACTGATTTACCAAAAATCATACCGTATACCTGATGCAATAAAAACTGAAATTAATAGCCAAGTGAACGAAATTCTAAAACAACATATAATTGAACCAAGTAATAGTCCACGGAATTTTCCACTTCTAGCTATACCTAAAAAGTCTGCCGATGGTTCACACAAACGGCGTGTTGTTGGTGACTTTCGATGTTTAAACGATGTAACTCTAGACCGCGTATTTCCCCTTCCCAATATTGTTGACATGTTGGACCAATTGGGAAAGACATCATATTTTAGCGCCTTGGAAATGACCAATGGATATCACCAAGTACTATTGGACGAGGAATGTAACGCTCCCACTTTTTGGGAGGTCGCTACTGTGTTTTTTTTGTTTTGTTTTTATTTTAACGTTACTTTTTCCGATATACGACCGATATTTTTCGATGGACCGGAAAAGAAAAGATATAACTTCTCTTTTGATGTTTTGGATACGGACCGAGCAGGTGCTTTGGTGAGATTTGAAATGAATTGAATTTTATAAAGAATTAAAAGTAGAAAACTTTTACGGTAAGGATGGGATAAGTATAGGTCATCCATATAGATTCTATGGTAAATATTTAAGTCTGCATATGCTCTTTAGTCTTTTACGCGGTCCAGCAAGGTCCAACCCTTCAACAGTCCTTGTATCTCGGATGCGATTTCTAGAATCGAGCCTTTGGCCTAAAGCCCCGCGTGGTTTCGGAAATCTCACCTGATCTAAATCCCGTAGAAGGCAGTAAAAACTTAATTCATGATCTGTGCGGTAATCAGCGTGAAAGGCTTTAAGAAGAGACAATTCGATGCTGTCCTAGCTTTGAAAAAATGGGTCTTGGATCATCTTTTGGCCATCTCCAATGGCAGTAGTAAAGAGAAGCAATGAAAAGATTCGGCTGTGTCGCAATGCGAGAAAGCTAAATAGCGTTACAAAAAAAGACGCATATCCGCTGCCGTTAATTGACGGATTATTGAGTAGATTGGATCAGACGAGATACATTTCGTATTTGGATCTCAAGGATGCTTTCTGGCAGGTTCCTTTGGACCCGACAGTCCCAGGCTGTCCCTTATATCATTTTAAGGTGATGTCTTTCGGGCTTTGTAATGCGCCCCAAAAGAAATCGACTACCTTGGATATGTAATCGGAGAGAGAGGATTGTTCGCTAAGCCGGATGAGGTGAAGGCCATTACCAAATTTCCTGTACCAAAGACTGTACGTCAGGTTCGGAGATTTTTGGGCATAACGAGATGGTATCGCCGCTTCATTCGAGGCTATTCTACGCTGGCCGCACCACTAACTGATCTTCTAAACGGAGGTAGAAAATTTAAATGGACGGAAGAATCTAAAAATTCGTTTAACGCATTGAAACAAACTCTTATAATTTCACAAGTCTTGATAACTCCAGACTTTTCACAGAGATTCTTTATTCAGTGTGACGCCAGTTCAACAGGCATCGATGGCGTTCTCTTTCAGAAAGATCATAATGGAGAGCACCGGCTCAATATCTTTTATGTCCTATAAACTGAACGCTGCTTAACGCAATTATAGCGTAACAAAATTAGAATATCTCGCCGCAATGTTATCAATCAAAAGGTTTAGCCCTTACGTGGAAGGTTTTCCGTTCACCGTAATTACGGACCAGTCTAACTTAACTTGGCTGATGACTTCGAAAGATCTAACTGGGCATTTAGCTAGCTGGAGCCTTCAACTCCAAGCATACGATTTTGATATTGAGTACCGAGATGCACTTTCGCTTATTTATATGGACGCCTATCTAGATATGAATTCTTCATATTTTCAGTCACCCCAATACTTAGACTTGGTAAAATCTTTAAAATCAAATTCTTCCAGAAGCAATTTACAAATCATGGACGATAAAAAATGTATTAAAGTTGGTGAGGGCGATTCGGATACAGTGGCAGATATTCCTATCTGGTAACTTGTGGTTCGGTTCCAGAGATTACTTAAGATTGCCCTTAATTAAATCAGCACATGTTCCACCTCAAGCTGCCCATTTGGGTTACAAAAAGATCGCCAATCACTTAAAAATATTACTTCTGGCCGGCTATGTCGTCTGATATCGTAAATTTCATTAAAAGCTGTACTAGTTGCAAGGAAAACAGGGCTATAAATTATTCTAGCACACCCCCAGTATCTTCATTACCGGTAAAATTTCGACCCGTTCAACGTAATTATTTGGATTTCCTCGAACCATATCCGCGTACCTTCAACGGTAACTCGTATATATTAATCGCATTAGATCACTTTTCTAAATATGTTTTCCGATATATGATCGATATGTTTCGATGGACCGGAAAAGAAAAGATAATAACTTCTCTCTTGATATTTTGGATACGGACCGAGCAGGTGCTTTGGTGAGATTTGAAATTAAATAAATATTTTATAAAGGATTAAAAATAGAAAACTTTTACGGTAAGGATGGGATTGGTATAGGTTATCCATAGATTCTATGGTAAGTATTTAAGCCTGCATATGCTCTTTAGTCTTTTACGCGAACACGCGTATCCGACCCCTCCGATGTCTCTGCGTGCGGATAATATATTTAGGAGAGTATTTTTTATGCAAATATAATTTATTTATATTGCAACCTTCACATCTCTCGCAACCGTTATAAGATGCAAAACCTAAGGCCACTTTTAATACAAGTGATGGGCATTTCCATTTCAATCGTACGCCTTTTGGTTTGAAGGGAGCTCCAGCTACTTTCCAAAATGAAATGAATATACAGTTCTATCTGGTATCAACGGTTTAAAATGCCTAGTGTATTTAAATAGCATAAATGACAACACTTAAATGAACATAATAAATAGAAGACTTACAGAAGTTCTTAAATGTATACGAAAATATATGTTAAAATCAAATGCAAAAAAATGCCAGTTTCTACGGCCAGAATTAACTTACTTAGGACATATTGTTGCACCCGATGGTGTAAAACCTGATTAATTCAATCGTTAACGATTTGTGCTAAGATTATTTCAATCGTAAACGATTTGTGAATAATTTATCTAAAATCACATTACCCTTAACTAATATTTTAAAAAAAGGATACAGCTTTCGTGGAGTCCCCATTTTGTGACGAAGCATTTAAATTTTTCAAATCTGCAATCATTAATCCGCCAATTTTACAATTTCCTAAATTTCATAACACTTTCATGCCAGTGGACTACTTATTGCTTTTGCCAGTCGCACTCTTACCAAAACAGAAAAAAATTAGCAGCTTTTAGCAGTTATTTGGTTCATTAAACATTTTCGTGGTTATGTGTATGGTTGGAAAATTAAATTACTTAGTGATAGTAAACCGTTAGTTTGGTTATTTGGCATGTCAAACTCGTCATCCTGTTTGATGCGATGGCGTTTAGAACTTGAAGGGTATGATTTTGAAATCGCATATAAACAAGTTCAAATTCAAATTCCTTATCATCTAATTCTAAACATATTAATGTTTCCTTCAGATAACCAAGCTAGCTTATCTCTTAATAATCATTTTCAAAATTCTTCAACAAATAATTCTAGTTGCAGTAACAGTCGAATAAGTCAAATTACTGACCTGGAGAATCAATTAAAACTTATAAAGGAATTTCATGACACACCTCTTGGTGGTCATCAAGATATACACAGGACATATAAACGTCTCCGAATATACTACAATTTTCCAAAAACGCTTGGGGTGATCGAAAGGTTTATTAAGTCGCGTGAATCTTGTCAAAAAAACAAGGTTAGTCCTATGAGAAAAATGCCAATGACAATAACCACTTCATCTGCTAAGCTTTTTCAAAACGTTTTCTTAGACATTGTTGGCCCATTATTGATGACTTAACCAAATATGCTCTTGCATAATTATCATAAATTTTGTTTGCATTTATGGTTGCAGTCAATCAATTTTGACTGACGCAATGTTTGTGTAAAATAGAACACCTCACTCATCGACACATTTTATGCATTTTGAGCTAGTCTTCGGGATGCTACCAAATCTACCCCTTTCATTTCATAATGATCCTAATGTTATTTACAATTATGATGATTATATCGTTGAGTTTAAACATAAATTGCAAAGTTCATATGGAATCGCTCGACAAAATGCTATTCAATCAAAATTAAATTCTAAACTTAATTATAACCGCGATTCAAATAAATATCCTGGACTTCCAAAATCCCAACAAACATTGGCAATACACAACAACCATTTAGAAACAACTTTTACCAATTAGCTTGATCGATTTAATGAGAAACAATTTATTATTATTTATCAATGTTGTGTTTGAAGTAATATCAAAATTGTATTCAAAATTGCCATAGTGCATATAGGACGCGCATAAATTTTTAACAATACTTATTCAGGTTTTAACAGCCAATATTGTATTTACATTCGTTGAATTATGCAAAACTACTTCCGTAAATTACAAAACTTTCAACCAAAACCAAACACCAATTTAAAATTCAATTAATTACTATGTGTTACCTACATCTAACAAAAAACAAAAACAAAAAAATAATTAGCATCTATAAAATTCAAATTAATTTTCCAAAAGTGCCAGCATAAATTTTTCCATAGAATTTAAAATAAATCGTTTTTTTTGTTCTTTTGTCTTCGTAGAGTCTTATATACACACAGCTTACAGTCGATTATTAAAAAGTAATTCATTATACAATTTTATTTTTTTGTATGTGGATATATAGTAATAACATACAGAGTACAAAACGATCCAATTTCACCCTAGAGGTGCTTACAGACGAACGAACTAAAATATCTGTATATTTAAGATATACGTACATAGCTTTTACATATAATAATAAATTGATGTAGTCTTAAAAAATATTGAATATAAATTAATAGTTCTTTAAATATGGATCTAGCTGCTATGCTTCGGGCAACACTAAAATAATATTTATAAATTTACCTTGGACTGTTAATTTTGCATACGCCGATTCTCGTACACCAACTAAATTTTGTGCTATACACTGGTATCGGCCTTCATCACGTTTTAGTACGTCGTTTATTAATAAATTACCACCGTCCACAATACGTATACGACTCGGTGGTATTAATGATTGCGACGATAAAATACGTGGTTCATCCAACTCTAGTAGTATATCGTCTTTTTTCCATACGACCGTCGGTTCGGGATTACCTTTTGGCGGGCCACATTCCAAGAGGGCTGTTTCGCCGGCTGCCACTCGTGTATCTTTGGGCTCGACACGGAAATCTTCTCGTAACACTATATAAAAATAAACAAAAACAAAATTAATTTTAGTTTATTTTGTATGTCAACATGAAACATATGTATGTATATATGCAACATAATTTTTTTTTTTATGTATCTCTATGTTGTGTAACATACAGAACAGACATTCAAATATACCACACTAAATTAATTCAGTCATATGTATATAGAGAATGGGAGCATGTTGGTTGTGGTTTTTTGTCTAGTCAAACGAATTTTTTGTATTTGGTTTGTGTTTCGTATAGTTTTGGGATTTGGATGGTTTGTATACGTATTTTTAATCAAAAATTGCACGTGAGCAGGATTGCACTTTATCATATATCAAATTTAGTCCATATTTCTTACCGAAAATGTAAATTACACTAATAATTTATCAAGCAGTAATTTACAATCATTATTCAGATAAGTATATAAAAAATCAAAACCCACTCAATTTGACATCTTAATTGTATAGTAAATATTTTGAGTGGAATTTAGACAAGGAAATCCATATTAGAAATGTTATTCTATTTTGTATAAACGTTAGTTCAAATTATCTTCTAATTTAATTTAAAAATATTTAACTCAAAATTTAAAACTCAAATTTCACTCAAATTAAGTCTCCATAAATTCCTGCAGAATAAATATCGAAATAAGTTTGCACTTATTTAATTTAATATTTCGAATTTTTATTCAAATTTTTTTTATGGATTTCACTCAAAACTTGATATCAAACTTTTTAATGAAATTTCATTCAAATTTAGCTCCTATACCATCAACGCTATCAACATTACATTCAAACCTATCAAAATTCTTAATATTTCAATAATAGAAATATTTCAGAATTTATTCCTATAATTAAATAAAATCTATTTTTTTTGAGTGATATTTAAAGGGAAATGAAATTTCCACTAAAAATAGTTTCATATTGTTTTCACTCAAAATTTAACTCAATTTTGGAGTGGAGCGTACTTTCATATTCTAAAGGTAGGTTGGTACTTCGGTTAATTTCATTATTTTACTTTGAAAAATAAAAACCACTCAAAATTACATATTTGAGTTTCAGTCATATTAAAATAGGATTTCTATTGTTAGTTTCACTCAAATTTAATTTTAAATTTTGATTCAAGTTTGTAATTCCAACATAAAAATTCAAATCTAGATAATTTATCAGAAAAGTATTTGTTCATATAGACAATTAAAAACCACTCAATTCGAAATCTAAATATTGTGTTACAGATTTTTAGAATAAAAATTACAAATGAAAATCAATCTTAGAGTTGCAATTTTTTTCCTATTTTTGAACTCAAATTTTATTTGATTTACTTTTATTTATAAGTTTCACTCAAAACTGAAATATCACTCAAATTAAGATTCCACAAATGTCTGCAGAACAAATATCGAAATTCTACATCTAATATTTGTCGAAATTTTATTTAAATTTCTCTTTTTAATTTCACTCAAAATTTGGTATTAAATTTTAGTTGTAGCTCATAACTCTGTCGTAAATTGCATTAAAAGTAAAATATTACGTATCATATCATGCAAATCATGCAAAAATTGTAAATTAAATGTCACTCACAAGGTTTCTCCGCTAAGCGCCTATACGATTAACCAGTTAATTATAGTTTACATGGAGGATAAAACACACCCTTTAATTATATAAATTAAACTCAAATTCTAATTATTCAAATTAAAGTAATGTTTCAGAATTCAGACCGTTTTGGTCATTCTGATCGAACCTTTCAAACATGGATGATCCCGCAATCTTTGACAGAAATTGAGCGAAGATCTTTAAAAGAGAAAATAAATTACTGTTTTCCACTATAAATTTCACTCAAAATTAATTTTTTTAATTCGTAATTTTACTCGCATTTGAATTGGAGCTAACTTCAATTTTTTAATAGTTCCTCAATTTTACACAAAAAAATTCACTCGGATATTGGTACTGAATTAATTTAAAAATTTGATTTGCAATTTTGTATCCGCTTGTACGTTTTTTTCTGGTTCGACCTTAAACGGGATCGCTTTTCTTGATTTCACTCAAAATTTGGCGTCAAATTTTGCTGCAACATAAATTTACCCACAAATATCGAAATTACTGCAAATATTTTTCGAAATTTTATTCAAATTTCTTTTATGAATTTCAATCAAAACATGATATCAAACTTTTCATGAAAAAAAAATATTCACTCAAATTATTATTGGTATTTACATAGATGATCTATCACCATCATCTATCAACACTACGTTCAAACCAACTAAAATGCTTAATATTTGAATAAAAGAAATATTTCAGCATTCACTCCTATAGTTAAATGAAATCTTTCGTTTTTGAGTGATATTTAACAGGGAACTGAAATTCTGTAAGATATCAAAAACCACTCAATTCGTAATTTAAATTATGTTTCTGCAGACTAAATATCGACATCACTACAAATATTTTTCAAAATTTTATTCAAATTTCTTTTATACCACTCAAAACATGTTATCAAACTTTTTTTTAAATTTCACTCAAATTTAGCTCTTATACCATCCACGCCAATAGTATTTACATAGATGTTGCATCATCTATCTTACGTTCAAACCTACTAAAATTCTTAATATTTCAATTAAAGATATATTTCAGAATTCACTCCTATAGCTTAATGAAATCTCTCTTTGTTGAGTGATATTTAAAAGAGAAATGAAATTCTCTAAGATCTATTTATTTTCACTATAAATTGCACTAAAAATGGTTTCATATTTATTACCCAATATTTAAGTCAATTTGGGAGTTGGAGCGTATTTTCTATGTTTGCACTTAGTTTCATAATTTTACTTTTAAAAATAAAAATCATGCAAAATTACGAACTCGATTTTCACTCACATTCGTCTAGAATTAATTTTAATCTATGATTTAAAATGGTTTCCACAAGTTTCATGCTTTTTCGGTGTTTTATTTA
Organism: Tipula unca; assembly: GCA_951394425.1. Classification (NCBI taxonomy): domain Eukaryota; kingdom Metazoa; phylum Arthropoda; class Insecta; order Diptera; family Tipulidae; genus Tipula; species Tipula unca. Next base: position 197,294,740 of record OX596381.1, read on the forward strand.
AGTTTGAATTATTGTTAATTTTACTCAAAATTTGATTTTAAATTCTGAGTCTAGTTCGTAATTCCAACATAAAAATTCTAATCTAGATAATTAATCAGAAAGGTATTGTTCAATTATAACCAATCAAAAACCACTCAATTCGAAATCCAAATTATAATTGTGTGTTAGAGATTTTTTAAATGAAAATTACAAGAGGGAATTTTACTAAAATAAAATTCACTCAAAATTGAGAACTCGATTATCACTCAAATTAAGTTTCCATACATTTTTGCAGGGCTGATACCGAAATTCTACAGCAAATATTTGTCGACATTTTATTTAACTTTCTCTTTTTAATTTCACTCAAAATTTGAGATTAAATTCTAGTTCATAACTCCGCCGTAAATTATTTTCAAATTTCTATCCAAAATATGAATGTTAACTATAAGTAATAATAGAGATACATTTCACTCAAAAAATTATATTGAAAGTAAAATAGTACTCATGTAAATCATGCAAAAATTGTAAATTAAATGTCACTCAAAAAGTTTCCCCACTTAGCGCCTATATGATTAACCAGTTAGCTTGTATAATGTTTTACATGGCAGATGGCACATTTTCTAATTATATGAATTAAACTTAAATTTTATCCCAAATTTTAATTATTCCAATTAAAGTAATATTTCATAGTTCACTAAGGATCCGGGATACCGAGCAAATAGCGCTGTGGTTAAAGCTGCGACGTTTGGATCGGGAGGCACCGGGTCGAATCCCAACGGAGGCGGGATGCAAAAGGGATTTTTTATCTCCCGATTTCGATCGGTGATTAAATTGAAAACATATATGACCCTATGTTGGAATGTAGAACTCATGGGCTGACCCATTCCATGTCACTGTACAGGGTGACATGGAGCTATGCAATGCGCAGGTGGTATACTGTACTTGTGTGAATGGAATGAATGAATGTTGTGTGAATGTAAGGTAAGGCTATATGGACAAAAAAAGTGTCTATGCCATGTCCTTAAAAAAAAAATAAAAAGGATCCTGGATAATCTCGTGGTGAATCTTTGACACAAATTGAGCGAAGATATTTAAAAGAGAAAATAATTAACTGTTTTCCACTATAAATTTCACTCAAAATACATTTTCTAATTCATAATTTGACTCTCATTTGAATTGGAGCTTACTACAATGTTTTAATATTTTCCCAATTTTATCAAAAAAATGCACTCGGATATTGGTGTAGAATTTGAATTGTAAAATTTGATTTGAAATTTTTTCACCAATTATTTAATTTTGAAATATTTTATTCTAGTTGACTAATTTCACCCGAAGTTTGACATCAAATTTTGGTTCAACATAAATTAGCTTACAAAATTCCACAATTTCACTCAAAAATCAATTTTAATATTTGAATTTTACTAACATGAACTATTCCTTAGTTCTTATGGTATTGCCCACAAAAAATTGAAATTGTATTCAATTTTATAAATTGAAACGGATGAATTGAAATTAACTAGTATGTCAACAATTGTAAATTACACTCAAATTCGAATCTAATGTCGATTGGTGTTTAGAATAATTTGGTCAACGCATTCAATTTCAAGTCAAAATATAGATTCTTAATACTAAACAAATTCATTTTCCCATTTATTGCAATCAAACTCGGTAATTTCTTTTCGCACTCAAATTAAAATATTTAACTTAAATTTATTATTCAAACTTTTTCAATTTTTTGAACTCCATTCGAATTTCCAAATTTTAACTGAATTTTTATTTAAATTCAAAATATTAATAAAATCTTAATTAAATTTCAAGCTTAATTTCAATTCGCATTCCAATTTCAATAAAAAATTCTAATCAAATTGTATTGTTTTTCCAGTCAGAAACTGTTTTAATAATTAACTATTTAACGCTCAACATTATGATGTCTCAGTGTTTTAAATAGTAGCGAACAGCTAAAAAAATGTATACTTTAGTGAGGACACTTAATAGTGTAGATTTGAATGCAGTTTGATTTAAGTAGTGTTCAGACTCCATACAAAGTCGATCATAATAGATCAAAGTCGATCATATCTCGGGTTAAATTAACTTGTACTGGAAGACATTGAGCTTCGGAAATATTTTAAATTAAAAATTTCAAATGTATTGAAAGTTTCTACAAATCCTGCTTCATTGTTCCAGGGAGAAATGTTGGCCCCGAATGGAAATTTTCTTGGACTTCTTATAAATTTGGAATGATGTATTTAACTGCTTTTGAAAATATTTTGAATTATGCAGGATTTAAAATACTAGAAAATTGAATTTAAACGATTCTCAGAATTTCAAATGTTTTTTTTTTTTTTGGGAATTCAAATTAAAAAAAAGTCAATCAAATGAAATTTCAAACATTTACAATGCGTCATAATTTAGTTTGAATTGTAAAATTGTTGGTTGATAAAATTTAAAGATTTTAAAAAATTTATAGTTTGGTGCACATTCAACTCAGTTGTTTAAACTACCTTCAGCTTCATATCAGTTTCCTTACTAACAATATTACCTGTAACAAATATTTAAAAATATCTACCTGCTGCCATCTATTGAGTAATATATGAACTATATAAATAGCTAAATAGGTATTTTTTTACTTAATTTATTTATGCGATAATTTCTATAAATACTCCTTATAGGTATAACTTAATTCAAATGTCCAGCAAAATTTTAGTACATCATTACAAATTTATAAATAGGCTTTTTAATTTTACAAGTTTTGAATATCAACCAGAGCACACAAAATATTTTAAAATGTAATAATCGAAATTGCTAAATCTAAAAATAAAGAAACAAAAACTTTTACAATAATTTCGATTTTACTACAAAATTTTACAAAATTCGTGAATTCGATCAAGTTATTTGAAGAAACTGAAATTTTCTGAATTTTAGAAGTTAGCCGATAGTTTCCAGCTGAAAAACAATAGATAATGAAGATAATTTTTGGGTTTGAATTACACATTAGAGTTGAAGTATATTTTCTCTTTCTATCATACTATGTACTAAAATTACCGATAATTTCCAGTCGATAAAAAAGATTTGTAATTCTTGAACAAAAGAGATACGATTTATTGCGATATACATTTGTCAATTATTTTTTATTAATACCGGTAGGAAAATTTTCTTGTGGGGATCCTGGGAAAGTAAGATTTTCCAAAATCAAACGTGAATAATTCTAAATTTATAAAAAAACAGCCCCTAGTGTGTTATGTCTGGAGACGGCTTGATTTGAAGTGTTCTTACTAGAAAATTATTTTAGTTCAAGTTTCATGTGGGGATCCTGGGAAATTTAGATTTTTCAAATACATTTGTGAATAATTGAATTTTAAAAAAAATCAGCCTCCAGAGTGTTATATCTAGAGATGGCTTAATTTGAAGAGTTTTTCCAATAGCGATGACTAGAAAATTATTTCAGTTCAAGTTTCATGTCGGGATCTTGGGAAATTTAGATTTTCCAAAATCATTTATCGGGTGGAAACGATCGGCTATATATAATTCCGAATATAAAATTTAATCATTTTTGCAGTTATGATGGAATACCTCATACTCATACATCAGCAGAATGGCTTTTGTATAATTTTTTGGTCGCATTCTGTTATCATCCCCTTCAGGCTGTATATAGCCTATATTATAGCTGATATATGTATAGAAAGAAACATCAGTCACAGCTGTGTCCTTCGACCTTTCAATTCAAATAACCAGGATATATTAATAAAAAAAAATAGTAAAAATCTGATATCGACATAAAAAGATAAAAATCAATAATTTAAAAAATAAAATAAAAATGATCCCAGATTATTTAATTCATCCCTACAAAGAACCGGGGTTTTTATTTTTCAATTATATATGAAAAATGATTTCGTTTTTTATTTTTATTTATTATGAATTTTAATAAATTCATGATATATGTATAAAAGAATTGGTTTTGTTGTTATTGCTGTACATAATATTTCATTCATAAATACAAAATCATAAAATAAACAATTTTTGTGGATGTATGTATAAATGTACATATACATATATACTCTCTCGTTCGAGTCGTATATATCCATAATATTCATAAAGCAATTTTATCATCATATCCAATCTACTTGTTGTTGCTGGCGTAATTTCGAATTCATTTGAACAAAAAACCAGAAATCCTTTTGTAAAAATCCTTTTTTTTTTGTTTTATATAATAATAAATACAGGATTGAATATAATGCTGTATAAAAATATAAAGGATTTTTTTATAATATATCATCCCTATGTACACACATATGTATGTTGGTGTCTACATAAAGGAAATTTTTTTTTGATTTTCATTTTTATCAGCAAACTAAAATTATCGGGATTCTGCTGAATTCGCGTATAGAAAGTGAAGATACAATACGGGGGGAATAGTTATGTATGTGCCAATAATACCTGGATATAGCTAAAAAATAATTTAATTTTCGTCCCTATATATAAATATCTCGAAGACATTAATTTGTACAGGATAACAAACAAACCAGTAACAACGCTAGCAATATTATTGTCGTTAAGATATTAAAACACGTGCAATGTTATTGTTGTGTCGTTGGTAGCGCGCACATATCTAGATATTGTTGACACGTGACTATAAAGTGTACTTCTTGTATTGTTTTCCATTGTTTTGTGTTGTGTTTAGAAAAAAAAATGTTTTCTTTATTTCAATTCTTATCTACGAGTATATACCTCTAACAACGAATACTACATCATACATATAGTGGAGAGAAGCAGAAGAAGCGCATTCAAATAGAATAAAACATGGATCGTGATGTAATTATCCGCAGCGGCAGTTGAATTGTAAATTGTTATTTTAAAAGGTATCATTACAATTCAATTACGTTACACTATTTTTATGGTATTGCGCGACATGGTGGATAAAAAATTATCGATTTTGCTGTTATTGTTAAAATTTTATTTTGGGACAATATTATGTGATGTGAATATAAAATAAAAACTGTTGTGCGTTGAGGAATTTACTAGTCAAAACTTTATTGAAACTCTCTGATATTTCATATCAAGCAAAATTTTTAAAAAATTCATATTTATCTGAAACTAAAGCACCATTTAGAGAACTAAATCTTGAAAAATGTTTGAAAAAATTAAATTTGGTTGGAATTTAGGCAAATTTCGCTGTTAATTTGAATAAAATTTATCGAAGGAATTGCATGACATGGTAAATATGCATGACATAGTAAATTCACCAAAATCGAATATCGAAAATTAATCAAAAATTCACAATGTTTTAGAACTGCGGAGCACAATCAATCATGAGTAGGTTGTGGTAATAGTTGTAATTGTTGAGAAATTTTAATTATTGACCCTTTTGTTTTACTCGTTTATATACATTAAGTTTCTCGCATAACATATACATTTACTTTCTCTCATGTGGATGCTTCTCCTAATTGTGGGTCCATTTTACACCCCCAGAGTTCCATCCTAGGATTTTTTGCCAACTTTTTAACGAAAACTGGAAAAAACATCGTATGGCCAAGGGTTTGTAGGGTCGGCAGTTTTTCTCATATCGGTTGAGTTTGGGACCTAGTTGGCCATCACTGTGCCAGCGTTGATATCTTTTTGACCGTTGAAATTTCCGCAATATAAATAAATGTGGCGCAGTTCGAAAAGGCGCCACATTTATTTATATTGCGGAAAATCCAACTGTCAAAATATTATTAAAGCGTAATGGTTGCTAACAGGACCTTTAACTTAATCGCAAAGACCAAACAGCCGTCCTTTCAACGACATGCCCAGATGAATTTCTTCCCACCAAATAAATAAATTAAAAAGTATGCCGAAGAAGCTGCCTAAAATAAAAGTATTGGTGTTCAAGTAGGAACGGTAAATTTGATTTAAAACGTAACATCGATAAGTTAATGTTGGCGATATTTTAAACGGGTGTTGTTTGACTAAAAGTTTAACTATATACTATGTAACTGAAACCAAGTGACATGTCTGTTATTTTCTAAATTTGCCATATACCCCTTACCTTTCAAACGATGTATCGCTCACTGTTCCAGCCAATGTAGGAGAGCACTGTAATCGAACGTAGGTAACGCGAAGTCTGGCATGGTAAACTATGAGGTCAAAATCGACTCAAAATGGTTTGAAGATAATTTCAATTATGATGACGATTTAGCATGTGATATATGAGAAAACACCTATGTGTATTGTACACGGATGTTAAGTTTGACCTAGATTAGTGTGTTACAAATAATCCTGAGCTACCCAAAAATATATATACGAACCTTGGCTAAGCAGGGAACTTTTTTCAATCTCAATTTTGTACTAATATAGAACGTGGTAAAACACCCCTGTCCTAAGATACTTATCTTCTAGATTTAAGTGCGCTGTAATATTTTTTGGTTAGATACTGTCCTCAGCTAGCCAAAAATGTATATACACCTTAGTCCTAAGACACTTAGCTACTAGATAGAGGAAGGTATTTATTAATTGGAACACTAAGGTTTCCATTCATTTACTTTAAAGAAGTGCGTGCTCGTGTTCATCCCTTGAGTGAAATTTTAAACTATAGTTTTTTTTTTGGAATTGGAATATGCTTCGTAGTTGAATATTATTGTATTTAAATTTCCTGTCTTTGAGATTTGGCAATTTTTCTACGTTTGTTAATAAGACAAATAGCTTTAAACAATTAGTCGGTAATACAGACAAATTTATTTAGTATTAGGACAAACTTCACATTTTTAAACAGATGCGTGAAATTTGTTCTAAATTTGTCGTAATTGTTGTTTTTATAATTTAGGACAAATTTCGAACAAAATTTACACGAATTCTTCTACCTTATAAACTTTAATCAATTTAATTGAAATTTAAAACTCAATATTTGAAATTCATAATTGTTAAATTTTAATTCAACATTCAGTATTTTGAGAAAATTCGATAATTTGAATTGAAAATGACAATTTTAACAATAAAACAAATTCACGATTTTAATATTTCAAAATTTCTAAAATTTTCATAATATATTTATTTAACGACTTAAATTATTATAAACTGGCAAATAAAAATATTTACATTCGATCAAAATCCAAAATTTAATTCATTAATTCACTATCCCGAACTCAAAATCCAAAACCGAAGAAACCATATTCCAACAAGTAAATGAATAAACCATAATCCAAAATCGAATATCAAAAATTTGGGGTGACCTGTGTTGCCTAATGCCTACACGGCCAAAGATGTTTTACGTGACAATGGCTAATTACGTTGGTACGAGAAGTGCGGAGTTTACGCTTATATATGGCGGTACGTATACTGACGGTTATATATTTTAACGAAATATGTTCTGCGTAGTTGACCCGAGATAAATCTAGATCGAGCCGAGTTCGAAACTGAAGTAGATTTCGTCGTTGACCGACATGCTGTGGTTGATTTGGCGAAAACGTGTTTGTAGGTGGCCACTACGCCAGGCTGGATTAGTGATCGACGAAACGCGCCTAAATGTATGCCATTATTATAATTTACACACTTCACATGAAAACCACAACAACAATTGATTTATACATAGTAAAACACGCGAATCAGAGGTTCGCGTGGTGGCCTTCCACGCCGCCTGTCAATGTGGTAATAATTAGAATGACGCTTCGAGATTAAGACCTAACCTACACAATCACGTATTTAGATTAAATTTAGTGCTTATACTCAACGAGTAATTGGCTGCGACCAAGGTTCAATTTCTTTCTGGATTCTGAACATGCTGAGTTATAAGACGTTTTCATGTTAGAAATTCAAAAATCAAACACCTAAATTAATAATCTGTAGAATACAGAATTCTAACTTCGAGATCAACTTCAGGCTCGTGTATTGTGGTCTTCATCATAAAAAAACTCAATGGTTAAGACAAACGTCACGCGAATAGAAATACTCGATTTACACACGATGCAAGAAGTTCATATTCCGAGCCCTGCTGAATTGTATCAATCGTCTTACTACCTAGCATGATAGATTAAAGAAGAAACCCAACTTTGCGGAACGAAAATGGCAACCTGAAAAACTTTCAAGGGCAAATATAAATGTTATCCAAAATTTTAAAGCCTTATTTATATTATAGTTTGAATGACTTTGAAGTGAGTTTGAACAAGTCTGAAATTTAAAACAAAAGTTCTGGATGGCTGGAAAAATTTTAATTTTTATATTGTTTGTGACTCGATTAGCCAACGAAAAATGTCTTGACAATTGCCAACCCATAACTCACCCCATCCATGTTAAGATCTTATAAACTCATAAAATATTCAATTAGCTAATATAATAATTTTTATTTTGATAGACTTCTCACCCGGTTCACCTCCACTATACACATTTAATCCCCATAAATTTTATTTTATACTCATTTTCAAAATTTCAAGAGTTTTTAAGATATCTTTTCTAAATACATCTCAATTAAATTTAATCAAAAAATTGTTTTTTTAATGTTTTCCATCTCACGAAAAAACGAAAAAATTAATTAGAAAAATTCTCAAAAATTTCTTCTCGCCCGAAATACATTTACATATATACATCAAAGCCACATTGAAAAGTAAACATTTCACAACCCCAAATCATCATCCCTTTTCGAAAAAAAAACTTTTAACATTTACCGCGCGTATACATAAATATATTTTACTCAAACACAAAAATATGACGCACGTGTCACTGCGTGAATTTTCCAAATATACAAATTCATAACGATAATAATTAGAAGAAAAAAATTAGATAAGTAAATACCAGTAGATAAATGAGTGTGTATGTAAATATACATCGTTATACCAAACATCCCTTAAAGTAAACAAAACAATATTTTTAGATTTCGGCGAAATTGAGATGAACCAATTGGTGTGGTGGTGTCGTCTGTGTTTGTATAACAAGGATTACGATTTAAAATATACACGAAATTGGACCCATGTGCCTCATTAGCTTCATTTGTACTCTATATACGTAAATACGTTATACATTATATTTTGGTTTTGCGGGAGGAAATGAAATATATATTTGCCGATGATAAAATGAAGTCACGTGTCATTTCTTATCTATAAAATATATATCATGGTTAAAGGCTTAATGTCATCTTTAATTTTTGGTTCATGTTTCAATCCCATCCACCTTTCTAATTATATCGTTTTACGCGGTGTCAAGTAGATTTATTGTATATACGGGCGCTATTATTAATTTTTCCTGCTAATAATGGTTCTAATATGGAAATTTAATGTATGTTTATATACGTGTGTGTATGATTTATTTCAATTAAACCGTCTAACCAGCCAAAATTTACATATACATACATATTAACAAACTAATTACTAAATAAACAGAAATTAAACACTCAGACGCGCGAGCTCTATGTTTTATTTATTTATTATCAACTGGATTTAACCTCGCGAATTTATAATTTTTTCGAGGTTTACAGTAAATCCATGTATACATAGAGATATACACGTAAAAAGCTGTATATGTGCGGATAATTATGAGCTCATCCCGCGTATTTCTGTAATTATCCGCCCATGTTTTAAATGGGGTGTGAGATGGGTGTTTGTAAAATGCGGTAGATATTTTTTTTTGGTAACAATATCGATTGTAATTATAATCGTTAGTTTTTTAATGGGTTTTGGAATTTATAGTTACATGACAATTATTTTAAAACATGGATTCCTAAATTTTCGATGTATATACATATACATTTTGCATGCAGCAGTGGTAGATTTAAAAATATATGTACGGGTATATTCTATATTGTTTCCAACATCCGACATTTTCATGCACGTTGGAAACAAAAGTACCTATAAAGCTAGAATTGTTATTTACTATTTATATGGATAGGCTACTGAACAATAGATGGCAGTTTTAGTCGATGTGTAAAAACTTTCACTCTAACAAGCAGTTATGTTCGACGTTATATTATGTTAGAATTAAGAATGACAAAGATTTTGAATTATTTGTACGTCAGACCTTTGGGTCTGATCACTTTCTGTTAAAATCTCGAAATTTTCAATTATTCAATTGAGCAATTACGATTAGATAAATGGTGTCGTAAAAGAGATTAGACTAGAAAATATAAATTTTAACTAGCAAATATTTATTTTTACTAAAAAACCAGAATTTTAATTTTGCCTTAAATTTGAATGAAATTTGAACGAGGTTTGAATGGTAATTTCACACGTAGTTTGTGATTCATTTGTGGTTTGAAGAGAATTTGATAGGCGAAATATCAATTACACTATCTTGTATTCAAATTCCACAAAAAATGAAGTTCAAATAATTTAGATGATCAATTGTCGATTTAAGTGTTAAACTAATTATTTATTAGTTTCAAATGAGTTTAAATCAAATTTTCACCGGCTAAGTTTGAATACTACTTTGAGACATAAATTAAAATTTTGAGTTAAATGAGTTTTATCAATAACAATTTATAAGTGAAAAATATATACTAGAATTTCAAATGGTTTGATGAGAGTTTGACAGGAAAAATAATAATTAAACTTAGTTGTGTTCAAATTCCTTAGAGGATTGACCTCAAAAATTGAAATGAATTTTAATTTATGTTTGAAGTTTTAAATTATTTTAAAGTTGCATTAAGTTTAAAGTTAGTATGAATAGAAAATGTCGAGTATTTGGAAACAAATTTGTATAAGTTTTAATTTTATATTCATTAATAATTCAATTTTCATTTAAAATTAAGTATTTGATAAATAATTGTCTATTTATATCAAGCTTTCCTTTAAACTCTATATAATTGAAATAAAATTTGATTCATAACAATTTTAGTAGAATTTGAATGATATAAAAAACGATTTATGCAATTGAAAAATAATTTTAATATAAATTTTGATGAAAATTTGAACACAGTTTGAAAAGTGATTTGAGAGCAGATACAAATTTGGAAATGTAAGTGAAAAATAAATTTAATCATAATGTTGAGTAGGATTTGTTTGAAAAAATAGACTCTATAGGTCTTCCTAAATTAATGTACAATTTAGATTTAAACAATAGTTAACAAAAACTTACACTGTTAAATTCTTGTTATATATTCCGATTGGAAATTTTTATTTATAGTGGATATTCTAGGGCGCGAGTCTCGGACAACAATTAAAACTTTGAGGTTTAAATGTAAAATTCGGTTTGAAAAGAGTTTTGGGGTCAGTTAAAAATTTTGAAAATTTAAGTAAAATTTAAAAATCGATTAAATGATAATATTGAGTCGATTCCTAAAGGTTTAAATTTTATAAATTGATTTAAAAAAAACTATACTGGTAATTTGTGATATTTTTTCCAATTGGAATTATTTTATACAAATATTCTAATTTGAGCAGTTTTATTAATAAATTAGACACCCGATTTTAATGAACTTAAATCCTATGTGATGATGTGGAATGTTGTTGTATGCCCCTCCTAGAGATGCACAGATAATTTTGCCACATTTTCGGGAAGCTTAGCTAAAATTCTGTATTTCTCAACTCTGATAAGCTTATCGAAATTAGTTTAAAATTTAATTTCTAATCATTGCAAATTTTAAAATTTCAAATTTTTTCATATTCTAAATATGGAAAATTTTCTTGTTTTGTAAAATTCTTGAGCTTTGTTTTTACATTTAAAAATTCTGAATTTATTGCGGACACCTACAGAATTCAGTCGGTTCAAACTTTTCAAATTGTAAACCTGCGAGATTCTGAAATTAATTGCCATAATTTTAAGTTCATTTCGTTTAGTTATGTGTCATACTGAATGTTTATTTCAAAACAGTTATCAACAGAATTTGACAAACATTTTTCGTATTTCCCACTTTGATAACACAGAAATATGTTTAAAAATTCTGCAAAAATTAAAATAAATAAAAAATATTTTACTATTACTGGAGTTATTCTTTTACTCAATTGATGGCATTCCATAGTTTTTTTTATTTTTAAAATGTAGAGTATGTACAATTTTGTATTTGACTTAATCAAAATTAATGTTTCCCAAACAGAGTTGAAGTTAAGGTTTTAAAAATTCCGAAAATATTTCCAATTCTATTTTCTAGTAATTTGAATCCAGAATAGTTAAGAGTAACTCCAAAATTGTCAATACAAATTTGGAATTTAAATTATTACCACGGCCCAAGAGACATACCCTAGGATCCCGTGTCCCTCAATAGATTATGAATTCGATTGGGAATAGCTATGATCAATGTAACTTAGTACTTAAATCAAACTGCGTTTAAATTAAAAGAAACAAATTTGAATAAAACCTTACCTATTATGTGTCCTCACTAAAATGTACAATTTTTTAGGAGGACATCATTATTTGTTGAGAGTTTAGCAGTTGATTATTAATTTGGATCTAAACAATAGTTGAGTTTGAAAAGAATTTGGTAAATAATTTTCTATTTATATCAAACTCCATTCAAACTCTATGTAATTGAATCAATCTTTTCAGTAGAATTGTGAATGAAACAAAAAACGACTTATGCGATTTGAAAATAATTGTAATCTAAAATTTGATGTCCTTGAATCTAGTTTGAAAAACGATTTGAGACCAGATACACGATTGGAAAGGCAAGTGAATTAAAATTGAATCATAATGTTGGGTACGATTTGAATAAGTTTGCAAACATTAGCTCTACACTCCTACACTGTATATGTTAATTATTGTTTCCAATTGTTAAATTTAAGCTATTTTTCCAATTGGAATTTTTTTATACGAAATTTATAATGCTGATTCTAGAGAGATCAAATTTTTGTATAAATTAGATAAATTCTTCTTATGGTTAAGGGACTCATTCTACATTTGTGCTCAAAGAAACACAATTCTAATAAGCTTAGTAAGTTTGAATGATATTTTTGATATTATTTCCAATTGGATTATTTTGAATTTGTCTCAATTGAAATTTTTGTTATTTTTTCCAAATTAGTGCTTTATTATTTTTACCAATACACTGCAAATAATCCAATTGGAAGAAAATGTTAAAAGTTAGGTTTTTCATTCAGTAGTTTATATCAACTTCCATTCAAATTCTGTTAAACTTTAGTCAAATTTAAATAGTTAGCTCATATGGAATTTTAAAAATAAATTAAATCTTAGTATTGAGTCTATACTCGTAATTTTAATTAATTTTTCCTATTGCATTTATTATAATACATATACAAAAAATTGTAATTACATCTGTTTTATAAATTTTATAGGGCCGATTTTAGAGAGCTAAGAAATTTGAATAAATTAGACACCGACTCGTTTTGGATGGACCTCACAATTTATGTGAATTTGGACAGTAGGACTACTTTCAGATAGCTTAGACAAAATTCTGTAAGTTAGTCAAGCGGACTTAATTCTGGTGGACTTTACCATTTTGATATTTTGGAATGATTTTTAATATTTTTTCCGATTGGAATTTTTGTTCAAGGAGCTTGAAACAATTGATCCTATACACCTAAATTATTGTGAAATTTATTTTAAAGAATTTGGTTTTTTTTTATTTGAAAATTGCAATTTAAACATTTTATTAATTTTATGATATTAGCAGGTTTTTCGTAGCTTAGGTTTGAAGATCAGTGAATTTGAATTTTTTTGGCAATATTTTTTCTAAGGAAAATTTTGTGAACAGTTCCTATTGGATTTTTTGATAATTTTCCCAAATAGGTCTTTTGCTATTTTGACCGATAAATCATGCTTTCTGAAAAAGCAAGCATGATGAAAGTACTAGGCATTTGCCGCAAGATGGTAGATCAGAGTACTATCCTAAATTATGCAAATCTTGTAATGAAAAAAATTCAAATTGGAAAATAACAAAATTTAACAGTGTACATTTTTAATATTAGATGTGAAGCAGGTAAACACTTCATTCCAAATTCAGTTTGAAAAAATCGACTATGTATATACTTCTATATTAATTGTTTCCAATTGGAATTTTTAAAATTAATATTAGAGTACCGATTCTAGAGAGCGTATCTCGTTCAAACTTTTGGGTGGATTAGACAAACTTTTTCTTATCTTTGAAATTAAGGGACTCGATTTTCACGATTAATTGGATTTTTTTAATTTGTTCCCCATTGGAATTGTTTGTTATTATGTCCCAATTGGGTGTTTTGCTATTTTTATCAATTGGAAGGTCTAATTCGCAAATTATCCAATTGGAAAATATTGAAAAAGCTTTGGAAAATTCGGTTTGAAATGCGATTAACAGTTATAGGTAATGTTGACTCAATTAATTAATGTGAAGTTTACACTAAATTAATAACAAAAAATTACACTGTAATTCTGATTTCTTTTATATATAAATTAGATACTCGATTTTATTGTACTGTAGACAAAATGTTATATTTGTGGTCCAACAGACTCAATCCAGATAAAATTGATTAGCATATTTTTTCCATATGAATTTTTATTATTTTTCCATATGAGTGTTTTTACCATATGAAATACATCGCAAATTATCCAATTGGAAAAAAAAAATTGAAAAATTATATTTTTTCATCCAATCATTTATAACAAATTCCATTCAAACTCTCTATATTTTTTGTAATATTTTGGAAAAATGAAGAGCTTTGTTTTTTGGATAATTTAGACAAGCTGTTTCTATTATCTTTATCGGCAAAAGACTCTATTTTTTGGTGTGATTTTTTCCAATTGGAATTGTTGCTCAATCAGTTTGACACTATTATACTCCTCAATTAGAGTGAAATTGATTGATTAAAATTAATAGCAAAGAATTACACACCTAAATTTAAGTTACAATATTTTTCCAATTAGATTTCTACGACGAAAACGGTAATTTAAACGGGACTACATACGAAAATGGTAATTTAACCTTTTTTATAAATTGTATGAGATAAACCAAACTTTTTCTTATCTCTGTTGATTATAGGTTTGAAGATCAGTGAATTTGAATGTTGAACAATATTTATTCTAATTGGATTATTGTAACTTTTTCCAATTGGACTGTTTGATAATTTTTCACTAGTACCTACATTTCCCGCTAGATGTTGTTACAAATCAAAGACTATACATAATTATAGAACTAATTTCGTTCATCGTAGATAATGATCGTTATAATTGTTGATATATAATTTGAATTTAATTAATTTTTCTACTTTACCGCACAATTAATTTATTCCCTCCTTATACATATAGGCGATGTTATTTACCTGTAATGAGAAAAAAATACCAATGCATAAGTAATGTGACAATATTTTTTATAATTAATCTTCGTCTGCAAGTCGTACATATTATGGGTATAAGTGTCATGAAATGTTTACAAGAATATATAATTATTAGTAACCATTTGGACGACATATCCCATACTCTTCTATATAAGTACATTGTCAAGGTTGCAATTGTTTTAAACCGATAAATTATCCAGTCGAATATATACAAATAGTTCATGTGCAAATTGTATGTGAATGTACAACATAATTACAAATAATTATTATTTTCGTAATGTCAAAATTTCTAATTAAATTGTTAGAAATGGAAATAATTATTTATTTAAATGTACATATATGGTTAACATACATACATATCTCAACAATATATATTATACGATAAAACAATAATTTATTACACGTATACATATATGTATGCATATGTAAAAAATCTAATTACTTTCGGAATAGAAAAAAAAACATGTTTTAGCATAAATTTGCCTAGCATACACGGAAATTATACACACATACATGTATACCCAAACACTTTAAATATTATAAATTTTGTAACCTATAGCTATGTAACATATATATGTTTAAAGATCTTTTCATGTTTTATGTCAACATAAATTTATGCAACATATTATAAAATAAAATTGACACGTATACATAACATGCAAACGGTTTTGATAATCTGCACATGATTTAACTATTTAATCAGAGCTAATTTTGTATATTAATTCTAATCTTTAAGCCCGCATCTGTCATACACACACACACACACGTCATGGTGCATATTGCACATCAAAGATAATTTCACCGCGCGTCAATTTAAATCTATATAATATTTCACATGACAATGATGATGATGACAAAAAATTAGCCATCCAATATACAGACAAAAATAACTCAAACCCATGTCGGTTCTAATTAAAAAAAATTAAATTGGACGTTTGGTTCATAGTACCCGCGCGTCGTCGTTGATTATCATCGAAAAAACTTTAAAAAAAAAACATTTTTTTTTTTGTTATTTATTCAGTTGACACTCGTGCGAGTTAGTTTGTAGGTGGAAACTATGACTGTTATACATGTTTTATTCAAACCTGAAATATTAAAATAATCAATGGTGTTCGATCGTGTTACTGTGGTCGACTATAACATACATTATTTAACCTTTTGAGAAGTGGAAACGAAGACAAATTTTTCAAAAAGTCATGGAGACGCCTTCATTGTAACACAATCGCGGAACAAATATAATTTATTAATTAATCGAATTTAATAATATTTTTTATGTGTGTGAATGCTGTTAGATAATTAAAAATTTATATATGTACGAGAGTCAAGAACATATGGTAAACAATTTTGGTTATGGTCGATTCGATTTTTAAAATATATGTATCGAGTTTAACATGTTACATTCGTACACTGCGCGAGCATAACAACATGATGGATATATCTAAAAATGATTGGTGCGGTTATATCTTTTGACATAATCTCTTTTATCTTTGACATGGTTTTAGTGTTTTAATTGGAACGCATAATGTGTTTTTTTTTTGTTGATCTCCGCGTCATGTCGAATTAATTAGGGGAGATATAGATTTTTCAGGAAGTATCAATCATACTAATATCCTTTATGTATTTTATGGTAGCGAGTCATATGACGAATTATTTTTAATTTGTTAGTTTATATAAATGTTCGAATGACATTGAGTAGCTTAACATCGAATAGGCATACTGAGTATCAATTTAAAGAACCGTGACATCATTCAGCAAATTGAGATATGCTCACATGTAGACTAATCTCACTTTTAAATTCTCAAAAGAAAGTAAAAATTCAAATCCAAAAAAATTGGCAGAGACAAAAATATTTTTAGTCTTGAGATCCAAGCCTGATGCTATCCATAATATGGTGTTGCCAGCGAGCTAAGTGGAAAGCATTTACTAGTTGCAACCATAACCAAATGATTCAGTAAAATTAAGTGTTCTTGGAAAGTTTAAGTCAACGATCCTCACTAGTAGATCCTTACTGGCAATGATTACTTGGTATAAACTTAATTTCAATAGCTTCACTTAATGGTCAAAACAATCCTTGACCTCATTACAGTACTTCATTCGTTTCCTGCGAATTATTCTCAGTGGTATTAACAAATACACCTATAGAGAGATCTGCGTTTCTTGAAAAGGACCCAACCGACTTGTATAAGTCTTCTTCATAATGTTTCTCAATCCGAATTTGGCGCAAATTTTTACGATGTAAAATCACTACCCATTTATTAAAGGTATGTTATTACACGAACTTATTTCCAGATCTTCTGAACTGGCCAAAGAATTAAAAAAATTTATTAATCTCCAGCCAAAGAGGACATAGTTATGTCTCTTGGTGCACGTTGCAATAACTTTTTATTTTATTTTACAACAAAACGGTTGAAATCTACCGAGGTTCCGCACTCAATGCCAAAATGGGTCCATCGGGCAAACCTAGAAATTCTATCCTAACTCGTAGAAGCGCACTGCGGAGCCAAGGAATAGATAAAAATCTGATCTGCGTTCAAGGACCCGGAAGGATCCGGATTTTGCTAAAAAGTTCGCAAAGTCGCAATGAGCAGGCACCAACATGATCCTTACTTTAAAGTATGAGCATATAGGAAATTAATGTATTCCTTATAATCTTTGACATGTAGGGACCCAGCCAAATGATTCATGCAGAGAACAAAATCCTTCCCTAAATCAATAAATTTGAACGCCTCAATCGCATTTGGTGTAGCTGCAATAAGTTTAGCATGAAAAAACGAATAGTGTTTCTACCCGAGAATTTAAGATCATAATTAGGATAGTAGAATCGCTACCCTGCACTGATTTCTGAACGACAGCTATCCAAAACAAAAGTTATCGATTCAGACTGTCGTCAGGCTGTCTATAGAAATTCAGAGAGAGGCACATCCTGTCGAGGGGCAAACGCGATGGAAAACTAACTTGTGAAGTTAAATTCAGGAAACAGCCGGTTCCGAAAATATTCCATGCTCCAATGCACCTCACTCGAAAAGCTGAAGAAGACATAGCATAAGTTATAGATTTGACGGGCTATATCATCTGCAATTCATTCGCAGCCTTGCAACGTTAATAGCTCAACCGCGGCCATCATAAAACTGAGGCATAGTAGAGTAGTAAAGATAAAGCCAACGATTTGTAGATGTACGACATATTTTGGGGATCAGACCGCTAGAATTGTCAAAGGCCCTCCTGCATTGCCAAAAATAGCAATGGTTTATAAAATCAAGTCAAAATATCCAGGAGTTTACCATCTTGAATCACATCTAGGCGCTTGACATAGTCAGTCCATTCGTAGCATTGCACAATAAACCCAGTTCACCGCAATTTAACAAGCCAATAACCAGGAATAGCCAAGAGCTACATCAAGGGTGAGAGTTCTCATCCCTGTGGGCAGCCATTGCTCACTTTGACGGACATTGATAAGCGATCCAACTCAGTGTCATTTGACTTGGTTTGATAAATACTAAAATTGTTACAGATACTGATTATCTTAAAAACAATGTACTTATTGCCAAAAGCTCTCCCAATATATAGGAAGATATCTATACCAGAATTTGTTTGAGTGATCTTTCAATTGAAGTAACTAGTTTCGCTAGCAAGCCTGAAAGCATATTGCATGTTACCGAGAATGTTACCGACAATCATACCTAATAAATCTGTGGATGATCCTCTCTAAAGCTTTAAGAAAAGTAGATTGCAGACTAATGGACCGAAAAGCCTTGGAACAATAAAATTCTAAATTCACGAACGCCTGGAACAGATTGAGCAGGGAAAATGGCATCAGGAACAGTCGATTTGAAAGGTGCACACGAGAAAACACTTCTGCGTCGACAATCAGTAGTGATCAGCCTACACAGGCTAAGTTCCAATCCGGAGTGCCAACAAATATGTCAGGAGGCTCGTACACAATCACAACTGAATCAACAATGTTACACCTAAGAAAATGGACAAACTTTAGCTCATTATTTGATTTACAAGTGTCATTCTTAGCCAGAGTTTTGTTAAGTCTGGCGATGATAATAGATAAGCTTATAAAGTTTTAATTACCTCACAGAAAATTTTTCACGCAGTGCTGTGTGGGGATCTTAGGCTTTTTTATCTACTCTTGATCTACAAAAAACAATTTCTTTAACTTTTTAAGTTCAAAACACCAGAAGGGTTTATTACGCTTCCTCATACACTTAATAACACAAACAGTCTTAACTGTTTGTATGCAATTGCCTGCAATGCAAGATCTGTAATAGGTCTATACTGGTAAGGTGAATATAGCAGGAAAACCAGCTGAGAGAAGATTATACCAGTGGCCATGGTTAATATTAAAAGAGATAAACCTATGCGGAGAAGTGATAATTTCATTCTCCAATTCAAAGTCAATGGTGGTTATAGAGAACAAACTAAATTCATCCATTCCTTACGAACCGAAATGACGTTTGGCTCACTGGTAATATAGGAGCAGTAGGCTGATTCAATGACAATAGTTTGGAACATGAATCAACACACTCTCTATAGTGATTAAAATAGCCGCAAGAACAGCAGTGCGATACTCAATAATTGTATCAATATCATTAGAGTTATAGATCAACGTTTTAGTTTTAAGGATAGAGCTCTTATGAAAAATCCCGCCAGACTGAGAGTTCAAACCAGAAACCGCACCATCAATAAGATTGCATCGACTTCATTATGAGGACCAGATAAAACAAAATAGAATAATAAAATACAACCTGGGCGAGTGTCTTAGATTCATTAAGGCGATGTTAGTAATAACTATACACTCGGATTCACAAGTGACCCAGTAATTGATGAGTCCTTGATTTTGTAGATTTCTTCACAGAACCAAACAAACGTACGTTTCATCATTGGATGGTTCTCAGATGATGACACGATTAGTCATGTAACAATACAGCATTGTATGCATTGGTTAGAATTACTTCGGTGTATGTAGTAAGCTATTGACTTTTTGACAGCCATTTCAGACATAGTGTACGATACCGAGTTGGCCCTTTTGTGTTTACTCGACAAGTTGATAGGCTCCAGTCAAGTAAGCTTTTTCGTTTACCAAATCGCTCAAGTCCTACGTCAACGTGTTGGTTCATATTTCAACAAAAAGTGGCAAGGTGCTGAGGTCATCCAATCCTAAATCGAACTCATTGACAATCTACATGGTTACTTTTCAGAACCTTAGATAACGTTAGCTTTGAAAACATATAGAGATGACGTTAAAGAAGCAAGTCCAGAATTGTAATGTAAGGGTCCCAAAAGCCCAAACAGGCAAAGTACATAACAACAGCAAAAAAATGAAACCAACAAAAACGTTTCGTAGCCTGTGAAGTGCACTTAATACAAAGATCACTATACGAGATCTGGACTATACGATATACACTAAACTAAGTGCAACCATAGTGCACTAGACGTAGTAAAATATATCGGATTAAGATGAAACTCGATATATTGGATGAAAATGGGATTATAAACTAGTTTTTTTTTTTTTTTTTTTTTTTTTTTTAAATAAATACCAACACATACATACATTATTTAGAGACTGTTCGGCTAGTGGATTTAATGTCCTTTGAAAGCTTCTGAACAGTATCCCTATTTGTACACGGCTACAGGTCCGTCTTTTTAATTGGCCATCTGCACACTGCATAGCTCCATGCTAGCCTGTACTAGTTTTTGGATGAAGTTCCGGAATATGACCAACTAGAACGGAACTAGGTCAAGCGTTTTATGTAAGGAAAGTGTACAAAATGCTTTAGCTAATCCGAAAACTATTGCGAGAGTTATAATGATCCCAGAAGGATTTACTCAGCTGATCACGGGCGAAGAATTTTTATCATATGATTTTAGAAACGCTGATAACCGTATTATTGTCGTTTCTACTATTACTAATTTTCGTACCGTTTCGCAGTGTAATACTTACTTAGCTTATGGAAAATCGAAAAGCTCTCCAAATTGGTTTCAAACTTTCAACTATATTGAAATACCCTACATGGTATCATATCAAAAACCACAAATCCTTTAACGCCTTACTTCATTCGAAAACACGATTAATTTAAATTTGTTTAAGTTTTCGATAAAGAACTTATTGATGGATGAGTACTTTCCGGTTTCTGGCAGAAATCAACACAATATTGTCGTAGTTGTAATACAAAATCAGGTTCAGCGTAATATCGATTATAGCGATTGCGTTGGTAGGGTGTTGTTGTATATTTCTTCCAACACACTGAGTGAAATGTAAAAAGCAACCACGCTGAATTGCATTTGGAATATGGTGCCGAAAGTAACTACATAATTGCAACTATTTTAAAGCCCGTTAAAATTGATGTATAATTTAAATTATATCCATTACCTTCAGCACAACGGTTTACAGCGGAAGGCATTGTATTTGCTTTGAAACCATGTAGTGTATACAATCGTTCAAATAAATTTGATCAGAATCATATAATAAATATTCTTCGCCCGTGATCGCCCAGCTCAGTAAATCCTACTGCTACAGCATTTCGAAAGTTATACTTTCGTTACGTAAAACACTTGATCCAGTTCCGTTCCAGTGGGCCACTATAATCCATAATTTTATTGTAAAATTGGAAATAAGCTGTTAACTTAAAGTTAAATCTTTTTTTTCAAATATCACAACTTAAAAATTTAATAAAATTAAATCTGATATAGCTACCAGAGATAGTCACCAGAGATGGGTAGGTAGATTACGCCATGTAATTTATGCAATTGTCGAAACGTAAAGTATTACGAAGATTACTTGGCAATATTTTTTGTCAACGTCGACAATTAAAACAATGTCAACAAACTACAAGATTTAAGGGATATAAAATAAAATGTGATATTTTGTATAAGGGCAATTCAGTTAAGCTGCAAGAAGAAATTAAAGAAAAGATTCAAATTAAATAGGGATACACATACCTACTTTGAGAATATATATTGAAATAAAACAACCAATAGCTTTAATTAAAGAGAGCTTATGCACACAACTTCCGATATGACTTTGACAGCAATTTTGTGCCATTTAGAACGCATATTGTAGGCAATCTTATCGCATCCGCCATTCTTCCGACCATTTCTTTTCCCTATAACATTGATATGATTAGTCTCGTACCAACTTATTGCGTCTTTAGGGTGTAAACTAGCTCATTCAGGCCAAACTTTGATTCTAGACAGGTTAATTACGAGCAATGACGTAATTCATAGCAAGCAGTTCATCGAAAGCAATTTATCGTTACCATTACAAAACGCTGTAAATCAAAGCAAAGCGGCGTCGGTTATCACGATAATGTTCTGAGATTTGGTCTACTAGATGAGGGTTAGGTTATTTCTTGATCGATTATGGTAAAACTCAACATATTGGATAGAAAAGCGATTTTAATTGGATTTTACGAAAAAGTTCTGGATGACTAATTACGATGAAACTCAACACGTTGAATGACAATTGGATTATAAAATGATTTTTGGAGGAAGTTCTAGAATATTATTAATGGTGGGGAATAAAAATATATGGGATATATTTTTAAATGAAATAAGGCCAACTGGAATGAAACTGGGTTATTTATGTAAAAGTTCAGTTACGTTAAACTAAAATTAATTTTAAGATATTTTTTTGTTTACCATTGAAGGCATATCTCTCCCATATTATCCATGTATTACATTGCACTAATTTACGATTTATAAGGACAAATTTTGACAATATTTTTATACAAAAAGTGAAGACATTTTATCAGTGAAGGCCATACATATCCCAAAACTATCCTAAGATTAGAATTTTCATTTTAACCAAACATATCGAATAACATCATAAACGGTTAACTCATAATCTCAAAATTCATTTTAAAATCCTGTTTCAATCGAACAGATAAGGTTTCGTGATAATTGGTCGAGAAATTGATTAGCGCTATTCTAGTTGGCCATACTCAAGAATTGTATTCAAAAAATATTTAATTCCACTTTTTTCAAATCAAAAATTAGTTAAAAATCCTAGTTTCATCCAATATGTCGAGTTTCATTATAATCGATCAAGATTTAGCCATAGTTCCGTTGAAGTTAGTCATTCTCCATAATTTTAAAATCTCATTTATACCCAACATTTCAAGATCCATCATAATCAAGAAATAACCTTATTGCGTGGGCCCGTATTCATCCAACATTTCGAATTTGATAATAATTTAATAATTAATTGCCGCGATGAATTGGGGCGGAACCATGAGCCGACAACTGTAAATCGCTTGCCATCATGATCTGTTTGCAAATTTATCTATGTTGAAGTGCTTATATTTAACTGGAGCGCATCGTCACTTTATTTGGCAAGATACATATTTTGACCTGTTAACCTGTTTCAAATCCGATTTAACGTACGTTTCGTCATCCATCACACAACACATTCACTAAATACTAGTTACAGGGGGGTATTTCCATACATTATGGTCAAAAATCTGAAAAATTTCATAAGGAGAAGATTTTAAAAAATTCTACAGCTCTTCTGACCCGATCGATTTTTCTTAAAATGCTCGTGTAGGTGTATTATGATCTCAGCTACCAGAAAAACAGCACGGCATATAGGAAGTTATGAGAAACTATTAATATAATCATTGGCATGTAGTTCAAAATAAAAAATATTTTCTTTGGTACGAATAATGTATTAAAAGTTTACAAAGTTAGGTGCAACTAGTGGTTACAAAAATTCTTATAAAAAAAATGAACAAATTCATAATTTTTCTGCTAGATAATAAAATTACAGTAGAAAAATTCGTTTTATCTACAGTGCTGCTCCTGGTGGTGGGTAGAAAAAAAGCATTTTGCGCGTACTTATACAACATATTTGCCCATGTTTCCGATTTTTATGAACTTCTCTTTCTACGCTGAAACCATCTTTATACTATTTTCTAACACTTTTTATCGTTATTTCGCATTGAACCTAAAGAAATTTGGTCACCGTAGTTTAGAACTAGTTCACAAAATCACTCAAGGGATTGTCTATATTATGGACATTGTTTACGTTTTCTACTGGTAGTTGACATATAGACGTAAAAAATAATAGATGATGCGTAAACGCCCATCTTAGATATTCACAAAACCATAACTAAATCATAAATTACAGTTCAGTTTAAAGAATATTAGTTAATTATAGTGGTAAAGACCACTAAAATGATCATCATCAAAAATTATTTTGTAAATCAATCGGCGCCGAAGATCTCCCAAAACATACTATAGCTATACATAATATAAAACGGAATTTCCGTTTTATGAATGATTCCACATAAAATTCATAATAATCGCGTTTCCCATTTCACTCGATTATTGTTATAAATTCCAAAGTATCGTAACGCAGCAATTAATAATACTTTAAAAATTTATCTTTTACTTCCCATCCGTTCGCTCATTTATCATCAATTGGAAAAAAAACAACATTAACAACAACAATAACAACAACACAAGCAGCAACATAAACATAAAAAATTCTAATAATCTCTCGCATATACAAATAAAAAAATACTTAAAGACATTTGGTTCTTGTGTTACACTAAAATCGAGACTCACGAAATTAGGGTTATTGCCAAAAATGTCTACATACAACAACAATGATATTTATAATAATGAAAAATGACTCACATTTTATCTAAATATAACTCAAAGTATTAAATTTGTAAATAGAAAAAAAAAATACTTTAATTTATTATATCGCGCGCGCATTATTTTGTAAGTTAAGTTCAACTACACGACATATATAGATATACGTATATAGCGGCGTGGCCATGACAGTGAATACGAGCATTAAAAATAAATAATTTATGAAGACATTAAAGTAAAATCATAAAAATATATGTATTTTTAATAAAGGAGTGGAATAAATATATACCCGTTCCAATCAAGGGTTATAATTTTCTATTTGATTATTTTATAAAAGGATTAAAATATAAAAATATTTAAATTTAATTTTTTTTATTTCGTCGGCCCCCAGACATATTTATGTACACATTATATATCATTTCGGTGGTTACCTAGGATAATTCTTTTGTATAATATTCTTCCATACATATAAAATTTATGTGCTTTCATTTTCATATATGAGTCCACATATGATAATTTTATTAGTCAAATAAATATTATTATTTTAGTAACGCACCTCTTTTTCGAGTCGTACACAGCACCAAAAAATAAAATGTCTATCTACATACGTATACACAAAACAAAAAAAAATTAATTTCCAACTTTCAATTTCCCACCCACGTACCCATACACACATATACTCGCACGGTTCGTCGATGAATATATCTAAAAGTCATACCAATAATATTGGCCTTTTTTGCTGTACGGAACCAAACAAATAAATTTATTTTTCAATTTGGTTGGCATTTTATTGCAAAAAGCAGGACATCAACCAAAAATAAAAAAAATAAAAAATCGATGGTATACATTGTACAACGAAGACAGTAAAAACTAAAGTTGTCAATTTGACTGTTTTTATTCGCAATAAATTATTTTTAATGGGTTTTAGTTTATTTCTCGGATTTATACAAATTCATCAATAGTGTCGATATTATTTTGCCCACTCAGTGAATTACATATGTATTCAAATAGAGCTTTATGGTGTTCTATGTTCGGTATACAGTTAAACGAATTTCTAATTCAATACAGATATCTCAGTTTAAAAATACAAATATTCGGTCAGTCTAACATTTTTGCCTGGAGCTTTTCAGTACTTTTGATTGGGAAGCTTACAAAACTATTTTGGAAGCTTTTGGTTTTCAATAATTTATATAATTTTTAAATTTTTGTGAAAGATTCGAATTACACTAAATTATTTACAGTGAAAGCTCTACCTTACCAAAAGCTCTCAATGAATTTAAAAAAAATAATGTTGAGTTAAATCTTTGTATACGAAAAAACCTTCTTTATATTAAAACAATTAATAAAAAAAGTGATTTTCATTTTAAGGAAGCTTTTATTGTGTTAAAAATCGCGCGTACTAGAGTTTTTTTCGACATATAAAAGCTTATGTTTATCTACATACCATATTCAATATAATCTGAAAGTTATCTTTTCTAAACCAAATAACAATAAAAATCGTACATGTTGTAAACACTAATAGCTTATTGAGCTTTCAGGTAAGAGCTTTCCAATTTTATTGGTTCATTAAATAAATGTTTAAAATTGAAAACCCAATTATTGAACGCTGGCAACCTTCCAGTTTTCATATAATTGACTTTCGCATATATAGTTATAATAAGAGTTTCTAAAAAATAAAGCTCGAATGTTTGAAGTTGTATAGTATCCGGTAGTAAATTATTCCTGGAGCTTAACCATAGAACATTTATTTAATAATTTATAAAATTTTTAAGTTTTAATGAAATATTACAATGAGACTAAATAATTTTGAGTAAAAGAAACTTTCTTAAAGCTCTCAATGAATTTAAAAAAAATAATGTTGACTAAAATCTTTGAAGACGACAAAAGCTTTTTTATATTAAAACATTTAATGAACAAATTGATTTTCGTTTTAAGGAAGCTTTTACTAGAATTTATATGAAAGCTAATAAGCTAATATGAAAATTAATATGTGTGTATATACCATATTTTTTGGTTAGTCCTTTTCAATTGTTTTTGGTTCATTTAATACATTTTTGAAATTAAAACCCCAATTGTTTATCGCTGTCAACCTTTCGGTTTTAATAATTGGCGTCAGTTGGTTTGTTTGTCGTTCATACAAATTCGCAACAATATAATGATATGTCGATTTTTTGTCCATTCAATGGATTACATAAGAATTCATAAATAGAGCTTTATGGTGTCCTATGTCGGGAACACAGTTAAACGAATTTTTATTTTTCTACATATAAATATTTTGCAGATTTTCAGTATTTTTAGTCAAACATACTTTACAAGTAAAAAGCTCATACGGACACATTTTGATTAAAAACCTTCTAACTTATTTAATATAAGTACATAAGTTATAATAATAGTTTAAAAACAATAAAGCTCGCATGTTTAAAATTGTTCCTGGAGCTTAACGGTAAAACATATAATATAGAGAATGTTAAATTCTTAATTTAATTGGGAATTTTTAAGTTATTTTTGTAGCTTTAAGCTTTCAATAATTTATATAATTTTTAAATGTTAATAATAGATTAAAATTAAACTAAATTATATCGAATAAAAGCTCTAGCTTACTAAATTTATTAATTGGTTCTGTTTCTGAAATATTTTCAATAATACGTTGAATGCACTAAAAGCTCTCAATGAATTTAAAAAAATAACAATTGACTTAAATCTATAAATACGATAAAAGCTTCTTTATATTAAAAACAATTATTGAAAAAAATTATTTCCATTTTAGAGAAGCTTTTATTGTATTGAAAATCAAATTTACTAGAATTTGTTTTGCCATATGAAAGCATATATTTTTGTACAATACCAAACTCATAATAATCTGAAAGTTATCTTTTCTAAACAAAATTATATTAAAAGTTTTAGATGTTTTAAACGCTAAATGCTGATTAAACATTCAGGTTAGAGCTTTTCTATTTGTTGGGGTAATTTGATTGATTTTTTAAATTGAAAATCCAATTGTTTAACGGTGGTAACCTTCCAGTTTTAATAATTAGCTTTCCGTTTAAGCACAATTATACAATGAGCTAAAAGCTCAATATCTTTCCAAACTTATTGTTAAAATTAGATTAAATAAGGCGAAAAGCTATTTCATTGAATTTTTCAAATATTTCTATCTCTGACACTCTTATATGATTATTTGATTTAAAATCTCTAATTTAGTTTAATTGAAAAAATTGGTCATTGAAAGTTTTCCAAATACAATCCGTTTTTGAGCGAATATTGAAAAAGCACCTTCATATTATTTTCAAATTCACAACAATATAATGGTGTATCGATTTTTTGTCGTTTAATTGGATTACATATGTATTCATAAATAGAGCTTTATGGTGTTCTAAGTTCGGTATACAGTTAAACGAATTTTTAATTTAATACAGATATCTAATTTTCAAAATACAAATATTATGCAGATTTTCAGTATTGTCAGTATAACATACTTAACAAGTGAAAAGCTATATTATGGATTTGATTAATAAATTTTCTAACTTACTTAATATAATTACGTAACTAAATGATATAGAGTAAAAGCTCAAGCTTACTAAATTTATTAATTGGTTCTGTTACTAAAATATTTTCAATACGTTGAATGCACTAAAAGTTCTCAATAAATTTTTAAATAAATACGTAAATATAATTTTTAAAAGTTTTTAAAAAATAAAGCTCGAATGTTTAAGATTTTATAGTATCCGGTAGTAAACTATTCGTGGAGATTAATGGTAAACGTTCAATTTACAAAATGTTGAGTTCTCAATTTGATTGAAAAGCTTTAACATTTTCTTGGAAGCTTTCAATTAATAATTTAATTTTTAAATTTTAATGAAAGATTAGAATTTGACTAAATTATGTAGATTGAAAGCGGTAAATTACTGAGTTTTTTGATTGGTTCTGTTACTGGAATATTTCCATTGATACATTGAACGTATTAAAAGCTCTCAGTGAATTTAAAAAAATAAATGTTGACTTAAGTCTATGAATACAATAAAAGGTTCTTTTGATTACAATTTTAGGTAAGCTATTGTTATATAGTGTGACGTTTTATCCCTTCAATAAATAATTAGCATAGTATAATTTAAGCATACCATCATTTTCAGTTTAGAAATTTCATACTCAACTTGCACTGAATTCCCACACTGATTTTGGCAATAGCGAAAATAATGCTAAAGAAGAATGGCGAATACGATAAGGTAGCTGAAAATATGCGTTCAAAATGGAAAAATGTTGCTGCCAGCAACAACAATCCGCCGACAAGAAATTCCACACCAAATATCCCGAGAGCTAGAAATCGCGGCGCAGTATTTCAATAGAAAAAAAAATATAGAAGAAGCCGCGAGAGCCAAGTATACTTTTCTATAAAACTTTGTGTATATCTGCATATGATGCGATTTTGTGATGATATTTTATTATTTAAAAAGTTAGTGTGATTTGCAGACTCCTAACATTTGTTTTAAAATTACATTCAGTCGCGGAGTAGTTGGAATATTTGGGATATTTTGGTTGAACTGGCACATCTTCGTCATCTTAATACGGGCTAATACGGAAAACCTTCGCTTCCACATTCCAAATGTTCATGCTTAATACTGGCACGCAGGTAGAACATAATGCTTTATTGTAAGCCGTCTCTTGTGGTGTTTGAGGATCTCGATATATTATTTTTCAAATAAAATTCTTGTTGTGATTTTATTTGCTCGGCTTCAGAGTTACGTATGTTTATAAATTGCTTGGATAAGCCCTTGTTAGTTCGTGTATCAAGTGATACGTGCTGTTGACCGCATAACACCAATTATGCTAGCAGAATTTTTTGTTTCACTGTTAAGGAAAGCCTCTAAACACCTTCTCTTTTATATTTAACATTCTGCAAAAATTAATCTGAATCATCAGGGGAGGACGGTAGTATTACCAAATCAATCATGGCCTACATTTTTTAAAGTTGTATTTCATGTCAGGGTGCCATTCCACAGAAAAGGGCTTATACGAATTTTTCACTTTGCACATTTAAAACTTTACTCTGCGTTATATGTTGCATTTTATTATCGAAACGCAAATTTTATTTAATTTAAGGCAGTTTGAGTTCAAATTAAATAAAGTGGGGGAACTAGGGGATATGCTTTTTCCAACAGCCCTGTGGTTACATTGTATGGAGAATGATTGGTAATAGACAATGTGGACAACGTAGCTGTGGAAGTTTTATGCGTGAAATTTTCTAAGTGTGTATACGATTGCGCCAAATAATGGTATATTCAATGACAGTGAAGTTAATACTTAAAAATTGGAATACTTTTTCCAATTGTAATTTCAGATTTTATTGATGATCACCCTCCATAAGAATTAAATTAAAATGAATTTTAATAATTTTTTAGTGTTGATCATAAAGAAGGTACTCATGCTAATTTTCAAATAGTTTAGATCAACTAGGATTTTTTTGATCAAGAGTACTAAATTCTGATGAACTTTACTTTTTATTTTACACCATTAAGAACTCACGTAAACTATTTCGTTTTAAACGATTTTTAAAAAATTTGAAAACTTTAAATTCTGTAGAATATTTCATCTTGATTTAATTTCCTAGACCACAAAGAGTCTAAAAACTATCTGACAGTATAGATGATTATCCGTGGATATCTCTAAACGATCGGCGGTATACATTTTTAAATATTTATAGAAATTCCTAAAATCCCGAAAACAAATTTAGGCATTTAATATCCATGTCGGTATTATGTTCATGTTACCTTTTTCTCCATATCAGTGTTTTGTCCAACCCCTTTTTATGCTCATGGCACCTTTTTGCCTGCACTTATAGTCTATTGTCCATGTCAGTCTTTTATCTGTTGGTTTTTGTCTTTACCGAAATTTTGTTTATGTCAAACTTTTGTCTGCCGGCCGATCAGACAGCGGTCACATAATCCCTGATTGTAAATTGTTGTATACCAATTTATTGAAATAAAATTTATTTTCAATTCGCATACTCAATTTCAATTTCCTACAAAACCAATAACATTTTACTATTTTCAATAAATTGATGTAATAATCAATTTAGTAAAAAAAAACTATAAAAAAATCCTAATAATAATATCTTTTTAAATGAATGAACATGATTAAATCAATACTGTGTACATCCATATAGTGCACATATGTACATATGTATGAGTATACGTACTCGGTACATACATACATATAGCATAGAAAATAAAACAAAATTTATTTTTTCCAATTTCCATAAAGTTATCATGTTATTGTTTTTATATGCTGTACACAACAACAAATTGAAAATTTACAAAACACAATAAAAAATGTAAATTTTTTTATAAATTGAAAATTAATTGATTGGAAATTAATTTAATATCAAAAATAATATTTATGAATTTCTGATTTTGATTAGATTTTATCTATATAGTCTCGAAAATTGTTTTACAATTACCTAATATTCTAAACAAAAAATAATTTATAATTGGGATTGGATTTCTACTTCAACTCTACACCAGACATAACATTTTTCAAAAATTATTACAAACACATCACCTCAAGCAGCTTTTAGATATATAGATTATCTTTCGACTAAACCATTAGCTTTTAATTAGTATTCATAGCCATTCGAGAAATCTTAAAAAGCTCACATCAGAAAGTTATAAACATTTACATTAAAACTCCATAACTGATAGCTTAAAGCTTTAACGATTTTCTAAAATATGTAGGATTCAATAAATAAAAGCTTTCATAATTAGAGAGCATATAATATTTCACTAGATTTGGTTGAGTTTAAAATGAAAAGCTTTTCGATTATTTCAGAATCCAACTGTACGCTAGAATAGGAATTTATAATTTATAAGAACTTATTTTAAAACTTCAATAAATAGATTTTTGGAAATTTCAATAAATAGATTTTTGTTAAGCTAAAAATCTAAGGTAACTTTGAAAGCTAATCATTATACACATCGGAATGTAGTTAGTGTAAAATTATGTAAATTTGAAAAATTTGTTATAAAAAAATTAAATAATCATTTGCTATAAGCTTAAAGCTGCCATTATTATATTAATTAAACGATAAATTTGCTTTAACTATATGTCAAATTTCGCCTGTCAAACATTTACAAACTTTATAGAAATTTCAAAATTTTCTAAGCTTAGGTAAGAAAGGTAAGAAAATTCGTTTACAATTTGGTTTCTATAAAACAGCTTTCAGCTCTTTTAGATTTATGCGAATAATTAGTAAAAAAGTAATAAAAATTATACCGACATAAATTTCGTAAATCTTTGAAAAATTTTGAAAAATAAAAATTAATAATTGTGAGCTTTTTAACAACTCCGGAATTAAACAATTTCATAGTATTCATACCATAACTGTTGAGGGGGAAGGGGGGGGGGTAACTTTCAATGGCCCATTATTTTCATTAAATTAGAGCTTTTATTTCAATAATAACAATAAGTTGGAAAATTATTTTGGGCTTTTAGCTTATCTATTTAAAATTAGGTGGTATAAACTGAAACCTCAAACCTTCAATACTAATATACTAAATTGGCAAATGAGCAATTGGTTATAGCTCACCAACATTTGTTTGTTATAAATATAAATGTTTGGTTACGTTAATTGGGCTTAAACTGGTAACTGATATTTCAATGAAAAAACTTGAAAAGCTCTAATCAAAAAGTTTAATAAACTTTTAGTGTCGATCGTAAAATTTCTGTCACGAATTTCTGTCAATAATGAAATGTTTACGAATTCTTCTGAAATTAACTGACCTCAAAAAACTTTCCATTGAATTAATTGTAAATTTGAAGCTATTTACCAAGCTGTGTGCGAATATAAGTTCGTTCGTTTAATAAATTGCCCTAGGTATTAGGTGTATTAGCGTTATTCAGCATTTACAACATCTATGGTTTTTAAATAATTTGGTTTGGAAGAGATATCTTTCAGATTATATTGAATATGTACAAATATAAGTTTTCATATAGCAAAAAAATTCTAATAATCGTGATTCTATGTAAACTGCATAGTTTAGTCAATTTCTATTAGTTAAGTTTAAATTTCATGGAAAAATTTTACTGCTGATTTAAATTAGAGTAAGACAAAAAATTATAATCGGTTGTCCGACTTTTTATAGCAACATGTCATTAATTTCATTTATAAATGACTAAAAGGTAGAGCTAATTCCCAAAATTAAATATTTTGTTACAAATGTTTTCAATCCTTGCACAAAATTCTTATACAGCCAGTATAACTGACCCCAAAAGCTCGGGCCTCCCTTCAAATTTGCTGAAACTAAAAACCCGGGGTTTTCACTTGAAACTCGGGTTTCTATTCAAAATTCGATATATCACCAAGATTATAAACTTAGCAACTGTATTAATGCAAATCGAACGATAGGTAATTTTTTTTAAAATGTGCGAAAGAATGTTTTGAAAATTTTCCAGCGCAAGGGCTCAAGAGAAAAAGGTTGCTTTTTCTTGTTATAATTTTAATTGATTTGATTGGGATAGAGATCGGATTTAAATTCCTGGGATTTGAATCCAGTCTCGTGAACTCGTCTAGATCTTACACCGTCTAGATACGGTGCAGTGCGGATATATACGAAATTGTGCAAATTGTCTAAACAGTTTGCCTCACAATTATCCATACAGAAAAAATATGTTTTAGTAGTGGTTGTTGGTTTTCAACAATAAATCTACTTGGTTTTCGTAGTTGGGTCACCTTACATTTTTGACTTTTGTTTTAAAAATCAGTTATATAGTAGAAATGAAAGTTGTTATCAATTTGACGTGCGGTGCGTAAATACAAAATTGAATTAAATTTCTCGCACGCTCCACATAAATAATGTTAACGCATATGAAATTAGTAAATTTTAGTTATGCAAATTTCGCATCGCACCGCATGCATAATTAAACTTTTAAGCTTGTAATGGCAATATTTATGACTGCGCAAACACATAAAACTTTAAAGAATTTTAATGCAATACACTGTCATCAATCAACGTAATTTATGCAGTTGTTGATACGTAGTGTATTACGTTGATAACTGGGCATTATTTTTTGTTAACAACTACAGACATCAACAACAACCTACGATATTTCGGCATGTTGAAATTCAATATTCAAAATCTGATCACTAATCATTCTATAAATCGTCTACATTATGGAAATTTTCTACGAATTGTCTACGTTGTCTACGTTATCGATACACGTCGACGTAGAAAGAATATATAGATGACGGGTAATTACGCCATATAATCCGCGTGGTTGTCGACACGTAAAATATTACGTATATTACTTGACAATGTTTTTTGTCAACGTCAACAATTTAGACAATGTCAACAACTATAAAATATTTTTATTATTTTTATTTTCTTCAGCATTCTTCTGCCGAAATTATGTGATAACTCAAAAACCGGTGGGCTTATAAGTCTTAGCGAGTATTGCTATGCAGTTGTTAACTGAATTGATTTATAATCTCTTTCTTCAAAGACACCGGAAGCATTATGTACATCTGTAATTGTTTTCGCTTATCGTGGATAATTCATCGCGGTCAGGAGTTGCAACATTGTGGATATGGACTCCACATCATCCCACTTCGAATAAATGTTACGAGAAACAAATTAAATTTTTTTTTCTAACTGAAAACTGAAACACATTTTAGTTTTGCGATACTAGTATTATTGATCGAGACTCCAAAAGCTGGTTTAAGTCGATCGATATAGAGGTGTTTTTTCCATTGAGGTCCACCACATAACGTTTTCTGAATCGTCGAATTACCTTACGTGGGCCTTTGTAAGGCGATGTCAGCCTATAGAATAAATATATCGCTTTTCAGAGCATGTGCAGTGGCGCAGCTGGTACTAGACTGCGCATGGTATTTCGTAGATATTTAATTAGCTTGATCGGAGGCTGTTGGTTGTGCTGATCTTACACTTCCATAAAAAATGCATGGGTTATTTTGGTGGTTCTTCATAAACTAGATCCGCCGGGGAACATTTAATATTATCTTTTGGTGTAGCTCTTTTGAAAAGAAGAACTATTGACATCTGTGAACTCTAATTTATCGTATCGTCTCTCGCTTTTAGAGATGCTTTTAGGTGGCGATTAAAACATTCCAGTCCATTAGATTGCGGGTGATGATGAGCTTTCCATGTGTGCCTACCAGCTTCGTTAATTCTGAGAATAGGCCTCTTAGATTGGAATTGGCTTCCTTTTGCAACAGTTGCGGTGGTAATATCTTTCATAAGGCCATCTGTGAAATGACCTACGGCAGTTAAAATGGATGCATATATAGTGGTGCAAGTGATCCAACTATGTCCAAATGAATGTGCTCAAAACAACCAAAAGACTGTTTAAATTATTCTAATTTTGCTTTTGTGTGCATTTGAATTTTAGATCTTAGGCATGAAAGATACGACATTTTTAATTTTCTAGTTGTGAGACGAGTGGAACCAGATAGTAATTTCAGAAGTTCTTCGTCAGGCTTCTGTAATTCCGAAATAAATACGAACGATCGTGAGTGTTTTTTCGATAGATGCAGTTGCGTTATCGCTTGTGCGTGACAGTCTATCAGCAACAACATTATCTTTGCGATATATTGAATGTCCGTTGAAAGCTACAAAATAAAATCCAAATGACGAGCTTGCCGTGAACTTCTTTCTGTTTTGGAGTTGTAGCTTTTTGGAGAAACATGCTAGCGGTTCCTTACATCCATTTTTAAGTTGCTGCAAGATGGCTCCGATTGGGGTATTCGAAGAATCAGTAGTAATACTGAACACTGCGTCATATAAAGGACGACCCAATAGTGTTGCATGAGCAAGCGCTGTTTTATTCTAAGCGAATGCTTCCATGAATTAACCATGCCATTAAATTGTTGAATTTGTCGGTGTGATATAGGGCACTGGAAATACCGATATAGCTTCTTTTATCGGATGGGAATATTCTCTTAGGGGTAATTTTGTGACTTTGAAAGTTAAGAGCATTAAAACAAAAAACTTTGGAAGTTTTGATATTGATATCAAAATCGACAATTCTTTTAAACATTAGCTATAAGAATATCATCAATGTATCCAAACACGAAGTCCGTTTAACCAAAAGGTTAAAGCAAAAGGCATTCGCGTGAATACGAATAAGCAAAACGGAATGGTAATTGCTGTCTTAGGAATATCTTCTATAGCACCTGGTATTAAATGATATGCCCTGACTATAGGTCAATTTTAGAGAATATAGTACAACCGGTTAAGTTCATAGAGAATTGTTGTATGTATGGGGTATAGGGTAACGGTGAGGAACAGTGACGGCGTTTAATCTTATAATCATCACAAGGTCTCCAATCAAGTTGTTCCTTTTATCTAACCACTAGCGAGCTACCCTCGCTACGCAGCGCGTTGCCTCTAGGGACATTTAATAAAGTGTTGAAATCGTAATTTTGTATTAATATAAAAAATAAATTAAATAGATGATTTCGTATTAAAGATATTATACAAATATTCAATTCATTTTGAGTCATTTTATTGATTTTGTTGTGGCGCACAGCGACCGTTACGGTCATTGGTCAACGTACATTGATTAACAGCAATCGCAGATAGAAACATTCTGTATTGTTCAGGTGAACAGTGTATACAGAGGACCCAAAGCGTCACTGGAATACAAATTGGGATGTCGGTAGAATCCCAGTACCTCAGAATACGTACATTATCTGCTGTGAAGTACACACGCTGTCCATTCTTGAGATGCACCGCCAAGTGTACTACTGTTGGATGTGGTTCATGGATTGGAAATGATAAGTTGCGCCATACTGATTCATTGCTGCTAATGTAGCGTCCAAGTTGGTATTGGTTGATTTCATCGGGCGGTGCGGCCACATTCCCTACTCCGAAGACTGCCATGTCACTTCCTTTGTTGACATATTTGCAAATATATTTGATCAACTTCACTGAATTGCAATACTCAACATTAATGTGGGAGCAACGGTGTATATGGCACAACCCAACAATTATCGACTTTAACATCACCGTTTCGTATTTTCAGAACGATGGATTTGCCGCCATCCTCAACTGGTCATCGACGATATAGTGGGTATCCGTCATTGCCAGTGGTATCAGAAACCAATTTTCTTGGGTATCGTTTCGTGGAATACAGTCTCTCCAAAAACGTAATGCTTGATAATAAAATGCATCAAAAATTTCAATTTTTGTTTAAATACGCGTGCGGTAATGTCATGGCGCTCCGAAGATGATTGTCCAGCTAACAGAAATTCTTTAATTTCATCCCATGTTGGATTGCATGTAAATGTGATGAACAAATCTGGACGACTATATGCGCGAACGTATGTCATCGCATATTGTGCGTATTCATGGATGAGCCGGTAATATGAGCATTCTTCCTAATTCGTTTGGATTCACGTTACCATCATTAACGATTGCGTCTCGTAAATGGATGTACTCTTCAGAAGGAAACTCGGTTTGATTCAATGAAAATCACTCGAACTTTCTTATTCGTTTCCTCGTCTGTTTGTGGATTGTTGAAATGATATACATCTTCTCCTCGCCCAAACAGAATCGAATACTGCAATCCGTCGTATGAGCAATGAGTATCGGAGACTCGCTGAACGTCACCACTTCTGCGATGTAAAATTATGTCGCGCGATTCGAATTCTTCGCCAACTATCACGATCGCCACTTCATCGATTGTTGGTGCATTGAATTGCCTTTCGTGTTGGCCAGCGGGTCTTTTGTCTGCTCGAATTACAACTGCGTAGTCATCGGCTGGCATTCGTTGAATGGTGGTTTTAAACAACTGAACTAATTCATTGTGTTGATCGAAAAGGGCTTGTAACGCAGCCACGATTTCTCGTCTAGTGCCCGCATTAAAATGACATTGTTGTTCAATTTGTTCATCACTGTTTGCCATAAATCCGGCACGATCATAAATTTGCCCTTGTACTTTGAATGTTGGCATTTGAAAATATAAATTGTGATTGCGGATGTTTTCCAGGAAATGCTTCGACTCACGTGTAACACCTGATAACAACGTTGATAGTGGATCGAGTGGTGGATGTAATTGTGGCAGTTTAACTTTTCCATTGGCGCAGGACATTCCTGGCGTGTCGTTCTTAAATTTGGGGGCGCTATAATACATGCAAATTGTATCCATTTTTGCAATGATGACACTTGGATGAAGACTGTAATCATTATTACTGTCATAATGGAATGCAACAAGATTTAAATTAGTGTACTGTGTTCGTTTTGATCGAGCGGTGCTTATTCGAACATTTTGCAGCCTTCTTTCCCGTTGTTCAGTTGTCTCAGACGAACGGGCCTGAGTATTACGTATTCGGTCAGTTCTCGTTGTTGTACTCGAGGATTTTCCGGCCTTAATGCTTAATGAGGATCGTAATGCTCTTTTCTTCCGTGCTTGAGGTGTAGATCGGCCAATTGCTTGTCCCTTTGGAGGTATAATATTACAAAACGACGTGAAAAATGCGTTTAAATACAGCTAACTTCGTAGTGAATTTTTAAGCATCAGAATTTTTATTTTTTGTATCATGTATACGCACGCACCTTGAGGGAAATTTGAAGTGAAAAAAATCGGCATTCGAGAATTGTTGAAATCGATTTTAATTCCACTCACGATGATATCCGAAAAAAAAACTGCAAAGTAAATGCGTTCGGAACGTCAATCAGTCAAATCCTTCACATACACATTCGGTGATCTTCGTGAATTGACTGTAGAGAATGAATAAAATCAGCTCACGGAAACTACGAAAATTCAATTCGATTCACAATGAAATGCACAAAACTAATCAAACAACGCTCCCAAATATAAAAATACGCACAATATTGTCTATTCAATGTATGCCGCGGACGTGAATTTCACAATTTACATACATTCTTATGTCACCCACAACTCGAAACGTCATCATTCGTTCGCTATTTTCGTTTGATATGAAACTCATTGGAATTTCTACGTAGTTTAGTCGATTTCTACTCTAAACTTGCATAGAATTCACGCCATTGTGGAGAATGTGACAAAACCGACTCTTCCAAAACCAATTTTAACGAAGCTTTGCAGACAATGCAGATTAAAAAGATTTTTTTTTTAAAGTGTAGATTAAAATGCATTGAAGTCGCAATTCTATAAACTTTAGAATTGACGTTGTCTACGAGTTGATCATCGAAATGATTTTTAATGAACGCGGTCGCGAGATGAGTAAAAATATTTTCACAATGTCTTTTTGGTATTTACGGCGGTGTCTAGACGCTTAACTCAATATTTTGTCTAATTTCCATAATAAAACCAAACAAATTTAAAAAAAAAAAATTGTGTGTGCGTTATCAAAATTCAACCGCACCACCACACCATATTTGTATGTACATACCTAAATCCTTTATTAGTATTTCTGTCACAACATCGTCGTCATTGTCGTCGTTGTCGTCGTCGTCTATCAAAATCAATCACGTAATTCAATCAATTTCAAAGCATATATACATTTTTGCCACCCTCGCACGACCATATTGAACCGATAACAAAAATTCCAATTCTTATCAAATACACATATTGTAGTTATTCGATTATCAATTCGTCCATCCTATAAGTATATATGGTCGTATAATGGGATTTTCGTTCAATATAATCAGCAATCAAACAATCAACCCTAACCAAATTAATCTTTAAATATATGATGATTGGATTTTATGTTGCTTTTGGGGGGGGGGGGGGGAGGGGTTGCGTCCACGATTGGTCACCACCGCATATTAAACCCAACCCAAATGTATATGTAGCACATGTATTAACAAAATATTTATTTAAATTAAAATTATTATCATAATAATCGTAATAATATTATTATAATTTAGATTAGATTAAAAATAATTGAAAAACTACGGTTGGAAAATGGAAAAATGAAAATTTTATGATAATTTAATTGATTTGTATTCAATTGTTAATGCGTATATGTCGAATGGATAATTTAATCATTTAGATCCGATAAATGGTCAATTTGTGGATATAATTTTTTGATGAGTTGTCATTTTGTGTATACATATGTGATGCGGAGGTTTTACTTTTATCGATCGACCGGACACATTTAGTGTATGTATATAGGTAAGGTATATTGTGTGTGTGTGTGGCTTAAACCACACAGCTATATCAATATTAAATTTAATTATTAACATTTTCTTAAGAAAATAATAGATTTCTTTAGATATTGATACAAAAATCTTACAGCTTTCTTAGGTTGTTTACGTTAATTACAAAACAATGACATTTCTCACGCGTATTTCTTACAAATTTTTTTTTTTTTTTTTTTTTAAGTTTTGTATTCTGTTTGTTTACTTTATGCGATTCATCTCGCGTCTCGCGCGTATACCTCCAAAAGGTAATTTATATACGTACATATATAGACATAATTAAATATTTGTGTTGTGTTGTGGTTTTAAGAAACGAATACATTTTTTCACTTTCTTGTGTGAAGTCCACAACAATATAATATGTATTATGATGATGATGATGATGCACCTACATAGAGTACATAAAAAATACAAACGTAAGAAAGAACAGTAAAAAAAACTTAGCGCTATATTTACTTTTAATAGACGATTGTTAGATTTCGTATACAGTTGTGTTGTTGTCCATTTAACAAAAAACACAAAAATCGACATAAACCGAAAAGATTTTCCAATATATTCTTATATATGCATACATATGTACATATTCAACAAATCCAGACACAACAAGCAAATTTATTTTTGTATATAAATTATATGCATTGTCTTCAGTTTTAAGTACATTTTAAATTGTCAGAATTTTTTTTTTTTTTATATTTTATGTGATTGGAATTAAGAAAATGAGAATTGGTAATTTGACAAGTTGCTTCTGCTATATGCAATTTATATAGCAACACAGCGCATAATTCATTTTGCAATATATAACAGATGATAAATGTGAATATATATGCAAATTTTCAATGGATGCGGATTAAAAACGATTTCGCGTATAGTGTTCACAATGATTGATGGGTATTCCGATTTGTATCTTTACAGATTTACATTTTTAAAAATTAAATTATATATTTGTAGTTTCCTGCTATATTCTGCAGCACCGCACTTTTCAATTTACATAATTCGAAGGTTATTAACATTAGCTTTTAATCACATAATGCACATAACACATTTTTTTTCATTGGTACTTTAGTCAAAAGAACAAACCTTCAAATTCTTTTCACAACTCAATATATTGTAGCTTTAAATAGCTTTTGGCATACTTTAAAATAAGTATACGAGAAAATTTAGATTAAGCGCAAAAATTAAAAGCTCATTCGCTGTTTACAAAAGAAATTTAATTTTTGGGCTTTTATTTTCTTTGATTTTAAAAGAAAATTTTAACTCATAGTTTCAAATTAATCAAGTTTCCCATTATTGAAGGATTATTTTACCTTGGTTTCATTCTGTCGAGCTTTCTATAAAACCTTGTTGATAGACAAGCTTATGCTTAAAAAACTGTTTGTTAAAAAGCAAGATATGATTCATAGCTCGAAATGCTCAAAATGCTTCATGTTAATAATGGTTATGAAATTTCAAGATTAATAGATTTAAACTCATTCCTACAATGAATAAAAGCTCGCTCATAATAAATTAGCTAAGATCATCGTTTAGGTTTTCTAAAACTCACAGTCCCATAATTGTTTTTGGACAATAGC
The DNA here is from genome assembly GCA_951394425.1 of Tipula unca. Lineage (NCBI taxonomy): Eukaryota > Metazoa > Arthropoda > Insecta > Diptera > Tipulidae > Tipula > Tipula unca. Next base: position 197,336,185 of record OX596381.1, read on the forward strand.
AAATTGATCTAGTTTATATATACTTCTAGTTTAAAATAACCCATATTAAATAGATTTACACTATTTATAATAGAGGTCTCGTTGCCAAAGCTGTTCTAGCGCCCTTTGTAATAAAAATCATTCAGTTGAACCGCATGTTCCGCAAGTCATGGGCCTTTTGTGGTTTTGGACTTGTAAATCTGATTTTAAATAAATACAGTTTCTTATAATTAAATCACTAGCATCTAGAAAGCTCCTTAAGCTTCTAACTCAATTTGTTACATAGAGACTTTTCGATTATCGATTATCGATTAACATTTCTTGAAATTAAGTTGTGTATAGTTTCCTATCGAAGGATATTAACATGATAAGCAGAACAAATATATAACGCACTTATGAAACTTTAAAATATTTTTCAGACCTCAAACTATTATAGTACAAACTGAGCTTTAAATATCTTTTGACAAGCTGGTCCGTACTAACAGGTTAATTTTAAAAAATTTCTATTTAAACTTTTATTTTTAATCTTTTAATTAGATTTTTCTCAAAGCTTTTCAAGAACTTTCAAAAGCTTGTATAAGTAAAACCAGTTCATCTTACTCTTCAAGTCTAAAATGTATAAATATACGCGAAAATTTAGATAAAGTGAAATGTTTAAAAGCTCATTCACTAGCCTACAAAAACTTAAACTAAGAAGAAATTTACCTCATAGAACCCACAAAATTACATTGTGAACTTTAATTAAATATTAAGCTTTTTATGCCTGGTGTGACGTGAACAGATCACAAATTTCATATTGCCATTCATTCAGCTTATGCTTAACAAAATGCATGTTAAAAACCAAATTCAAAATATGGAACAAAAAATGTATTCTGCGAAAAACTCAATCTCACTTTCGGTAAAGCATATCTTATCTTGTACTCAAAGTGACACAATTGAATGGAAACTCAAAAGTAAGTTTCTCAATAGTTTTTGACAATAGCAAGGTAATAACCACTTCTAGTTCAAAAAAAACCATACATTAGTTAATCGATTTCAACTATTTATAGAGGTCTATTTATTAGAGGTCTCGTTGCCAAAGCTCTTCTATAATTTTTGTAATAAAAATTATTCAGTATTACCGTATGATTTGCAAACTACGATTGTAGCAATTTTGGCATTTCTGCAAAAGGTGTATCCTAATCTCAGTTTTTTATAATTAATTCACGAGCTTCAAAAAAGTTTCTAAGCTTCCAAATCAATTTGTTAACATAAAGATGTTTGATAACAAAAGTTAAAATTGCTATAGGCTGCAGTAATTCGAAAAATAATACAATTATAATTGTATTTGTACTTGTAAGTAGTATGTTGATATGATAATTCAAGTAAACACTGATGTACTACAAATTTACCTATTTGATGAGTAATAAAGCATATAAAGCTCCTGCTTCTGGCAATTTAATTTCCTTTAGATACCTTCTATTTGAAGTTTATTGAGATGGTTTTTAATTCAATTTGGTTATTTCAAATGACTCAAACCATTTCTAAAACTTTCAAAAGCTTGTTTAAGTAAAAAACAGTAAAATTTTGTCTTGCTCAGAAAACGCGCATTGTTGTGGTTTTAAATAAATATACTATAAAGTTGAGATTTAGCTCAATGATTAAATAATGAATGCGCTCATTGTTTTACAAAAATAAATTAATTTTCGAGATTTTGTTTTCTTTAGTGAGCTTTAATTAAATATTAAGCTGTATATGGCACACAATCCGTGATACTATCCGTGATCAAAAAATCAAAAGTTTATTCTTCGAAAAGCTTAAGTTCATTTAAGTAAAGTCTGTCCTAGAAGTATATATTAAACGCAATCAAAAAATTGTTAAGCAATTGAAAAAAAATTCAACATTAAGCTCATAAAAGCTCGTTAACTATCAACGCCATTATTACAGTCGCATCCAACTCAACAGTTTTTTTTAACTGTGATATTTATCGTTTATTGCTCAACAAGCTTGATGATACTACTAGTTTTTACATTTAATGCCATCGTTTAAAAAAAGCTCGCTCAGAATATATTTACTTTTATAGGTCTCGGGCGAAAGCTTTTCTAGCATATTTATGGATGTTGCAGTCTTGATTTTATGCAAAACGTGTATCAAAATCCCGGTTTTTTATAATTATTTCACTAAATTCACAAAAGCTTTTACAAATTTTAACTCAATTTGTTAATATTCAGACGTAAAATGATAAAGTCGATATGATAATCGGTATAAATACTGTTGTATGGAAAATTTTCCCGTTTGATGAGCTTTAAAGCAGATTAAGTACATAATACAACTTTTTTCATTTTTAGTTTAGCCGAATACACGAATTTAAAAAAAAAAAGCTCGGTTTGAAATAAAAAGCTTTTTTTTAAATTATACATTTTAATTTAAACCAACGTATCTAATACCTTCTTTATATACCTTCTATTTATAGAAAGTTTTCTAATAACTTAAAGCTTTCCTTAAAATTTTGTCTTACTCAGAAAATCCGCAGGATGGTGAATAATTGCTTAAAATCGATATACTATAAAGTTGGGACTAAGCTCAACGGTTAAAAGCCCATACGTTGTTTTACACAAAAAGTTAATTTTTAAGCTTTTCTTATTTTTGTTTTTAAAATAATCTTCTGGATCATTGTTGTACAACATAAACTTAAAATAAGGTTAATTTAAACTCATAGGGCCTACAAAATCACATTAATTAACTATTAAGCTTTTATGGCATGCATTCGGTACTTGGGTTTCATTTCTTTATTGTACTTGGGTTTCATTTGCCTTGAGCTTTACTTTAGTATACTTCGTTGAAAAAGCTTTAAAAGCTCAAAAAGCTTAACTATACCAAGATCTGGTAATTTAAAGGTAATTAAAATGCTTGTGTTAATGAATTAAACACAAAATTATAAATTAAGCATTTAATCAAAGCTCATCCATGTTTGTTAAAGCAAACATTTCTTGGATCAAAGTACGTACTCATAATTTGTCCTAGAGGTATATGCTAGACGTAATCAAAAATTGTTCAAGCAATTGAATGAAAGTTAGAAATCAAGCACATAAAAAACACGTTTTATTATCAACGCCGTTCAGAGCTCAGAATATTCTAGTATAAACCAAACTTTAAATAGCTTTTGGCGATTTAAGCTCGTTTATACTATAGCATAATATAAATTTTAATTTAACCAAATTTTAGATATCTTTTATTGAAGTTATTTTTAATTTAATTCGATTTTTTTAAATAACTCAGCTTTTTAGAACTTTCATGAGATTATATAATAATAATTTTGTTTAACTCATTAAAATAGCTATAGTATAAAGTTGAGATTAAGCGCAATTTTAAAATAAAAATCTAATTTTTGAGCTTTCGAATTCGGGGCCCTTCTTTAATTAAATGACAAAAGATATACAGTCAATAACTTAGAAAGCTTACCCACTGGTGTCATATTTATGAGCTTATTAGTTAGTATATCGTTGTAAGCTTTTCTATTCTCAGCTATTCAACAAGTTAAATAATAGTTTACAAAAGGCTCGAAAAGCTCAACTTGGAATTAACTGGTAGTGATAACGTTTGTATTTAATGAGCTTAATTAATTTAAACAAAGAAATATAAATTAAATATTTTATAAAACCACAGTAATTAAGCTTATACATGATATAAAAGTTTTAATGTGCTTGCTTAGGTTTTCAAATAAGAAAGCAAGTTTCAAAGTGTGAGACTGAAATTAAGTCCGAAAAAGCTCTTAATAATCGAGATCGCTTCTAGTCTCTTTCGCTTCGAATTGGAAGCCTATTCTAATTTTTTATTTAATTTCTGAAAAATTTGTTGAATAAAAATTTACTCAGAAAACATTTGTGTTTGGTTTCGGACATATATTTGCTATAGGTATTCCCTACATAGAAAATGTGTCAGACAATGGAAATCTGAAAAATAAACTTTTTCATTATAGAAACTACCTGCCACACGAATTGATACCTATAGATTTATGAACAAAATAATTAGCCTGAAAATAATACAGAAAGCTAAATCAAAACCTAAATTCCTTGTGAATTTAATCAATTTCTATTTAACCACACAGCATCTGTTGCAAAATGAAAAATTTAAATTAAATATTTCCCTTATCAAAAGAAAGTTAACATTTTTCCAATTTTCAATTAATTATTTGTATAATCTTCTTATCATAATATTCTTTACAATATATGTACATATAAAAAGATTAATAAATTGTAAAGAATTTTGTTGTTGTTGTTATACACGAGATAAATTAATTACTATTTTAAATGTGGCATTCGTGTCTTTATATACATATAGATATATCGCGTGCTTATCAATCGATATCACTCGACGTACGATATATTCTTTGGAGATTTCAAATAATATTTTAAAAAATAAAAATCCTTTTGATGTTTCAATTTTTGGTTACTTAGCTACTTGTTCTTATATATTTCTCTGTTGTTAATTTTATTTAATGTAGCAGATTAAGGTTTCGTCTGTATTTATACGTACATATTTGTTCTATGATGATGTTCTGTCATTTTGATAAAATTGGATTTGCTTGATGTAATCTTATTAAAAATGAATTTTTTATTTTTTTAAAGATTATATTAATTAAATTTAAAATTAATTAGAGACTGGAAAATTTATATTTCAGTCTTGGTTTGTTTATGTACATGATATGTAAGATTTGGAAATTTTTAAAATTGTGTTTAGGTTAATTAAAATCCTATCGTACTATAATATACTTAAATTCTTGAAACACTAATCGGAGATGAAATCACTTTTTCTTTTTTTTTTAATTTGTTGGAATCCATTAAGATTCCACACTCAATACCGGGACGGTCCATTTTGCAAACCCAGGATTCTATCCTAATTCGCTAAAGCGCACTGTATAACCTTAGCAAATTGTACAAGCTTGAACCAAAGGTATGGACAACTGATTGTAACGATTTCACTAAATTTTTTTTTCGCTTACAAAATATTTTTTTTACTGACCAAATTTACAATGTCTCTTGCATAGCTAATTAGCCGGTATTGTTGGTGACTTATGTTGTTGTTTGAGGAGGGAGCCATGTAAACAAAATTATCGGAATGGTTGAAACCAGAACGCGGTAAAGAAAAAGGCGCGAAAAAAGAAGTAATACGAGGCAACAAGAAAATTGGGAGAACAAGCAAGTTTTACAGTGCCACCAGTATATAAATACAAATACAAACATATTTGGTACCTCGTTAACTTAACGAGGATTAGCGGTGAACGTGACATCAAGTAATCATACCTCCTACATTTAAAACACGTTGGATGTTAAGTGACCCCCCAAATTCTTCCATTTTTCATTTCATCTGGGCGCATGCAGCGAATTCTGTTGAATGGCGTTAAATTAAGCAGACTTGGTTGTCTTTGCTTTTCTTTTTATATTTAATTTATTTTACGAAATAATATTCGCAGAGTATAATTGATAACTTTCCTCAGTTCTTGTGTTACAATAGTGATTGGATCATGGACTAAGTAATAATTTTTTTGTGGGGTTATGGTATATAAGTGATGAGGTGTTAATCATGCCTTTCATATTCTTTTCCTTAACTTTTCCGTATAAAAACAATTTGGCATTGAGCACACTAACTTGTTTTTTGTAAGATGTGGCTGCCGGTACATGCAGTTATAACGGAACCCCCAAGTCGGGGGTAGATCTACAGCTCAACACCTGAAACCCAATAATATTGAAGGCTGGACAACTGCCTGTATTTGAAATTGGTACAACTAGGAGTAGCAAGCCACTGTAGTCTCAGATCTTTCAAAGCGCAGTTTTTTATTACTATCTTGGCGTAGTTAAAAAATAAGGGAGCCCCGGGTTCTGGTACAATTAGGTTGAACTGGGAACCGGTTTAGGCTAAACAGTCCGCGATTTCCTTCCCTTCGATGTCACAATGTGCTAGCACCCACATTATCGTAACGGTATTATCGAAGAAAAGAAAATTAATGAAGCGTTGCAATCCTTGACAAGTCATCTGAAAAAAGACTATGAACTCGTCTAAATTTTGGAGACAATCCTTCGAAAACCACAAATACCTTGATGGATAACCGAGAAAAAATTTGCGAAATGAATTTCGAAACTATTAAGACAAGATCATCAGCATAACTCTGTGCAATGAAGCCAGATTGCTGCAACTTAACCAGTAATCCGTCAATGACCAATAGCATCAGCAGGGAAGAGAGCACGCCCCCCTGGGACAGCCTTTAGCAACCTTGAGAGAAACTGACACGCCATCCAGTTCAGTTTCTACAATGCGAGACTTCAGCATGGATTCAAACCGTTTGAAAATGGTGTTATTAATACCAAAATTATTACAGGCATTGGTAATCGAGATAAACGAAGTATATCAAAAGCTCCCACTATATCGAGGATATTACCTCCAAGAAACTCCTTATTAACGAAGGATCTTTGAATCATAGTTACAAGTTCATGTAGGGCTGTTTCACAGGACTTACCAGCTCTGTAGCCATATTGCATGTTACTGAGTGCGAAGGTAATTAGGTGCTTGTCTCTAACTTTAAGAAAAGTTGAAGACAGACTAATAGGTCGAAAAACAACTCAACTCCTGCTCCAGGATTTTGGAACAACACAAAAAAAATACACGCTTGAAAAAGGTTTATCAAATGGTCTTGAATGATAGGAAAGCAGTGCTGTAATTTGGCCGGGAAAATCCCATCAGGCCCAACAGCCTTATAAGGTGCAAAGGAATACATACTTCAGCGCAGAACAGCGTAATTGATCAGCTTATAAGCCAAGTCCCAATCAGGGGTCACAGAAGGAACCTGTAGTGTTAAATGCATCAGGTCTACAAACACCGGCTATTAATTTTCTCGAGGAAGTTTAACCACGAAGCTCTGTGAGCGGATCTTTTTGTGCCACTAAGAAATTATCCCAATCAATCAGGCAATTGATGTTTTTTGCTTTATTTTTTAGTTTCCTAGCGCACTTACTTAACTTTTAAGATTAGAGTTCCTAAAGGGTTTGTTATGACTCTTTTGGTTCGTAATAAGAGGACAAGTATTTTCAAAATCAGTCAAAATTGCAGTCTCAAGTGAAGACGCATGTACCTCAATCACGTTACTCGACCAGATTACTCTCGGTGGAGTAAATAATTGGTTAATTTTCTGTTACGATATAGCCTTATAGGGGTCATTTAAGGTTAATGTTAAACGATATACACCTGTAATCAGAGGTGAAAACATCATCCGTTATACTCCAACCAAAAATTAAATCAATGATAGACATAGAGCATAAGCGATGTCAATCACCTAATGCCGAATGGAATCAACAAAAGTCGGCTCGTTGCCTATATTTAGAACTTCAAGATCAGTAGAGCTTATATAGTTGAACAGAAATGATCCAATGTGATTCATGTTCGTACTACCCCAAATCGAGTGATGAGCATTACCATCACATCCGATTACAAGAGGGATTTGCTTATGGTTGCTCCATGACACAAGATTTACAAGCGCCTCTGACGGAAAAGGTAAGACAGAGTCATACGGTAAATAAACTGATGCGAGCACCAGTTTAGTGCAGGGATTATTACGCCCGAGTTTTATGGACAGAATTATTACAAAAAAATAAGATCAATACCATCAAGAAGGTACGGTTTCTGAATAAGAAATAACTCAAACGAACCTGACTTACTATGTTGCAAATTAATCTGTTTTATTCTGAGCATGGCAAACATTTCAGGTCCAGCATATAAAAAAATAAAACATTTACGGACCAGAGATGATCTTAAAAGAGATCCACTCTAGAACATATTCTCAAAGGATTTCTGCTCAACCCGAAAGACAATCGATTTGCGATTCACCTCACGCTTGTACCGGACAACCCTCCATCCACGCTCGCTAAGCCACTTGTAAGTCGCATCGTTACTGCACCTGGAGATGAAGACGCCAACCGAGAGATAGCATCTAAGATTGATATAACTTAGGAATAGTTTTGCCTGAGTGTCACATAAAACAATTAAACTTAATTTAAATAAATACAAAACCCTCCCTAAAAATTTGATTTTATTCGTGAAAAATTATAATTGTGAAAGTGTTAATAGTTCATTTAAAATCAATATTTTGGTATGTCCGTCTATTAACGAAGATTGGCCAAAAGACTCCGATGGGATTAATAAATTTATAAACAATCTTAACGAACCAATTAAATAGTTTTAACCAGTTTTATTATCTCTGCAAATAAATTTTAATTTTAATTTTAAACATTAATCCGGGCACACATTGCACAAATATTCATTTTTATAAAAAGCCAATTAAAATGTAATTCCGGTGGTCTTGCACGCATATAAAAATAAATTCGTTTAATAAATTGCAAATAATTTTTAAGATTAAGTAGTTTTTATTTTTATATTGTGTGTATGCTCTTAATCCCTGGCATTCGAAAAAAGAAAAGAACTGTTCGTAATAAAAAAAAATATATTTTTTTGTTTTCGTTAAGTAAACTCAATAAAAATGTATATTTTATTGGAAATATTTTTTTATTAACAAACATTAAATTTGATCATTAATTTTAAATCATATATTTGTGCGGTTACTCTTTTGTCCACAACAAAAAAAAATTATTTTGAGTTGTAAGTACCGCCGAGCGGGCAACTTAACCTATCACTTAACTAAACACAATGTGTGCGTGTGTGTATGCGCGCAAATATATTAAATTACGATTTTGGATAATGAATAATTAAATATTTAAATAAATCGGCGCCAAATAGAATTTTAGAATTATTTATGAATTACCATACAAAACCACCGTAATTGATTATTCATCATCTATACTCGTCTATATAGTTATATACCAACAATGAAATGCAAATAAGAAGAAGAACGAGAAGAAAGCGCTCAGAAAACATTGACAAAGATGTTTCGATTTTAAGAATAAATTAAATTATGACTATGAGTATACTGTCTTCATTCATTTTTCATATGCATGCAGCATCTCTCAAAATAGATAAATATCATCTCAAATATATCCGATATAATACCATAAATAACGTATTTCAATTGCAAAAATTATAATTTTCATTTGAACTTTTATATACAAAAATAAAATATAGAAAATTACAATATAATCATGAGAAAATGAATGAAACTGTGCGGTAAGTCGTAAGATGACGACGACAACGTCGACGTTGGGGCAGAAGAAAATAGAAAATTGATTTGTTTGGTTTGCTTATCGTATCTCTATATCCACTATATGTTTGGTTTGTTGGTTTTATCAATATCATCATGATCGTATGAATGTATATCTATAATATTGATGATCATCGAGGTAACATCTATCAGACACATAATATAATCGCATATATATATGGTAATTTATAATCGTGAAATTAGAATAAAAAAAATTGTATTTGCGAATTGAATAAATTGTGAAAGAAATGCTGGTCGCAGTGACAATATAAATTATAAACATATGTCTTTTGGTTTATTTTCATTTTGGTCCAAAAATAATTTATTAAATTCTGAACCCTCTGGAATTGCATTAACTTTTGTAAAAATTTCCAACGCTAATCCTTTTTGAAATTCGAATACAATTTTTTATAATTCGAGGACTTTCGTCACAACAATAGGTGTATTCTGTTGAGAACAATTTAACTCTAATCCGTTCGGAGTTAATTTTTCTCAACAAAATAACTTTTTTTTGAGTTAATTTTTTTTTATGAGTTGGTAGTAGTTTTAAAAATTAGTTTTAAAAACAAATTCAAATAAATATTTAGCGACTGTTAATTGATAAAATTGGTTGTCATAATATAATGGAAAATACAACGAAATGTCATTTAATTACCAAAATGACAACTTTCGAAAGTAAAATTGTAGAAAAAAACTGAAAATGTACATCTGGTGTCAGGTATAATAATTAAAATCGGAATAGAGTTAAATAACTCAAGAAATATTTTGGATTTATTTAACTCATGTCAGAAATTAATCAGTGGAATTGTTGTTGTAACAACCTCAACAAAATACACCTAATATAAAAATACATGACAGTGAAATTCATACTAAAACAAATAACAAAAAATTACACTGTTAAATTTGGCAATTTTTCCAATTGGAATTTAATTTATACGAATATTTGAATTTGAGGTGTTTTGTAAATTATATGCTGCCGATTCTAGAAATCATTACATACTCTCGAGTACATAGCTTAGAGTAACTGCAACCTTTGTGTCCATTATAGGAATTAAATTAGATTGGGCGGTTAGATTTTCACAGAATTTTTAAGTTTCGTACTTACACTGATACTCATGTAAATTTCGGGAAAGTTTAGTCCACCTACGATTTTTGTGGTCAGTCAGATTAAATTCTGATGAACTTTTCTATTTGTTTATTGAATTTTAAAGTTCTTGATTTGGATTGTTTTTTAAAATATTGTACCGCCAATCACAGAGATGTCTCTAGATACTGAACTATCTTTTCAAATAGGTTAGGCTATTTTAAATCTGTATGATCAAGAACATTAAATTCCGATGATCTTGGTTGACGTAGGAGCGTATAACAGCTAATACCGATCTATTAACCCTTTCCGAGGCATTAGCTTGTGGTGAATAAACAGCAGTAAACGTGTGGTTCACCGCAAAATCAGTCATCAATGACTTGAAAGCTTTACTAGTGAACTGCGATCCATTGTCGCTCACAATTTCCTCAGGGGTTCCAAAGAGAAGAAAAACTTCATTTTTGAGATATTGGATTATCTTAGGAGATGTAGATGTCGGCAATGGTTTCAACAATACAAATTTTGAGAAATGATCTAAAATTACAAGAATGTAAGTATTCCCATGTTTAGAGCGAGGGTAGGGACCCATCAAATCTATAAAGATTCGTTGCCATGGTCTCGCTACCGAACGAAATTGGCCCAAAGGCGGTTTAGATATCAAATTACTGCTCTTTGAGATTTTACATTTCTCACATTTCCGTATATATTCAGCAACCTGGGTCCTCATATTAGGCCAGAAATATAATCGCCTTAATCTTTCTAAGGTTTTAATTATACCTCCATGCGCCCCAGTGGCGACGTCGTGTTCTTCATAAATCAGTTGTGTTGTTAGATTTTCTGGTATCCAAATCTTCCACAAAGGCACATCGGAAAGTTTAATATCAGCCTTTGGTTCTATTCGAATGAAAATTCTATTTTCCTGAATTCTAAAAGATGAAAAATTTTCTGGATTGGCAAGAATGCGGCTGCGGAAAGCAGTATAATTTGGATCATCGAAGCCTGGCAGACCTAAGTCAAGTGCATTTATTATTTTTGGCCAATCAAGAACAATTTCTTCAACTGAATCAGTAAAACATCGAGAAAGAGCGTCTGGCACCACGTTTCTAGCTCCGCTTTGGTGTTCAATGGAGAAATCATAAGCCTGTAACTGGAGACTCCACCGCGCCAACCGTCCGCTTAATTCTTTTAATGACATAAGCCACTTCAGGCTGGCATGGTCCGTAATCACAGTAAATTTGAAACTTTCTACGGACGGTCTAAATTTTCTTATGCTTAAGAGAGCTGCCAGACACTCAAGCTCGGTAATGCTGTAATTTCGCTGTGCAGGATTTAATTTCTTCGACATAAAAGGGATTCCGTTGGAACAAAACGCCACCGACCCCTGAAGTACTGGCATCACACCGAATATAGAAAGGTTGTGTATAGTCTGGGTTAACGAGTACCTACTGGCGCGGTTACCAGGAGTTGTTTTAGTTCATCAAATGCCATTTGAGCTTCAACAGTCCATTCAAATTTCACACCTTTCCTTAAGAGATTGGTGATTGGAGTTGTGATCTTGGCATAATTTGGGATGAACCGCTGATACCATCCGGCCATACCCAACAACCTGCGGGTTTGTTTAACCGAAGTAGGTGGCGGAAAATTATTTATCGCCACAACAACTTTTTCTGGGTCGGTCTTGATTCCTCCGTCGCCAACTATAAAACCTAGGTATTTTATTTCACGCATCAAAAAACTGCTCTTCTCAACGTTGATGGTCAATCCAGCATTTCGAAGAAAGGTTGAAACAAGTCGAAGGAGATGAAAATGTTCGCTGATCGTGGCCGATATAACTAACAGGTCGTCTAAATAGACAAATACACGGTCATGATACATATGTGGAATTACCTTGTCCATCAACCTACTCATGGTTTGTGGGGCGTTGCATAAGCCAAAAGGCATTACACAGAATTGATATAACGGCCTTCCCGGTACCGTGAACGCGGTTTTCTCCCTAGATTTTTTTTCTAAGGGAATTTGCCAAAAGGCATCTTTAAGATCAATTCCTGATACATATTTTGTTTCCCGCAGGCGGCCCAACAGTCGATCAATTAAAGGTAAAGGGTATGCGTCCTTTCTAGTAACTGCATTTACTTTTCGCATTTTCCCGTTACCTCTTTTCACCATAACCACTGGTAAACTCCAGGAGCTGTTGCTTTCCTCGATGACTCCCATTGCGATCATTCTATCTAGTTCTTCGTTCATTACTTTTTGAACTGCTGGTGAAATCGGGTAATGTCGTTGTTTTATTGGTCGACTATCGCCTACATCGATATAATGCTCAATCAACGTGGCTTTTCCAAGTCCATTGTTGGTGAATGATGGGAAAGAGTTTTTAATTATTTCCAGCTCAAGTTCTTCAGCAGAAGTCAAAGTGTGCCGGTTGTCTGCAAGATCATCTTTATTATTTTTGATTATTTCTGAAACTATTGCTGGTGCTAGTGAAAATGCGTGTCAAAAGTTCATACCCAAATAAAGTCGATTTTCCAATGTGGGAACAATGTGAAATCGAATAATTTTTGTCATCTCATTATACGTAATTGGGTGATCAATAAATCCTAGAACTTTGTTAAAAGTACCGTCGGCTGTTTTAACGCCGGAATACATTTTGTGATAAGATTTTCCTGCTCTTTCCAGCAGCACTTCTGAACCTTTCCCCAGAATACTAATGGACGCCCCACTATCGAGCAAGCCGAGCAATGGTGTACCAAACATTGTTAAAGTGATGTGTGGTCTGCGATCATCCGTTGTAGAAATAACGGTAGCGGCACAAACTTTGTTTAGCTCTTTACGAGATTTCCAATATTGGATAATTCGTGATAATCGTCTGGTTCTGCTTATATTCTTGTTGCTTGTTTTACATAGATTCTTATCGGCCGATATGATAAAATTCGTGGTATGATCGTGTCGAGGATTATTTGCGTCTATATTGGTAACTATGCTTGCTGGTTGTTCTTTGTCAGCAGTTGTGACGGTTGATTCGAGGTTTCAGGAGTAACCGAACGATATCTCCCCGAATTTATCAAGTCCGGAACACCGTTTCCCAGCAATCTGGTCTGGCATGTGGAACAATTCGGCTTTAATACCCCGGTTTTACCGCATCCAAAACAGAATATGCCTTGCAATGATGATGAACAATCCTGATATCGGTGACCGATATCTTTACAGTTCCAGCATATCAAATATTCTGCTTTTCTTGTACCCGATTGACCTTGTGAAACATTTTTGGTGTTCGACGAACGATTGAACAGAGCATCGACATGCATATTGTTAAAACTGGCTTCGAAGGAATCTGTATCAACTGTATATTCGATGGGCATTTGGCCCTCAACGTTCACTGCTCCTATCGCGTAATTTCTACGTGTACGGTTTTCAGTTAATTTTCGTGGGTCATGCCCAGATTTCCTCCACAGTTTTTCAAACTTTTGACAGGTTACACGTAATTCTTCCGTGGTCATAAAAATATCGGACAAAGTTGCACTTTGCAACGCTGGATCCATATTCTCGCGTAAAATTTCAAGCAGTTCTTCTTCACCAAATTTGGCTTTAAGCGGCCATTCATGTTTTCAACTTCCAAGAGAAAATCTTCAAAATGGTGTGAATACTGAATCTGTTGATTAAAGCTGCTTTGAGATGGTCGTACGTAGAGTCGGGGTACTTTCTCGGATATACCCAGTACCACATCTCAGCCGTATCTTTCAAGAATTGCGGACGAATAGAACTCAACTCTAATTGTGATATACGATCTCTCTTGGCAAAACATTCAAGTCTGAATAGAAATTCAGTTATTTCAAGATCAGTAGTTTTAGTTAATCCTGAAAAAGCTATATTCCACTTTGGGAGCACGAATCTGAAATTCACGGGCTGTGAAAGAAACTGAGATCCTATCTGATTTTCAGGTACGGAATGATTGGCCGTAGTTTCTGTCTGCCTCTGGTGTAACGGCAAATTATTTGTTGAATACGCGTTAGGAACCGAAATAGGCGACATCATTCGTGGAGGAATCCCTTGATATTGTTGGACGTATGGAGTATTTTGGTAAATCCGTTGTGCAAACTGTTCAATCAGTTATTAACCACTGCTGCCTTTCCGCAAAAATGGAAAGTCTCTAAGATAACACCTATCTTTAGATGTTAAGTTTAGTTATGCATTTAATCCTATAGGTCATCATAAAGCACCCCAAACTCTACATCCATTAAGATTTTCATTCGATTACATTAAATGGTTTAAGTCGTATTAAACAAACCGTCCGCAATTTGTAATAATTGACAATAAGAAATCCAACGTTATCAAAGTGACATCTGGTGTTCCCCAAGGATCACATATTGGACCCTGGATCATTATTGTTTTTATTGGTCGGATAACCCAGATCATAAAAAACTCAAATGTTTTCATATTTGCTGATGACGTAAAAATCTATCAGACGCTTAAAGAAATGGGTGATGCTGACAAACTGTAACATGACCTCAATAGGCTAAGCGAGTGGTGTGATCAAAACTCATTTCTCTTAAGTATCATGAAATGTAAAATTATGTCTTTTTATCGTAAAAAGAATCCAATAATTAGAGCGTCTTATATTAATCAAACTGAAGTTCGAAGAGTACAAGAGATTACTGATTTGGGAGACACGTTCGTTGAAAACGTTAGTTTCAACAGGTTCTGAATATTTTTGGTTTCGAGTATTTTTTATAGCTTGTTTATTGCATTTTGGCAGTCTTAGCAACGATTTTGGTGTGTCCCGCTTGCGCACTTCTTTATTCTTTAACCTTATTTTGCAGTATAGAAGGCCAAAAGTAAAACCTTTTAAATTTGTCTAGAGTTTTTGCTATACCTCCTTGGGCTGCCATTGGGCCATCGAGTTGTTACTGAATTAATCTTATTCGCATCACGAGGGGAATCCACATTTTCCATACCGATATATCTGATAAATCATCCATCGGGTTAGGTTCAAGGCAGGTAAATATCCGATCTTCATGGATTACTAGGGTTGATAATGATATTTTGCCGCAACTTGGCAAAGTCGCTGTTTGTCGATTTCTGCTGATTTACTTTTGAATTCTTCCAATACTTTTGGAATTCTACTCCTTAAGTGTATCACAGTCTGTTTGTCATAAATTTCAGAGATGACAGTATCTTTTCCTCGTTGATGCTGAATTGAAAAGTTATATCCTTGGAACTTAAGACTCCATCTAGCGAGTCTCGCACTTAATTCTCCCTAGTCCATAAGCCACTTAAGGCTAGCGTGGCCTGTAATAACTCCAACTTGCAATTATTTAATAATTTTTTTGGGCCTTATTCAATTGTTGGGACAAATACGCTATTAGTTTTTAAATATTCTCTTTATCTTTTTGAAACATGACGGCACCTACATTTTCCGTACTCGCATCACACCTAATATAGAACGGCTCATTATATGACGGATTGATTAAAACCAGAGCTGAAGTTAAACACTTTTTTTGGTGTCCAAATGGAAATTACACCTCGGCCGTATATTGGAATTTACCTATTTTTAAACCATCGCTGGTCGGAGCTGTGACTGTCGAGTAATTGTTGATGAATCAGCTATACCATACAGCCATTCCAAGAAGTGGTCTTGTTTGTCGAACGTTCATTGGTACAGGTAAGTTCTCGATATTAATAGTTAGTCCTGCCATCCGTAATAAGTCCTAGACCAACTCTAACAATGATCTGTAATTTTATTTAAGGTACCATCTGCTGTGGAAATACTTGAGTTCAGTTTATTATATTTGATATGGGTAGATTTTGTAAACGCTAAGGAGTTTTTCCCTAGTACGCTTACTGACGCCCTGGTATCGAGAAGTCTATACATCGGAATGAGATCCTTTATCTATATGGACATGTGTGCTGATATTTGTGTTCAAATGATTACCAAATAAATAAAACAACGTTTTAGTTCAAATCCTTTTAGATAGACAGACTCTCTATTTAATAAATGAAGCTTGGTTATAAACTCGTTTAGCAAATCCTATATAAAACCATAATCAATAAAGAATCAAAGTAAAATGCGATTAAACTACGGCTAAATTCGAAACATTTTCTCAATTGGATTTATGTGTGGTCCGGTGTAGTGAAGCTATCGAAACATTTGATTTTGTAGAGGTCCTTATGGTGGCAGCTAAATTCTTAATCTATAAATCTAAGTTTAAGTAAAAACCCAATGCTAAGCTTAAGTTTAAAGCCAAGTTCAAATCTTTGTATATATGGTCAGCCCAAGCCGAAGTCTATGTTTAATAGCATGCCCAATCCTAATCAAAAACACAGTCAAAATATTTATATATATATATATATATATATATATATATATATATATATATATATATATATATATATATAAAGATTAAAGATTAAAGCGAAAGACAAGCCAGAAATATAAGAATTCGCGCGACCATAAAATCACCACAGGCTTTATTCAAAACAATTGTATAAAATTATCTTTGACCTTGTTGATCGATATGCTCGTTAACATTGATTTTGACCTTGATATTGGGATAGGCTTAGGCTTAGACTTATACATGTTTGGCCCTTAAATTCAAAGTTAGGTGTTTTTGGTTTTGCTTACGCTAAGGCTTAGCGTAAGTTTCTGGCTCGGGCATGAATTGTAAAATTCTTGAAATTTTCACAATATAAATACTTGATTTAGACATATACTTAGAGTTAGGATTAGGATTAGACTAAGACTTAAACTTCTACTTAGACTGCATGTAAGACTTAAACTTAGATGTATACTACCAGTCAGGGAATACTGGAACATAGGATTCGAAAGCTGGGACTTACATTTTCATTTTGCTGTGACCTTGGTAATTTTGAATTTTGATTTTGTGTTTGGCATATACACTTATCGGCTTAAAAATAAACTTGGGATGCTTAAAGGCTTGCTTCTAAGTCGGCTTAGATATCATCAGGAGTTTAAGCGTAGACTTCAAACTTAAACTTTTACATTAAGATTACAATTTAGATTTAGACTAACGTTTAGTATTTGGAATTTGGAACTAAGTACGTGTGACTTGTTTGAAGTTGAGACTTGGCACTTATAATATGTGACTTACATTTTCACTTTACTTAGGGTTGTGCTTAGAGTTTACTGCTCTAAACGATTTGGGTTAGATTTCGGTTTGAGATTAAACTTAGATTTGCATTCTTTTACTTCGACTTAAACTTTGACGAGCCTTGAACTTGGGGCTTGGATATAGACTTTGGTTGGTGGCTCGAATTCATCTTATTTTAAATCTTGAGTGGTTTAGGCTTATGCTTAGGTATAGATTTAGGCTTGTACTATAAGAGTTATAACCGAAAAACAGGATTGAATATACGTAATTTAATGCGAACATGTTAAAGCGCATTTGGATTAGTCGTCGTAAACTATGTAAAGCAAACCGGGTTTCGTTAAGTGCGTTGACCTAAACACTATAGTCTGTCAATAGTAGGTATGTATATTAGACTTAAGGGTGTGGACTTAGGCTTGTAGAAAACCTAACCGTTTTGGCTTACTTCTGTTAACGCTTAGGTTTAGAAATTGGCTTAGGGTTTGGTTAAGGCTTAGACTTATATGCTAAAACTTAGACTTAATTTGGAGGATAGCATTTTGAGCTTGAGACTTGTTATTTTGAACTTAAAGTCGGAGCCTTAGAACTTAAAACTCAGGACATATAATATTGTGACTTTAATTTGACCTTGGCATTACCTTTATTCTGAGTTTGAAATTGAAATACTTTCACTTTGTCTGTGACTTAGGACTTGGACTTAGGAACATGTTTGATACTAGACATAGACTGAGGCAAAAACTTAGTTTAATCTTAGGCAAACGGGTTAGCTTGGATTTGGTCTTAAAGATTAGGCTATCTCCTAGTGAGTAAGCATGCACTATGCCACAGTGAAATAATGAATTCCAGTTTGGAAATTTTAATTATTCAACGATTATTCAAGTTATTTGAAAAATTGAAATAACCTGGGATGTGGAATTAATCCAGAGTGAATTATGTGGAATTATTTCACATTAGAAAGTGGAATTAATTTACAGTAGAATGTTTGGTTGATTGGATTGAAATCATTCCAGATAGCAATGTAATATTTTAAATTAGAATGTGGACTTCTACATGCAACTTTGGATCCATACCTGAATGGAAGGAATGTGAAATAATTCCTACTTGGAATATGGAATTTTACCAGATTACAGAATATGAGATTATTTAGTGGATCAATTGTACAACATTCAATATGCTAAAGTGCTTATCAACACCTATATAGGATAGTGTATAGATGAGTTTTGCTTTATTAACTGTTACATGTCCAAACAAATCGCAATATACGAATTTATTCTCACCCTGATTAATTGAATTAGAATTTTATTTCGCTAATATATTATGATACAACAAAAATGTTTTCTAAAACTCCATTACTGCCTCAGCTAACATGGTTAGCAATTTATATTCAATACCATATATCGTGTTTATAGACATTGAACATACAATGCGTCTACATACCACACTCTATATATATATATACATATGCATACATAGATTACCTCCATTAACCTAACATCATAAATTATTAATTCTATTTTAACACCATGACTTTATCTTATTCATATCAACAACAATAATCATTGATTACAACGAGAATAAATAAGAAAAATAAAACCGATCGTTCGCCTTTATAACAACACATATATACTCGTACACACACACAGTGGTTAACATCAAACAAATCTTTTATAAAATAAAAATAAAAAAACTTTTAATTTAAAATTCTAATAAAACACGCACAAATCTAAAATAACAAAATTAATTATTTCTAATCAATAAATACAATCTTAAGGCAAAATAATTAATCGATAGCGATGGCCGCGTATTTATACATAACTTTTCTATTTACGTACATACATATATACAGTGTCCGTGTTGCGCGCTCCTGTGCCTGTGTACTTCAGTATTTTTATGGTAATTTAATTTTATAACCGCGCTGGACTCGTATATACACATATATGTATAGGTATATATATAGATAACCGAACAAAATTTAATTTACTATTTAATTGATAAATCGTGTTCAGCGGTTTCATAATACTATAAATAAAATGGTAAATTATCAACAATAAAAATCTAATCAAAATTAAGAAGAATCCTTTTTTCTTGTGCTGCGGGATGCAACAAAACGGCGTTAAAAAGTTTTCTATATAGGTATATAGTTGTGGACAAGTTTTATGTGTATACTCGTCGTATAGGCGATCGTGCCGCCAATCATCTAGATTTTAATTAAATTCCTTCACAATAAACGTGAATTGCGGTGGTTAGCAGGTATATATATAGTTGAATGAAGTTAGTCAATTCATCATTATTATAGCCTCAATGTCTTTTTATTTTTTTAATTAAATGTCATAAATTTATATGAATAAAATTATAAATAATTATATTGATTATTATTATCTATCATGATACATATCTTCGCGGATATAGTCTTTAAGTGGATGCAATTTAATTAAATGAACAAAAAAAAATTTGTTATTATTTATTATTGCGTTGAACGTGAGATGAAAAGTTAATTGAATTTTTTATTGAAAATCGCGCGGTTCTATTACAACATTTAATTAGAATACGACGGTGATTTAATAGATATACAAGCGGGTCAAATTTTGGGTCATGATCGCGTATATACTGGATAATACAAATATGTATACATAACATTGTGATCTCTTAAAAGGTTTTGTGAGGTCTATACGTCGGTCTTATGCAATCGAATTCTTTCGATATATATACGTCGTGTATTATGTGCATTGTCATCTCTCGACTCGCGGTGATGCAATCAAAATATAAATAATATATTTTTGGAGAATTGTTGTTTGTGCATCATGAAATGTTTTTTTTTTTTTAATCTTATTTTGTTGCAGGTCATTGCAACATGATATGTGATATCGATCGCATGTCAATCAAATTATATGCGTCAGAACTTATAGAATTGAAAGGTTCAATTATTCATAGTATATAGTCCTTATGTGGTTTAAACTTGAATGTGAAAGTTTACAAAATCATTCTGCATATATATAGGACAAAAGTATACTGTGCCCACAACTCGTCTACGTTCAACTAAAATCCTTCATAAATTTGGAAGACCATTACAAATGCATATTTTTTGTCTGATAAAAAGTCAGGAAATAGAAGCACGATGTTTGGGTCAGGAAATAGAAGCACGATGTTTGGGTCAGGAAATTGAAGCACGATGTTTGGGTGCCACATGAATTAACGCAAAGAAATTTGATGAACCGAATTGGCATCAGTGAAACGCTGCTGAAACGCATCGAACCATTTTTGAAGCAAATAATTACAGGCGATGAAAAATGGGTGAAATACGAGTATATCAAACAAAAGTGCTCATGGTCAAAGGCTGGTGACCCTCCACAAATCACTTCAAAGCTTGGATTATCGCAATTATTTAAGTCATGAACTGAAGCATAATGTAACATCTATACGAGTGATATTCGTTCATTTTCACGGACAGCTAGGCTGCTATTAAAACACAACAATCATACTCCCTGAACTCCTGTAGCCCAGAACTGTCTGGCAGATGAGCATTTTGATGAAATTTTTGAAAGTGGTGATGTCGTGGTGTCAATATTCGTTGCTATTTGGAAACATATGGTTTCGAAACGGCGTTGACCATGTGTGTTACCAATTTCGGAAGTGGTGCAACGCCAAGTGGGAATTGTGTTTGACACAGTCATTTATTGTGACTTATATGGACACATTTTCCATACACAGTGTCAAAATTTGTGCCTCAAAGAAAATGCCTGTTCCGGAATTGTGTTTTATTTGCGTTTTAAATAATCCTAATTAGGAATTGTGTTAATTTTGTGGGGAAAATGTGTTATTGTGTCATTTGTTGTACAGAGCTTACATCAAATAGGCGTAATTTAAAAATATAAATTAAAATAATTTAAAATTATGGCTTATCAATTAGTTATAACCATTGCAAAATCTGGGTTAATTAAGCATTTAATTCACACGCAAGCCATCATTTAAAATTGCAACGAACTCATTCACGAAAAAATTGAGAAAAGGTTCAACATTGGGTCTACATTGCCCCAAATAAACTCTAATTACAATAATTGGGTGATTAGGTAGCTCATCAATAGCGCACAGTATTGGCCAACATTCATTTTTCGAACTTCGGCAAATGAGCAGTCCATCAATGTTAATAATTGAATTTATTAAACAGTTCTTTAATCCATTGTGCCAATAGCTGCCTTTTCCCATTTTCAAAATATTTATTTCAATGGATGTGGCCAATACAGTTCTGATGTCTCTCGGCAAGTACTTGATATTGCATGTCGAATGAAATATGCTAAGTAGATTAAAAATAGCAAGATGCGTTCATCAAGCAACACCAGTTTTTCTTCCAGTTGTTCTTCATCATTTTCATCGTCTTCAGGGTTATTAGATCCTGATTCATGAACTCCAAATGCTGTTGCAGTGGACAAATTATGATCAAATGCAAATCGCCTAATTTCATTATCTGATGATGATTCAGAAGTGCTTTGCAATTCAAAATTTTCAATGTTAGGAGCTATCGGATCTGAAGCGCTGATATCGCAAGATAAAAATCTTTTTAACATTTTTAAATATGAATAGTTACAAAAGAAAATGTACTCAAATAGTTAAGTAATATACTATTTAAGAGCTAACCGAGAATGATTGACATGAGCAGCAAGGAGATTATTCATTGGTTCAAAATTGTGACAGTATTTTTAGATTGACACATTGTGTTTTTAGATTGACACATTGTTAAACCCAATGCCGGCGCTGAGTGTAACATTCCACTTTGCTTTTAAAACAATTTCGAATTGTGTGGATAATGTGTCAACAAGACACAAAAATGCACACTGTGTCAAAAATGAGCTATTTTACAAACTCTTTAGACGCAAAGACTACTCTTTGTGTGTTTTGCTTGATTCTAAATAGGAATATGCTTAAAAAGGAATTGTTACCTATCGAGGGTGTAAAATGTTTCTAATTAGGAAGCAATTTAGGTAACCGCGATGTAATGATGTAGTCGCCAATCACACAAGAAACATTAGGTCGCAAAATGCTACTTGAGAGGGCACAGCACGCCTAATAACCCAAAGCAGGCGGGATATAAAGATATTATTGCTTCATGTAAACTGCTGCTTCAGCAAGAAGCCATAAAAGAAACGAACGTCAGATGGTCTAACGCCAGTTCGTGTGTAGTCTAGCGTACATCAGAACAAAACGTATAGGAACTTCTTCTTTGAACTGAACGGATCTTAGTAAGATCGAGATCCGGTACTTTAAACGTTACAGATCAATTTTGTATTTGTGCTAGTCCTTTAGGACGGCCACCCTTACCTTACATATCCTAAGTCATTTTTTACATTTCTGCAATTCAACTGATTACTGATTTTGGGAACTCGCCAAATTTTTATTCTTGCGAATGGTCAAGAATGGCATCGAAATACGTGGGTTAATATTGTGTTTAACCTTAACGAACTGGGAAGTGGATTGAAATGTTTTGATTACATCAGCAAACGCTCTACAGATGTTTCTATTAAGAGTTTTGTTTAAACCGCTATTTATAGGCTGCAGTAATCATAGAGATATTATTTTTAGTTTTTTAATATAGCGAGTATACGACGACCACTTGGCAAAATCTTGATTAGTATTCAGTTGAATTGCAAAAATTTAATAATTAGCTATGTAATCTTTCGGGAACTTGGGATAAGATATTACAAATTACTCAAAATTTGAAAAATAATAATTAAATAATTAAAATTTAAATTAGTTTGTACCAGCAGTGGATGTATCAACAAAACTACAAACATGTTGGCCAACGGAAACCACTAAAATAACCTCATACTCCCGCTCGTATTGAGTTACAACTTCCAATAGAATTAGAGGGCAGTGCGATGTGAGTGCAGCAACCTATCTTATAAGAAAAATTACTGTCAGTATATAGAAAATAGTAACCCGATAGGAGCTATAGTTGCCTCATTTACATTTTATAAATAACTTTATTATTATTAAAGTTGGCTGGAACCCAAGCAGGTTCCGCACTCAATGCCACTCTGGGCCCATGGTGCAAACCGAGGATTCTATCATAATTCGCAAATGCGCTCGGCTGCTCTGGCAAACTGTAACAGCTTAAACCAGGGTAGGGATGACAATTGACCTATACATTTAAAGATCTATGATGAAGAAATCAGGACCTAACTACCTCGAAAGCGGGACAACCCCAAACAAAGTGAAAGCTGTCATCGTCATCTTCAAGACAGTTGTCCCACAAGGTATCTTGAACAAGTCCCATTCTTTTTAAATGGGGTTTAAAACGACCATGGCCGGTCAGATTAGCGCCCAGAACTCTCAGTTGGTCTTTCTTCAAAGATAGAGCAAACTTTGTGAGCCTCAGATTAGGTTCACAAATGAAGAATTACGCTTAGCCTGCAAAAACATGTAGTTCTTAATAGCTTCCTTACCACAATTAAAGGTCAGGGGCACTGCCGGTTCAGGTCCAGTGAATTCCATCCTTGAGCCTGTTTTAGCTAAACCATCAGCTATCTGATTACCTTCAATGCCACAATGAGCCGGAACCCACATAAATCTGACACAATTATTAGAGCAAAGGACGTTAATAAAATGTTTACAGTCCTTCACCAGTTTGAAAGTGATCATAGGATTTCTTAATTAATTGAGCACAGGTTTACTATCACTGCATAGAATAATGTTTTATCCGGAAACAGCGAGGTTGGAAGCGTCAATCGCACAACGTGTGAGTGCAATGAGCTCCGCTTGGAATACAGTGCAATTCCGGCGTAGACTCCCACGTGATTGTAGATCATGTTCAGGCAATAGGTTCCAAAACCTGCACCAAAATTAGAGTGAGACCCGTCAGCAAAAAACACTAGCGACTGAGCCACCCAGTCCTTGAATTCTTGAGACAACCACGAGTTCCTAATATTAATTTCTGGTATATATGAGCTGCATAAATTGTAGATTAGTCTATGCCCTGTGGTCGCTCCTTTGCCTTTCGCCTGCGGTGTATTGGTGCGTGGAACGCTCTCGGCCTGATCACAGGGCATTTTTTTTTTTTTTTTTTTTTTTTTTTTTTTTACCGAGCAAATAGCGCAGTGGTTAAAGCTGCGACGTTTGGATCGGGAGGTACTGGGCTCGAATCCCAACAGAGGCGGGATGCAAAAGGGATTTTTCATCTCCCGATTACGATCGGCGATTAAATTGAAAACATCTATGACCCTCTGTTGGAATGTAGAACTCATGGGCCGACCCATCTTCCATGTCACTGTACCGGGTGACATGGAGCTATGCAATGCGCAGGTGGTATACTGTACTTGTGTGAATGGGATGAATGAATGGATTGAGTGAATGTTGTGTGAATGTAAGGTAAGGCTATGGACCGTAAAAGTGTCTATGCCAAGTCCAAAAAAAAAAAAAAAATCCGGTGCCTAGAATGACCGACTGTAGTGGGGGCAGAAATAAAATTACCTGCAAAGCAAGTATAGAAGAAGAGGACATAGCATCGGTAATAGCTTGACAAGCCATACCTTGTATGCTATTAAGCTTCGCAATGGAAAATTAAAAAAATTAAAAATTAAAAAATTCTTGTGGTCGGTTTTTTTTTGTTCGAGCCTATATAACTGAACAATTAATAATAAAAATTAGAAATTACATAAACCTCAACACCGCAACCAACCAACAAATTCATAAAGGTCCATTATATTCGTTTCTGCAAGTAAAAAAATTGCATAATCAAAATCTCCAAAAGTCGAGACTAAACTATTCCAAACTATTCAAACAATAACACTTCTAATGTACACACATTAGACCTACCCGAACAAAAAACGTAAAACATATTTAAAATTACATAAAGCTCATTTGTACTCAACTCATGTACCTATGGACATATATGTACATACAAATATTTCATAAATCAATTTTTTTATCAATCATCTGGCATTGATACCCAAACCATTGTACATTGTACCTACATATATGCGAGAACACAAATTATTTTCTATTATTGTGATTTGAAAAAATAAATGTTTTGAAAGTGTTTCTGAAGGCTGTACAACGTTCAAATCAATTCAAATAAATCATAATCATTATAATTTCGATAGAGCTTGGCAATACATCAATCTGATGATTTAGTTTGTGTTCTATAATCTCGCCTAATTGTAATGTAACACCAAACATATATTTTTGGTAATTGATGCGTACTGCGACGAGATTAAGATATTGTGTAAAGGGTGCATATTTTATATACGCATTAGAGTGACTGTATTAAAATGTCACCCCTAAATATATAAAACCGAGATTTTTTAAAGGCTCCGACTATTTATAATAATAATTCATAAAATGCATGACCAATTAAAACGAATTCAGTATCGTAATCATGCATGCAGCTTTAGAAGGTATATGTAGATGATATCAGATAAAATCAACTAAACTATTTTGTCCCCTTGAACGTATATAGTTTTCACTCAGCAATGCCACATGTATTCAAAATGGGATATTATGTTATGGTTGTATATATATTATTCACCAATAGGGACTTGTGTTGTATGTTTATTAGATGCCCCATGAGAATTTCTAATATTGGTTATATTATTACCTCTAATGAAGAAAACTATAATAAAAATTTTTTACATCTAAATCAACAATGCTGCTGCTATATACATACATATAGTGTTACGGTCGTACGTACGAAGCCGTATGTTATAGAAATTTTATAATAAACTAAACTAGTTAAACTATATATATACACAATTTACTATACGATATATTGTGAGAGGTGGAGTGCAGTATACATAGTATACGTACATAGCCATAGGGGTATGAGAGATTTGTCAATATATAAACTAAACAATTTACTGCATTGACGTTAAAAAATTAAATTTAATTTTCGATTCGTGTTTTTTGTAAAATGTAGCAAAGTTTTTTTTTAGAACGCTTTTTGATTAAAATTCGTCCTGTAATTATCGTTTGCTTATATTTTCAGATTTTTATTTAACATAATTTTTATGCACATTATATTATGTATATAGTATGTTAGGTGCAATATATAAATTATGCTTTTAATGGTATTTTGATGCTAAATTAGCAAAAACAATGAAATAACCATGCAATCGGAATTTTATAACTATGTATGTTTGTTTTAAACTAATAAAAGTTGTTAAAAGTTATTGCGGCTGTATTAGGTTATATATAGTAATGGGATTAACTCACGGCAGTTTGCACATATAGTACGATATAAATCTTGATGGATTTAAAAATGTGTTGGTTACTTGCAATAAAATTGGCCAAAAACCCATTTCAACCATAAAGTCTCAATCAAGTGTTGTTATAAAACAAACAAACCTGTAACCCAATAATCGAGGTCTATTTCGATTTTGTATAATGTGATCTAAATATTTTGTTGTTACTCAAAATATGCTGGTGTTCTATCCCCCCCTTCTTTGGAACTTGGTCATAAATGACCTGTTATTAAACTTGGAAGGGCAAGGCTGCAATGTGGTTGCTTACGAGGATGATGTTACTATTGCGGTCTTCGGTAAATACCCTAGTACGCTGAGTGAGCTCATGCAGTACGCACTTGACTACCTTTTTGAGTGGGCACAATAACCAGAGCTGGCCCTCTTTACCAGGAAGCATAAACTTCCTCAGTGTGACCCGTCAACATTAAATGGTACTCGCTTGATCTTTACGGATACATCGTAGAGAGAGTAAAGAAAGCTACTATAGCTGTCTACTCTTGCAAAAATGCCATTGGAAAGTGATTGACTACGTCTCAGTAGTCAAACCTATACTGCTGTATGGGGTTGCCATTTGGTGACCTGCGTTAAAAACTATTTTTAACCTCAAACTATTGATGAGAGTCCAAAGAACGGCCTGCTTGTGTATAGGTGGGGCTCTCAGGAGCACACCTACTCAAGCTCTGGAGAGATCTCATTCCCTTGAATATTGCGGCCGAACAGCTTGCATCTTTCACAGCCATTCGGCTCAAACCCATATCTATGTGGACCTGTAACAATATAGGGCACTCATCTATCCTATTCAACAAGGGTGCTCCCGAGGCTACCGACTACGCCATCCCTTTTCCAAACTGAGTTTCCACCAGAGAGTAATGGGTGAACGAAACGGTTATGGACAATGAGGCGCTTAGCTTCTTTACAGATAGCTCAAAAATGGATAGAGGGGTTGGCTGCGGAGTGAAATGTGAGGCATTAGCGGTCAACCTCTCCTTTCGTCTTTCCGACTTTTGTAGTGTTCTTCAAGCTGAACATATTGCGATAATGGAAGTCACGGACTGGTTGAAGTATATTGTAATATCTACGAGGGATATTCGCATTTTTACGGACAGCCTGGCTGCTATTAAAACGCTACAATCATACTCCCTGACGTCGAAGGCAGCCCAGAACTATTTGGCATCTTTAAATGAGATGTCTGATCAGTTCAACATCCGCTTGACGTGAGTGGCCGAGCACTTCAATATCGCAGGGAATGTAATGGGAGATGAGCTGGCTCGCGATGGTACAGCACGCCTAATAACCCACAGCAGGCGGGATATACAAATACCGCTTGCTTCATGTAAACTGCTGCTTCTAGAAGAAGCCATAAAAGAAACGAATGTCATATGGTGTAATGCAAGTGCGTGTGTAATAACCAGGCAGATCTGGCCTGGACTTGACCGGTCCAGCTAACCCAACTCGTGAGAGCTATAATGGGACATTGTCTCATTGGGATACATGCGAGCAGGTTGGATCGTACAGCAAAACAACATTTATGGGAACTTCCCCATTGAACGATCTCACGGATCTTAGTAAGATCGAGGTCCAGGACTTTAAACGCTTCTTGGTAAGCTCAGGATGGTTTAACGAGTGAAGAGAAGTAGACTATGTGGACTAGGACTAGCATAGACTATGTGTCTATGCTAGTTTTCTAGGACGACCACCCGTACCTAATCTAACCAACTCAAAATTTGCAACAAACCTTGTGCATCATCATTTCCTTTAACACTCGAACTATAGTATTTATTGTTAACCATTACCTCATCTTCCAATGCCGAATCAATTTTCTTCTAGTTGAGCGGCATATAGGTACTCAAAAATCAATGTGCTAATTCATATCTTATCAGGTCTGAAAGATAAACCCCACTTCACTGATTTTAACCGACACGTTAGTCCTACACTCTATAAGGTTTCAGCTTTTGAAAGCTGGCATAAAATTTCGAACCGTTTTCATTTCGAAATATCGAATTTTTGTAATTAATTTTAAGTTTAAATGTTATACTTTACAATCATTTCAATTCAATCAACAATTTTGATAATTTTTAAAACTGAGAAATTATTTGATTATGTTTTCAAATTACACAGACTCCTTTGAACTAAAACTAGCATTTTGTAAGAAGTGACACTCATTCAACAAGTTTAAAATTCAAAAAATGAAAGAAAATTTTCAAAATTTTTTCTCTACTTGTTCTGGGGCTTACTGTCATCTGACTTACGCCGTTACCAATCAGAGGTGGTAACCAGCGCGCACGGCTACAGGTTCAATTTAATTGCGACCATCTGCGCACTGTTTATCTTCATGATTTGTACTGACAATGATCGGCCTTCGGATTGTGCACTTTTAAGAAGGTCATACATGTGTAAATCATCATCCTGATCAAAATCAACGGTGAGTTCTTCAATCGTTGTTAAATCCGATACCTTTCGATCCAAACGTCACATTTTTAATTCTTTAACCACTCGGTTAAAATCATGTAAAGTTCCTTCTCCCTTTTAAAATTCTAAAACCGTTTCACTAGAAGTTTTAATAACAGGATATATACTGTTAGTTCGAAGAAACCTATATATACTCAAGCAGTTCTTGTTTCTAAATACTTTACTCCTGGCGATTATAACTTAATTCAACATTCTCATGTCATTTTTTTGCGTATTTGTTGAAGAGAAAAAATCAAGCGAATCCCCTTATCGGCTTGATTTGTTTAATTTCACGTTTCAAAACTTCTTAGCCACTATTGCAGCTTCCTAAAATACCAAAATTTCAAGGAGGTACATCGTACATCCAGAAAATGTATAATTTCTACTATCTGGAGAATTTTATCTGCTTATTCAATAATCAAGTTGAATCTTCATAAAATCAAACGAAGTTCTGTGATATTGAAATGCAGACAGCGACGATCAATGAGCCAACGTAAATCTTTAAAGTCTGTTTTATTTTAGCTACCCTTTATAAAAGTTTGAATATAAATCCTTTAATGTTCAATTCTATAATTCAAAACGAAATATAATTATATTTTTAATTCACATTCTTGACGACATTTTACCGAATATTTCAGTGATGTTAACTTGACCGCAGTAATTTTAATTTTCAAAGAATCAAAGAAAAATAAAAGATTCAATTTTTCAAATGATTTTCTAGAATTCTTAAATTTTCATCCTGAATTTTTAGTAATGCACTCTTCCATATTGTTATTTCGTATATTTACTAATTCATATAAAAAATGTAATTGGAGTTAAAATTCTAAAAATCATAGGATATAAGTAATTTTGAAATTTGAATTTAAAAATTTACCAATTTAGAAATGAAGAAATTTGTAAAATCAAATCTTTTAAATTGTGAAATTTTCGGAGTTTGGTAATTTTTTTTTAATTAACTTAATCAATGTTAAAATTTTAGGAATCTATGAGAAAAATTTAATAAATTAAAAATTTTGTATTTATCAAAATTTTTAAAATTTCTAAATTAGTGAGCTTTAAATAGAAATACGAGTACCTGGATTTCTAAATTTCTTAATCAGAATACATTCCACAATTTCATTCTTAAATCTTCATAAATTTCCATAATACGAAAATCTCTAAAATATTAAATTTTATTAAATTTTTAGAATTTAGATTATTTTTTTACACTCTCATAATTCGAGAATTTAAATTATTTTGTCAAATTTCAAAACTTTGAGTCTTATAGAGTTCAGGGTAACTCAATCTTAGCGTTCCTTTATTCTCTAAAATATATTTTTCAATTTCTAATTATCTTAAATTACCAAATATCTTAGTTTCAAATCTCTAATCTAAACAGTACTTTTCATGTATTTGGAAAACATTTAAAAAATATATTATTAGAAAATTTGTCATTTGAGTTCAACCCTATTTTTTCGAACAACATGTGGATATTTAAAAAGCAAAATGTATCCCTTTCCATATTAAAGTCACTGACGTTTTAGTTCTTTACTTTCTTGATAGTTTTATTAATTTTCAGTCTGTTACTACTTTTTCTTAACTCCGAATACCGAATGTATCACGAAATTTACCTTCAAGCAACTATATGTATATGGGAAAGCTTGTCCTCATATAAGAAATTTAATAACTCGGTTAACTGCGAAAATTCAAAATTTGATAGAATTATGAATTAAATTTTTAAAATTCAAAATTTTAAAATTTGTCTCGAATTTTGAGTTTTTAAAACAACAATGACATTTATTTAAAATTGTAGAATTTTTATAATTAAAACTAAAATTAAGAAATCTGAATTGTAAAATTCGGCCTCAAACTAAACTCAAATGTTATATCTAGAATTCTCATAAATACATACATATACGAATTGAATGAATTTTGAAAATTGTGTGTACACATATTGGAAAATGTCCAAGAACCAAAAACATGTTAAATATCATTGAAATTGAATTTTCTCAAGCCGGTTGATTTTTAAAATTACAAAACACGTATAACTTTCAAAATTCAATAATTTCAAAATTTAAGAACATTTAGTAATAAAACGAATATGAACATAAGAATAACAAAAAAAATTTAAATTTTCAAAATTGTGAGTTTACGGAAGTAACCAGGAATTTTGAAAACTTTCAAAATTTCAACAATTTAAAAACAAAATATTTTCCAATTTGGTGACCCTTTTTTGCATCGCGATACTTAGTTTGAAAATATCTGATTTAAAAGTTGTGATTTCTGTGTGCGCGTATTATTTTTTGAATAAAATCCTGGAAAATGATAGAGTTCTCAAATGTATCCAACTAGAGCAGATCTATAGAACGTTTTTTTAACCGTTTAACACAGAATTCAAAATGCAATAAATCCGATAGTTAATTTCAATTAGTTGTTAGTTATATAAATATATATACATATACTTCAATACACTTATTAATCCGCATTTCAAATGATTGTACACAACTGAGAAGTGTGTCTGGTTGAATTTCAGCACACGCATTTCTGATTCGCTCAATCATGTTCTCACGTGTTGTTGGTTTTTGTGTGTAAACTTTGTTTTTGAGATAGCCCCACAAAAAAAAATCTGGCGCAGTAAGATCTGGTGATCTGGCGGGCCAATTTATCGGACCAGCTCTACCGATCCAGCGACCATTGAAATCACCATCAATTTTTTCACGTGCCATCAACCAATAGTGTGCAGGACAACCATCATGTTGAAACCACATGTTCCGCCTCACTTCTAAGCTCAAATTTTCAAGTAATATTGGCAGTTCATTTTCCAAAATGTTTCAGTACATTTGACCATTCAAGTTGCCTTCAATAATGTGGGGGCCTATGAGTTTGTTGCCAATTATTCCACACCACACGTTGACAGTCCAAGGACGCTGATGTTCAACTTGACGAAGCCAGTGCGGATTTGTAACACTCCAATAATGCATGTTGTGTCGATTAACCGTTCCATGGTTTGTAAAAGACGATTCGTCGGAGAACATTACGCAACGAAAAAAATTGGGGTTTTGTTGTATTTGTTCACGTGCCCATTGACAAAAAGTTACCCGATTTTGGAAATCAACGCCATGAAGATCTTGGTGTAAAGACACATGATATGGATGATACTTGTGCCGTTTTAAAATTCTCCAAACACTGGTGAGAGGCAATCCGGAATCGCGAACTATTTCTCGTGTACTAATATGATGATTATGAGCCACTGCTGCCAATACAGCAATTTCATTATTTTCTCCAGTGACTGTTGCTCTACGGGTCCTCTTTTTCGGTTGAACATTTCCATCAGTAATAAATTGTTTGATTGTACGGCCAAATGAAGCACGTGAACGGATCCTATCCGGAAAACGTTGAGCGTAAATTGCAACAGCATTTTTAAGATTTCTGCCAGCTTCTCCATAAACCAGAACCATTTCAATTTTCTCTGGCACAGTTAAACGCTCCATTCTAAAGTATTTTGTCGTTTATTTTGCAATTACGAAAAACATGAAGATAAGAAATAACACAAACGTTAAATGTGATTTACAAAACTGAATAAATTGTTTTGATGACGAATTTCGAGTATTTCCAATGAAAACGTGATGTTTTTTATTTCAAACGTATTGCAGAATCGAATGCGTGTGTTCTAAGAAGGAAAAATTGAAAAAATTGAATTTCGTCGATTACAACGCCATCTATCATGAACCGAACAAAATATTTCATTCAAATCATACGTACTTTTAGTCGTAGAATCCGTATCTGCAATAAAAAATATGGCTTCCTATCTTAGTTTAAAAGTTACCCCCGCCCCACCTACAAAGCGGGGGTGGGGGACTATTTTTTTGCACTAATGTATTTTCCCCGCGGTATGATTAAATTTTGATTATGGACATTTTTTCCGTAGAGTGGCTATTTTTCGAGATATTTGATCGTCTCAGTTTAAAAGAAACACCCGGTACATATATATATAATATATATATATATATATTATATATATATATATATATATATATATATATATATATATATATATATATATATATATATATATATAATATATATATATATATATATATATATATATATGTATATATATATATATATATATATATATACATATATATATATATATATATATATATATATATATATATTATATATATATATATATATATATATATATATATATATATATATATATATATATATATATATATATATATATATTGGGCCAGTGTAATTTTGGACGAACAAATGGGATTGTGCAATTAGAGATCAAGCCAAGGTATCAAGTAGAACCAGCATTAAACATTGAAGCGTACGTCGTGCCAAAGATTACGACGTTGCATAACTAGCATCCAAAATCGGCTACTCAGAGTTAAATAGATTGAAATCCATGAACCTTGCTGATCCGAATTTCAACCAAAATATGGAGGTCATATTAGCGATCAAACAAACACTAGTGATATAGTCAACTTAAATGTAACTGGAAATGAACTTTTTTGAGAAATTGATGAGGAGAAATACTGAACATAGAAGATTTGTCGTAAGGTTACCTGTAACGGAGCTATTGACGAAATCATCAAGAATACATCAAGTTCATGTTGAAATACGAGCGTCTAGGTTATATGAATTCAATCAACGAAAACATCAACCAGAATGACTTCCTGCCTCATCATGGAGTGATAAAAGAGATAAGTACCACTACAAAGTTGAGAGTAGTATTTGATGGTTCATCAAAGAACATAAATGGAACATCTCTCAACGATTTACTGTATAGACAGGTCCGTCAATTCAATCGACGGTAATCGAAATTTTAATTAGATTCTGTCGATACCGATATGTATAATATCTGGAGATATTGTGAAAATGTATTGACAAATTTGGGTGAATCAGGACGACGCTAAATTACAGAAAATTCTATGGCGAATCAACCCACAACAACCCATTAAGCAATATGAATTGAAGACTACTGCCATCCTCAGATAGGTCATGTGGATTCACGCTAAGAAAATGGACATCTAACATTAAATTATTGGGCCTGCAATGGAAACCAAAGTTAGATGCATTTTTTTGCAGTGTAGTTAACTTTCAGATCATATCTCAGCAAAGGCACATTGCTATCGGAAGCCAGCTCAATACTTTACCCATGGCTGTCACTTATAAGTATATACGTATTAAAATACTATTCCAAAGTGTATGGCTACGAGAAATAAAATTGGATGATCCCCTACCGATTGATATACATAGCAGATGAAATATGCCACGCGATGAAATAAAGAAAATTGAAAACTTGATTGTTGCCAGATATGGCTAGAATTGGCATATAGTAGGGTAGTATACGCAAAATCTAATAACTCAGTTAGATTGCTTGCAGACAAAACCAGAGTATCGCCGTTTAAACAACTAAGGAGTAAATATCGCGAGAACAATATTGGGGTGTGATAGTTACATAGTGCTGGATTGGTAAGCATCACATTCCAGAAAATAGAACGCTTTTGTGGCCAGAACAGAGTTCAAATATCGTAGAAAATTTCCCACGCGAGCATTTGTCATCACGTGCCACCAAAACAAAATGCAGCAGACTGCTCCTCAAGAGGAATACACGTACAAAAATTTCTGTATCCAAAGTGTATATGGTGGTGTGGGCCAGACTGGCTACGTTTAGGATAACAATGATGGCCAGAACAATACCATCATCATACGAGACGAAAGAGGAGCGTAAGTTCAAAGGCTTAGAGATTCAATAATGGGAGATTTAATCAAAATCAATTCATTAATGGTAGATTTAATCAAACGAAATAGTTCTTTTGAGAGATTAAAAAACACACTAGCATATGTGTTGCGATACGTGAACAAACTGCGGGAGGCACGTGAGCAACGATTGATGCCAACTGATTAAAAGAAACCTATAGAAATTGATTAATTCTTTAAGAAAAGGTTAAGAGATACCAAGGAAGAGCTCAATAAAAACATTACATTTTTTCTTGGGTGAGCATGGAGGGAAATTATCAAAGGGGGACGAATAAATAATTCCATAACTACGTACAATGCCAAACATCCTGTGATTTTGCCCTGCGGTACATCGATAATAATGGTTTGGAATTTCATCTGAAATGGGTGCATACCGGGTGTACAAAGCATTAGTGAGTCTAGTTCTCCGATACAAACCAAATTTAGAGGAACAAATATTGGGTGACTTACCTCCAGCTCGAGTTAATTTTAGTGCATTGCGGCACTTCTTTGCCAGAATAGTAATGTGCATCTTGATGATAAACTGCAACAAATCCGATAGTTATTTTCTACTACGTTACTATAAATCATGTAAAACAACTGACGTATCGACACCCATTCTACAAATGAAGTCGTCGTTAGTTGTTAGCTATATACATATATGTATGTATACATAAAATTTATCTCGAATAATCTAGTTATATCAATTGTGTGACACCAGTTCACCCCGAGACAAAATTTGACACCTCATACAGCCCCCATACTTCATTATAGTGTTCGACATGTATGTATATATAGATAATAGCCAAATACAAAATAAATTAAATATTTTATGGTCATTGTTTCAAAAATAGTTTATCTATCTCTCAATTTTCTAGTTTTGTAGTAATTTTCTTATCGACATAACAATATCATACCAATGTATGTCGTCTCTATACATGTCCATATGTGTATAACTGTAAAATATAAAATTAAGACATTCTATGATGGGGTATATAAATATAATAGTTTTGTCAA
Source organism: Tipula unca (assembly GCA_951394425.1). Lineage (NCBI taxonomy): Eukaryota > Metazoa > Arthropoda > Insecta > Diptera > Tipulidae > Tipula > Tipula unca. The sequence goes on from OX596381.1 coordinate 197,371,963, forward strand.
TTGGAAAATTATATTGTTGTATGAAAATTAAATTCTAATCGTCTATTGTATACAACACACACATACATATCTTAATTATTGACTTTATATTTATTTAAATTAAATTCCAAAATACCCAAACTATTTATTTTGGTTTCATAATGTTTATTTATTTTTTTTTAATTTTTTTCTAAACCTAATGCGTTTTGTGATAATATGGATTTTGATCTCATCGCGGTAATGGATCCATCCCCTTAAATATAATATTTTAAAAACTCATCGTCTAAATAAAATAAACGATGTAAATGTATTATGATCCTATGGGAACGTCGCATATGGATGATTTTAAAATAGTTTTGATTTCGAGCGCATCGCAGAAGAGAAACCCAGACATACATACAATTTTAAAATAATAATAATATTTTTTAGTTTTATTTAATGTTGATATTTTAATAGTTTTTGAGTAATTTTTGTAATAAAAATAAATATTTTTTTTTGTTTTTGTATATAAATCGGGTTAAAGAAATTTGACTCCGAAGCAGTTGGATGTAATTTTTTTAATTTACATTTTTGACATATGTTTTAATAACCTGTCTAATGTCAGACTGAAATCATAATATGCATGTAGTGAATGTAACAATATTTTGTTCATAATTTGGTTGATTATTTCCTTCCGAAAGTGCTATCATATATATGATGGGCGTTATGCTGTTTATTAAATTTAATGTGGGAAAGTAGAATTAGTTTAGAATAGTATCTATTAAGTGCATTAACACATTATTAGTTTTGAATTCTGATTTCTGTGATAATTATTGAATAGAACCTATACGTCAGTACATTTTGAATGATTGGAAAATGCATTCGAAAAGAAGTGTTTTCTTTACGCAAGGCAAAAACTGTATTTAGGACACACAACAAAATTGGTAGAAAATTTTGAAAATTATTGTTTGGTAGTATTTTGTGTTGTTGCGGTTTAATTTTTATTAATAAACAAATAAATTTAATAGTTTATAATATGTAATAGGTGAAAAATACGTGAAATCGTAAATTTTTAGAAGTCATGTTTTAATTTTGTGATTTTTATGTTTTGAATGTGTAGTACTAGGTAAAAAAAAATTTTTGTGGAACTGGATTTGTGATGCATTTATGCAAATATAAAAAAAGTATTTATCCGAAAAATATGAAATATAACTCGTTTTAAAGATAAAGAAACAAGGTTTAAGAAATTATTACAAAAACAGTACCATCTTAAAGTTTCTCACTTTCAAAATGGCCGCCAAAATAGTTTTTCTCACTTTTCCGGAAAACTAATTTTTTTTTTAACTTTTTTTTTTTTTATTTGCGTGCGCCATTAAATTCTATAAAACATATCAAAATTTTATTGTATGTGCTGATTCGTTTTCCAGCTTTAGCTACAGGAAGACTAAGTGGACCATTTGTGCTCTGAATAGATTTTGCTGTCCGCACCAAATGTGATGTTGTGTTGAAATCCTCTTGAATTTGTTGAATAGTTAGTGACTTCGGCAAAGTAGTCAGCAGCTGAATCTTATCACTATTTTTCTCTAATTGTTTGAATTTGCTTTTTAGTTGATCCATGAACTCATCATATAAATTAGCCTTCTTTTCGTTCTCCAGTGATTGACTTACAAGGGGCTCGATTCCAGGAAACAAAGATGATGATGTTGATGGTACTATTGCTGCTAAATTGATTAATTTTTCTTGTTGATGCTGTTGCCTGGATCCTAGTTTACTGGCGTATATAGGCAACATTCCAATATCTGGTATTTGGCGTTCTTCACTATCACTCCTAATTGAACTTATTTCAGAATCCTCCGTTGATGACGATTTCGGCGTAACTGCAGAACTTGACGGTAAAGGGGTTGGTGAGGTATCTGTTTCTAAACGTATTATATGAGTATTTAGGTGTACATTTTTAAAAGGCGGGCCAAAACATTTTCTTTAGCAAATATATGAAGTTGGACAAAATAAAATGTGTCCACATAAAAGATAATTAGTTTTTTTTGTTTATTAGATGTATTATAAAGTGTACCTTTATTTTGAAAATGAAATAGTTAAAACCCAAATACTATTTTAGGTATAAATGAACAACTGGATAGATTTTCTGATAATTTTATACAAAAAAATAGAGTAGATCGTGGTATTAAAACGTGTTTTGCAAGAAAATGTAAAATATCACATACAATAAAATTTTGATATGTTTTATAGAATTGAATGGCGCATAAAATAAAAAAATAAAAGTTTAAAAAAAAATTAGTTTTCCGGAAAAGTGAGAAAAACTAGTTTGGCGGCCATTTTGAAAGTGAGAAGATGGTACTATTTTTGTAATAATTTCTTAATTTCTTAATCCTTGTTTTTTTATCTTTAAAACGAGCCATATTTCGTATTTTTCGGAGAAATACTTTTTTTTATATTTGCATAAATGCATCACCATTATCAACAAATTAACAAATATTTCACCCTCTGTATCTTAAGCAAAAACAACAACAACAAAAAATCCAGTCCTACAAAAATCAAACATGTCTATTCACCATTTCTATATAAATTTTTGGTACATGTGTATTGAGTACAATTACTGGAATACAATTATATTATTACTTATAGTTAATTACAATTACCATGATAGGTATGATTTTAGGAATCAGGGGTATACAACACCTTACTTTATAAAGAAAATAATTTTTTTTTTTTTTTTGTTATAATTGTTACAATTGAAATATTTAACAATAGATTTAAAGTATGAATTTCAAAAACTATTAAATTTATAATTTTAATTTACATAGTAAAATTAATTATAATAAATTTAATTTTTAATACACAAAGATAAGAAATATTTATTATATAATTAAAGGTTTTTTTTCATATTTATTGATCTTAAACATAATAAATTCTTTTGTTTTATTTCATTACTTATATTTGATTTATTTAATTATAGTTATTAATATTTAATTTCATGCCTGATTCATAAGCTACCTATTTTATTTATCCAAACATTATATTCATAATCAATAAAAAGTTTTAAGCCATTATTATGGACTACCTTTATTTGTCGGCCAATGCGAATGGACGAATTAACATTGCTATTGATTTCTGTTATATCATAAGGACCTTTTCATAGAGGCTCAAGTTTACATTTCGTTTTTTCGTTTCTTAAGAGAACTCTTTGACCAATTACTTGTCTTATCGTAATAAATTTTCAATTTTTCTTTAGATGCTATTAAATTATGCCTTGCCATTTCGTAAGAATTTGCAAGCTTTATTCTTAAATTTTGTAAGTAGTCAACGGGATTATAAAAAATAAATCCATGTACTATCTCAAATTGCATCAGATTAGATTAAGAGTGTGGCGTCGAATTGTAAGTAAACATGGCAAATGGTAACCAATGGTCCCAATTTTCTGAATCTCTATCAGCATAATTTCGTAAATATTCGACAAGAGTACGATGAGAACGCTCTAGAGCTCCATTTGTCTGTGGATGGTAAGCCGTAGATTGTAGCTTTTTGATTTTAAGTATAATTCACAAATATTATGAAAGAGTTCAACGCTTTGGCAATGGTTTTGCCAAAGAAAATTTTTATAAATCATCCTGAATATAGCGAGTATATATCGGTTGTTATTATGTGAAATGTTTAAAGGTTCGACAACGTCTAAAAATATTTTTTCAAAAGGTCGTTTTGAAATTGTGGTTACCACAATAGGGAGTTTATTTAATCTAGATATTTTATTTTTTTGGCATAATTTACATCTTTGTATACATTTTTTAATTCTGGATAACATTTTGGGAAAATTATAATAACTTTTAATTCTTTTAAAAGTACGTTCTACGCCCTGATGTTCTCCAAGTGGGCAATTGTGAAATTCTTTAATTATATTAAGGATGTCGACGTCATTGTCGAGAAGTACTAATTAGTAATTGAAATTTCAGGATTTACGGTTTGATGTGAGTTTGTTTCAGATTCGGTGACGGGTCGCTAGCTTTAGTCTGCGCAGTAATAATAATATTAATGTCGTTATTCTGATCGGCAGAATAGTGTTGAATTCTTGTACAATTCCTTATTGTATTTACCTGGTTTGTATACGATATCAAAGTCAAACTCGTCGAGCCCTATCCTCCATCGCATTAATCTGGATGATAAAATTTTTGCTTTATTAAGCCACACTAGGGGCTTATGATCAGTTATAATTGTTATAATTTTACGCCATACAAATATGGACGGAAGCGGTTTACAGCCAAAACAATTGCGAGCAACTCCTTCTCGGCAGTGGAATAATTTTTCTTAGATTTATTTAGTATCCGGCTAGCATATGCCACGGGCAGATCATCATCGCCATTCGACTGTGAAAGAATTGTCTGTGCTGTATCGCTAGCATCAGTGGTGACGTAAAATTGTTTATTAAAAGTATTATATTGTAAAATTGGAGGTTCGAATAATTTTTTTTTGAGCTTTCGGAAACTTTCGTCACAGAAGCCATCCCAATTGAATCGTGCATTCTTTTTAAGTAAGGCATTCAATGGGTAGGACAGTTCGGAAAATTTTTCAATAAATCGTCGGTAATACCCTAATAAACCTAGGAAAGATTTTATTTCTTTTTGATTTTTTGGTGTCGGAAAATTATGAACTACTTCTGCACTCAAAAAAATAATTCTGTTGTGACAAACACTTAAAGCAGGAAACATTTGAAATGTTTGGGAATAGCATTTACGGCTACAACTTATATTCAATATTCTTTAATTTTTATGTAAATGTGTCCACTTGGAAGAATTTTCCATTAACAAAAAAAAAATATTTTGTAAACAATAAAATATAGGTCATTTTTGACCTCAAAAATTATGAAAATGCATGTTCGATGGTATAAAAATTCATTAATAAACGTGCATCACGCCAAAAATCCAGAAAGCAAAATTTTTTTATTGGAAAAATTGGAGGAATTTATTTAAAATTAAAAAAAAACATTGAAGATTTCCATAGTCAAATTTTAAATATTTAACAATTCGTATTTTAATTTTAATCTTTAGAATTGTATACGTGAAATTCGATTACAAAATTTTTAAATTTAACTAAGAAATTTGTATGATTTTAAGGATTTCAACATTAAGCTAAAATTCAGAATAATAAACATTAAATTTAATTTCGAATTTTGGTTTACGAAAGTTCAGAATTTCGAAATTTAATTTACAAAAATAACCTTATTTTAACTTAAGATCTCCAAATCGCCACACATCTTGGTTTTATTAATTGAATCAATAAAATTAAAGTAATCCTTATATTCGGAACCCAATTTTAAAAATTCCGGATTTTATTAATTTTTTTTTGAAATTGACGAAGCCTTTAACGTTTTATATAAATTCAATGTTAGAAATATCTCTGGTATTTCATACAGTAGTTGTATGACAAATTGAATTAAACCTGCAGGCTTGCAAAATCTTTTAAAAGCTTACAACTAAAGTTTTGCAATTAAGACAAGTATTTTATCAATGTGCTTTTGAATTGTATTCGAACTGAAACTGTTTTGCATTGTTATCCTTTTGATTAAATTAACATATTTTTTGATAGTTCGTTTCTAAGAAATATTCTAAAATTTAATACATTTACAAAATTTAGATTCAGTTTACTTTAGAAAAATATTGTACGATTCGAAATGATCGTGCAGAATATATATTTTGATAAATTTTTAAAAATTTTGGGGAATTCGAGAAATTTTCAAGGATTTCATAGATTTTGATAAATTTTTAAAAATTTTTTGAAATTTCAAAATTTGAATAATATCCTAAAATTCTATCTATATAGTTAAATTTCTATATATATATGTGAATTTTGAATATTACAAAAATTGTTCAAATTTAAAGAATTAAACAATCCGAATTTTGAATTTTATTTCCAAACTCGTATATGTGAAAATTGGTTTCGAAATTTTAAAATGTATTTAAGAAATTTAAAAGATTAACCAATTTCAGATTTTGCTAAGCCTCTGAATTATTAGTTCGAAAATTATAAACAGCAAATTCCATTTCAATTATAGGTAATCTCGATAGCACGAGATGAACCGCGTTTAAATCATAAGTACAATTACATCTTTATGATAATGTAAGTGGCAGACGTAAATACTCGTTTCGATTGTGAGAGCCGAATTAATAAATTAATTTGATATTCGGGCCCTACAACAAAACAGGCCTTGGACCCCAGGTCCTTCGGACCACACTATGATTCGGTTAATAACCAATTTTCGAATAAAATAGCACAATGTAAAATTCATGCGACGAATAAATCAAAATTTCAATATGCTCTATGCTTCTGGCATCTCAAGATGCGAAATATGGATGTTACTGACCAACCAAACCTGTCATTAAGTTTCATTAAATTTTACTTGTCACTTAACGTACTTTTATAACAAGGACGACCATTATCGCCAAAACTGAAGGAATAATGTCAAATAGTGAATATAATGTATAGTGTCTGCAAGATGACCCCACAAAATCACATGGGGTAACCTTATGATATTGTAGACCTTGGCAAAGGGTGTATATAGATCTGTTCGGACCTTATCCCCGATCAAGCCATGGAAAAAAAAAGGATTTTAATTGTTTTGGACCATTTGACTAAGTTTATTATTTTAAAAGCACTCAGTGAAGAATGAGGTGTTTTGTTTATTTGGGGTTGAACACAGCTATTTATTCTCCACAATTAAATGCGTCTGAGCGAGTGAATCGGTCGATTCTGTGTACCATACGGTCATATATTGCTGACAAACATACATCTTGGGACAATTTGATTCAAGATTCGAGTCAGGCGACGCAGTCAAGAAAAGTGTGAACTTAATTCAAATTTAATTAATAATTCTTAGATTACACAAATCATATACTCAATCGACAGATTTATGGGCTTAGCTATAATGTATATATGCTATATTCTGTGTATATGGTGGCGAAATTAAAATAATAAAACAATCCATTATATTGCCCGCGTCTTATCTCTACTTGGTATACAAATCAAATCAGACACCTCACCTCATATAGACCACTTCAATATAATATGCAATTTACATTATTGTGCATATACATAAATAAAATATCGAATATGTAAAGTAAATTGAATGTCCCGATTTTAAATAAGATAACACATAAAAAAAACATGTTACCAAATGCACCCAATACAAGTCTTGTAAGAATTGTTGTAACACCGCACCATGTCATAATAAATCGCCTCCGTTGGAATTATTATTGTACATACAGAGACCAAACATAAATAAAAATATATCGATTTTGGTTCCCATAATTTGTGCAGACCAATAATGAATTATAATCATTATAATCCTATTAGCTGCGCTGCTTCAATTTTGTGTGATTTATTCATGTTTGAGTGTCATTTTGGGGACCATAATGGTTTGGTTGCGGGTCATTATTACCATTTTTCTTATACACATATATGTACATATGTAGGTACGTCTGTAATATATTTTATACACAAAAGCCACTTGAATTCATAATATATAAATTGCGCGCTGTGCAAATACAGTAACTGTGGGCGATCATTTATGTATTTATATATGTTTGGTATATGTATATTCATATTCAAAATAAACGTACACACAGACTATATATAGGCATATATGTATATATAAATTGGAAAAACATGAAAATTGTGTTTGACGACGAAAGGTGATAACAATTAAATATCCGCGCACCAGTATATGTATGATGACTATACAACCAGAACCACAGTAAAACCACTTGACATCTCATAATAAGAGACAAATTAGCATATATGTATATATGTGAATGACAGATGCTGGTAGCTGTTACAGACGTACATGTATGTTTCACTATATGTACAATAATTTTTTTGGTCGTCATCGTTGTCGTTTCGATTCCATCTAATTGGTTACATGAAAAACGTGAAGTCTTAACATGTTTTTATTTGTATGTAGCTATATATGCTTCGTTTAATTGATTGTCGTGATTAGTGTGTGTATATATACTATATGGATTTTAATGATTTTGAAAAGGAAAATTATAATAAACAAAGGGATGCATTTTATTGGCATGGGAATGTGATTGGTATCTATACGGTTCTCGACTTAAATATTAAATTCCATCAACAAATTATTCCGTCTCGTCTTCGTACATCAACTAATTTATATGTTCGTTTGTCTTATAGGTTTGTCTTCCTATACATATAGATCTAAGCTAGAATGAAATTATTTTTATATATATAAAATGTATAACCCAAGGGGTGTTTATCCAATTTATGACAATTTTTTATTTTGTAAAATGTACTTGCATTCATCTAGCACCATTCCACATTTTCTCGCAAACGAAAGAAATGGTTTTTGAACAAAAATAAGACAGACCAAATATTATTTTATTTTATAGTTGTATGTAACTTACTTCTCTATATGAATGTCTGTGTATATGGTGTACTCATGGTTGGGATTATTAAAGAGACGACATTTTTATCTTTTTACCATTTTAGGATAAACAAAAAAAGTATAGAAATGTTTTGTCTTCGTATATATTGCCTTTGTTGAATTTTCGTTAACGAAATTAAAGAGCTTTTTTCTGTATGACTGAGCTTTTGTATAGTATATATATATGTATATGTATTTTAAAGCTTAAACTTAAGGGGGATTTATCGTATATATATAGCGTTGCTTATTGAGCATAATTGGAATGAATATCAAAAAATTGTTTATCCGCCCTGCCGCACAAATATCTATATAACGATTACATTTAGTCTAGCGCAAAGTTCTATCTTATATACATACATATACACCAACAAAATACTTTAGACAATCAGCATAATAAGCACCATTAATTCACAATTTATAAAAATAACTTTTTTTTAATATAAAACGAATGAATTTTCTTTTCAGTGTTGTTAAATTAGACAAAATTATCATAAACATAATTATCATCGCGAAATAGAAAAACTTTTTTTTTGTTTTCAACACTCATATTTTATAAATTCAAATTTATTTGTTACTATATATGTATATATACAGTGATTCTTAAACGATGTTCCGCGCGTATCCTTTTTTGAATATTCTGATTAAATTTTCAAAGAAAACAAAATTCTAAAATTGGGGGCTGGCGAAAATATCCATAAATTCTAAACATTTTTATTTTTAACACTTTTACAGAGTTGAGTCAGAAATTGTGCAATTTTTCTTTTTTATAAAATTCTGAATTTATAATTGTAAAATTTGTTTCAAGGTTAAAATTGAGTTTCAAGGTTAAAAGGTTAAGAAATTCATTAAACTATTCAACTTTGGTTAATTTTATTAAACTTATACAAATCACAAAATTCAAATTTAACAATTTTCTTAAATTTCAAAGAGTCTGAATTTTGATTAAACGTTTTAACTGTATTATATACAATGAGGTAAATAAGTTTATGATTTTACCTCAATTTTAACAAATTCGAAATTGATGTTCTTAAGCTTTAGTTAATCCTTATAAAAATGTTTGAATCTAAAAAATTTTAATTACTCGTATTTTTAAAACCTGAAGCTATGGAAACTGAAATTGTCACGTTCAAAAATCTCGGATTCATAGCACCGAAAATTTGTAAAAGTTCTAGATTTTATCAAACTCTGAAAAAAATGTCTAAAAGTTTTCTAATAAAATTCAAAACAATTAACCAAATTCTAAAATTTAAGTTATAAAAAATTTCAACTTTATTTAAATTTGAAAATTAATGAAAATCTGACTGTTAAGTTTATATCAAATTTGAAAATTTTATATACAAGTTTATTTTGTTTCAAGGATTTAATAAAAATCTGAAAATAGATTTGAAACATAATAAATTTTCAAAGTTTTCCTAATTTTACAAAATTTTTAGTTTCAGCAAATTCTGTTTTTGCAGCAGCCACAATAGTTTTTTAAAATCCATGAGGTCTGAAGATTACTGATAATTTCAATTGAACTTCAAAATTTAATTTTTTTTAAATTCCGATTTTCTTTCAAAGTTGAAAATTTTATTAAATTCTGAAGCAACAATAAGATTGTTAAATTTAGAATTTAGAAATTTTCAACCTAAAACATTTAAAAATTTCTAATTTTATTTCAAACACTGAGTACGGCGATAGCAAAATTTATTGTTGGCAACAATTATGAGATTTATAACAAATTTACATTTTATCAATTTTTTTTGGAATATTCGTTTAAGGCAGTACCTTTTTAGGGTTACTGGTCATATAGGGAAAAATGCCACTGAGAACGAGTATTCCGTCAAATTGATGAAAAATTAATTAATTCTCCCTAGTTGTGATATTCCATCATTTTTTGAACTGATGTAGTTTCGAATGAAAATTTGGTGTCAAGCTTTGAACAAATTTTATCGGACTCATCCACTTCACAAACATTAATTCTAAATTTTTCCTACTATTTTCAGTATGTACATATACTGAACAAATGGTTAAAAAAATTTTGAGTGAAAATGTTTTGAAATATGGGCTAACCAACTAAAAATATATTCAACATTTTCTAATAAAAACTTCGCTTTTACTAAACTTTTTCCAAATTGTGATTTGTTTATTTAAAAATTTCAATAGGTTCTGTTCTGAAAATTTATGTAAAATTTTTAAACCTCTGTAAAACTGAGAGATTTGATGAAAATGCAAACTGTCAAGTGATTTAAACCAATATTTAACTTCGAATCGCTTTTGAAAGCTTTCTAATTTTGGAATGATATTTTGATAATTTCGAAAGGTTTACTAAATTCTGATAATTCATTAACATTCAAAATTAGTAAAATTCTGAAAATATGTTTTATCAAAATAATAATTCCGAAAATTTTTCAAACCTTAAAGATATTTTGAAAATATATCCGACTTGTTTTATTAATACTTTTATCAAATTATTCCTTTTATCTATCGACAACAATCAATTTTTCAATTTATTAGATTTCTTCTGTTCTCGACTACACAAGCTAAAATTTTATGAAAATTATTGAAAAATATTCTGAGGTTTGATGAACATTTGAACCGTGAAGACTTCAACCTATTTTTTCACAATGGGGTCTGTATTACTATTAAATACAAACACCGCTCTTAATCGGGAGATGCAAAATCCTTACTGCACCCTACCACTCTATTTGGATTCCAACCCGGTACCCCCGATTTTCAAATTCTGAAAATATATTTTAAATATATTTCGATAAAATTGAAATTTCGATAAAATTGAAAACATTTGCAAACCATAAAGTTATTTGGAAATTTATCTAATGTGATCTGTTGATTTAAACTTTTGTCAAATTTTGGATTTTATCTATCGACTACAAACATTTCATTAATGTTTCTCAGATTCTCGACTACACAAGCGTTGCTGAACGGTACCTTCCGATCCAAACACAGCAGCTTTAACCACTGCGCTATTTGCTCGGTTGTATGTTTGAAATTTTTCAATATTTTAAATATATTTCGACAAAATTGGTCCGTAAGCATTTTTTTTTCATGATCTAAAGTATTCTGAGATTCTCAAATAGGTTAAATGAAATTCATGAACACTAAGGCTAGAATAACAATTTTATTTTAAATCTTATCTAATTTTAGAGATTTTTTCATGGTACTGAGGTGTGGAATTATAATGTTTCATTTGCTTATGTTTTAAAATTTTATTGAATATTCTGAAGTTTGGCCAAATTCTCTATCTTTAAATCCACCAGGTGAACATGTTAATTATTGAACTAAATTTAAGAAATAACCTTTCTAAAGTTGTGCTATTTCTAATCTAAGTTTGAAAATTTTACGAAATTCTGATGTTATATAAAATTATAAAAATTTTTTAAAATTTTCATTTAATATTTCAATTTTCTAATAAAATCGAAAATTAAACAAATTCTGCAGTTACAATTTGGAATTTGGAAGCCTTACACAATTTTTTCTCGACATTAAAATAGAAAAATTTCTAAAACTTACGAATTTCGAGATTCAATGAAATTCGGAAAGTTTGATCAGATAGGTGCTAAATTTTAATCAAGATTTTTAAAAAAATTTAAACAAACTTTAAAAGTTCGATATCTGAGCAAAAAATACAAGAAATTGTACAAAAAATTTCAACAATTTAGAATGAACCTTAGGGTTTGGTTCAATTTTTTAGATTTCTTCTGTTGACAATCATGAAATTTTGGATTATGGTTCTATTTTTAAATATTCTCAAATTATCAGGTTTTCTCAGTATTTTAACATTTTTGAGAAAACAAATGTTAATAAATATATTTTTGAAAATTTTACAAGGCCGTTGAAGCTCATATAAAAGCTTATTTAAAAATTTCATCAAATTCTTAAGATGCAATAAATTTTGAAATTTTAAAATTTCTAAATTTAGACGCGCCTTTTCAAATTTGACAATTTAACGAATGGTTCAATTTTAAAGAAATTTTGAAATATTGACTAAACTTTTAACAAGTTTTTTAAGGGTTAAAAACTCATGATACGTTTTTTATTAATTTTTATGAAAATTGGGGTTTGCAAAAATATGCTAAATTGTCATTCTATCGAAAAAAATGTTTGTCAACATTTTATCAAAGTTTGAAATTTTTTTAAATAATTTATTAAATTAATTTTTTACTATAAATTTTAGTTTCTAACCATCTATTTTAATTTGTAAAGAAATTCTGAGAATTCGTTTAACAAATTCGGATATTTTAATCAAATCTTAAAGAAATAATCAAATTCTAAAATTTAAATATCTTCTAGCTTTGAAATTTTCCAAATATTTAGTAAAACTACGAAAATAAATTTTTACAAAATAAAAATTTCTGAATATTTTCAAATCATTAAATTATTTGAAAATTTATTGATTTGAACCTTTATCAAATTTTGGGATCGGCCCTAATCAAATTCTCAAGTTTAAATATTTCTTTTAAACTCTGAAATGTTTGTTAAAGTTTTTTCAGATCCTGAAGTTTGGCCAAACCCTATATCTTTTCTCACTAACATCAACATTTTTTTTCAAATGCCCTTGAAGATTGATGAAAGCTTAGAGATTCTGTAGTTACAATTTTAAAATTTTAAAATTGGTTAACCGCCGATATTTGAAATTTGGAAGCTTTATAAAATTCCTGCTCGGCAATAAAATTGAATAATTTATTCAAATCTTTACATAATTTCAAGTTTACTGAAAGTTACATATTTCATGATTCGATAAAATTTTGGATCAGATAGAGGGTACATTTTAATCAAGATTTTATAAATATTTTAACAATTTTTATGAGTTTCTTAATTGAAAAATTTACAAGTTATTTGTGCAAAAAATTTCAACAAGTTAGAATGTGGTTTATGGATTCGGTTTAATTTTTAAAAGTTTTAAAATTTTGAAAAATTCTGAATTCAGACACGCCTCATCACATTTACGAATTTTGCTTCGAATTTGGACCATTTAACGTAAGGTTGAATTTTAAAGAACTTTTTACTAAATTTTAACTTGTTTTCTGAAGGTACAAAATCTCATGAGAGTTTTCTCGAACTTAAATAGAATTTAAAAAAAAATTGTGTATTGGTTTTGGTGTAGTACCATAGATGAAAATAGTTTAGGAAACACTGTATTAAAAGCGCACAAAACTAAAACTGTTTAAATTTATGAAATGAAGGAAAAAATACGAAAATTTCATTTTCACTCAGACACAAATTACATATTCATGTACTCGTACATAACAGAATGAACTCATATAAATTTTATGGTCTATACATCAGACATTAACTCTATATACATTATGAGATCATTAAACATTTGTATACACAACATAATAATGACATACCTGCTATTTGTAATGTTGCATTACGGCTGAATACCGTGCCAACCGTATTTTTTGCGACACACCAATACACACCACCATCCTGTTCCTTTTTACCGTGTACGGTGCGTAGAAAAAATAACGAACCCGATGGTAACAATACACGATGTGATTTATTATCGTTCGAACTAGTTTTGACCGGTTCTCCATCTTTAAACCATTCGATTGTGGGCTGGGGTTTACCCTCGGCCTTACAATTTAATGTTACGGGTTCGTTTTTAGGAACTAAAATATCACTTGGATGCTCGGTTATGCGTGGCGAACGAAATGATTGTTGTGCTGAAATGAGAGAAGAAAAAAAATTATTAAGTTTATTTATTAGTTATCGAAATTATTTAAAGTACATATATTTTTATCTCCTTAAAGCATTTTACATTATATTGGACAAAACTATTTCAAACTGATTTGCCAAATTTAAAAAATCGGAAATGGTTTGTATATGTTACAGTTGGCGTTTCTTTCAATTTATAACGTTTCTCGTAGTTTGTTGTTGCCTTGAAATCGTTTTTACATTGAAAGCTACCCTTTTATCGCCATATTGAGTGACTTTCCTAATCCGCTGGTTCTAGTTGCATCCTTGAAAGGAAGACGATTAACATATTACATAACATATTTTGTACGTAATGATTTTCACAGAAATCTTCTTGATTCGAGCATTTCTCATATGAAATTACGACGTCTAACTCAAGAATTTTTAATTCGACGCCGTTGTCTATAACGCTCGTGTGGAATCCTGACAAATATGCACTTGGGTTCAACAACGAGCATAATTGCGAGGAAATTGAGGTCAAGGCTCTCCCGGTTTTTTCGCAATTAGCTTATTTGCTTCCTTGCCCGTGGATTCTGCACTCTCAACAGAAGGTCCCTTCTGCATCCTGCTTCTATTGGGAATCGAACCCGGTACCTACCGATCCGAACGTCACAGCTTTAATCAGTATGCTATTTGCTCAGTAAAGAACTACATGGTCCAGCGATAAGTTTGCGATTAGCATTATTAGTGGACTAGTTAGTAAGAATCGAAATTTTGCAAAAAATAAACTGTTGGTTTTGAGTTACACTCCGTCTCACTTATTTCATCAATTAAAATGAACAGATTTTGAATCTTTTTTTTTTGTTTTTGTGAATTTTATTTAATTTCAATTACTATTTAATCAATTAGTAATGAGTACTTCCACCCTGATGTTCAATAACTTCAAAAGATCTATTGTGTATTGAATTGTAAAGTGACCCCAAGTAGCGAAAGGAAATTTCATCCCAGGCTGATTTTATGGCTTCAATTAATTCATCCGTATTCTCGAACTGCCTTCCTCGTGATCCATTATGTTTAAGCCGGGTGAATAAGGAGGCCAAGGCAATAGTTCTACATTTTGTTACAGAATCCACGGTTTGTTATCCTGGCAGTAAGAATCGGGGAATTGTCCTTCTGGAAATACAACGCTGTCCATTAAAAACTAAATCAATGATTCTAAAAGAAGACACTAAACTTAAAATAAATAAATGTGGCGCCCATGCTTTTCCGATTTTATTTTTTTTTTTGAAAAAATGGCACAGGTGACATATTTACTTTTATTGCGGAAATTCAACGGTCAAAAAAAATTTTGAAACTGGCGTAATGGCTGCTTACAGAGTCTTTTAGTTAATCGCAAAGAGAAAATAAGTCCGATCTTTCAACGACTTGTCCAGAAGAATTTATTTTCCACCAAATACATTTTACGTATTAAAAAGTTTGGGATGAGTATTTTGGTACCAACTGTATATTTTTTGCTCACGATAAAGTGTAGGAAGTGCCACCTGGGGACGCAAGTTAAAAATAACAAAAATCTTTGATAATTCGATATTTGATGCTATATATGTATATACAGCTCACACACACAACCAGTTAATTCATTCACGTGATAAATGACTTCCTCATTCGACGATTGTATCACCCAAGATTTAGACTCGCGCTATATAGTCCATAAACATAAAAACTTAAGTCAAAATTCGTGTAATTAAAATGAAATTTCAACGCCATTAAATCCGATAACAATGGAGTGGAAATATAAAAATCTGTGTACGCACTGTTGTTGTTTGTCTATAAAGTAGTAGATATATGTAGGTTCCACACCCAGAAACAAACGAACGGAAAATAAAAAAAAATCAGATCATAACATTTCACATAAATTAGGTGAAAATAAAACGTTATATCCAAAACATTTTCCTCTCACTCTCGACTACAACTTCTTCATTGAAAATCTAGCATCCATTAATTTTCTATATATTCAAGAGATTTACACAAAACAGATGATTTTATTGGAATTTTAACACTATAATTTTTAGTTTAGTGCCTATGTTTGGTGATAATTTTGGAAAATTTATCGCGCTTACACGCACGACTCGTATATATATATATACATACATGGGGGTAAAATACGAAACTAAATCAATTGTATTCCGAAAATATGTTTATTAAGATGTTTAGAATGAAAACAGCTGTCACTTAGACCGAAACGTATATAGCCAGATTAAAGTAGATTTTCTTGTTTTTCTCGTACATATATAATGTTGTTTTGTATACATAATCTCTGACCTCGTTTCAACATAAAAACATAATTTAGATCAAAATATGGAGAAAAAAAATATTTTTTTATGATTAATGTATAATGTCTTCTAGCTTCTGATCTTAAGGAACTTTGCTATAATAAACTTAAAATATTTTTGTGTTTTGATATCAACGTGAAAAAATCGAAATGTGAATAAATAAAAAAAAAATATTCATAAACAATCTAGGAACGAGATCTTTAAGTCAGACTATAAAATATATTTTTTGCTTTGATCAAAATTTCGTTTTATGGTTTACGTACATACATACATACACATATAAACATAAACGCTAGAAGATGATCTTGATATGTACGCGGATTTTTTAATTTTTTTACGTTTTTTTTTCGATGGTGTCTGGATTTTAATGTATTGCGCGCGAATAAATCTCTTTTTGACTAATGACTAACTAAATTTTTGCCCATAAAATATAAATATATCTTTCACCAGATTTTTATCGAAATCGTTTGTGCATATACGTATGTACGTCAAATGTGTTCTGTCTTTCTGCACAAAAAGGACCTCCCGCTGAATATTAAAAAAAATTTACACCATCTTATATATAAAAAAAAAGTGCATATAGTAGTTATTATCACCATAATCAATGTGTGTGTATATATATACACAGTAACACACACATATTCGCGTGATTTCACCATTTTAAATAAAAAATCTCGCCGTATATACAAAAATCTGACATAGTGCGTTACATACCCACACAATTAATTTATTTTCAGATCTAAATAAAATTTAAGATTCGCGTGTCAAAAGCTGTTTCGTATACAACATATAATAGTGCAGCCGACGAATTTCATATTTTTACGATGTGTATGTATATATATACATTTTTGTTGTTGTTGCCCTAATCTTCTGTACCATTTGGTTAAAAGATTTCATTAATTTTATTACCATTATCATCATCATCATCATCATTGTCAGAAATGATCATGCGAGTCGTTTTGTTGCGCCGTCGCCGCCACTTTGTGTCATTTTATTTTTATGTCCTATCGTAAAATCCAGTAAAATGATTTATATAGATTTGTTGGATGTTTACTTTTTCCTATATGGTCTCTTAATTTTTATTTTAATCGTATTTGTAAATAAATAATTTTAAGTTATCTGCGCGATCTCTAAATGCATTATTAGTTCGATGCGCGGATGAACGCGAGTCACGCAAGATATATATATTTTGGGGTGATTTGTATATTTTGATTTATGTAACGTACGTATACCAAACCAATATATTATATATATATACTAGCGAGCTACGCCCGCTACGCGGCGCGACGCCTCCAGGAACATTTAATAAAGTGTTGAAATCGTAATTTTGTGTTAATTTTGGATATACAATATTTTTCGTTTGCCCATTTGAAGCGAGCACAAACAAACAATTTGTAGTTTCAACTCCTTGAGCAGCCCACGTATAGATGTCCATCTGAAAAGCACGGCTCCTCCAAATTTGTGCCATTGCACAGTTTTGGTGTATTTAAGTAATATAATTGATGAGCCAACCTTTAAATTCAAACAATGCGGTGGCATACCAGGTGGTTCCAATTAATTCAAAAATTCAATTGGATAATTCACTGCATCATCTGCATTGCGCTATCAACAGATTTATATGATGTCACTTCACCTGGTAATTTTTCTTGAATCTGATAATTGATTGTATTGACGTGTACATTTTTTGGTGCCAGTATTGCGCTTTCTCTCAATTCCAATTGTGATTCCTGTAATTTTGAACAATATTTGGGAACACACTTTCAATCAACTGTTCTGTTGATTGGAGAATGGTACAAAAATTGTTTTCAATATAATCAATCCATTTGTGTTTGTATCGTCCACCATCCAATAGAGTAGCAGCGATTCCCGACGAAGCAAGTGCCAATGCAATTTTTCGTTGCGATTGAATGGCTACCAATATTATTGATATCAAAAATGTTTTTCCAGTACCATCAGGCGCATCCAAGAAATATAATCCACCGTCTTCATTTTGTACAGCTTGCATGATGGTAACATAGACATGTTTTTGATGGTCATTTAATTTGGGAACATTCAAATTCACAAATGTTTGCAATTCATTGCAATTCATTGTGACAAACCTAATTGCCCTAATGCTTTATTTGCAATCGTTAGGCACATCTCTTCAATCGCTATCAATGCATCATTATACATTTCCAATGAAATCACCAAATCAGCGTTTCTTGTGTGATGACGCATTCCAATCAAATAGTCTTCTGCCATAAAATCTTTTTATTTATTCCACAATTCAAGTGGATTTGATGGAAAACATGTTGATATGATTATGGCATATAACATATACGTATTTGATATGGAGAAGAAGCGATCGATTCATCATGAAGCGTTAAATCCCAATGCGCATCATTTTCAAGTAAACCTAATTGCTCACATGCTTCACGATATGTCACACATAAATGACCATTTACTCTTCGCAAATGTTGAAATGAACGTGGTCCAACAACATTTACTAACAACAACCGCAAATAATAACATTCTGCATTGTTTGGATGAACTGTGTATAATCTTCCCATGGTATCTGCAAAAAAAACACCCGGATATGGCCATAAACAGGTTTTCCTTGTTTACGTCGTTGTCATTTCTTTGCAATCCAAGTGAAATAATGCGTTACATCTGAATACAGCAACGTTCTGGCAAATTCATCGATTTCACAAAATTGAAAGAATGCAGTTAATGTTGTTGCTGGTGGTTGTGCTTCTCTCTGCTGTAAATTTGCATCGGTAAAATACACACACTGGCCATTTTTAAGATGAACAGCCAATTGAACAACAGCTGGATATCGCTCATGAATTGGAAATGAATAAATTCTCCAAAGAGCTTCATTGGTGCTAACATCTTCTTTTAAATACTCAACGATTTTGGTTGTCGTACCCTTTGTAAGAAGTTTCAAAAGACAAAATTTAGTGAGTTGGTCTAAGACAATAAGAAGAATTGTATTACCTTTATTAGATCTGGGGTAAGGACCCAAAAGATCTATGTAAATTCGTTGCCACGGTCGGTTCACATTAAAATATGCACCCATTAATAGTTTTAAAATTTTGTTTGTAGCGTTTGTACTCTTACATACAACACAATTCGATATATACTCATGAACCTCTTTTGCCATTCCGGGCCAAAAGTAGAGACGTCTTAACCGATCGATAGTTTTAGCAATTCCACTATGAGCAGCAGTCGGCTCATCATGGTTTTGTTGTATACCAAGTATTTCGTTAATGGCTTCGGAATCCACAATTTCCATACTGGCAAGTCCGTTAATTGATCTTTTGCTTTAGGCTCTAAACGTAAGTAAATCCGATCATTTCGAATTTGAAATGCTGAGAACTTGAGATGATCGTTTTCAATTTTTTTTCTTAAGCACACATATTCTGGATCATTGAACTTAGGCGAAGAAAGGTCTATTGAATTTACAAAAAATGAGATATTGTTATTCAGCTCACTCACTGTGTCACAATTTACACGCGATAAAGCGTCAGGTACGACGTTTTGTGAAGCTTTCTCATGAAAGATTTTAAAGTGGAAAGGCTGTAACTTTAAACTCCACCTTGCTAGACGTCCGCTGAGATCTTTTTGACTCATAAGCCATTTTAAACTGGCGTGATCAGTTATGATTGAAAATTCATGCCCCTCAATATAAGGTCGAAATTTTTTCACGCTTACCACCGCAGCAAGACATTCTAACTCGGTAATAGAGTAGTTCTTTTGAGCTCCATTTAATTTTTGTGATAAAAATGCAATAGGCCGCTCGCTATCGTTTTCGTCTTTTTGGTATAACACGCTACCAAATCCCTCAGTAGAGGCATCACATCTGATATAAAAATGTTTTTAATAATCTGGTGTTATTAAAACTGGGGTAAATGATAATAAATATTTTAACTGCTGAAAGGCATCATCAGATTCTTTATTCCAAACAAATTTTACACCTTTTTTCAGTAGATTTGTGATTGGAGCCGTTACTTCCGAGTAATTTGGAACAAATCTGCATCTATCTGTATCTATTGAGAAAACTAATTCTGCTCGGTCCTTGAATTTTTTGGGTCTGTCAATTTGGGTCTGTTTAAGTTGGTTCCCGACCGCACTATCCCAGCATTTGCATTCGGATACAAGTTTTTCGAGTTTCGCTTCTGGCAGAACAAACAATTTGGTTTTCTAAGACCTGGTCGACCACAACCGAATTGATTTATTTAGCGCAGACACATTAGATTCTGATGCCTGTATTTCCGTGCCGTCAGTAATCGCTAAATTTTGCATGAGAGACGTGTGTGGTTCAGCAACATAATTTACATTATGGTGGTACCTGTTTGATGTGCTTGGAATAGTTGTATTCAACTCATTATACGCAACAACTGTGCCATCGTTATTAGTGGGCTGCGGTTTCCCATAAGATGGTTCAATTTTAGGAAGATCGGCTGAACTTCGCTGTTCGCATTCAAAAGGATTCGAATAATAATCGAAAGTTAACTGATTAACATTAGAAGAACGACTACGATTTGGCACATTTGAGAATCTTGTATAGTAGTCCACAAGTCTTCGTACTTTTGACAAAGTAATCTAAGTTCTACGACATTATTGAAATTAAGCGGAAGCGTTCTTTCTTTCAAGTGCGGATTCATATAGCTCAGCTCGGAAAACCTGTGTATTAGTTTGACGTTTAATGTCTGGATCTCAAGTAAGAACTCGTTAAATGATTCGTTTTCACGTTGAAATCAACTTTGGATACGCCGGCTGATTTCATCCTCATTTTCTGGATTGCTAAATCTCGACAGCATTGCTTGCCGCACTTGTAACCAATTTGCGCTTGGAAAATTATGCAGAAATACCCAAAACCACCGTTCCGCAGTACCTTCTAAAAACTGGTGAATTATATTTATTAAATTAGATATTTCATCATTTTCACGAGCCAAGTAAACTTCTGTATAAGTACGGCACTAAATCGAAACTTTGAAGCATCGGTACGAAGCTGCGTGACTGCGTCTCCGTCGTTGGTTTGTAAATTGTCGCGATTTGTCGACAAATCAGTTAGAGGCTAGTCAATTACTGAATTATTTGGGG
This sequence comes from Tipula unca, assembly GCA_951394425.1. NCBI lineage: Eukaryota > Metazoa > Arthropoda > Insecta > Diptera > Tipulidae > Tipula > Tipula unca. The sequence goes on from OX596381.1 coordinate 197,393,419, forward strand.
TAAACTTTCTAAAATAGCCGGTAAGGCCTAAGAAACTTTGTACCTTTTTTATGCTAATTAGTTCCGGGAATAACCTTACATACTTGGTTTTCGATAATGGAGGTCGTTCATATATATACCAATATATACGCTTTTACGATCAATGGACGAGAAATACACATATCGTTGAAACACTACTGGAGCGGTGCATCAGCCAAATGGTACCTTTTTAAAATCACTACAATCCGTAACAAAACAATAGAGGTGTATTTTATACGTATATGTATTTGGTAAATCTAGCGTCGTGCAAACTGAAGAATCGTACAGTTAATTGGTGTGATCCTCTATTATAGGCAACGGGTAGCGATTCATGATGATTTGTTTGCTAAGACGTCGGTAATTAACGTAAAGTCATCGCCAATGTTTAGACTATTATCTAAATTTTATTCTACTGCAGTCACTTTCTTGATTTGAATTTTTTCACGTGCGACAAAAATGTCTGTGGCGGTTAACGCATTCTTACCGAATATCATCTTGGCATGTATTACAGTAGCTGGAACCACTTGAACTTCAGCATCAAATTCACTATCGTCTATATGTACATATATTTTAGAGTTAAAATATCCTATATACGCTGATTTTAATGATTTTACTTTCGAGCTTTGGCCAACCTATTACTGTCCATTCATCTTCTCTTATAGTAATGTTACTTCACTCTCTGTATTTATCAGAGCTTGCACTGAGTGTTCGCCAATCTTAATTTGTTTATAGCATCCTCGTTACAATTGAAATATTTCACTCCATCTGTACGTTGTCTGCAGTTTTTTGATATGTGGCCACTCGGTCCACAATTACTCTTTTTTCGATGTGTCATTTTATTTTATATAAAATAAATACTACAACCACTAATTATTAAACTTTTTGACACAAAATAACTAGAAGAAAAAATAATTAGATATTTTCAGTTAATTCATTTTTGTTGAATGAACTATCATATTCCACAATTTGTAGTCGTTCGAGTTGTGAAATTTTTGTCGGAAAACGGAAATAAAAATTTTGAATTGAATTATGCCACTCTTGATGTTAAAGGATACTTTTACTTTCCTCGGTTTCAGTGACTTTAAAACGTTTAGATTTTAAACTTACTCATTTTAGATTACAAAACTTTAGCTATGTTGATTACTAAAATTTTTCGAAAAACTCAGTTGTGTCACTTTTATCGGAATACTAATTTATTTTTAGTGCTACTAGCAGCATAATCGTGATTTACACACAGTAATGAAAGTGATATTATAGATGATTCTGACGTGGATCCAAATTTTACCTTCTGAAGAAGCAAATGAACATGAAATTCAAAATATGAATAAGAAAGAAAACTGGAACGGCAGAAAAAAAAGAAAGAAAACTGGAACGGCAGGTTGGACACTAATTAGCAGAAAGACAAAACTATTAAGAAATTCTGAGGAAGCCTATACGTTTCGGCCTCAAAATCAAAGAAAAGTTTTCCCGCGAAAAAAATACGGTCTGAATATGGTGATACATATGTAAGGTAAACTGTACAAGCAAAATTAATTCTGCCTGCTGTGAAAAAATGTTCAATAATTATTGAAAGTTAGAAGACATTCGGAATTAGAGAGAATACATATTAAGGCACACAGATCAAATCAAGCCAACATATCGGTATTCCTCCACCAATGAGCAAAATGAGAGGAAAGCACGAACGCGTTCTTAAAAAAAAATTTGTATATATGATATTCCAAGGATAGAATCTCATTATTGAGAGCCCAAACCACGCGGAAGTTTATTGAAATTACCAAAAGCATCGCAGATCTATATCGTGACTATATAAGCAGCAACGTGAGGAACAGAGCCTACCATTTGTACATATATGTTTAAACGCATATTTAGACAAGAATACAAATATCTTTCTACGTACCAAAAACGATCAGTACGATCTGTGTGAGTCATTTAAAAATGCTGATGAAGAAGGGAAAAAAACATTACTAGGTAGCCATACATTTCACCAGAAAGAGATAGATTTGTCCCATGCGGGAAAGGAGAATATTGCTGGGTACGATTTACAGGCAGTTATTCCATTGCCTAGAGGTAAACCGTTCTTCGTTTTACTAACAATAAGCAGTTTATCAAGCCAATTACTGGCCCCTGACTTCGTCAACAATTTGGCCCCAACGGTTTCAATTCTGGGCTTGGCCTTTCTATGCGTAGATGAACGCGAGTCACGCAAGATATATATATGTTGGGGTGATTTGTATATTTTGATTTATGTGACGTAACCAAACCTATGTATACATATATATGATAATTCAAGGCTGGAAGGGATTAATGCACTTATCATATTCATTATGGAAATTTATTGGTTGTGTTATAATGACACACGATATCAAGATAATCGCTATCCTGCGCGTCGTATTAATATAATACAACGAACATAATTCACATTATGATGACATGATTATTTGTCCATTAATTTAATTAGTATTCCGCTGAATGTGTGTATGGATTGAAAAATTATAAATTCACAATTTATCTATTTCCAGTATATTGCGAGAACACATTAATAGTCATTGCGCGTATGGAGTTTTGGATTTTATTTTTATCGCACCTTACAATAGAACATACAAGAATGTTATTACTGTCTTATCGCGAGAGGGATACATCCAGAATAATACAGTATATATACATAGGCCGGAAATTCATTAATGTATGCTGGCATTAATTTCTTGAAGGGAGACTTTAAACGAAGCTGATTGATTTATTTGCTTCGTGATTTGGTGGATATAAATTTGATATAAACTTTGGCAACACATATATACAGATATATCCGTGTGTTTGTTGAACAAAATATATTGAATTTAAATTAAATTAGTGTGGCGAACTTCAAATTGGTAAAACCATAAACCGCGAGCAGCTCAAGACACGTGCCGTGAAACTAAATTAAGAATAGGCCGAAAGAATGGAGGAGTTTGAAGAAAAATGGTTTTTACACGAAATCAACTTTCAGGCGCAAATTCAATATAAGAAATTCAAGTATATTGTATCTACTCAAATCAAATAATAATACCGATGATAGTGACTTTGATTTTTCTACAATTGAGCAATTATTGTGTTGCTTAAGTGCAGGTTATGTTTTGGAATCATGCGATCATGATCAACAATAAAATCAAATATACGTATGCATCTATTGGCTAGAATGCCAGTTCAGACGAAGAGGTTAAATTCTTAGAGGACAATAAACTTTGCCTACCCAGAACATGATGTAAACACATGTGAAATTAGCAAAAGATGCTAACAAAAAGCTTCGTACTCTCATTCCCATTTAAAGCGCAATTTCAACTGGCGATCAATATAAAATGGACAAAGATATTACCAGCGAAATTAAAGCAACTGAACCCATCCACATTGCGTTTAGCACGTGCAACCTGCAAACACATTAAAATAAAATTTATCAGTCAACAATACGTCTTCAGTCAACGGTGAAAGTACACTCCATCTCACTTGGTAAAGAACACTTTTTTTTCTAAACTATCAGATTGTTTCTCCAATACTATGTATAATTAAGAAAATATCCTATACAGTAACTTACAGGTACTTTAGAGAATCGCTCCTTTTTTTTAAATAAAACGGAGGGCACCTTTTAGAATTGCATATTTAGTTGTCTCACTTATTTAAGAACAACTGAAATATTTCGTTTCTAAGGCTACAAAATAAAATTAATAGAAAGTAGGATATTAGCTCGTGCTTAAACCTTGGCGTGTAACTATTCCTAAAGGAAAGTATTTGAATATAGTCGAAAAAGCCCAAATTCCGGCTTCCAAGGAGGACGGTCATAGTATCCGCCACATTGCTGCTAAACTTAGAAGAAGTTTAATCGTTGTGCAGAATTACCCAAAGCTATGGAAAAAACTGTAAAGGACGTGTGAGCATGGCTACAACAGTCGAACACCGAAGAGTCATTCTTGGAATTTAAAATTTAAATTGGACTGGCCAGATGAATACAACTATTATTTTCATGACCTAATGAAAAAGGAAATTATTCAAAAAATTGTCATTAGTCAGGAGATGTCTCTACACTTTGCCGAATAACATGAATGTTAGATTTATTCAGAAAGAGCATAAACGAATATTTTCGAATCTGTCCGGGATTCCTCGTGTCCACGTCCCATTATCCTTTTTTAGAGGAGGCACTTGTATTTTGGATCTTTTGAGTCGTTTCGTCGCCTTCCACAGTGAGTAACCAGAGTTTTTTTTTTCATCAGGTAGGTTAAGTATGTACGAGTATGCTGACAAGAAGTTGAAAAGCTCAAAATAATCGAAATGGTATCCGAAATATTGTGACTGACAGCTAAAATTTTTAAAAACTTTTAAATTTGTATTTTTATGGCTTAAAAGCTTTTATATTTTTAATTAACCAAAAAAAGCTTTCTCAAATTGAAAAGCTTTGTTTTTAGAAAGCTTCCCAAATTGATTTTAAAACTTAATTGAAACAATTTTCAAAAACTCAAATTTTTATAGAACATCATTCAATTTGTTATTATTTCAGAGTTTGGAAGTCAATGATTGGATGTTAAGTTTTATAAATGTTATTTTAGAATTAAAGTATTAGCATTTTCGAGTTTAAAATATTTTTTTTTTAATGAATCTGAATTCTTGGATTTAAAACATTAAGAATTAAAAATTTAAAATTATAACAAAAATAATAACAAAATCTTTAGAATGTAAATGTCAGATTAATCTTTTTTGAAATTTCTATAATATCTCCGAATTTATCGAGGTTAGAATTTACCATTTACCATAGAAAAACCATTACGCAAACCAAAACAAAGCTTAATAAATATTATGGGGGCTCTTCACTATCGATTAAAATGATTCACAAGTGATTTACTGGTTTTGGTTGTGGTCGTACAAGCACAACTGGTGCCGAACATTCAGGACGATTTGGGCGTCCTGAATATTCGGCACGAACAAAAACCATGATACGGTATTGCAAGACCGCATGGTGAAAGTGCGCGAGATGCGGAATATATTAGACGAACATTTGAATATGAATGCGGCCGCATTTGGCGAAGAAAAAAGTTCTCTTCCATCAAGAAAATTCAAGGGTGCACACGTAAGTAGTTGCCATGGCTCAAATCCATGAATTACGCTTCGAATTACTTGCACATCCACTTCCAGACTTACTGCTCTGCGACTATATCCTGTTTCAGAACTGGAAGAAATGGCTCGGCGGAAAGAGATTCGGCTTTAATGAGGAGATCATCGTTGCAACAAACGTCTATTTTGATGGGTTGGAGAAATCGTAATATTCGGTAGGGATCAAAAAATTGGAAAAACCTTGGACTAAGTGTATCGAGCTAAACGGCGACTACGTTGATAAATAAATTTTTATTGGCCGAAAATATTATTCCTTGTTTCATTTTTATCAGACTTTACCTATTCTCACTCTGCCCTCGTATATGACTTAAGCCTAAATTATGACAACTAAGCTACAAAAGTCTACGTATATAGCAACCCTCTTGATCTAAAAAACCGATTTATTTTGTTTTCATTAAAATTGGATGCTGTCCGAATTGATGTTAGAAGATTAAATAATTTTTTTATAATTCCCCTGCTATGGTGGGTGGGCCCACAAGCTTTCAAAACGTCATTAATAAATTATATTTCGTACACAACAAATTACTAATTTTTTGAGAGCTTTCAAACAAATGTCTGCGTTGTCAATAATTTATTAGTTTTTTTAATTACCTTACAATGGTTGGAAAGTCTTTAAGAAGCTTAAAAATTATTTTTGAATTTTTATTGGCTTCTAACTTTAACAAAAATATACAATTATAGAAGCTACGCGCTTACAATAAATTTAACAAAACCACGTAAAGTATTAAGAAACGAAATTCAATTACGTCTTTCCGATTTAACTTAATTTTTTATGAACTTTTGAAACATTTTATTGTTATTTGTCAAGACATTGCCTATCATAAAAAATCATGATGGTTGGTAACAGGGGTTTAATTACACTCTTGAAAGCTCTATAACACGTTTGAAATTTAAACTTTTAATATTTGCCTGTAAACAGATTAGTATTTTAATGTTATATAACAATATTTGTAAAAGCATCAAAATAATTCAACTGGCATAAATCGCTACCATCTGAAAGTTTTAAAAAGCTTTTGATACCACAAAAAATTATATGAATTAATTCTGCCATATTTTGAAGCAGCTCTTTAAATAATAGTTTTAAGAATGTATGAAAGCTTATCTACTGAAAAAATGATCAAGCTTTCTGGATTTTCTTATAAACCGCTATCAATTGTTTGTTTGGAATAATTAATAAATTTACGATGAGAATTACAGAAAATTACATGGCTACAGTATTCAACGTATGGCTTCTAACACGAAATGCTGCTTTCTTACTGGACATACGCTCAATAATTCCATCATATTTATCGCTAATATTTCAAAATCACATAATATATTGAATACAATTATCTATATAGCCCAATCCAAACTGGAATGCCTTGAATTCTCACAAATAAATTACGTCACCCATATCCTCCTCACATCAGTAGCCACACTATACATGTAATTAATCTCAAAACAATCTGATTTAAAAATAAAATAAATTTAAACCACAATTTGTCATTGATACAGTCTATTAACCTAACACTATTGCTCATACATTAAACATAAAAAAAAAAAAAATCTCACACGCAGAGGCCGCGCGCACCATATCCACAAAATTGGAATAGAAAACAATCAATTATTGATTGATTAATTGATCACTTTATCACCATCCGTCTATAATATATATCCATAATTTGTGAATAAACAAAATATTTGATCTCAAATCAATTAACTTATTATATGTGGACCAGAAAACTGAATACATTGTGTATTATATTCAGATCAATCAAACCAAATAATAAAATTAAAAAAAAAAACGAAAAGACCGAACACAAGTAGCGCGACTTTAATCTTTTGAAGATATATTTTTAACAACAACAACAACAATATTTTTAATAAATTCAAATAGGTTAGATCGAAAACCGCACAATGCATTCTATTGTTAATTTAAATTAAATTTAATTAATTTTGATATCCATAATAAGTCACTACTGTGTGTGCCCGCTGTTACATTCTTATATACATGTATACGTTTCTTTGAAATTTGAGATTTTTTTTTATATGCAAATCAATATACGTGATCTAATGTAATTTGTCTTGAAATAATTTAATTTAATCAAAAAAAGAAAAATATTGAAAATTAATTTAAAAATATTTAACCACAAAGAATTTTTGTTTTCATAATTGAATTGTCTTGAAAAATTTATTTATTTATTGTTATACTCTTATATATCCAATATCGTCTATGTGGTTTAAAGAAGTTAATTTAAAATAAGTTTTTGATCGATTCTTTATAAATAAAATAATTTTTTTTGTGTATTTACTGTTTTTGAATGTCTTATACATATGTATCGGAATGAAAGATAGTTGTTTGAAAAGGTTTGGTGGTTTTTGTTCGAAACTAAATAAATGAAAAGTTTCTAGACTGAAGGTATGACGTTACTATCGTATTGTTATTGTCTTTCGTTTTGATTGAAGAGGGATTAGGTAATTTTATAATAAGCTAGATTTGATATAGATATGTCTGATACATTTTTGTTGAATACGAATTCTGAGAATATAGAGACACGATTTAATATGGAGATCAATAGAATTATTTATATATCGGAGATACCAATAATTTTAAAGATATCGATACACTGATTGGAAAGTCAAACTTATTTCATTGTTCATTCAAATTATACTCGATTCGACTGAAATGATTAAAAATAAAGTTTTCTTAAAAATTCATACAGAATTTGACCGTGGGAGTTGTAAATCTCCTAGTGGGTGCGTCTCCAGGTGGCGGATAGGGGGTATCCTCATCGGTTCACCGGTGGGATGGTGGGAAATCAAAAACTCGTGGATCAAAACTTGTGAGAAGCATCTGTTCACCAGGAAGTGCAGCTTCAAACAGCATCTGTTCCTTACCTGGCAGTAGGAAATTGAAGGTGTAAATGAACTATTACGCACTGAAAAAGAGACCATATTCGGTGAATTGTATAAACACGGAACATGAAATCCGTTCCAAAGAAGATCAAATATAGGAAGATCACCTATACAAAAAAAAGTAGCAACTCGTTAGCTGATCAAGCCGATGCTTTTTCTAATGCCAGAAGTGATGCCAGCGGAAATTTTATGTTTGGAGTAGCTGAATTACGTGAAAGAACTATTGGCACAGAAAAAGGAAATATGGATCTCTTGAGGAAGCTACAGCAAATGGAGCAAGCATTTGCCAAGCTAAGTGACGAAATCGAGCATCTAAAGCGAGAAAATGAAAACCTAAACTTGAATTGGGGTTCAATAGAACATTGCGAAATAGGAGGTATTGAACCAGAAAAATTCAACTACATCACTGATGAGGATGAATTAGACGGACTGGATCCTAAAGAAGAAAAAATAGTCTAGGAAGAGTAAGAAACGAAAAGCTGAATCGTTATCTGAAGCTGAACAAATAAATAGTAGCGGAACTACAAGTACCAGTTACTCAGAAACAGGAATTCTTCAGATGAAGATACAAATTGAACCAATGAGGAGAACCACTACACGTATACCCCAATGCTAAAAATGTCACGGGTTAAAGCACACCCAAAGATATTGCATTCGGGATCCAAGATGTGTAAAACGGCATGCATAATTGGGAGAGATCTGCCAGCCAAGTGTATAAATTGTAAATTTGTATCGAGGTTGTGAGGTTGCTAAACAACTGCAAACATTAAGAAATAAACAAAGAAACTAAGAATCCACAACCAAGCAACGCAGGGCAAAGAAGCACATTTTCTTAGACAGTGTAAGGTTCGGGTTCAACCATATATATGGGCTCTGAAAATAACCGAATTATGGAAAACATTATGAACAGCATTGATACTATTACAAAACGGCTAGATGACCAAAGTAATTTGAACAACATGATACTTGATCAACTGAAGAAAATGCTACTCTCCGATAATTTTTTTTAGCAGAATAGCAATCTGGAATGCGAATGGGATTCAGAATTTTGTGAAATTTTCGTTTGTTAAAATCCAGGGTTATCACTTATATCATTGCATTCATCCAGCGAAAAGAGCAAGCGGTGGTTCGGCATTATCTATAAAAGAAAATATAGAACACCATGTAGAAACAAAACAAAGATCCACGTTAAACACAGATAGCTTACTGTCTCTGTAATATACTGTACTCCCTGGCATAACTTGAAAAGGGAGGACTACATTAAACTATCAAAATCGCTAGGACGTGCTTTTATTATTGGAAGTGACTTTAATGTGATAAACACCTATTGGGGATCTGGACTTTCGATGTCAAAGGGTAAAAAATTGTTTCGAACAGAGCTATTGTGAATTTTTCTCTGTTGGTTCCCCAACATACTGGTACAATGACGAATCTAAGATTTTGGACCTAATAGACCTTATGTAGCAACAGATATATCTCGGAACTACATCCAATTCTCACCAGTTGGAAGATGAATTGGAACAAGTTAATGAAACAATTCACTATGCTGCTTTGGCAGGCACTCCCATTATACAAAATAGGAAGACGGTTAACATATCCTACCCAATTGAAATTAGAGAGCTGGTAAGAGTAAAACAACAGGCTCGTAAAACCACGGGTACGCAAATTAATCGAACACCGGAGCACAAAACAATTAATTATTAACAATTTATGTAAGAAGTTAAAAATGAATCAATCAACAGATATCTAATTAAAACACTAATTTGTGAATATTAAAAAAAAATGTTTTCCCATTTATGTAAATTAAAAGCTGTCAAGATAACGAACATTGAAAGCTTAAATTTTAATTAATTCTTTTAGAGTTGTAGTGATAATATAAATTGAAGCACTTTCTAAAAAGATTATGACGTTGACCGCTTTATAATGTTCCAAAAGCTTAGTTATAATTTAGCGAACCCTGTTCGTTTTAATGGATTTAGGGAATTTTTTAAAAAATTGAGCTTTACTAAGTTACCAGGTTACTTCATGGTACTGCTTTAAACCTAAGGTTTAAGGCAAATTTTATTTTATTTTAAAATACCTCGTTTAATGTAAAACGTTTAAGTTAGCTGCCCGCATACCATTAAAACGTACATATATATGTAGTTATGTTAAAAGCTTCCTAATATACGAAATTTAGAAATAATAATTACTAAACTGACAACGTTGAAAGCCACCCACTTTGACTTATCAATTACTCAAATTTGACTTGAAACTATAAGAAAGAAATTGCAATTAGTTGTGTAATATGTTTTTGGACGCTCATATCCTTGCTTCTTGCCATTAATTTGAATGATCTTATTTAATGAAAATACATTTAACACAATTACTCGGAATACAATTTTTAATTACGGTTTTGAAAAAATTTCAGTCAAGCACTCGTTCCAAATTATTTATGAATTTATGCTGTTTGGTGGATAAATAAAACAAGAACCCAGATTTCGTTTATTTTCCTCAATTTAAAATTTAATTTTCCGAATGAAAATATACGAAATTATTCTTAATTTAAACTTATTTTAAACATTCCAATCATTAAACTCAAATAAGATAATAGGATGTTTCATAGTTCAAAAAGCTGCTTGACTTTCTATTAAAATTTGTACAGTAACCAAACAAATTTTTCCAAAATTGTTTTGAAAATGCCTAAAAGTCTTTAGGAGGTTGTTGCCTTTTAATTGTATTGGTCACTACAGGGCTCCCCTTCAAATAAAGGTTCTACCCCCCACCTCCCAAATATTCACTGGAACCCTAAATCGCGATACGTAATTAGATACAACAGTAGCTTCTGGCCATCTAGTAAAACGATTGACACAGATACGTATATAAGTATATCCGTTAGATTATGGAAGTAGTCCACTAATATCTAAATAGATATGTTCGAATTGACCTGTTGGAATTTCGAAATGTTCAAGGGGTGATTTTCTATGGCTTTGAACTTTAGATTTTTGGCAGGTTTAAGAAGATGGTGCCCAATTTATCACATTTTTGTTAATGGTAGACCAAAAGTAATGAGCAGTAATCAATTTTCGAGTAGCACGGCTACCTGGATGTGAAATTTTTATATTGGTGAAATTTGTCCTAAATCTGTCCTAAAAAACAACAAAAACAATTTCATCTTATATGTGTTAGTGTAGAAAGCAGAATGTCTCGATATAACGAATTTTATCACTAAGAATATACAATTTAGTTCGATGATTACATTATTTTCCGAAATTTCTTTGGGAAACCCAACATAACAAAAAAACTACAAAGATGAATTTAGGTCTGAGCTATCCGAAAAATATTTCAATTTGGGAAAAAGGAGGGGATTAGGGGGTTTAGGACAACCATGTTTGGTATGACCTCATGCATGTCGATTATATGATTTTTCCCAATTTTCTTGGAAAAGTCCTAGGAAGCTAACACCATAATGAAATATATTCCAAGATGACATTGGGCCTTAGCTATTCGAGAAATATTTCAATTTGGGAAAAAGTAGGGGATTAGGGGTTTAAGACAACCATGTTTGGTATGACCTCATGTATGGCGATTATATGATTTTTCCGAATTTTCTTGGTAGGATTTTCCCAATAAAATTCAGGAAAATAATTTAATCGACATAAATGGGGTCATACCAAACATGGTTGTCCTAAACCCTCTAATCCCCTACTATTTCCAAAATTGAAATATTTTTCGAATAACTAAGGCCCAATGTCATCTTGGAATATATGTATTTCATTATGGTGTTAGCTTCCTAGGATTTTCCTAAGAAAAATCGGAAAAATCATATGATCGACTTACATGAGGTCATACCAGATATGGTTGTCCTAAACCCCCTAGTCCTCTTCTTTTACCAAAATAGAAGTATTTTTCGGATAGCTTAGATCCAATGACGTCTTGAGCAATACGTCAATACGATGTTAGCTTTCTAGGGATTTTTCAAGAAAATTTGAAAATTTATTTATTCGGCGGCATACATGAGATATAATAAATTCACTTAATCGGGTAAATTATTAGATTTATCGGTTTATTCGAATAAAATATGATATTCTCCCTTACACAATGTAAACTTCATCTGTCTATATAGAATTGTGAATTGTGTCCTAAAAAAATCCTATTTTTTGTTATTTTAGTTTTTAGAACAGATTTATTGTTGTGAAAAAATGTTGTGTAATGCATCGAAAATAGTTCGGCGCAGTGATTCTGCGATATACGGGCGACATGCACCCGTAGTTGCTTCGTAGTAAATTTTAAAACCAGGAAATGCAAAAAGCTCCAGTCTGTAGTGACTAGTGTGACATTCGGAACCAGAAGATAGTACAACTAGTGGTAGCTGTTTTGTGAGTAAATTCTGCAGTTCTAGATCGGCTTCTTGGGTTTAACTAATTTTGGTTGAGTCTCGACTGCGGCAGTTTTGGTGGTGTGTGATAAGGTGTGCACAACCATATTGTTTTTGCCTGTTACATGTTGGATATCCGTGGTAAATTGTGAAATGAAATCCAAATGACCAGATTGTCTCGGTCAAGTATCTAAAGTGCTTAGTTGCTAGATGTATGCTAATAATTCCCGATCGAATGCGGACTACTTTTTCTCGGCATCCGATAGCAAATTCTGCGGGCACGTTCTCTATCAAATAACCGGAGATACGGAAACAAGTGCTGGTACCATTACAAATTTGGTACTCGAGTACATAAGTGCAAAAAACCATGCGATTTCAAGGGCACGCTGACCGCTAGCGAATCGAATAATTCAACGGTTTCTCGCTTGGGGAACTGTATGTGCGGTTCGGACTTCTTCAATGATAATACACACACAAATAATATAAAATCTTATTATAATAAATAATTTAGATTGAGTCGTTATATAAAAGTAGTTGAGTTGTTTGTTGAGTTGTTGAACAATGTTTCTTTAGCTCTGTTTACTTCTTTCCAAAAATAAGAGTGGTAGCAAATCGCCAGGTATTGATTCTTGATTTAACTTCAATAAAAAACTGTGCAACCGTACGACACCAGAAAATATATATGTGTGTGTAAATTCAGCCAGGTAACTGTGCAAGCCAGGTAGGTATTTTTGTGCCCCAATTTTATTTCTTTTCCCAGGTGATGATAATTTGCACAAACAAGATAATTTATTAAAAATCAGAATTTACAGCATACATACTTAATTTATAGTATTTAATTAATGTTTACTCAACAACTTTTATATAACAAATGACTTGTATACAAATATTATTAATAAGTTTAATTTGTACTGTGATAATTTAGAACAGATAATAATTTTTAAGTTATAATGATAGATGGCATAGTTTTAGGTAAAATGACAAATGTTTAATTATTATGTTGCATCAGAACATCCCGCCCGCCCTGAATCATTTTGGTTCAGATCATCTTCTTGGCCAACTGGTAATTTGCATATTTTTGTTGTTGGTCTCTGCAATACTGTATTTGAACGAGGAATCTTGACTGTAATGACTAGAACTAGCCTATCACGTCCTGGATGAATATTAACTACACGACCTAACGGCCAATGACGGAGTCTTGTCGTCAATGGCAATCACTATGTCTCCAATTTTGTTGGTCCTGAACCAGCGGTTCCTGTTTCTTTCAACTACGGGAAGAAAGTGATGAAGGACTACGCCTTGAAAGACCTAAGGTCTCAGTGGCTTGAGACTTTTAGTTGTCGTAAGGCGAAGTACTTCATTAAGGAGCCCAATTTGAGGTCAACGAAGTATGCTTTATCTTTAAAAAAGAACCAGTTAAGAATCTTGGTAGCGATTCTTACAGGACATGGTCGTTTTAAAGATTATCTACATCGTATGCGGTTAGCTCATGATGTTATTTGCGAGGACTGCCTTGAGGAAGATGATGACTGCCTTCACTTCGTCAGCAGTTGTCCTGCTTTCAGTTCTATACGAATTCAGATATTCAACTTTAGGTCTTTAAATTTAGATCAGTTGTCTTCTCTGCCTTGGTCTAAACTTGTTCAGTTTGCGAAGGCAGCAGTGCGCGTTTGCGAATTGGGATAGAATCCTAGGTTTGCACCATGGGCCTTTCTGGCATTGAGTGCGGAATCCTCGTGGGTTCCAGCCAATTTTAATAATAATAATAATAATAATGTCTCCAATTTGAATATTTTGTGATCGTTTATACCATTTGGTTCGGCGTTGTAAAGTTGTGATGTAGTTTCTGTGCCATCGTCTCCAGAAATGCTGATATATTTGTTTGACGATCTTCCACCGTAAATATTTAGATTTAATGACATAAAAATCTTCAACTTCAGGTACACCTACCAGAGATCTTCCAATTATAAAATGTGCCGGTGTAATTACATCCTTCATCAGATTCAACATATAATGGACGAGAGTTGATGGATGCTTCAATTTTTGTAGTTAATGTAGTGAACTCCTTAAGCGATAATATGTGATTGCTGGTAACCCTTTTGATGTTAGACTTGTATAATTTGACTGAGGCTTCCCAGATACCTCCCATATGTGGAGCCCCTGGTGGAATGAAATGCCATTTTATCTCCCACCTTAAAAGATATGAATAAATTTGATTATTATGTGTTTTCAGAAATGTATATAGCTCCTTCAGTTGATTATTTGCACCCACAAAATTGGTGCCATTGTCACTGTATATATTTTGGCAAAGTCCTCGTCTTGACACAAAGCGTTCTAACGCTGCTGCAAAACCTTCGGTTGATAAACATGTCACGACCTCAATATGAACCGTCTTGGTCGCTAAACAGACGAATAGGCATACATAAACTTTGATGGTTGGCTGACCTCGACGATTTGTGATTCGAACTGCAAATGGTCCGCAATAGTCAATACCTGTATTAAAAAATGCGTGCGTAAACTGCACTCTGCAAGCTGGTAAGTCGCCCATCAACTGATTTTCTCTTTTAGGTTTGGCTTGAAAGCATTTGATGCATTTCTCTTTTAGGTTTGGCTTGAAAGCATTTGATGCATTTGTGAATTATGAATCTGATGACGTTTTTGCATTTTAGGATCCAATATTTCCGACGTAATAGCGATAAGCAAAGGCCAGCACTATAGCATGGCTGTATAATTGCTGATAGTCTCTTACTAATGGTTTGCAAATTATTGAATTGTTTGATATTAAAATGGGATGTTTCACATTGAAATTGCAATCGGAATTTGTCAATCGGCCACCCACTCGAATTAATTTGTCATCTTGAATAAATGGATTGAATGTCCTCAGTTTACTGCTGTTTGATACTTGTTTACCTTCTACCAATAAATTGTATACTTCAGCAAAATATTTTTTTTGTTCATATAAGAGAATTCTATACGTGGCGGCTTTAAACTCTTCCAGTGTTGGTTGCAAAGTGGCATTGGGCTGATCAGATACGCAAGATGAATTACTCTTAGTTTTGTATTTATTCACCAGGTACTTTACACACTTAATAATCACAGCAAAATTATAGCACGTTCGGTGAAAACTTGAATATATCTCAATAGAAATTGCTCCATAAAGTCGTTTTTGGTAATTATATATGAATTCACTTGATGACGTTCTTCGTACATTTCGACATTATTTGATTGCTCCGTATTATACGTAGGCCAGTTAGATTTATTTTCACAAATCCAAGCTGGTCCTGCCCACCATAATTTGTGTGGTATTAATTCTTCAATGGTAAGCCCTCGTGTTGCACAATCAGCAGGATTCTCTTCGGAAGCGACGTGTTGCCGATAATTGCGTTTATACTGAGATAAAATATATGACGTCCTATTTGCCACAAATGTTTTCCAACGTTTCGGCAATGATGATAACCAATCAAGAATCAACTTTGAATCGGTCCACAATGTAATGCCCTCAATTTCAACTGTTATTGTTTTCTCTACAAACGACTTAAGTTGAGTCAGCATATGAGCAGCCTGTAGCTCGAGTCGCGCTAAAGTAATCTGTTGAATCGGTGCAACTTTGGTTTTAGCAATCAACACCCTCTCCGGAAACTGCGTAAATCACGGCTGAATATGCTAATTCACTGGCATCACAGAACCCGAATAATTCGATTGTTTCTGTTAAGTTTAACCACCTGGGAAGTTTGATTTGATTTATTTGTGGTAAGCTTCCTCTTAATTTTAGCCAATCCTCTTTAATCCCTTGCGGTAGAATATCATCCCACGTGATTGGTTCTAGCCAGAGTTTCATCAAATCGTCAACGTAAATTTCCTTGGTTAAGATGAAATATTCGGCAATTTTGATGAAATCCGATTGGCTATTTCTTTGATGCATCTCGTTGATAAGAATGAAGCAGAAGTAGTACCATACGTTACGGTGCGTAATTGAAATACTTGTGGTGGTTCATTTGGATTTGTCCGCCAAAGTATTTGTTGAAATTTGGCGTCATCTTCGTGGATCCACACCATTCTATACATCTTCTCGATGTCACCAATTAATACATACTTATGCTGTCTAAACCTTACAATAATTTCAACTAACGAAGACTGAACTGTGGGACCAACTTCCAATACTTCATTTAGCGATAGATTTGTTGTTGATTTTGCTGATCCATCGAATACGACTCTTAAGCGGGTTGTTGAACTTTGCTTTAACACCCCATGATGCGGTATATAATACCCATTTTGATTTGGCTTAGAGTTGAGTTAGCTTATAAATTTATTTATAAATAAATTTTTATTATAATTTTTATTTTAATCATTTATATTTATCACTACTGGCACTTGTCATTAGAATCCACAAAAAAGTATTAATCTATAACCTACATACAAAATTTCTCCATGCACTGTTTGATCACCAATTTACAAGATTGTCACGTCGGGGTCACCAATTTAGAAGGTTCTTGCCTATTAATTGTATTGGTTGCTACAAGTTGAAAGGTATAAGAGACGAAAAATTTGTGACTGAAACTTTTGGCAAACTGACTGACAGTACATCTTTCTCTAGAAATTTAACACCATCTCTAGGAAAAATCCTGTAGCTTTAATTAAACGAAGTATATCTATACTTATAACACGTCACTTTTTACAGGGCAAAATATGAAAAATCTGGACGACGACTTCCGTTCTTCCATTGACGTGCTTAATACGGATAGTTTATTGATCTGTCTACGGTCTACTGTACTGAGAAATTTCCAATTACACAATGAATAAATACTAATGAATAAATCAGCATCCCTCTCGACTCATTTCTACGGTGCCACCTAATTTTTTGTTGTTTTTTTCTATTTTAACTTATAAGACACAAAATTTATTATTCAAGCAAGCAAAAAAAAAAAAATAACAGAAATTTTTATCCAATTTTCTTATAATCTTATTATTATCTATTTATTTATATATTTTCACATTTTCATTTTTATTATTAAAATAAATAAATATTTTCATTTTTCCATTACAGATTTTTTTTGTATTATATTGCTTATAATTTAATTTCAGTTTATATATAAGTTTTATATAAGCGCAAACATAAGCACAAAAAACAATAACAAGAATGGCATACAGAGTTGAAAATTCAAACAACAACAGAGAGCAGCGCATATATATACAAAAAAAACTATGATGATTAAAGCATAAAAAAGGATAAAATATAAACTTAACTTTCTATATACATAACTATGTACATACATACATACATTATACATAGTTTGCATTAAATCCCAGATATATAAAACGGATATACAATTTTGTCGTTGTGTTGTTGCATAAAGCGCTTTCTAGTAAGCAGGATTCTATATATAACGAAAATCTACTTATCACTTAAATAAATTTCCATTCCACTCTGTTTTGAATTATCGCATTTTCGTAACATATGAGGTCTACACTATAGATACGCTACATACATACAGAGTACTATTGTTTATGATGGCGTTAATTTTTTTTTTTTGCCTTATATTTCGAAATGGATATAGTTTTCAGATTTATATGTTAAAATTATGATGTACTTATCAGAGTCGATAAAAAATACTTAAAGGGAAGCTGTTAAAATAAAATTTTCTTTTCTTCGTTTTTATGTGACTTTAAGTGGTTTATGAATATTTCGAAAATTTATGTGTAGGAGGTTTTAAAGTGTTTTTTTTACATTAACTGACATAATGTCATAGTTTTCCAATTGAAACACTAAATGCATTTATTTTATAAGTATAAGATCAATTGTAGGCAGAATAAATACTAAACTGTATACAAAATGTTATCACGACTTTATCAAAGTGATTTGTACACTTTCAATATAATTGGAACACTGTCCAAAAACTTATCATCAAACTATTAGCAATAACCAAAATTTCATCATCAAACATCGTTCTAAATAAATAACGAGAATAGAAAGGCGTTTGTTCAACCAATCGTATAATTTGTCACAATTAAAAATTAGTTTTGTGTACAAACCAAATTTGCATCAGCGCAACACAATAATGTAGGCGTTCGTCGCACAACATCATACCATTTTTTGTGCCCATTAATATTTTATGTCTTTACAAAGAGCCTATGGATTTTAGAGTTGTACAATAAAATTTCCATGTTTTAGCACACATGGACCCGCTAAAAAGCCCACGTAAGTATATATAAATCTAAATCACCTCTAACCATATATTAAAACTAGCTAGCCACTCAAGTCAATAAAACTGTTATATATTTCATATTCGTATATGTACATATGTATGCATGTGCTGAAGCCAATAAAAACCTTCACAAATAATTTATTTACATTTTGTACAACAATTTCCAATTTAACGATTTACAAGTGATTTTTCAACTATGTATGTCACCTAATGTCAGCGAAATTTATATTGCCACATAAATTAGTTGTGTACACTAGTACAGGTATGCCTTGAATAACGCAGATTCTTTATATAAAAGAGTCTGCGGTTAAAACTTAATTTAAAAAATTAATTGTTAAGGTGGAAACCTTTTCAGAATTAGCACAAATATTGATAAATCAATTGGCTCAAGCTTTTTTAAGCTTCAATATTATTATACTCAATCAGGACTTTAAGTACAATCGCAGTGTTAAGTAACACATTTTCGATAGACTTTTTGTAAGAAACTAATCTTTATAAAGCTCGCATATACATATAAGTTTATATGATTTGGGTATAATAATCGTAGAAAAGCTTTTATTTTCACGGACTGTTCTTTTAATTTGTTAGCTCCACTTTGCTATAGTAAAATAGGGCTTTCAAAGGAAAAACATGTTCGGTGTAAAGTTATTAAGTAATATAGTTTTTAATTATTTGAATTGAAATTACACTCACATGGTAGTAAAAGCTCATTGGGGCGTATAATTAATATAACTTAAAGGACCATCAAAAGTTTATGAAAACACAAAAAATTTCAACATTTAAAACAAAATAGATCCTCCAAGCGACTTAATAGCTAAAAGCTTAGTTTTACACCGAAAAAGCTCCCCGTAAGCTTTAAAAACCAATCTTTGGGAATAATTAACTTTTCTCGCTAAAGACTTAACAAAACTCTGGCTAAGAAAAATATTTTTAGACTCGATATCCTTCGTCTGCGTTTAACCACTACTGATGTTTTACGCTAGAGTGTGCAAACGAAAAGCACCTTTTAAATCGAGTGGTCCTGATGGCGTTTAGTGTGTTGAATTGCAGCATGGTTTTCTACCCATGTACCAGGCTTTTGGAACAGGAGTAAAGCTGTTCATACATAAAGCAGGCAAGTCGAACTATACTGCCCCATAGGCCTTTAGGCCCATTATTCTGACTTCTACCTTTCTTAATGCTTAAGAATGGATCATCGACTTCGTTTTATATAATCATGAGTGCGTGTATCAATTTTAATATTGATCAAACCATTGTTAAACTCATCGACTCTATGCTCAAGTCTCGCATAATTGAAACTGAGCTGGATGGCTTATTAGTGTCTGGGAAAGTGGCCAAGGGCTGCCCGCAAAAAGGAGTAATCCCTTCCTTGCGGTGGTCCAGAGTTATCGATGAATTATTTGTTAAATTGCATCGATTTGGGTGTATCGTGCAAAGAATCGCGGATGGTCTTGTTTTGACAGTTTCTGGTAAATACCATGAACGTCTTATATGATTTGAATTTAACTTCCCCAATTTTATATCCGTCGTTTTCCCTTCGTAAGTGCTGTGGTTCACTCAGGATTTCTATAGACAGTTGTTTGTAAACACCGCACGGTTTTTCAAGCTAAATTATAATTATGCACCTATCAATAGTGTGATTGAGGCGTTTAGGTTAAGTGATATTATTCGCTGCACGGATAGTATGCTATGCTTAATAATCCTTTGATTCTGTCCAAACTGGTCAAAGATTCCAAGCACCACATTAATCTCCTTTGCTCCAATACTAGAGTGAGGATTATGTGGGTACCTGCTCATTGTGGCGTTGAGGGATATGAGATTGCCGACTTTTTAGCGAAAGCTGGATAGCGTAGTAAATTTGTTGGTCCCGAACCAGTAGTTTCTCTATCCTTCAATAAGGTGGTAAGGATGCCATTAAAAAGTTTGCTTTTCTTGAACTGGGACTGAAGGCGTGTTCTACTCCTAGCTGTCGAAAGGTGAAACGACTAATTTGTGAACCCAAGTTGAGCTTCTAAACACTAAATAAGTGTTATCCTCGCGGAAAAAGATCCTACACAGAATTCGGGTCGCGCTTATTATGGGCCATGTACTTTTCAAGGATCGGCTCCAACGCATGGGGCTGGCTCGGGATCCTCTTTGTGATGCCTAAATGATGGAAGTAGACGACCGCTTTCACTACCTGTCCGGCCTTTGTCGGAGCTAGATACCAAGTGCAGTGTGCTCAGAAGGTTCCAACCTTTTTAATAAAAAATAGTCTTGTGTTCGGTTGTTATCGGAATTAAACCTCCATAGATAATTCAAATTCCCTTTAAATTACTTTAATATTTTTGCACTTATCAAGAACTATCCTGATGAAAAGATTGGCATCACCGCATAAAGTATTTGATCGTAGTCGTATTAATCAGAATATCTGAAATATTTGATCATCAAAATCTACTAGAATTTTATGTTACTCACCATACAATGAGCGATGAGAAAAGCCGGCTTCATTCTTCAAGACATTACAGTGAAGTCTTATATCCAAATTTGAGATTTCAAGCGAGCATTTGATGGATACGACAAATACAAATGATAGTTACGACAAATAAAATTTTGCACACACTATGCTAAAAACTAAAAGCATATTTATAAAATCGTAAAGCTCTTCCTAAGCTTTTAAATAATATGTTGAGAGAAAACAGTGTAAATTTCAAAAAGTTTAAAGCACAAACAAAAGGAACTGTGAGTAAAACTATAAAATATTGAATAATTACATTGAAATTTTGGGTTTTTATTAGAAATTAAACTTCACCATATGCGTACGGAACGCCATATCTTAAAAGCTATCAGCTCAGTCAAAAAGTTATCAGACTTTCGAAACTATTGGTTTAGAAAGTGTATTTCTACTTTACGACATATAAAACTCTGTACATACTATCTTAAAAGCTAAAAGCTTATTTTTAAAAGCATAAAGCTTAAGAAGAGCTTTAATGAAAAATTTATTATTGAAAACAGTAAAATCTTTTGTTATATCTGTCCGTATATCAAAATCTTGGTTACAAAAAGTCATTAAAGTTTTAAAATGAATTTGACTACGAACTAGTTATTTTAATCGAGCTTTTCACGAAATTGTTAGTATAGTCATGTAATAATGTAGTATATATATGTATTAAGAAAAAATTGCAAACTTGCATATATTAGCAAAAGCTCATTTGCCAAATAACAAGAAGCTCAATAAAAATGCTTTATATTAGATTTTTGATATAATTTTCTTTTGCTATTGAAAGAGAATGTGAATATTTCAACAAATTAAAGTATAGACCAACTGTATTAAAAATGTGAAAAGCTCTTGTATTATAAATCTAAAATATTTTTTATTCTCTGACTGTATTTAATGTGGTTTTTTAAATTTGTTTTTACAACTGAATTAAAGTTGTTGTAAAGTGAATTTGAATACGAACTAAGTATTTAGATAGAGCTTTCAACGAAACGTATTGTGAATAATGGTATGGAAAAATATAGTTTATCAATTTATAAACTATATTTTTCCATACATTTAGAAAATGATAGTCGAAAAAATTTGTTTAGAGGAAAAAGTTTAAATTTGACCTGTGCATGAGAGCAGAATCACACTGCCGAATTACTAAAAGCTCGATCTTCTAGTTTTGAAGGTGAATTTCAACATATTAACCAATAAAAGTATGCCCAAATCGTCTTAAACGTTAAAAGCTTGCTGAGCTTTTGTAAGCTTTTTAAAAAATAGATCGTTTTAAATTGTATTATTAATTATTAAAGAAGTGTAAAAGATAAATATTGTAAAATGTTGATTTTTATTATTTTCTATACGAGGGTTTCCTGTACGTAGAAATTATTTTTTGAGACTATCAATTTTGCCAACGCGCTCTACACTTTTTTTAAAATCGTGATTTAAACTTATTAAATGAAAAAAAAATGTGACAGACAAATAAAACTTTATTTAATTGAAATTAAATTGATGGATAGTTTACAACAACAACCATAACCAAAAGTCAGTGCTACAGATTAGAAACGTGATTGATTAATTGTTTAATTTATTGATTTTGTGTTTATTCGCGGTTCAAATTTATATTATTTTATAAATTAAATATACACATTTTGATTGTATATTTTGTTTGTATATCCTCATGCAAATGATTTGTTTATTATTTTTTTAATAAAATTTTAAATTAAAACTCTTGTTGTATATGAGTGTATATAGTGAAAATATTGATTTAATGTAGACTAAACAAATCGCGCACGCAATTTAATGGCGATCGTGCGGATTTCCTTTGTTTATTTATATACATATATACGTATTCTAACATAAATATATGCTTTATATGCTCAATAAATTTACAAGCGATTTTAGCATGAATCAGATGTTTAAAACTATAAATTTTTAGTGATCTGTAAAAATTGTTCCGAGTAAAAATGCATTATCTGGTGTATCTATATACACTTATATGATTATAATATGTTCGACACGTGATAAGCATAAAAATAACATCTCATCAACAAAACACAATAATCATAATAATAAATATATGAATAAAACATAATATATTTCGTTATCCCCAAAAAAACAAAAATCAACAAATAATTTAAATCCTATATACGAGTATATACAATACGACCACCCAATAAAATACAACAATTTTATTGCATCCCTTACTCGAATATCGTCGACTTTTATTGTTATA
Organism: Tipula unca; assembly: GCA_951394425.1. Classification (NCBI taxonomy): domain Eukaryota; kingdom Metazoa; phylum Arthropoda; class Insecta; order Diptera; family Tipulidae; genus Tipula; species Tipula unca. The sequence continues at coordinate 197,416,722 of OX596381.1, forward strand.
TTATATTTATGTATACATATATGTACGTTATTTCCCAAATAATTTTTTTTATTTTATAACCCGGAAAAACTTTTATCAATTTTCATGCATCTCCTCGCTTGACCATATCCATACTCGAATTTAATTTTTTTTTTGCTACTCCATGCCCTTATCATTATCGTATAACAATTTTTCTCGGCTGATACGGTTTTTGTGGATGGTCCCATTTTAAACGACGTACAACGTAACGAAAAGAAAATGTATTGTGTCATCTTTGTTTGCGGACGATGGCACCCCACATCTATAACTCGTATAATAACTAACTCGAAGTTGTTGTACACAAAACTTATAGTAAAATAGTTAAATAAACAAAACCGTAATTTTTTGGTTGTTTGTCTTCATTCTCAACGTACGAGTACATATTATCTGTATACAACATAAACACACATATGCGATGTTATCCGATTATATGTGTATGTACGAGTATGTAAGATGTTGTTGGTGCGAGGCTGGATGGAAAAATAATAAAAATAAATAATTTAATTGGTTTAATTAAGTTAAATGGATGGGTAATTAGAATTCAAATGATATGATATTAAGATGCGAGACATGATATCGAATCGTATCGTTTAGATACCAAGCCTTTAAAATATTAAAAATATATTCATTAGTTTTGTTTTTGAATCAATGTAGATGGGTTGACACGGAATTTTGTTTAACATCACTATGGATTAATAATAACACCTACTGCTTCGTACACGTTGTCGATATATTATGTTTAATGCCAATTGTTGAACGATGTTTTTGATTAAAATGTTTTGTTCGATTTAAAATCATAACGAAATTCGATCTAAAAGTGACTTTGAACATTTTTAATTGGAGCCTTGGTAAAACTATAGGTATATCCGACTGAGGGAGGCACAACACATCATCCTATATAAATTGATTTGACATTGAACAATTTTTTGCAAATTGTTATGAATTGTGGAACACCTACGTATTTTGACGAGTCTGAACAATACGGTTTGGATTCTTTTCATTACACATATGAAACATGGCTACGAATCCAATTATAATGTGGCCTCGATTTACCATTACCGCATTTACAAATTTTAATAGCTCAAATTATTCTTTGTTTAATAGTTTAGAACAGGCAAACTCAATGTAACATCCTTCACAACTTGGGAAAATAATGAGTCTGAAATTCGGGCACCAATTCTTAAAATTCGAAATTTTAAAATCCGTCTGCAATTACTCAGAATTAAATCAATGTATAGGTAGATTAATTTGAGTGGAATTTCTGTCGAGAGTAATCCGGTTTTGAGTTCAATATAAAATATAAGTGAATTTAAAATTGAAACAAAGCTAGAACATATAGAATTCGATAAATGAATTTAAAAAATTGACCAAACCTGGGAAAAATTTATGATTCAAAATTAATGATCAGGATTTAAACTGGAGTTACATGATACATTTCCAAAAAAATTTAATCTCAATTTCAAAATCCATACAAGTATGACCGCCTAGAATATAACGAAAGAGAAAAATCAAAATACCAAACTGATAAAATGAGTGATTTTCAAAAATAATTATTCTGAGTGGTTTTTTCGGTAATTGAGTAGAATTTATTTCAGGATCTAAACAAATTAACAAATCTTAAAGAAAATTAGTAATTTTCAAGAAATTACTATTTTTAAGCGTCCGTCTCAAACGAACCACAACAGTCGATTCTTCAGTGGTGCAGAGCATTTTTCGCTAAACGGCTTCGTCAACCATTTTGTGGAATTTTTTTGAAAATTGAGTGAAATTTGATAAACGAATTTAATATAAGGATTTAATAAAAAATTATTAAATCTGGAATAGATTTAGTGATTTTTACAATATTTGATTTGAGTTGAATTTCTAGGGTATTATTTGAATTGAGCTAAATTTAACCCATGTTTCAGCTTAATTTAATTTGCAGAATAGAATTTGAGTATTGGTCAAATTAGAGATAAGTAAATACAAACACAAAATTGCGGAATAATAATCCAATTTAAATTGTTCAACATAAAATTTGAGTACAGTAGGCAGACCCGAAATTAGAGAAACAAATTCAAAATCATTCAAAAAAGTTTGAGTGCAAATTCTAAAAAAAACTATTACTAGAACTGGACATGTATATTTAAAAAGTTTGTCAATTCTGAAATAAAATGGAGTGAGATTCACATTTAATTTGATATCCATATTTGAGGTTAAATTTAATTTATAGATTATGAGAGAGTGGCCAAATCCGAATGATGGCCCAGAATATAACGAAAGAGAAAAATTAAAATACCGAACTGAAAAAATGAGTCATTTATAAAAATTTTTATTATGAGTGGATTTTCGGTAAATGACTGATATTTAAATCAAGATCTAAACAATTTAACAAATCTTAAAGAAAATGACTAATTTTTAAAAATTAATATTTTTAGTTGAACTTTATGAGTATAAAATATAAACTACATAGATAATTTCGGAATTTGAGCCAAAATTAATTCATTGTTTTGTGAATTAGTGAAATATAAATCCCGAATTAGGGACTAAAAATTGAGTTCAATATTCAGTATGTACAATCCTTTAGATTTAAAAAAAAAAAAAATTCCATACTGGAAAAAATGAGTGAATTTTTGTATGAGTGGAGTTTTTTTGAGAATTGAGTGAAATTTGATACATCGGTTTAATCAACATTTTTGGTATAGCTGGAATGAAACAAGCGATTTGCAAAATTTTCATTTCGAGTGTAATTTTTTTCAGAATAATTTTAAATTAAATTCTAAATCGAATTTGAGTTCAATTTAGTTTATTAAATTTGAGAATAGCCAAATCCGAAATAAGGGAATTACAAATTAAGTTAAACCATGACTCTTTGACCATGATTTTATAAAAATTATTAAATCTGCAATAAATTTAGTCATTTTCAAAATATTTGCTTTGAGTTGAATTTCTTGGGTATTATTTAAATTGAGCTAAATTATAATGCATATTTCAGCCTAATTTAAAATAATAAAATTTGAGTATAATAGCCAGATCCGGTATTAGTGAAACATATTCTAAATCAAACAAAAAAGTTTGAGTGCAAATTCTAGAACAAAAGTATTAGTTGAACTGGATGTGGATTTAAAAAGTTTATTAATTCTGGAATAAAATAACTGATATTCAAGTTTAATTTAATTTGAATTATAAATTAATTTAGTAGTTTACTCCGTTGATAACCTCAATTTAGACTGAATCTGAATTTGGTGAAACACAAGACAAATTATAAATTATAGACAAACAAAATAAGAGTGAATTTTGAAGCCTAATTTAAATAGTAAATCATTTTGGAGCCGTATTTAATTTATGTAATAGAATTTAAGTATTCGTCGACGTTCAAAGTTGTGAAATAAAATTTATTAAATAAAGAACAAAAAATTTGATATAAAATATGACCGCAACCTTACAATAAGGAGGGAAATTCGACAGTTGAACTTAAAAACACTCTGGAGTAAAATTTTCAAAATGTTGAACTGGAATCCATATTTGAGCGCAAAATAATTTTTATAAAAGATTTGAATAGTAGCCAATTTCGAAATTAGTGATGAGACACAAATTATAAATTTGGTATTTTAAAAAATTCGTGTGTGTTTTTTTTTTTAAAATATCGTTTCGAGTGGAACCCTGGATATAATTTAATTAGAATTGCAATTCGTCTTGGAGCCCAATTTATTTTGTTGAATGCAGTTAGAGTAAAAGCCGAGTTCGGAATTAGTAAATTTAATGAACATTTGATTTAATATGATGAAAGCCAAATGTATGACGAGTGGAATTTGATGTATACTCAAGAGTAAAAAATAATTCACAAAACATTAATTTTGAGTAAAATTTGATGTGATAAATTTTATTTCAATTTATCTAATTTTAAATAGGGATTTTGAAACCAAAATTTCGAGTGAAATTACTTTAGAATAATTTAAATAAGAATTTAAGTTTGACCTCTAGTTCATATTTGAGCCAAATTTTGAGTTAATACAGTTCAATGCTAAAAGATATCAAATGAAATTTGACATTTAGATCTAAACAAATTTACAAGTTCTAGAATAAAATAAATGACTTTCAAATTTTATGTTTTGTGTGGAATTCTGGATTATTTTTATTTTGAGTGGACTTTCCTAACGTCGTGTCCGATTTCCAAAATAATAACCTTTTTTGGTATAATTTTGACGTAACTGAAATAATTTGCGCTTCCAATTTTTGCGGTAAGTTCATAAATGCTGTTCGAATTCTGCAATAATTTTGACAATAATAATATTTTTATGAAATGTAACGTGAACCTACAGTATAAAATCAAAAATGGTGGTAAAATTTGGCTCGAATGTGTTGGCGACTAGTAATGTTGTTTAGCGCTAAACATAAATAAATAAATTTCCGCTAAACCATTTTAAGCTGTCCTGTGAACTGATAAATCATCTTTCAAAATAGCTTTACACATAGCTGCTGTAATTATTTGGTTGCATACAACATGTTGTCATAATTATTACAGTAAAAATAGTCATCATAGAAATCGGACCTGGCCCAGGAAAATTTTGGTAAATTGAGTGACTTTCATAAATTAATTTTGAATCTAATTTTATGCGAAATTGTTCTGAAATAAAAAATAATTTAAAACTTAATTTATACATTGTGATTTGAGACACAGCCAATTCCGAAATTAATGAACTATAAATTTTAAATTGGCGATAAAAATTTCAAACCGAAAAAAATAAGTTATTTTCAAAAATTGTTATTCTGAGTGGTTTTTCGGTAAATGAGTAAAATTAATTAAAGATCTAGATAATTTAACTAATCTTGGAACTTCATGAGAATAATATATAAACTAGATAATTTCGATATTTGAGTCAAATTTAATTAATAATCTTGAGAGTAGCAAATTATAGTAGTGCAGTATATAATTCCAGAATTTGGGAATACAAATTGAGTTCAATCGGTGCAATCCTTTGTTCCAAAAAAAAAATAAAATTTTCAAAACTGGAAGAAATGAGTGTATTTTTTTATGAGCTAAATTGAGTGAAATTTGATAAATTGATTGAAACAAGCGATTTACAAAATTTTCATTTTGAGTGTAATTTTTTTCAGAATAATTTAAACTAAAATTCTAATTCGAATTTGAGTCCAGTTTAGTTTCTAAAATTTTAGAATAGCCAAATCCGAAATTAATTAATTAAAAATTGAGTTTAACTTTGACTCTTTTAGTGCAATTTTGAAATAAAATGTAGCAGCTTCGATATAAGGATTTTATAAAAAATTATTAAATCTGCAATAAATTGATTGATTTTCAAAATATTTATTTTGAGTGGAATTTCTTGGTTGATATTTAAATTGAGCTAAATTATAATGCATATATTTCAGCCTAATTTACAGGATAGAATTTAAGTAGCAATACAACACAAAATTGCGGAATAAAACTTTGAGTGTTTTTTAAATTTGAGTGGAATTTCTTGGACATTATTTAAAATATAAATTTAACTTGTTCATAATAGAATTTAAATATAATAGCTAGATCCAAAATTTGTGAAACAAATTTTAAATTAATCAAAAAAGTTTCAGTGCGCAAATTCTAGAACAAAACTACTACTAGAACTCGATATGTGAATATAAAAATGTTGTCGATGCTGAAATAAAATGAGTGAGATTCAAATTTAATTTTATTTAAATTATAAATTAATTTGGAACATTACTCCGTTCATGAGCTCAATCTTAACTGAATCTGAACTTGTGAAAACTCAACATAAATATTGATTTGAGCCCAACATAATTTTTATAAAAGATTCAAATAGTAGAGTGGACTCCTGGTTATAATTTGAATTTGAATGGCAACCCATCTTTGAGCTTATTTTATTTTGTGGAATGCAGTTTGAGTAACAGACGAATTTGAAATTAGTGAAATGATTGAAAATTTGATTTAATATGCAAACCAAAAATATGACGAGTTGAGTTCGATATGTAGATTAAAAAGACTTAACAAAATTTTTATTTTGAGTAAATTTAATTTTCTAACAAAAATGTTGAGTGGAATTAAATTCTAATCAAAAATTAAGCCCAATTTTGTGTTAATACATTCGGTGCAATCGTAGAACATATCAACTGAAATTTGACATAAAATGAGTGGGTTTCAAATTTTAAGTTTAGAGTGGAATTCTTGAAATTTTTTATTTCAAGTGGACTTTCCAGAGAGAATTTTAGTAAAAAATAAATTGAGTAATTTTCAAAAACAAATTTTGAGTAGAATTTCTTGGGAATTCTAGTCCGTAGTTTACCCTAATTCAATTTTAACAGTCGAATTTGATATAAGTTAAATCTAAAAAGCGTGAAAACCAATTTTAAATTGTTCAATAAAAATGGAGTGCAATTTTTAGTCAATATATGTAATGTAATCATAATGAGTGATATTTCTTGAGTAGGTACACAAATATGTATGTAATTTGAATATAGTGAGAGCTCTAATTCGTAGCCGAGCTATGTAAATTTAATTTATAGAATAGAATTTGAGAGAAGGAATTCAATTTTAAATAGAATTATAGCAACTCACCAACGGTATGATAAATTCAGAAACAGGTACTGTAGGTTATGTACAGTTGGTAAGCTAAGCAGAACTTTCAAAGTTTTTTAGAGCATTCATAGTAATTTCAGAATGGTTGTACAAAATTTTTATAACATTATGAAAGTTTGAGTTAAAGAGCTTTTACCAATTAATTAGTTTATTTATTTAGGCTACTATTCGCCAATTGCGAATGAATGTATATACAGGTCTCATAGTTAATGAAAAAATATTTATATTTTAGAGACTCAATGAACTTAACAAACGTCTCAAAAATTTTAAGCACTGAACTAGTCTAAAATTTAGAAAAGAAGAAATAACCTTCAAATTTTTGTTATGCACGTTTATACCAAAGATAATCATCTATAATTGCGTTGGCTAATACAATTATCTAATTTCGATCAATCATTAATAATTACTAAGATACATATATTTATTTGCCAAATCATTAACAACACTAACATTTTATATGCATTGCATATCTAAATTAAGAAATTGAATCATATCCGACCTTCAAAAAAACCTTGTCGAATTACTATAATTTTTACCATATGGTTACATACATAGATGTTCCACAATTTCCTCTAAAAATTGTATAATTAATCAACCGAATTATCTAAAAATTGTATAAATTGTGGTGTGTATCATCCGAATGAAAAAAAAAAAAAAACCAAATAAATAAACTACTCCTCTTAACCAATTTACGACGGTATGATTTCTTCATTATGCTCGCATGTCACACAAGCTACATACGACGGATAGCAACAAATAAAACAAAAAAAATCTTCAACAGATGCAAATTCATTTCAGAACGATTTCTTATTTTAGAATTTATAAATTATATATTTTTTATTCTCTTTTCATGCTAAATTATAATTTTTTACTTCTTTAAGATGAAAAATTAAAAGATCAAAAAATCATATTTCTTCTAAATAAATCATATTTAATAATCCGTAAAAAATTGTTTATGTGTAGAAAAAAAATGTTACGCGCGTGCTCTCGTCCCAAAATTGAGATATGCATATACTCGTACATACATATACCGCGAGTGCGAAATCGTCATCAAGTGGCGTAATCAAAATCCTTGAAAATTTTATTCAAAATCTGCAATTACTTAAAATAACTGTGTGTATTGTGCTTTTCTTACTTATGTATGTATGTATGTATGTATATCCATTCTGTATAATACCCAGCCCGAGCCAAAAATAAACTTTTCATTTCCTATTTCATTTGTATTGTTATTGTTGTTATTTTGTATATTCTTTCAATAATGGATGGAAAAATAAGGGGATTTTCTTTATTTATTTACAAAAAAATAAATTTTTTTGGCGCTTTATTTTGATTGAGGAAAAGATTTCATTTGTAATACGCTGTGTACTTATTAAAATGAAAAAAAAATAAAAAGGAACAAAGTATAATCCCAAAATAGGAAAATAAAATAAGTAAATACCAGAATTATTTTCTTCCTTATTTTCATTAATCTAATTATACGTATTATGATTATTATTATTATTCGTAGAAGAAAATACGGGGGTGACGGATCCTGGCGAGAATGAAACATTTTCTTAATCTATAAACTTTCGATGCTATTAACAAAGCGCACGATATATAATGGCCGGATTTTGGTTTCCTTTAGTATACATGGAAGTCACATCATAAACTGACACAAACATTTTTTCCAATTTATTTCTTCCTTTTTTATCCTCCGTCGGTCGGTTGTTGGCTGGTGTTGGGGGGAGGGCGAGGATTACACATATATATATAATAAATTGTCGGAGAACATAAAACTTGGGGCATAATGAGTATAGTCGTGTTATATATGAATGAATGTTATACCTGTATAATCCTGTTATGTAATTTGTGTGTGTGTTGACAGAAGATTTAGTTTTATGTGTGCGGTTTATACCTAAGAGTTTAAGGTAACAAATATAATTTAAGAAATGATTTATACTCGTTTATATTTTGGGGGGATACCAGATGTTCTTTTAGTGGCCATTCCAAATGTGTTTGTTTATATTTAGTTATGATGAATTTGGATGCTGAATTAACCATACCTGTAATAAAAAAATACAAATAAAATTATTAGCCTGACACTTAGCTATAAATTTGGAAATTTTATAAAATATGATAGATTTAAAATAATCCCGTGAAATTTAGAATTTAGGTTTTATAAAATTTTAAAATTTCCTAAAACCAATGAATAATAATAATAATAACAGTGTTAAAGGCCATTACTGGCCCCTTACTGAATCAACAATCTGGCTCCAACGGTTTCGATCCTGAGCTTGGTCTTCATACTGTCTTAGACAATCTGAAGAGGCCAAGTCGTTCTCTACATCGTGGAGCCATCGTCGCCTGCAACGACCTCTGCGCCTACCATATGGTGGCTCTCCTTTCAGAGATCGCTGCACAATTCGTTCCGGATCAGCACGCAGAACGTGACCGAGCCAGCGTACTCGCTGAGATCTAACTTCATGTACAATATCGGGGATCTTCATCAGATCTCTGATCTCGAAATTGTACAGAGCTCGGTATGTACCATCTATTTCGCGTTTAGGGCCGTAAATCACACGCATGATTCTTCTCTCAAATGTAAGGAGCCATCTCTCGCACTCATCCGTCAGCGCCCAACTTTCACATCCAAACATAACAACGGGCCTGATCAACGCTTTGTAAAGCTTCAGCCTCACGGCACTTGATAAGTGTTTAGATTTTAGCAGTGGCCTTAGAGGATACAAAGAACGACTGCCAGCTGCAAAACCAATGAAACAAGAATTTAATCTTAAATTCATAAAGAATCAAAAAATTCAAATCAATAAAACTTAAAATTTCAACATTTCAAATAGAACCCAATTTCAGAATTAAATAAAATTTAGAATTTGACACAATTTAAAAATTTAAAAAATTTTACAATAATTTTCATCTAACCGAGCAGTGTGAGAATTAAAAACCATTCTGAGGATAGAAAAACATACGTTATAAAAATCACTGAAATCTTCCAAAATTAAAAAATTATAATTTGATCATTTATATCAGAATTTGGAATATTTTGACGTGAATACGTCTATAAATTTGCTTTCATAGAGGGAGGCAATTCAGAAAACGGCGATGATAACAAAATCCGGGGATTTTCTACATTCAAAATATAATTACACCACTCGATAGCTAAAGGATCAAAGAATTCTTTACGTTGAGTGAAGACTGTGATGCATCGCTTGCGGTGGAGGGAGAATACTCTATAAAATATTTCTGATTATGTTCCTGATCAGGATTGTTTTATACTTATCACTGCTATTTAAACACAACTCTAGGTCGTGCACTCAGAAGTCATCCCCACTGATTCCATCATCAACCGTTCATATCGTAGCACAGAAAAATTACAACTATACATCATTAGCGGCAGTATCATCATCATCCAGTCGCATAGCCGATGAAGTCGCCATATATCGCAACATTAGCAGCTTCACTAATTGTAACAGAGTTAACATTTACATTTCCGAGATGAATTTGCAGATCGCAGAGACCCAAGGGTTGGTGATGTCTTTCTAGTAAACGTAACAATCAATGGCATCTTCAAATTCATACTCGGGTGTGTGTACATCCCATCCGGGCACAGTGTATTCTAATAACATCACTAATATTATACCAGGATATCACCCGGATCTTAAGAATATACCAGAATATCACTACATCAATCATGATGGTGGGATACTTTAATATTAATGTCTCGCAAAACCGCTCGTTGGCCGATTTCATGCTCAGCGAGTTTAATTTGTCCTACATCGAAACTTCTTCAACAACACTAGGTAATACATGTATTGATTTAACGTTTACCTGAACTCTCGTCCCGACGAACGTTAATACAATTCATGATAAGTGAGTTCAATTTTTCTTCTAACGTTCGCCAGAAATCTCGATGTATCGTATCCACATTTTTAAGACTTGACTAAATTTTAGAGTTAAGCTTAAAATTGTCATATTTAGACGAGTTGTTCTCGCGCATTAATCCATCCACACTTCAAATATTAGAATTTACCAAATTTTAAAAATTTAGTTAAATCTAAATAATTATGAACGAATATCTTCAAATTGCTAAGTTTATTTGGATGGACAGATGGCATTTCGAAAGTAGATTCAATTTTAAAATTAATTTATCGGAACATGATAGAATACCAAAAATTCAGAATTTTAAATATTTCGTAAACCCAGAATTTAGTAAATTTAGAAGTTCAATAAAGCTGTAGAATGCGATGAAATTCCGTTTTATAAAATTTCGTAATGAAACTTTACACAAAATTAGGTTGAATTTTACATTTTAACTCGATAGGATGGCATGAATTTCCAATTACAGAACATAAAGGTTAAATACCAGAAATTTTAGATGATATGTAAAATTTTACATAATGCCAAAAATTTAAGTGGACAGTGAAAGAATATTAGCAACATATTACTGCTTGGATTTTGCCAACCCATCGAGATAAATATTTTCAATACAGGAACTATTTCATTTACTAAAAATTTTTGAAAATCATCAAGAATGTAACTTGAGAACAAATTCGTTTTATTTTAAATGTTTTTTTGAAATTTAAAGAGTTTTTGCAAAATTTTACGAATTTTGAAGAAGATCTGAAGTTCTAAAAAATTCCTCGAAAATATAGAGGACAGATCAAATTTTTTGTAAAACTCATCGAATTTTAGATTGTTAATGGACTACTCACATTTGTATACCAGAATTAAAAATCCACCGCACATGCAATTTGTGGCATAATCATTTTTATTCAACAAAGCAAGATTTCTCAAATTTCGAACTATTGTACCGAGAATTTTCGAAATTTTATATATTTTGTAATAAGTTCTAAATAATAATTCTAATGGTTTACCCCTAATTTAGAAGGGCTTGCCAGTTTGCTTAGAACAGTTTTGCGAATTTCTTAAATGTACATAAAAATTTTAAAATTCTCATTACAGAAATTAGAATATTTCTGGAATTTTAAACGAATTTTAAATAATAATTGTTGATTTTAGAAGAATTCGTGAATTTAGATGTATCGTCATCCGGCAAAGTCTACAAATTGAACAAAAGCTTATTTACAATCTATAACCAATTTTTTAAGTCTCTCATTTTGAAAGGCTCGTTAATTTGAATTTTAAATAAACTCATCGAATGTAAGAATGTTCGTTGGAATTTCATAATTTCCAGAGTAGAAAATCTCAAACGATGTATTTTAGATGAATTTCAAGGTTATTCAAATTTTGAAAATTTGTACCGAAATATAGAAGATCCACCAATACATCAAACAATTTGAAAAAAATCATCGGTCTTCTCGAATTTTGAAAGATTCATCGATTTTTTCAGAATTATTTGAAATTATTTTTCGAAGATTTAAAATAATAATTCTCATGAGATAAGATATATTTAGAACGATTTACCAATGTTTTCAAAATTTTCTAGAATTTGTTTGTTAATTTTTTTGAAAATTCATCAAAAGTTACAAGAATCCTAGCAAAAGATAGAGCAAAATACCTCGGACTACTTTTGGACAGCAAGCTAAGCTGGAAACCAAACATCGTAGAGAGAGTAAAGAAAGCTACTATAGCGCTCTACTCCTGCAAAAATGCCATTGGAAAAAGATGGGGTATGGAGCCCCACATAGTACACTGGCTCTACGTCTCAGTGGTCAAACCTATACTGCTGTATGGGGTTGTCGTCTGGTGGCCAGCGTTAAAAGTTATGGCCAACCTGAAACTATTGATGAAAGTTCAAAGAACGGCCTGCTTGTGTATAAGTGGGGCTCTCAGGAGCACACCTACTCAAGCTCTGGAGATTCTCTTTCATCTTACTCCATTGGATATTGCGGCCGAGCAGCTTGCATCTTGCACAGCCATTCGGCTCAAATCCATATCTATGTGGACCTGTAATAATGCAGGGCACTCATCTATCCTATGCAACAGGGGTATTCCGGAAGCTACCGACTACGCTATCCCTTTGCCATCTGTTGAGATTAAATTCCAAACTGAGTTTCCCACCAGAGAGGACTGGGTGAACGAAACGGTTATGGACAATGAGGCCTTAAGCTTCTTCACGGATGGCTCAAAAAGGGATGGAGGGGTTGGCTGCGGGGTATTCTGTGAGGCACTAGGGGTTAACCTCTCTTTTCGTCTTCCCGACTTTTGCAGCGTTTTTCAAGCTGAACTGACCGCGATAATGGAAGTCATGGACTGGTTGAAGTATAATGTAATATCTACGAGGGATATTCGCATTTTTACGGACAGCCTGGCTGCTATTAAAACGCTACAATCATACTCCCTGACGTCGAAGGTAGCCCAGAACTGTCTGGCATCTTTAAATGAGATGGCTGATCAGTTCAACATCCGCTTGACGTGGGTGCCAGGGCATTTCAATATCGCAGGGAATGAAATGGCAGATGAGTTGGCCCGCAAGGGTACAGCACGCCTAATAATCCAAAGCAGGCGGGATATACAGATACCGCTTGCTTCATGTAAACTGCTGCTTCAAGAAGAAGCCATAAAAGAAACGAACGTCAGATGGTCTAAAGCCAGTTCGTGTGTAACAACCAGGCAGATCTGGCCTGGACTTGACCGGTCCAGATCAGGCCAACTGATATCGCTTCGACGGCAACATATTGGTATGGTCGTGGGAGCTATAACGGGACATTGTCTCATTGGGATACATGCGAGCAGACTGGGTGTCCCAGCCCACGATTTCTGCCGCAGCTGTGGTGATGAGGAGGAGGAGGAAAATGTGCTCCATCTGCTCTGCACCTGCCCTAGTCTAGCGTACAGCAGAACAAAATTTATGGGAACTTCCCCCTTGAACGACCTCTCGGATCTTAGTAAAATCGAGATCCGGGACTTTAAACGCTTCTTGGTAAGCTCAGGATGGTTTAGCGAGTGAAGAGGAGGAAACTCGAATGTGGTACAGCTACGGACCAATTTTGTGTCTATGCTAGTCCTTTAGGACAGCCACCCTTACCTAACCTAACCTAACCTACAAGAATCCTGAAATATAGAAATATTCATGCCTATTCTGTAATGCGATTCCACTGGAAAAAATTTCCAACGCGATGGAATTTTAACTATACGAATTACAATTCAAATTTGATTATTTTTGTAGAAGTATTGATCCCCAGGGCTCACGAGACAGTTAAAAATGGTTTATTTTGGCGACGAACGAGATTACCAGTTGCCAATTATAGACGGTTAATTGCTCATAATGTTTAGTTTGTTAACCGTGATCATGATTTTGATCTTTTGAGTTAATGAATATGGGTTGTTTTCTGAAGTCGCTTCTATAATTTTGACCGCGATAGATGGATTAGTTAAGGTTATAATGGCAGTTCAAATTAGGCAGCCCTACACCCAAACTAGCCATACCAATTTTTTTATTCGGCACCTTCTCAATGAAATAATTAATCATTTCAATTGTTGACGAACAATTAGATGTTCCTGACGTCCATCCTACTAAAGCCTGTCATGTCATTTAAAAAAGGTACCTCTAGAAATTTTAATATGTTTTGAGCCAGGTGAGGATAGGTTCAAGGAAGATCGAGAACTGCCTCTTTATCCTTCTCTTCTACGTAGCTGCGGTAATAGTCATATGAAGTGATCACAACAAAGTTTACTCGCATGCCTCTTTATGCGGCGCAGTGCCCTGTAATAACTACGATAACTATCCTCTGTCCATTACATTACGAATATCACTGACAGATAGTTTATACAACATTTAAAAAAAATTCTCCTGCTGAACCAAGGATCGTAGGTTTAACTTCGACTTTAACTTTTTTCGACCATAACTTCGAGTTTGGTTGACTTTCAAATCGACTTTGATTTGCCACAGAAACGCCGTTGAGTTAAACTTAATTTCAAGTTTGATATTGGTTTCGACCTTGACATCGAGTTCATAGTTAATATTGATTAAAGTTCAATTTTGATTTTAACTTAAATTCCGTTTTTGATTTCGAATGTGAATTCGGCCTTGATATTGGTTTTACCGTTAAAATCGACTTAACTTTGAATTTGACTTTGTTTTAGACTTTACTTTCGACTTTGATTTCGGTTTTAATTTAACATGCGTTGCCCCGTTGACATCGATTAACTTCAATTTTGACTACGATTTCGAAACCAAATGCGACTTAGACTTCGACCTTGGCATCGAGTAAACTTTGATTTTGACTTTAACTTCGATTTCGTAATTGATTTCGATTTTGAATTCAGTCTTTTGACTTCTACTTTGATTTGACACCAGTTTTGCCGTTAACATCGACTTAACTTTCATTTTGATATTTTACTTTGATACGACTAACAAATCGACTTTCAAATCGACTTTGATTTTAACATAAATTCCGTATTTAATTTCGACCTTGACATCGGTTTTACCGTTGACATCGACTTATTTTCGAACTTTAATTCGATTTCTTCTTTGATTTCGAATTTGTATTCGACCTTGACTTTGGCTTTGACTTGAAATTCGGTTCAACGTTGGCATCGACTTAACTTCGAATTTGGTTTCGATTTCATCTTTAGTTTCGACTTTTACATCGAGTTCATTGTTGAATTAATTTCGATTTCGATTTCTAATTTGCTTTTGGCTTTGAATTCTACATTGACATCGATTCCACAGTCATAGGGTAAGCTTCGATTTTAACTTTTAATTCTACTTTAATTTCACCGTCTTCGAATTGATACCAGTTTTGACGATAAACTTGACTTACCGATCCTTGATACTGCAAGGGATTTTTTATTTTTATTTCAATTTCGTTCTACGAGTAACATAGTAAAATACCCCTATCCTAAGTCACTTATCTTCCAGATGTAGGGAAGCTTTTATATTTTTTAGGAATATATATATATATATATATATATATATATATATATATATATATATATATATATATATATATATATATATATATATATATATATATATATATATATATATATATATATATATATATATATATATATATATATATATAGCCCCCAGATACCTCAAACCACCAGTAGGTACTTGGATACAATCTTTGGTTCTGCAGGAGATTTTTTGTAAAATTCATAAAGTAGCAAACACTTTTAATATTAAGACAGCTTTAAATAATTTACCGGTTTCTCCGAATTTTATAAATTATCCGAACTAATACATTTAAATTTATTTAGGTGAAGAACAACATACCGCTTTTATGCTGTTAAAGCTTAAATGCTGTTTGTGTATTTTGAGAACAAATTTTGAACAAACTTCCCGTGATTTTTTGATGCAGTTGGTCGTCAATCCACGGTTGGTTAACGATGTGAACATAGCAAATCGTCGCTTAAAATCAAATTTGACGGAACCAAAAGATGGATTCGTTTCGAATCAAAGCGAACCCAATTTTTGTTATGTTACTGCACATATTAGTACATACATTTATCACCTGTCTTCGCGACTTACATTTATCGTTTAGAAAATTTATGGGATGTCAGAAATGTTTCATTATGTTTTCCTGCACAAATATATCTTCCACGATATTTTATGTTTTTTTGGTAAACAAAACAATAAACAATGCAGGTACAAGAGAGGTTAACAAAACGAAATCAATTTCCCATTTTTTGTCTAAATACAAGAAAATTGATGGGAGATTATTAATCAGTTTGGAATTCGGTCGACTGATATATGATCACGAATATTTATTGCGCAAACTATATATAATACTCTGAATTAGCGCAATAAGTCATTGTCATTCGACTTAAACCAAAAAAAAAAATTTTTTTTTAAATCAAACATACATATTATGTTCTCGTACATGAGAGGAGACGCGGCAAGATGGATTAAACTATATTCATGACTCGTATTATTGGTACACAAATAAAATTTGTATCTAGAGAATAAGATTAGAAAATTAGTATTTATACAAGAATGTTTAGAGAAATTCTCAGATTACCAAATACTATATTCAAAGGTCGTGTTGTATATACATATAATTCTCAAATTACAAAAACTATTCAGATAACATTTATCTTGTGTTTACAGCATATCGCGGGGGTGATATAATCGTATATATATATGTGATGCATATGTACATATGGAGTGCTGGATGACATAATTTGTGGACACGCACACACCCTTTCTCATATATACACATACCACACATATATACACACACACACACACAAAAAAAATCTTTCCCATTTTCTCATGATTTCGAGACTCAAGTCAAAGAGTATCGCGTACATGTGTTCCCAATTTTATGTTTTTTATTTTTTAAACAGATTTTAATTTTTTAAATTATATTCTTGTTGACAGAAGAGAGCATATCTTAAACGATTTTATAATATTTTGTTTTTGTACTTAGTTCGGAGGATTAATGTGGAATATGAAATGTACTGTGTGTGTGTACTATGGGTTTGTGTTAAATTTTTTGTTAAATTTCCTTTTCAAAAATCTTAAAGAGAAATGTGTGTGTGCCTGTGTGTGTGACAGACGAAATAAATGAATATATAATCGTAAGAATATGTAAGATTTTTTTTTTGTTTTGTTCGTTTGTTAAAGTTATAAATTAGCATTAAATATTTCTCTTTTGTTATGTTGTCTGACTTAAGTCGTTTATATATACATAAGTATGCATTTAACAACAAAAAAAATAATTTTTGTCTTATATATGGATTATATTGTTATATTTTGTAATAAAATGATGTGATCTTATTAAAGTACATTTTAAGAATATATACGTATATGTACATATGGATGTAAGATCGCACGCGTTGTCTTTGTTGTTAAAAAAATACAAAAACCGATTTATTTGCATATTTCATAATATTTTGTGTATATATAAAGAGCTAGTTTTAGGCAAGGCCTAATTATAATAAATTAACTGTATTATTGCATGACAAGTTCGGTATATGCACTCTATTTATCTACTAAATTAACCATATTATGTATGCAAAATGTGTGTATATATTTATTTTATCAACAAGTCGGATGTTTGCATTAAAAATAATAAGCAAATGAGTATCCATATGCGTGCTTGCGTTTATCCATAATATAGTCTGTTGAAATTTATAGATCGCGTACACTCGCGCGTATATTCATTAATATAAACAAATCTCTCGAAAATGATTCTTAAAATACAATAAAACATGATATAAAAAAGAAGAAGAATTTCGATTAAAATTAATTAAGACAAACAATAAGAATATAGCTACGTACTTTGATTTTGTTTCAATCGTATATAAATTTAATTGCTCTACACGATTATGTAAGTGTTTCGTTTGAAAATGACCGATTTGACCTATATGTAGCCAATACTTTTGCACATGGTTACTATTATTGTTTAATAGCTAATATAAATATTATATAAAGTTATGTAAACGGTGGCACGCATAATATTGTTTAGAATTATTATTTTGGATCATCCAAAGAATTGGAACGTTCGAGTAATTAAATTTTTTCGCCGCAATAAATAGTTTACCATGTCGACGGATCATTTACAAATGTATGTAGATTTTTTTGTTTGTATATAATGCTCGCAGCGGATGACAAACTAGATTTGGAGACTCAGCTTTTTATAATTAAAATAAAATTTGGTCAGTTTCCAGAAAACTATAATCAGGGTTATCTTCTAGAATACATTTCTGATTAAACGAAATATAGTTTAAATGTTGACCACATATGGTGTTTTTGTTGTTATTCGTGCCTATTCTGGAAATCGTTTTCACTAGGAAAAAAAGTCCATTGGATAATTTGATATTCTGTTTCTCGTTTCGTTGGAAAAATTCCAACGAAAACGGGGTTTTAACTCTGAATTTTTTTGAAAATTCATATTTTTTGAAAAACATAAGGCTTTGTTTAACAATATACAACAGTTATTGCATAAATAGGAAAATAAAATTAAAAATTAAAAATATTTCCATATAGCGCAAAACCCATTTTAACAGTCGTGATTGCCGGCTAGTAAAGTGAATTTAAAAAAATTGCAGGAACAATAATAATCGATCGCCAGCGCTCATCAGAAGGTTAAACATGATCAATAAAAATTTGCCGCCAAACGATGTTGCCAATAGACAGTTATTTGCTCATAGTGAATTAATTAGCCGTGATCGCACGACTTTCTGAATTATTGTTATTTTATTATTATTTCAATTTTTCCAAAAAATACTGTTCACCCAACCACCTTTCAGTTTAAGTGAACAACCCAAAAATTAAATAAAAGAATACGTTCTTTTCAGCCCGTTTCATAACTATATCGCCCTTTGGTCTTACGAAGTTCGTTCAATTAAGCATCAAAATATTCACTTCGCTCAGCACATTAAAATTAATTCAGGATTTTCATAATTTACCATGTTTCATAAAACTATAAGAGTTCAGTTCATTAACCGTCTGCGGTTCATTCTGAGAATGGTATATAAAATCCCCCTACCGTTTCGGAATGTTTTCTTAAAATAGCGGAATGACTCCACACTTAGCCATTCGGACTTTGTAAAATGATCTGGCAACCATCTAGAGACACATTTGGATTCAAATTTAATGTTTCTCGTTAGTTTTTTTTTAAATTTTGCTGTTAACACTTTATTCTTGCTAATACTTATTTGTGACCTCCGATTTCGAGCATATGAACCTAAAAAATCGATAAAAACTTTTTGGAATGGGCGATGTACCTTATAACATTTTCCCATCTCTGGTTGAGTGATAAAGTTTATAGCTTTAACCTTTTTACAAGTTTCGCAATTTTAGATTTAAATTCTAACATCACGAGCCATTTTAGTCCATTAAATTGCCGTTGTAGAAGCTCAAGAGTTTTACTTGTCTTAAATGTGCACCGGTTGGTGAGTTATGTGCTGGTTTCAATAACGATGTAACCAAAGAATCAAGTACTACAAGTCTACATGCTGAAAGATCAGTCATAGAACTATTATCGGTATCGATCAGTATATATGCGGATAAATCGTCAGGAACTACGTTTTGCAAGCCTTTGCGATACTCAAAGTATATCTCCCCACATTAGGTCTAATTTTTTAGACGCTTAGGACCGCAGCTAAACACTCAAGCTCACTTACAATATATACTTCCGTTGTGCAGAATTAAGCTTATGACTGTAATAGGCTATATAGGATGTTCATCTCCTTCGTCCAATTTTTGAAACAAGACGCTTCCGATTCCATTTGAACTGGCGTCACACTGAATGAAAAACGGACGTTTGAAATTGGGGTTTCCTGAAAACAGGAGCAGAAATTAAGGCTGTTTTGATTTTATCGAACGCGTCATTAGCCAAATCATTCCAAACCAGCTTTTGATTTTTTCTCATCAAATCGGGCAAAAGAGCTGTGATGGCTGCGATACAGTATAAATCGTTGGTACCTAGCCTGTACTCTGTCTGGGTCAATCGCTAATTACATTACCAAGGAATTTTCCAAGTTAATGGTAAGGCTACCTAATTTTAATAGTCGAGCCACCTCAGACAATAAGGCAAAATGTTCTTCAAGATAGGCGAAAACTACGAGCAAATCACCAAAATAAACAAAGACCTAGTCATGCAAATGGTATGGAACCACCTTGTGCATCAGCCTACATAATGTCCGGAAGTGATAAAGGAGGCAGCTCGAAACGGTGAACGCAGTTATTGCGCGCGATGCCAACCAAGGGTGATTTGCCTAAACTTGGTCTGATCTAATCGACTTAGCAATGCCCCAATCAGTAGGAACAGATATGCGTCTTTAATTGTCAGCTCATTAACCTTCCGGGCGTCGAGAAATATCCTCGCCTTACCACTGTCTTTCTTACGAGCAACAGGAAGTGGTATAAGAATCATTAACTCAGAGTTTCCTACACCACCCCCAACTCCAACATTTTTTCCAACTCCTCACATAATTCAACTTGGATAGCTGGAGATACTTGACAATAGCGCTATTTAACAGGTTTTGCACTATTAACGTCAATCACTTGCGTAACTAAACATGTCGGACCTAGACCAATTTTAGTCGAGCAAGGAAAAGTGTTTAAATTTGGGTTTCTGGAGACAACTGATGTTGCTTATTAACCGCTTGATCGGGCTTATCCATATCTATGGAATCTATCACAGCTGGAACTGATAGATAGATCCCAACCCAAACAGATTCCACAAATCTATTCCCAGGTAGAGTGGTTGTATCAACCCTGGTGCAATATTGAGACGAATCTTTTCCCATGGCACAGACGCGCAGACCCTTAGTTTTACCCTTGTATGGCACTGGTACCGCGGCATGTCCAATAATTCTTTGCTTTTCACCACTTGCAGTGAAAATATTGAACTTTAATACCAGTTCGTTCCAAAAACGTTATACATATATGGTGTATCAGACATTAGCACATTAGCATATGGGCGTTCCTTATGGACAGTGTTTTGTAAAATGGAGTCATAAATCATATTCTTTAGGGTTCGACTTAAAATTTCTATTTGGTAACTTTGAAACTGGCGTTATTGGAATGGTTTGTGTTCGCTTACAAATTAATGGGGATATATGGTGTTACTAATGTAGACTTTTGGCGTGGACTTTGTGAATTCACTGCTGCTCGATTAACAATTTTTCTGGTCAAGTCCGGGCATGTATTCGAAGCTGCTTCCTCGGTTTGTGTTCTTGTTGCTACTGGTTTTTGGGAATGCTGAGCACCTGCTGTTCTCATTTCCCGATTCTAGTTTTCCGGCTTCGAATCGTTACAGACCTGACAGTTTGGTTTAATCAGGTTAGGTGCATCACATCCGAAACAACGTTTAAATATATTTGGATTTCTCCAAATATTATTACTTCTAAGTGGAATAGCGACACGGGCATGAAGAATCGAATACGAAGAATTGTTATTACTTTGTTCCCATGGCACACACTTCATTATGGTATTCATCTTTAGGGTGGTCAAAAAAAGAATTTCCGGAGGCATTTTGATTTTCTGGCTTAATTGAAATATTGGTATTGATCAATATTGGTGGATAACATGAAGATCTAGGATTTTAATATTCAATTGTTGTGGTGTCAGTTTTGTGGACATCAAATCCTTTATAGGCTATATAGTTGAGTATCCAATTTTTTTAAATAACTTAATTAAAAAATTAGGATTAATTAATGCCACGGAGGCTTGACTACGAAGTTCGCCTAATAAAAAATATAAATGTTCACTTCCATCAGTAAATTAAAAAAATATCAGGATTTTCAAAATTTATCTTTTTTCAAAAACCTTGTGACATACTCACCACTTTTATGAGCAATTCTTTGTTTTTAGCGAACGCTTAAGTCCAGTTGGGCATGGAGTAAAATTCATTTGTGCCAGTTCATTGTCTAAGTTCAACCAACCATCTGGAATTGTCGGTTACTCCCATAAGTTATTCTAATTAGTATCAACGATGTTTATCGATTATTCCACATACCCAAATTATGTTCGGCAACTTGTGTGGATTGAAGCGTTGTCCTATTAGAAAGCCCAGTTTTTATCTCAATGAAGTTTCAGAACTCGTATAACTTAATCTGTAAGGACACCAATATGGTCCCTAACTGTCTATCCTGGTGAATAGAAAGACTAACGAAAAAGTACCCGACGAAAAGAATCAATATAGACCATTATAGACTTTCAACACAAACATTTTGTTTTGATACGTATACATTTGACTTTAAATGACTTTTCAGCCGCTTGTATAGTAAGGCTTTTGAATTGCTAGAAAACTTAACTAGTCTTCGTTCCTCTCGTAATGCCATCTCTTTTTAGCTTCCAGTTTTATTTGTACCTAGGCTTGTAACCTTTTGAAAAAGCCAGAGGAGGAGAATACAATAAATATTTTTCATTTTTCAATTAATTTAATTATGGAGCTTTTCAGCACTAGAATGCATTTAAATGCATTTTGGAATGTTAGAGCTTTTTAAGATTTTTAAATAAATTCAAATAACTAGTCGATCAAACCAATAATTTATAAATATTTTTGGAAACATAATTTATTTTCCTGGTGGAGGATATTTTTGTCCTCGTGGAGGATGGAGGCAATTTCTTATGAAACGAGGACTGTCCTCCCTCCACAAAGGTGGACGAGTGGCAAGTCTATTTGTACCATATGTTGGCTGATTTCTGATAAAATTGGCTAAGATCGCATGATCACGATAGAGGATGGAGGCAATTTCTTACGAAACGAGGACTGCCCTCCCTCCACAAAGGAGGACGAGTGGCAAGTCTATTTGTACCATATGTTGGCTGATTTCAGATAAAATTGGCTAAGATCGCATGATCACGATCAAATTTCCTACCGATTTCTCAAACAGCCAATCGTCATTTTAATTTTATTTTATCTGACACTATCCGACAGACTATAAAACTAAAACGACCAGATTTGTATTAATTTATTAGACTTATAATTGTGGAAAACAAACCAAAATTCTACTTTGGTGATATGCGGTTATGAAACATAGTAAAGTTTGAAAAGTCTGAATTATTTTTAAAGCACTGATCGAAGTGTTTTGATCAATAAAACTTACAGTTTTTGTTCATATAATTACAAACCCCAAAATTGGACGATTCGCCCGGTTGGAGGTAAATTGACACCACCACTAATTTAACATGAAAGCTTTTTATTATTTGTATTGACACTATTCACAAACTCGCGTGTGCACCCATTAATCATTAATCATTTTTTTTAGTTTAGTATTCAAATTAATCATAAAACGCAAAATCTGGAAATGAAATTCAACAGACAAACATGTTTTTTGTGCCTGTTATTAATGAAAATCTGAAAATCAGAGATAATCCGCGTATATAAAAGGAAAAGTTTTAATTATTACAACAACAACAAATACAAAAAAGTTCGCTTTTGAAAACTTTTCACTTTCCATTATGAATAAAAATATTTTTGTTCATAATGATGCTGGTGGTTGGTATGTGTGTTGTATGTTTGTACATAGAAAAAAAAATTTCATTCATTTCTCATCGTCGGGATTGCTTTTTTTTTTTTTTTGGTGTGTTCGACTTCATTCAACCAAAATTTAAAATCACTAAAAATTTGACAGGCAAAAAACAAAACAAAAACCAAAAACCTTAAAAGTTGAATAATTAAAATTTTACTAATTAATTAGCTCGAACACAATTTCATGAAAATCTATTTTGAAATTGGTGCGTCCATTTTTCCGACAGAGAGAGTGGTTAGAGGTTATGAAATGAATACGAAATTTAACCCATCCAACCAAATGAGCATTTATTAGTGTATAATAGAGTAAAGTAATAAATATTATTTTAAGATGAAACCAACACAACAACATCAACACGAAAAGTTTTTATTTTTTATTTTTTAGAAAAGGAAATTCTTGAAAAATACAAAAAATTAAATTTCAAATTAAAATCAAAATCAGACACAACAACACATACATACATATATAGAAACAGAAACGTAAATGAAAACATGAAGAAAATGGAATAATTTTTCCACTACATAAATTTTAAATGGAAATTATTTTTGTACTTTTCATTTTCTCGTTTTCGGCTATACATAAGTAAATTAAAATTCTTGGAATGTTAGGCCTTTCTATATACAAATACTATTCGGTATTGCTTTAACTTAAAATCTAAATTGCTAATTTATGGCTGAGTTGAAATTGTTTCACAGAATGGAAAGTGATTTTTCAGTATTAGAATACTATTTGAAGCGTATAATCAAGCAAATAATTATGGCTATGTAGCGGTACGGGCATGCTAATCCAGGACTCAATGCCACGAGTCTGTTTGTGAGATTTCTTGATTAAACGGTGAATTCAAGACCAGTTTAGTGAGCATGTAAGGTCGATCATGACCTTACTTATTTAGTAAGTTCCTAAACTCGTAACTTCTCAAATTTCTAACACCATTATTATGATTTGGAGCCTACGAGGATGCGGCCCTCAATGCCACAAAGCCCCATGGTGTAAACCTAGGATTCTATGCCAATTCGCAAACGCGCAATACTGCCTTCACAAACTGAACACGTTTAGACCAATGCAAAGAGGACAAATGATCTAAATTTAAAGACCTAAAATTGAATAGGCAGTCATCATCTTCCTCAAGGCAGTCATGATTTTAAAAACGGCCCGTAAGAATCGCCACTAAGATTCTTAACTGGTAAGATAAAGTTTACTAAGTTGACCTCAAATTGGGCTCCTCATTGAAGTACTTCACTTTACGACTGCTAACAGTCTCAAGCCACTGAAACCTTAGGTCTTTCAAAATGTAGTCCTTTATAGCTAGTTAATTGGGAATCACCTTTGGCTAAACAATCCACGATCTCATTGCCTACGATGTCACAATGAGCCGGTACCCACATGACCGTAACTTTATTGTTAGAACAAAAAATGTACATAAAATGCATTCCTTGACGAGTTTGGAAACAGTCAAGGGATTTTTTAAAGTGTTAAGTACAGCTATACTATCTGTACACAGTAGAATACTTTTATTTTTAACAGCAAAATTGAAAGCCTCAATAACACTACGTGTCAGAACTATTAGTTCCACTTGAAAAACAGAACAATGCGAACCGAGACTACCAAAAAATCTCAGATCGGTCCTAGGACAAAGTAGATTCCCAAGCATGCACTGAGGTTAGAAGTTAAAACGAGAGCCATCAGAAAAATGGACTCATCTAATTTATTGAGAAAATCCTGCGAACTTCACAAATCTCTCGAAGGATAAGCCACCGAGAAAAAAAATGAGAAATGGAGTTCGGGTAGTAGTCTGTCATTAACCATATCGATCTCTGGTAAACATGAAGAATGATTTTTAAAAATTTGTCTAATTCCCACGATAGAACCGAAAATATTCCATGCCCCAATGCACCGCAGGCGATATGCTGCAGAACAGGCTGTGCCTAAAATAAAGGTAAAACTGAAGCAAGGAAAGAATGGATTCAATAGCAAGAAGTAGAGTCGAGGACATAGCCCTAGTTATGGCTCTGCAAGCAAGATTTTGTAGACCATTAAACTTGGCTACAGAAGCATTTTGGTTAGAAGAGAGTTAACAAAAGTGTATAGGCTCGCATCCATAGTATTGAGAATTTCAAGCTCGGAATATCTTATATAATAAGTTAGAGAAGAATCCTTGTGGTTAATGTTCGTACTACCCCAGATCGAGTGATGAGCATTAGCATCACAGTCATTCACCAAAAAGGGTAAACTTACTCTTACACCATGTCACCAGATAGTGAGTTCCTCAGAAGAAGGAGGTGAAGAAGAGTCATACAGCAAATAAACTGAGGTGATGACTATAGTTTAGTACAGGAATTAGCGGATAGCAGAGAAAATATTGCTATTAAATGAGTTCAATCCAGAGACGGCTTTATGAAGAAGCTATGGTTCCTGGATTATGCAAATATCTGTATGCATTACAGAAAGCCACTTACTCAATGCAAATGAAGCTGACTTACTGTGCTGCATTTGATCTGTTTTATTCTAATCATGAACGACATTGTAAAGTTATGGGCAGAAAGGAGAATAAAAGTTGTGTACGGACCAGAGACAATCTTGAAAGAGATCCTCTCCAGAACGTACTGCAACAACAAACCGGAACCAGATAACCTCTCGAAGAATTTCAGGTTAACCCGGAAAACAACCAAATGGCGATTCGACTCACGTTTGTAACGGACTGCCTTTCATTCTTCAATTGAAATAGCTGGATTCATCAACTTTTGGTGGTTCTTTCATATTGGAGATTACCTCACAAAACCACTTGAAAGTTTCGTCATTAATACACCTGCAAATGAAGACACATTCCGAAAGATAGCACCCAACCATCTGTCCAAACCCTGACGATTTCGCCGAGTCAAGAACTCGTCGACTAAGTTCAAGCCAAAAAATATCCAATTTCTCTTCATCAAAAGAGATAACAGCTTTGTTCTACCGAACACAAAACTTTTTAACCGTGGATTCAGCCACGAACTCATTTGGGATTTCCGTGCGTAGTGCAAGCCGAAACAGTCTTTTTTGTAGACGCTGGCGACGACGTTTGCCCAGACATCTTGCTCCAGTGCGATGGCTGGGCTCCACTAAGAGACTATCGGCATTCGAGTTTAGGAGTAGACTTTCTTATAACACCATAATTTATTTATTAAATTTCTGCACAATTCTATTAGTGAAATCCAGTTGGAATAATTTTTAAAGTCTTTAATCGTCTAAAATCGTATTTCCAAGTTTTTGTGGAGACAGCGATTTTCTCATAGCGATTGAGATATAATTTAACAAATTTAAAAAACTTCCCGATCATAATTTATTGAGTTAATCGAATTTAGAGATTTTAAATTTTAACAAATTAATAGAATTGATTGAATTATTGGAACTTATCCGATTAAATAAATTATAATTTTGACGGTCATACAGATCTAAAATTTAATAAATTTTATGGATATACAGAAATTCACGTTTTTGAAGTATTTTATGGAATTCATTAATTTTAATTTTGAAACTAATGAAATTTATCAAATTTTAGAATTATTTTAAATTAAAAATTTAAATTTAAAAAATGTATGTACGATTGATCGAATTTATTTAATTTATCCAATTTATTGATTTACTGAATATAACAAGTTTAATTTAATTTTACCGAATTTAGTAAGTTAAGAGGTTTTACAAAAAATTGCTCACATTTATACCATACGATTTTAATAAATTCTAGAATTTATTGATTTTTTCGATTTTATTGAATTAACAGATTTCACAAAACTAATTGCATTTTGAATTTTTGTAATTTACCGTGTATATCTAAGCAAGATTTTAACTAAAGTAGAAATTAACTGTTGAATGATGTAGCGGTTGAATATGAATTGGTAAAATTTCTCAAATTTAATTAACAAAATTATAAAATTTAGAGAATTTATTGAATTTATGAATTAAAATTTGTAATATTTAATGCATTTAGAGAATTAATCGAATTTCTAGAATTAGTTTACCGGTTTCGTATTAAATATAGAATTTTTAAATTAATTAAATTTAATTTTAGAATCAATGGAACTTGTAGTACTTCATGAATTATTAAATTAATGTTTAACTAATTTTAAAAAATTATAGAATCTGTTTTCGAATTTATCTTGCTTCTGCGTCATTACTAAACAAATTATTGATTTATTGAATAACAGCAATCTGACGAAATGCTCAACAAACATCAAATGCCAAACAGTTTTGTTCAATAATGCGCTTTCAAATTTCGAAAGTATGGGATTCGACCAATAATGCCTTTACATTCTTCCGTTTTTGGAACTTAATAGTCATCAACATAGTAAGGACTTGAGTTAAAAATTATAATAAATAGAAAACTTCAAAGAACAAGCTGACGTTGTTTCTCACTTGATTGCATTTCGATTATATGGTTTAATTATGACGTTTCTATCCTGGTATTATAGAATACAGAATTCAACGAAATACTCCGTTTGCAATTGATTTGATTGAAACAATATGAATTTATGAATCAACACTTACATTTCCAAATGATCATTTTGTTTTTAAATATTAAGGTTTCAGGCATCGATTTTAAATTACACGTCAAAAATAATACATTTAAATTGTAAATCTTAATTCAGTCTATCATAGAAATCCTAATTAATAAATTTTAAAAATTTGGGTATAAAATTTAAAATTTTAACGTATTTTGCCGATATTTTAAAACTGAAACAAAATTTAGCAGTTTTTCATTTTAAATTTTATTTTTATTTATCGAATATTGATAAACTTTTGGAAAGGCATTTGAAATGAGCCGGAACCTAAAGGAATACGAATTTGATATTTAAAAAAAAAAAAAAAAATTTAATAAATTTTCAAAATTCTGAATTTATAATTAATATTCAAACTATGAATTAAAAATTTTAAATGTTGGAAATTTAGTAAGTATTTAAGTTGTTGTTTTTTTTTTGTAAGTTCGAAATTCATAATTCAATGTTTCGCCTCATTTCAAAAAGCCTTTTAAAAGTTTCTCCGAATTCGATTGATCAAAATAAAATTTAGGACGAAAAACTGTAAAATTTGGTTTTAATTTTAAAATTTCAGCAAAATACGAAGTAGATATACAAAATACTAAAAATACTAAGTACATATATTATTTTTGACGTGTAATTTAAAATTGATATCGAAATTACGATTCAGGGACTAAATGCGACATAATAATTTTCAGGAGATATTTGTTAATATTATCTCAAGTCATAACAAATTTGGCGGCCGTTTCAATCAAACCCCTGTACATATTAATTTAACTGTTTTTAATTGGCTTCGAGTAAAATTGCAAACGACGTGCTTCATTAAATTCTAATACCAAGACAAAAACGTCATAATTAAATCATGTAAGCGAAATGCAATCAAGTGTGACGAAAACGTAAACGTAAGCGAGACTTTGAGGTTTCCTAACGTTATTGGTACTACATACTTTTGAAATTTGGAAGCGGATATAGAATTATCCAACACAGCTGTTTGGCATTTAATGTTTGTCAACATTTCGTCGGATAGCTGTCATTCAATAATTTGTCTTGGTTTGATTGTTATTTAGTGAATATTACTAACTATTCCATTAATTCTAAAATTGAAAAACCGATAAATTACTTAAATTAATTAAATTCAATAAATTCGATACATTAGATAAATTCTATAAATTTGATAAAGTCTATCAATTGTATTATTTATAAAATCTATTATTTCTATAAAATCGATCAATTTTTTTATATAATATTATAAATTTTAATTCATAAATTGAAAAAATATAAATTCTATAAGTTAAATAATTTTATTAATTAAAATTGATAAATTTTACCAATTCATATTCAACCTATAAAATCGACAAATTCGATGTTTTTTTAAATTCCATAAATTTCACCAATGAATTACAGTAGAGCGTCGATTATCCGAACGTCAATTATCCGAAACGTCAATTAACCGAACAATATTGTTACAATTAAAAAAAAATCAAAGTACTCCTCATCCTCGATAACGCACCAGCTCATCCGGGAGCAGAAATATAAAATGCGGTACACGAAAATGTTGCTGTAATTTTTTTGCTGCCAAACGTAACAGCATTGCTTCAACCAATGGATCAGGGTATCAAATTAAAATTTTTTTACAAAAAGCAGGTTTTACGTTGGTGGAGTTTTCGAAAAAACTTAATTTAAAAGACTGCAGTCATATTATAGCAGATGCCTGGAACAGTTTATCACAGGATAACCTAAAATTGGTGTGGAATAAATTGTTACACAATACTGGAACAAATGAGGAAAACCAAGAAGCCAGCGAATGTATGGGCATGCTTCAGGAACTTCCCGGATTTATCGATTGTGACACCGAGGATCCACAAGTTTGGCTCGAAGACGATAACAACGATCCTGGTTTTCAAATTTTGCATGACGATGAAATTGTTGCATGTGTCCTAGACGAAAATATGATGACCTTATGATGAAGAAATGGGGACGATAACGAAGATTGTTTAAAAAAAAAACTTAGTTATAATGAACCCTTTACAGCATTGGAAACTGCCATGTGGTGGTAACTTCTTCTTCTGAAACGATTGCGAGGTTCAGCCGCACAAAAAAGACGAACTAATATTCTGATAATCGACGGTGTTGTATGTAAATGTTATAAATTCTATGGATTAGATGAATTCGTTATTCGATAAATTCTACAACATTCAATAAATTAAAAAAAATCCAAAAATCTATTAATTTAAAATTCAATAAAATTAAAATTCGTTAAATTCGTGCTTAGATAAACACGATAAATTACAAAAATTCAAAATATGCAGTTAATCCTGTGTAATCTATAGATTCAATAAAATCAAAAAATTCGAAAAATTTAAAAATTTGTTAAAATCGTATGGTATAAATGCGAGCAATTATTTTATAAAAAAATTATATAAAATTCGGCAAATTCAAGTTGATAAAATTTAGAATTTTCGAGAGTTGCGATAAAACCTATAAATTCTATGAATCCTTAAATTAAATTTGCTCAATTCTGCAAATTTTGTAAATCCCATAAAATCAATAAATCCGTTAAATTAAATAATTTTTATAAATTTAATAAATTCGATCAATCGTACATAAATTCTTTAAATTTAAGATAAAACAATTCTAAAAATATTCATAAATAAATTTCATTAGTTCCAAAATTAAAAGTAATAAATTTCATAAAATACTGCAAAATCTAAAATTTCTGTATATCCGTTAAATTTAATTAATATTCTAGATCTGTAAAACCGTTAAATTGGATAAGCTCTATAAGTTCCAATAATTCTATTAATTAAAACATATTAATTCTACAAATTCAAAATAAATATCAATATTTCAATAAATATTTTAAATTCTACAAATTCGTTCAATTCGTTAAAAATAAATTCTCTTAAATCAATTATCTCAATAAATTATGATCTAGAATTTTTTAAAACTTGTTAAAATATATCTCAATCCCTAATAAAACTAATTTTGACTATTGATAACTTGAAATTATAAATTTTGACTTATTTTACCGACATTTTAAGTTTTAATCAAAATTTTGAAATTTAAATTCTTTTTGTAAATTGTTGAATTTTGAAAATTTTTTGAAAGGCTATTTAAAAAACACAGATCAAACTTTAAATGGAACTTTAAATGAAACTAATAAATAATCAGAATTTGAAATTTTTAAAATATTTAAATATTTTCAAATGTCGAGTATTTTGAAATGTTTTATTATTTAAAAAGAAACAAAAAAAATTTAATGATTTTAAGATAAATTTTAAATGTAATTTTTACGTCTAAATTGCAAATCTAAATTAAGAATTTTAAGTCAATTCGAACTAATTAATTTTAGAAATTGGGGTATTTTAGTATTTTATTTTGAACTTATACAATATTGTGAAAATTTTGCGGAACTTGAAAATATTTGAATTCGATGAACATATATTTTAAATTATAGAAATCGTGCTTTTCCAAAAAACTTCAAAATTTTGAATTTAGAAAACGTTTTGAATTTTATTTAAATGTCGAGAATTTTTTTGTTTTCTAAATTAAAAAGTACTTTAAGTTCCGGATTGTCGAATTTCTTTTTTAAACATTAAATTTCCCTAATGTTACAATCTAAAAAATTATAATTTTCAAACTTAAGTTTCTAAAATTCTAAATTCAAACTTCGAATTTTGAAAATGTTTATCATGTTTTAACCAACATGGAATACTAAATTTACAGATTTATCAACAATAATGATTAAAATTGGTAAAACAACATTCTCCAATATATAAGCGCCACCTCCACGCGACAAAACGACATTTCATATCGAAATATCACCTCTTTAAAGCCAACCATCCAATTTAATCGCATTATTTATTTACAAACATTATTTTTTTCTTAAACACAAACAATTCCATAAATTTTTAATTTTTATTAATTGAATATTAATAATTGCAATATAGAAAGTGGTTTATTCAATATAAATTGATTGCAACAAAAAAATTCTGTCATTTAAAAATTACATTTTATATACTCGTACGTTGTGATATGCAAGATCGCAGAAGTGATATGCAAATTCCGATTTCCTAGACAAAGATAATATGTTAAGTGGATTTCGTAAATGTGTGCGATACGATTTTTATTGAGTGGTTATTTCTGTATATACAAAGGATTGTATGTAATTGGTAAAGTATCTTGTTTTCCTTGCGTTGACGTAGATTGTGTTGCAATACAGTCGTGGCCAACCATCTGACATGTATAAATTTATGTATATACGAGTATATCGAAACAACTATTAATTCATCTTGGGAATTTTTATTTAGTTTTTCTTAAAATAAAATTTGGTTTAGTTTTTTGGCAGACACTAATATATTATGTTAGCTTTGTATGTTTTTTATTATGCGGCGATGGAATTCCATTGCGCCATTGGAAAATTTTCGACTATATAGTATTCATGTTGGTATATATTTTGAAATCGTGTATCTCGATAATCTATCTTTAAACCCTTTGATCAATCACAATCCAATATAAATTTCTCTTCTTTTTATCCATTTTCTATGGTTGATATGCGGAGATAATCTTTTAACAATGCGCCTCTTATACATACGATATGAATGACCTTAATTTCCCGTAACAATTAATTATTCTTCCAAAAAAAAAAAATGTGTGCGTGCGTGTGTGTATTCATATTTATATATGTTTGAATTAATAAAATAAAAATCAATCATCTATGATCAATCACATCATACATACGTATGTATATGAAATATGTACATTTCTAAATTTCTTATCTTTCCAATCCTTTTTCCCCCGTCATAATCTTTCACTCACATCATTTACTGTACACAGAAGAAACGTACCGAACAAAAAAAGGTTGAATGAATCTCTAACAAATAAAATATATATCAGTTTCTTGAATCCATCGATCATAAATATTTTTCATGTTCGTTGTTGTATGTAAGTATGTTTGTACATAATTATGTATATATGATCCCGGTGCACACACACAAAAAGTTAATCCGTGTTAAACTATCTCGTCGTTTATAATATATACAATTAAAAATGGTTAACACATATTGACCCTTCACATCATATGGAACGCACAAGTTTATTATAGCTGCCAGTGTGCATACCGACAAAATGGGTTAATCTGTTTGATATTTGATATTTTGTGTTGGAAAATAAATTTGTTAATGCTTTAATATGTTTGTTTTTTTTTTTCATGTAATCAAAAATGCATGTTGAGCATTACTTAAACTACTTTAAAACATAAACACAACAAGTAGTAGTATTTATACAAAATTAAATTGAACCGAAGCCAAACCTTTTCAAAACCATTTGTTGGTTTGTTGCACATACAAGCATATTTTATGTGTATTCATAATTCGATGATTTATCGTAATCATTTTATTCCATTTTTTATAATTTTTTGGTATTCTTGTATATTAAGTTCATTAAACAACAATCTAATGAGCTTAATCCGTTGATATGTTTGAATTTGAATATTTACTGACAGGGCTATGAATTAAATTTTTTTTTTTTACCTTTAGACAGAATTTCCAATTCAGTTGAAGTGGAGATTAAATCCGAATAACAATGATAATAAAAAAAAAAATTAGAGCTTGACATAGTTTATATATTTTATTATATATGGATGGATGAAATCTATTTATGTAGACGTTTGAAGATGGTCTTTTATAGGTGAGAAAGACGCATGTTTTTAGAGAGATTTAATTATAGATTAGTGTCAGACTAATTTTAATAATTGGACCAACGCGTAAAACTGATGTGCTCCAATTTTTGAATTATTAAATAACTAAAATGGATGTTTTCTGGTACTACTATATATGTGGGCCATTGCCCATTTTTTAATATTTATAAACTGCAACCTGGTAAGATTAATTTTTTCAACCAACATGATGATAACACGCTTTTATATTTGAAAAAAAAATGTTAAACCAAAACAGCACATAGCATAGCTTATCAATCAAAAATAATAGATTAAAGCTTACATCAGAGAAGTATAGCTTACATTTTTTGAGGGATAAGAAAACGTTGGGATCGCAATAAATCAACTAAACTAAAAAAAACCATTTCATTAAAGCTTTTTCGAATTTTGAGCTTTAACACCAAAAATATCCAAATTATGAAGCCTATACATTTGGTAAATATTTACATTCTATTTATTTAAGGAGTTTAAAAAGCATTATCAATGCTTTTTAAAATGCTAAATATTTTAAATTTTTATAGTTTGAATTATAATTCGATTAGATGATAATTCATAAATTTTATGATATCTGAAAGTTGTCTTTAAAAGAATTGATTTAAGTTATAAAGAAATTCTGAAATATATACACCAACGAGCACCTCAGGAACATCGTGTAGCATTAATGCACTTCGATAGCTACGATTATATTATAATCTGGTTTCTCTTGTTGTGGTTTTAGGTAAATTATTAGGGACGAAGCGCTTCCCATGAACCACTACACCTACTGGCAACCGTTCAGTTCAAACTTGTGTGAACTGAATCATTTCACCATTCCATGATTTCTGTTTGGAGAGGTTATTCTGAATAGTTAGAATCTGCCCTTGGCGCTGCAATCTACACAAGATCCTTGTGCAACTTTTGTGCTCCAAGTCTAGGGTAGCACCACTACAAAAATCTACGTTGTCACGATTGGAATTCTGTGAGGCACTATTACTAGCTTAATAAGAATCAGAAGTTCCGGCATTTGTAAATTTTCCAATCAGTGACATCATTTATTGGACAAACTCAACTATTGTGCCCTATTGGCTGAATTCTTCACCGCCAACACTGAAAACCTTTGTTGCTAACAGAGATGCAAATATCCAAGATACCCTGCTGCTTTGATATGAGATGCGATTTATGGCTCTCTAGACCATCCGCAAATTCTACGAGAATCCAGAAAGTTCAAAAAATCTACGACTCTGATGGTTGTGTCCCCCAAGGACTAAAACAAAAGGATTTCATCATTCGGTCACACAACTTGAAAAGTTTATCAGTATTTTTTTATTACAGTTATCTTCACTTCCATACACTACATCCTCTTCTACTTCCTTCTGCCCATCCGTTTACCAAATTCTGCTTATTTCTTTTCACAGAAAATATCTTCATGTTGAACCACAGGCACTATTGATTGCTGTTCATGAGCTGTTTTGGCCTATCAATCGACGAAAACTGGCCATCCATGTAGTTCGATATTGTGTTCGATGTCACCGAGTCAAACCAATTTCAATTCGTCCTCAAATGGGAAATCTACCAAGCGAGCGAGTTGAAACAGCACATCTATTCCAGTGTGTTGGGATAGATTTTTGTTGGCAATTCTACATAACACAACGAATACGTGGGCGGGCACCAACCAAAACATACTTCTGCATTTTTGGAAGAATTGTGGCGACCAACTGTGCTGATGAGTTAGTTCGCGTGGTAAGCGTAAAATCTGAGACATGCGGATTTATCAACGGGCCATCACATACCTCTGGGTGTTGAACTCGATGAGAGTTGCTGTTACATTTTTTTTGCAAATGCTAAAAATAAAACCTATTCTTTGTTAACATAAATCACGAGAGCTCTATCTAATCTAAATATATAAAGTGTGCTTTGTGTGCTTCATTCTATCAAAATTTAGTCTGGCAGGTTCTATGAAATTTTACTCGAATCCTCTGTAATTGAAAAATTTCCAAAGTTTCATGCAATTACTTTTCTATTTATTTATAATTAAACAAAAAAAGATTTATTTCTTTTAAAGAAATCAATCTTTCTTTTAGTTTAAATGGAAGTGATGGTATTTTAATTTTATTATAAATCAAGAATTTATAAATCCCGAAGAAGTAATTTTTGGTCAAAAAGTCTATAAAATTGTTTTCTAATGTTTAGTAAGGTTCTGAATTTTTACGAAACTTTGATATTCTGGGAAGAAGATTTAACTAGTCCAAATTTAACATTTAAATGAATTTAATTTTAATTGCGCTTTGAAATTTGAAGACTTTCAAAGTTTGGTCAAATAGTTTCAATAGTTTTTTTAAAATCTTCTAATTTTAATTAGCAAGGTTGGATAAACATTTTGAGACAAAAATTGAAAATCGACTCTGATTTGAAGACAAATTTTTATAATCTACCAAATTATGATTCATTAAACTCTGATTTTGTAGCTTACTGAAATTATATAATTTTAAATCTTTGAATTTTTTATTCTGAACTTCCATAAAATTATAAAGTTTTGAATTTAATCGAACTAAAAAAAGTCACAGCTTTTTCGAACCCTGCAATATTAATTGGAACGTTCGAGTAGTTAAAAATTTTCTGAAAATTAATTAAAAATTAATTAATTATTAAAATTAATTAAATTAAATTAATTTAACCCACATAAAATTCATTTGTTTTTCCTAAATCATATTAAATTCCATTCCAAATTTCAAAATATTAACTCCAAAAAAACTTTTAAGGTAATCTCAAGCCTCTCCAGAATTCGTAAATAATCGGTATATTTCCAAAAATAAAAAATTTGCAAAATTGTAAGTTTAGAAATTAAAAAAATTCATAAATGTCGTAATTTGATCATAATATGAATCGAATAGTTTTCGTAATTTGTAAAATTTATTTCTATTTAAATTTAAGTTAAGTTGATTTTGAAATTTGATTTAATTTTAGATTTCAAAAATTATAGAATATAACGAAATTTATGAAATCTATGAAATGTATGAAAATTTAAAAACAAAATAAAATTTTTAAAGCTAAAAGTTCCGTTAAAAAAAGGTGATTTTCCTTTTTAATTTACGTTTTAGAGGCAATTTTCAATTTTTTATAAAATTCATTAAATCCATAACAAAAATTTGATAGAATATGGGGGGTGAAAATTTTTTTACGAATTTACAAAATTTAATGAAATTTCTAATAGAAATGATATTTTATAATTTTATTTTAATTCTAATTTCGAGAAAAAAAGTTTTTAAGTTTTGTGCATTTCTCTAAAATCTGACAAATATTTTATATTTAATTTAGGATTTTATAGGAAATTTTAAATTTCTTATAATGGAATATCAGAGTGAGCACTGTTTTACGAATTTCATTGGATTTTTAACAAAAACTAAATTTTATAATTTTATTTTATTTTCAATTATTTAAGATTTCAAAAATTATCAAATCTTCTTAATGAAACTAATTAAAGCTAAAATCGAAAACTAAAAATTTTTGAATGTCTATAAAATCTGAAAGAAAAAATGTAAATTTAGAATTTATAGAAAATATTAAATTTTGAATGTCTTTGATTTTACAAATTGATTGTCTTTGATTTTATGGAACTTCTAACAGCGCTGAAATTTAATAATTTTACTTTAGTTCCAATTACTAAAATTTCAGAATTAATAAAGCTAAAATCGAAAACTAAAAATTTTGTAATATTATATGAAAATAAAAGTATTAATTTTTTATCAAAATTTAATATTTCATAGTAAATTTTATAAAAATAAAGCGTAAATTTCAAAAAAACTCTGTGTAAAAAATTATTCCAAACTTCAGTGATTTTATTGAAATTTTATAAATTTTATAATTTTTTTTAATTTTCAATTCCTAAAATTTCAGAATTTATCAAATTTTATAAGTGAAATTATTTGAAGCTAACAGCAAAACTAAAATTTTTTGAATTTCTATAAAATATTTTAAATTCATGATTTTATAGGAAATTGTAACTTTGTTTTGTTTAAAAAAATTTTATAATATTTTTTTAGTTCTAATATTTGAGCTAAAAGCTTGATAAAAAAAAGGTTTGATGTTTTGTAAATTTCTATAAAAGGTGACAAATATGTTTTTTTTAAATTTAGGATTTTATAGGAAATTTTAAATTTTTTTATAAAATTCATCAAATTATCTAAACTTACAAAAAAATTTGATGTAATTTCAGAATGAAAATTTTCTTACGAATTTCAATGATCTTACAAAATTTAATGGAATTTATAATTGAAATGAAATTTTATAATTTTATTTAAGTTCCAATATTTCTAATTTCAGAATTATTTAAACTAAAATCGGAAACTAAAATTTTTTTGAATTTATATGACATTAAAAGTATAAATTTTGTAACTAAATTTAATATTTAACAGAAAATTAAAAAAAAAAAAATAATAATAAAGTGAAAATATCAGTAAAAAACTAATTATCAAATTTTAAAATTCTTTGAATTTCTATAAAATATTTATAAAAATTGTTTTTTTTTAAAATTCGTCATTTATCGGAAATTTTATTTTTTTTTTTAAAATCCATCATATTCTTTAAATTTTTAACAAAAAAATGAAGGAATATGTGGGCGAGAATTTTTTAACGAATAATTTAAAAAAAATTAATTAAATTTCTAATAGAGATGAATTTTTATAATTTTATTTTAATTCTAATTGCGAGCTCAAAGTTTGGTAAAGGACATTTGAAGTTATGTGAATTTCTATAAAATCTGACAAATATTTTTTGTTGATTAAGAATTTTATAGGAAATTTTAAATTTTTCGTAAAATTTAACAAATTCCCTAAATTTACAACAAAAATTTGATGAAATATCAGAGTGAGCATTTTTTTACGAATTCCAATGGAATTTTAAACCAAAACTAAATTTTATAATTTAAAAAATTTTCAATTTATTAAAATTTCAATGTTAATCACGTTTTCTGAATAAAACTATTTGCAGCTTAAACCGAAAACTAAATAATTTTAATTTTGATAAAATTTAATATTTTTTTTTTTAAGTTTATGATTTATAGAAAATTTTTAAATTCTTATAAAATCATCAAATTCTTTAAATTTACAATAAAATTTGATGGAATATCAGGGTATGAATTTATTTACGAATTTCGATATTTTTTCTAAATTCAAGGAAATTTCTAATAGAGATGATATTTTATAATTTTATTTTAGATCGAACTTGGAGCTTTAAGCTCGGAAATTTTTTTTTGAAGTTGTATGAATTTTTATAAAATATGGAAAATATTTTTTTACAATTTTGGATTTTATAGGAAATTTTAAAATTTTGTCAAATTTATCTAATTTTTTAAATTAACAACAACCAATTAATGGAATATCAGAGTGAGCATTCTTTAAAGAATTTCTTCGATTTCACAAAATTTAAGGAAATTTCTAACATAGATGAAATTTAATAATTTTATTTTAGATCCAATTTCTAAAATATTCGTAATTTATTGCAATTTTTAGCAAAAACTAAAGTTTATAATTTTA
The DNA here is from genome assembly GCA_951394425.1 of Tipula unca. NCBI lineage: Eukaryota > Metazoa > Arthropoda > Insecta > Diptera > Tipulidae > Tipula > Tipula unca. Next base: position 197,455,944 of record OX596381.1, read on the forward strand.
TCCAATTTTAAATTTATTAAAATTTCAGAATTTATCTAATTTACTGAATGAAATTATTTCAATCTCAAACGAATACTTCATTTTTTTCAAATTTATATTAAGAAATAATTTTTTTTTAATTCATGATTTAATAAGAAATTTAAATTTTTTTTGTAAAATTATCAAATTGTTTAAAATTATAACAAAAATTTGATGAAATATGGGCGTGAGAATTTTTATACGAATAATTTTACAAAATTTAATGAAATTTCTAACAGATATGATATTTTATAATATCATTGTAGTTCCAACTTTGAGATCAAAGGTCGAAAATAAAATTTTTAAGTTTTGTGAATATCTATAAAATCTGGAAATAATTTTATTTTTATTTAAGGTTTATAAGGAAACTTTAAACTATTATAAAATTTATCTAATTCTATAAATTAACAAGAAAAATTTGATGGAATATTAGAGTGAGCATTGTTCTACGAATTTCTTTGATTTTACAAAATTAAGTGAAAATAAATGAAATTTCTAACAGAGATGAAATTTAATAATTTTATTAAATTTTTAATTTATTTTAAAATTTCAGAATTTACCTATTTTTCTGAATGAATTTTTTTGATGATAAAAACGAAAACTATATTTTTTGAATTTCTATAAAATCTAGGATTTTTTATTTTTTTTAAATTAATGATTTTATATGAACTTTTTTTTATTTATAAAATTCATCAAATTCTTTAAATTTAGCACAAAAATTTAGAGAGATGAATTTTTATAATTTTATTTTAATTTCAATTTCGAGCAAAATATATTTTTTTAATTTAGGATTTTATAGAAAATTTGAAATTTTTTATAAAATTTATCGAATTCTCTAAATTTTCAACAAAAACTTGATGGAATATCAGAGTGAGTATTTTTTACGAATTTCATTGATTTTACAATATTTAATGGAATTCAGAATTCAGAGCTGTTGCTAAATCAAAAACTAAAAATTTTGGCTTTTATATTAATTTTTTATTTTATAATTTTAAAAATTTATTGAATTTCTTAAATTAATATCAGTTTCAGCGTAAATTTCAGAAAAACTAAGAATGAAAAATTGTTAACAGAAACTAAATTTTATAATTTTAGTTAATTTTAAATTTCTAAAATTTCAGAATTTATCAAATTTTCTGAATGAAATTTTTTGAAGCGCAAAACAAAAATTAAAAATAGTTGAATTTCTATTAATTTCTAACTTCATGATTTTATAGGAAATTTTAGAGATTTCATAAATTTTTTTAGACTTCAACTAAAATTTAATGAAATAGAAGGGTTTCAAATTACAAATAACCCTCCCAAATTTTTTAAAGAAAATATTTACAATTTTTGAAAGTAATTTTAATTTTATCATCAAACCTTCCAAAAATTGAGTTCACAATTTTAAAAATTCGTTTTAACCCGTAATTTTCAAATTTGAGAAGCTTTTTATTGTATTGAAACTATTAAGAATATCTATTCCGAAACGTCAAATTTGTGGAATTTTTAAGAAAATTGCGGTTAGCTAGCTGCTACGAAGTTAAAATAGAATGTTATTTATTCAAGACGAATCAACTGGTTCATGTTCTTAAAAGCTCGCAGAAATAGAAATAATAAAACATAATAGATGTATAAAAATCACCCTGTATTCAATAAAATTTCAAACAAACTAAAGATAAAACGGCCTACAATACCAAAACAGCTGCGCATAAAATTCTATGCGATCAAACATTAGTTTCCTGCACAGATTATATACTCATAAATATTGCGTACCACCCACAAATTATTCCATTAATCACCCGTTAATCTCAATTACTACTCGTATATACGTAAATACTCACAATATAATGCAATTCAAAAAATTTATTATATTCCACCCCAAAAAATAAAAAATTAATTTTATATGCGAGTACATTATAGTTTTGGTCTAATTTTGCATTTAAATTAACAAATCCACGCACTTCAACATCACAACATGATATCGAAAACATTTGTTGTTTTTTGTTATATGTATGTTGAGCAGACAAAAGGCTTTGTGTGTTCGAAATTAGAAATAAAATTATTAAAATGCATATTGCAGAAATACGATATAGACGTTTGAACATAACAAAGAAACATAAAGGTCGAATTAAGAGTTTATGTATAATAATTATGTTTACGTACATGCATACATAGAAACTAAACACAGTGTGTGGTCGAGCTGTATATATGAGCGCGTTAGATAATTTTTTTATTTTATTTTATTTACGTATTATACATTTTCCAACATCCTGATTAAATTAAATAGTTTTTTTTTTGTAAATAAACCGAAGAAATGGAAATTACGTACAATTACAACTAAATTTTTTTATAATTTAATTAAAATTAAATCAACCATTGTTGGTTGCGTTAGAATATTAGAATATATATATATTTTTATAAGGTGGTGGTTTTTTACATTTTGTAGACGAACTCGATGAGATATGAGGGCCTAATTTATCAAATTAGACTTAAATGTCGGAGAGGAAGAAAATAAATTATATCCACCCTCGCCTCGTCCGTGTAACGACGACGCCGAAATTAAAAAGCCACGATTACATTTTGTATAATTTAGTTACCTGTCTATCATCCCCCTAATCGACCTTATAAGCGCTGAAAAGTGAAAAAAATTCTATTATACGTATCATTATGATTCACATTATGTACGCCTCCCGCTCCTCCACGAAAATAGTCCACGACAAAAAAAATATTTCGAGGGGATCGCATGTCTATGCGTTGTGTATATATATATTTATAGAATTTATTCACTTAAATTACGAATCGGGACGCATATACGGCGCGGGTCAATAAAATATTTGATTATATATCGACGCGATGAACAAAGTTTGGTGGTTGACGAGTAAATTACATAATGGTGGTATGTATGCCTATAATAATGAAAATTAAGTATTTAAAAAGTAAACAACGTCGCTGGCGGACAGGTAAGTTATATACTTTTGGTATATAAACGAGGCGGGGACGGAAAAAATGTCTTTAACAAATAACATCAATTATTTGTTTGTTTACGATAAAGTTGGCGGGGTGGGTGACCCATATATATAGATTTTCGTTCTATATTGGCCATATGTATAGCCGAAATATAGGTAATAAAATTGATAAGAAAACCTAAATTACATAATCGATGAAAATAGAATATTATGGTAACGATGATTATGCGATGACTGGGTTGTTACATACATATAGGCGGTATAATATTGAGTTACCTAAATATGTACTATAATTTCGGGTTATTACGTCTGTACCGAACACCTGAATATTTTCTTGAATATAATAAAAAAAAACAAAATACATAAATTAGTTAGCTAACATTACGTTAAATTAACCCCTCGGTACATATTGTATACATTATAGGGTATAAATGAAATCTAATTGCATAAAAAACTAATCCATCATAATGGTATGTACAGTACATGAAGAACCCGCACAACATATTTCCTAAATTTATTTTAAACGCTGTCATTCCTGTATACATATACTTGGACAGCAACTACTCTATACATAAGTAAACATACGTTTAATATGTGTATATTCATGATGACAAATCACGGAAATGATTAACACTTCAAACGAATCATGTAATACATAATTTATGTTGATCAAAGGAAATGAATAAAAATTAGAAAGCATATATGTCATCTGGATGGTTCGAGTGTAGTAAGACAGAGTGTTTTTTTTTTTTTGGTCTAATTTGATGATTGGATTTTGAGTCGCTTTAATTGAAATTTATGAATTTGGTTTAATTTGAGAGTAACGTGTGTATAAATAGGGATAGATGATTGCTTGGAATAAACCCACATATGAATTATATTCGATAAGTTAATCTTAATCTACATACATAACGTCGAAATATAAGCTACAGTTTTGATATTTTATAAGCGCTGTAACCATCAATTAGTATCTTCAAATAAATTGATGATGGAAATTTGGCGATTTATATAACTTCTATACATTCTCATCTTACCGAACATTACCGAACATTAATTAGATCTTTCCCAATTTCAAAATAAGAAATAAAACCTCTAACTACACCAAGCTTGAAACAATTTTTTTTCTTGGCTTTTAATGAAAAAGCCAAAATTTAAGGCGGATACATCTGAGCATTGTTGAAAGAGACAAACCAACTTAGTTATGTTAGATATGTAGAACTAAACTGAAGTTGAAAATTAAATCCCAAATATGATAAAATTATACAGACTACCTACGTTGGGCTGGCTGATTTTAGCTCCCTTTTTTGTTAGGCAAGCAGACATGCAATGCGGCGCACGAAAGTTTGGGGCAAGAAGTATCGTACAAAATAATTTTACAACATTTAGAAATTTAGTGCCCACCGGTCTTCGAGGTATTCAAAAATATTTGGCAATAATGAAAAGAATGCTGAAAAAAATAGCGGATGCGATAAGGTTGCTGAACATTTGCGTTGACCAATGATCGTTGCCTTGCCAAGTAATCTATACGTAATATTTTACGTGTCAACAACCGATTAGAATCTACCTCGCCTATCCCAGGTACCTATACAGCAAAAAAAACCAAGTAAAGCTTATTTTCCCACAAATGAAAATAAGCTTTACTTGATTGTCGAGCTCGGTAGAATTCAACTTTTGATATGACTAAACGTCAATTGGAGTATACAGAGCCTTTTATGCAAGTGTCATGGATCCAGAACTATAAGTGTTGATGAAAACGCTTGGGAGGTTTGATTAGATTTTGCCGAAATTTTTGAGCCATCTGGGCATATTTTATGAACTTTGTGAATCTGGGCCATTTTTACGGGCTTTGGTTGAAATTTAGATTAGAAATAGAAACATACAGTAGGAGTAAAAAATTAGTATTTAATTATAAATACAATCAACGCCCAGAATTTAGTCCCATAAACAATATTTTGGAGTGGTGGAAAAACCATAAAATGGAATTCACATTTTTATATGAAACTGCCCAAATTGTGTTAGTGGTCCTTGCGACACAAGTACATAAGTGTTGAACGGGTATTTTCTTCACTATTAATATTGGCACGTCAAAGAGTACACCTAAAGGTGAACTAAAAAAACTTTTCTAACCAAACTTTATTTTCAGAGAGGATAAGTTATATTAAAATGTATTGAAACAGATTTTAAAATCTGTCACCACCGGTATCGCATTGATCCTAATGAAATTTGATCACCGTAGTTTTAAATTAATTTACAAAATAACTGTAGGAATTGTCGACGTTGACTACGTTGTGGTCGACACGTCGATGTATAGAAAATGTTTGATGACGCGTAACTGCCCATCCGTGGTAGGCACATAATAATTATAATAAACAGTATATAAAGGCCATTACTGGCTTCGATCGTCAGCTTGGTCTTCATACTGTCATAGACAAACTGAAGAAGCCTAGTCGTTCTCTACACCGTGGAGCCATCGTCGTCTGCAACGTCGCCTACTATATGGTGGCTCTCCTATCAAAGTTCGATGCACAACTCATTCCGCATCAGCAGTAATTCTTCTCTCAAATGTGCTCATCCGCCAGTGACCAACTTTCACATCCAAACATAACAACGGACCTGTACAACGCTTTGTAAAGCTTCAGCTTCACGGAACTTGACAGGTGTTTAGATTTTGGAAGTTATCTCAAACGTGTAGTGGCCACTATCCAGAGATCATGTATTTGGTTTTGGACTCATTGATCTGTAGTCTATCAGAAGCTGAAAACTCTACGATCGGATCAAGTATTTCCTGCACTCCGTCGCTATTCAGTTAAATCACGCATATGTCATATGTATTTGCATATGCAAGCACCTGATTCAAAGTGATTCGACACAGTCATACCAATTTTGCTAGCATTTCTAGATATTCAAGAGCCGACCACGACAGTAGGCCAATGATTTTCCGAAAAATTATTTACAATTGTCCTCTATGGGTTGTCCAGCGCGGGTAGATTTTAAGTCAAAAATCTTGTAGACAAATTTGCAGATGCGATATCATGTCTCGGAACAAATTTTGGTCGGCTTTATCTTTTGGCTGCATTTCCGTAAACATATATAGGAAGAGGCAAACGTTTATCGAAAAGAAACATCTGCAATGATCAGAATGTGTCCAAAAGGACAACCGGTATAACTTCCGTTCGTTGTGCCACTATCAAAATTTTCAAAAGCCAGCTCGAATTTTTACTTCATTGATGACACCACTTTATCTTCAAAATGCAAACGTGTCAAATCTGTTGATCCGCACTAAGGAAAATCGATTACGAATGCACTTGATTCGATGATAGAGGCTTGTTGGCGATATATGATAAACTTCTTGCCGGCGCTACATTGTTAAAATAATTAAATGAACATGAGCCACCTACTTCAACAGCCTCACTACGATTTGAACATACTCTACGTATATAGCCACGGAAATAGTTAAGTGCCACAATTACTCCAACTGCTTCTGGTTCAGTAGCGCAGAACTCAGCGTCACTCGAAGTCCACGGATCATTTTTCTTTATGAAATTGGTCAATTGCAGTAATCGTTCTTTAGTCCAAACGATGTTTTATTCAATTTATCTCAATTGTGGACCTGAATCGGTATAGAAATCGAAAGGTAAGCCAATCGATTCTAGATAGCATTTCGTGACGGTCACAGAATATCCAATTATAGTCCACGAACACTCGAATTTGGGTATTATTAGAAAACGTTTTCTGCTGAGCGGAGCTTTTGAAATGCGGCGTATTTAAAGATCACAATTTATTGTTGTAGTTCGATTTAAATGAAAATATCTCAAAATGTACGATGTTTTCTCATTTCACTAAGCTTTGTAGAGTTTTTTCAGTAGAGGTATAAATTACACCAGAAGCAACTAAATATAACATAAATTTGAATGTCAAGTGGAAGAATGTCTTGTAAAAATTAGTAAGTTTTGAAGGACCCAAACCTTCAAACTATCTCTGAAAACTTTCGAAAACTTTTTTCGAAATTGATCAACAGTCCCTCATACCTTCAATTTTTGGAGTCAGTCATAATTTTTAATTTCATGAAACTTACAAATTTAGTTTTTGAAAACTTCCAATTTTAGGAGAAGCTTTTTGAATATTAACGAACTTTAGAAAAAGATTTAAGGTTTTTAGAATGTTTTTCGAATACACGATTCCGAAGATTTCCATAAAACTGTAATGATTCATTGAATGGTTAGGTTAGGTAAGGGTGGCCGTTCTACAGGACTAGCATATTCTCAAAATTTGGTCTGTAGCTGTACCACATTCGAGGTACCTCCTCTTCACTCGTTAAACTATCTTGAAATCACCAAGAAGCGTTGAAAGTTCCGAACCTCGATCTTACTAAGATTCATGATGTCGTCCAAAAGAGAAGTTCCCATAAATTTTGTTCTGCTGTACGCTAGACTAGGGCAGGTGCAGAGCAGATCGAACACAGTTTCTTCCTCCACATTGTCACCGCAGCTGCGGCAGAAATCATGGGCAAGAACTCATTGAATATGATAAAAACAACTGTGGATCAATAAATTCGAGAAGATTTCGACAAACTTTTTACCAGAATTTGAAGATTTCAATGTGGCGATTTATCGATATTTTTGAAGAGTTTTTTGGCTTTTTCTAAAGTATGATAAATAATATTTTGTTGAATGAATTCAAAATACATACTTGTTTGAAAAACAAAACTAACGAGATTTTTATCTCTGGAAAATCGGAGTATTGATGGTCGCCTTGGTTTTAAATTCGTGTATTTGTTATTAATTTTATATTTGGTTTGATTAAATCTGGGTCTTTGTCAGTATTGATCCGCATTGTATACATAGTGTATCCTCTCTTAGATATCGAAAAATTAAATTTTAAAATTTTTATCTTGTATGAGAGCAAACATTTTGATTATTGATATCCTTAACCAAGCGGAAAAACTCACGTACAAACAAGGATTAAATTGTATATTTGCCAGGAAGCGTATAAAATTTGAAAAACAACAAAACTCTTAAAACTTCTTCTTACAAAACGTCCATAAACTTTATGTATATGTATTGTAAAGAATTATTTTATGGTCAAGAAAATGGGAAGGAAGCTTTCTATCTTACAAAACATAAATAACCGAAAACAAAGCATATACCAAGTATGTACATATATACGGATATGTTTGTTTGTATGTATGTATACAAAAAACGAAAAATGGTTCAAGATTGTTTAGTTGTCCTCTACTACGTGACTTTTGTATTTTATTGATTACATTTTCCTTTTTATTACAATACGAGTATATAAAAAATAACGAAAAAGCTCCTTGCTTTGTTTCAGTCTAAGCGTATACAACAAACAACAACAGAAACATGTAACAAACCTAACATAAATAAAAATCATTCATACAACACTTACAAGGCGTGTCTGATTTTTTAAGAGCTTTTTGAGATTTTTCTTATTTTTTTTGTATGTGTGTGTGTGTGTGTGTGTTTCACATTTTTGATGTGTTGTAACACACAGCCAAAATATACGTTATAGTTGAAAAATAAAATAATAAATTTATTTACCGGGATATAGAAAATATTTGCTACTCTGTATGTCTGTAATTTTGAAACGATGTAAAATAATTTAGCATAAATGAAAATTCAAATTCAAATTTATTCTATATAGCCAGCTTTCTGGGGGTTTTAACGCTCCCCGCGATTTTTGCCATACCAGCTCGCGCGCTATTATTTTTGAGTGACAAATATAAAAAAACAAATAATGTTGTATGTCGAAGACTATGCGAGTTGAAAATGTAAATTTTTCCTCGTTTATTGTTTTTGTTTTTTTGTTACAACGAACGAAGTGAAAAAAGTTTTGAAAGGTACTTATGTTTTATGTATATATACCTTGTATAAATATAGAAGGGTTGAATATTGGATTATATTGGTATGTTGGTTATTCTACTTTGCGCGCTAACGTGATTTGATTGTCAGGTGCTTAATATACAGAAATGAACTGAAAACCGTGTAATTAGAATTTATAAAGTCTAACGGAGGTTATACGAAATTTGACAAGAATCCAATAGTGAGGCGGTCGTGTCTCTGCAATCAAACATATTTTACTCATCATTGAATTTATTTTGCGTAAATAACGCAAACAATAAAAATTAAATTATTGAATCACTGACCACTCACACGAATTGTGGTTAATTTAATTTTCTGATAAGTTGTATAGTCAATTTTGAATTTATTTCCCAATTCCGTTAGAAGTTCATTATGTTATCAATAGGATTTATCAAGGTTATTCAAAGTCAAAATTGTGCTCCATAAGCCCGCGAAGATTCCGTTTTATCAATTATTTACTATATAGCTTATAAATTACTGCACAGCTCTATGGAATATTAATAATTATTCTAAATAAAATAACATTTTGTTGAAGCTTTAAATTAATTATTTTAAAAAAATTGAAATTATTAAAAGAAAGCTCAACAAGTTTCCAGTTATTAAAATAAGTAAAACTGTAATAAAGCTTTTAAAGTACAATATTCTTGGTTTGTGGAACTCAACTACAATAGTGAAACTTTTTAGTTCGAGAATAATTTTGTCCAAAGTTACATTTTGACGAAACTTATTAACATTTTTTACATAAAAATATAAAAGCTTACACAAAGCATTAACCTTAAAATAAAAAGTAATTTAAACAGAAAGAATTAAACATTTATTGAACATTGACATAGTTGAATGGATTAGTCTACTATTTTAAATATTCGTTAAGCTTAAACTAAATTAATAATTTAATTTTTAAGAAGATTTTAAAAGTACATGAAAAATGTTGAAATTTTAAAGCTCATACTTAATGTTTTAACTTATAGGTTTCGAAATTAAATTAAACGAGTAAATTTTAAAAAAATAATACTTAAATTTTAAAGCTCGATTGGAACAGTTGACTTTTTAGGTTTTAGTTATGCTATTTAAATTCAAGTTAAATTTTGATGAAATTTATACAGATAATTTAATTATTTCTAAAAAATTGAAAAATACTAGATGGATTTAAACTATATTGGAGCTTTTAAAGCTTTTAAAAGCTAGTTTTAAAAAAGTTTTATTTCGAAAAAGCTTTTAAATTAATAAATTATAAACACAACTAGAGATTTAAACCGGCATTACAAGGATTTTTACGTAGGTTTCAAAATAAATTTATAAAATGTTAAAGCTTACAAAAGCTCTGGCTTAACTATCAAAATTATTTTAATCGAGTAAGTGTCAAAAAATAAAATTATAAATTGTATAGACCAATTGGAGTAATTAAATTTTGATAACTGTGTTCAGGGTTCAATTAAGAAAAACCTTATCACCGCTAATCACTTTAAAATACTTAAATGAAACTTAAATGTTAAGTTTGCACCCTTAAAAATGTTTAAGCTTAATTATGGTCTTTCTAAGAATCGATAGATTCGATATAACGTTGTTATGTTCCACATAATTTCGGTTTTTAAATCGCATTTTCAAGACGTAGGTTTCAAAGTAAATTTCATAAAAGCAAAATTATGTGGAATACATTTTAAATCTCACAAGAGCTCTTGCTTAACTGACAAAATTATTTTAATCGACAAAATGTCAACAAATTAAATTATCAATTTTAAATCTCGATTGGAATAATTAGTTTTAGTAAGGTTTAAAATATTTGTGTTCAGGGTTCAATTTAGAAAAACTTTATCACTGCTCATCACTTTAAAATACTAAAATGAGTAGGGCTATGTCCTGAGATTTTAAGTAAGTTAAAGTTTTAAAATCAATTTAAGATATGAAAGTTTACATATACTTAAACAAAGTTTAAAAGCATCTATGGAATAATGGACTAAGTTTCCATACTTAAAATTTGTAAAGCCCGATTATAGACTTTCTTAGATTCGATTTCTTGCAAATAACTTTGATCAATGACCTTTATGTGCTTCAAGTTTGCATACACAAAAAAAGTTTTTATTTCAATTTTTAAGAGTTCTGTCATTGATTTGTATCAAAGGCTCCATGCCTAAATGTTTTTTTTAATTTTGAAGATTCATATTAATTTTCTCTAAAATAAGGAGCTTAGAAATTTGAAAAGAAGGTTTAGATACATTTATAAACTTTCAGATGCAATTTTCAGAATACGTGAATGATCATTATTAGAAGAATTTTATTGTAGAGCTTTTAATCAATTTCAAAATTTAATTAAACCGGTTAAAGTCTGAATAACAGCTGTATCATTTAAAAGCTCAATGTAATATTGAACCTTCTATTTTAATTAAGCTTCTTAATTGTTTTAAATGAAATTGAATTTTGTTGAATCTTTTAAATTAATTATTTAAAAAAAAATGAAATTATTAAAAGACTCAACAAAGGCCAACAAGCTTACAGTTATTTAACTGTGTAAAACTATAAAGAAACTGTTAAAGTACAATAGTCTTGGTTTGGGGAACTGGACTGCACTAGTGAAACTCTTTGAGAATGATTTTGTTCAAAGTTACATTTTGACGAAACTTTTATTTGTGCAATTAGCCCTAACTATGGGAATTTATTAACATTTTTTACATAATTAAATATTGTAAATTCAAATATTTAACTAAAATACATTTTAAAGATCATAAAACTTTCGTTGGCTAAACACACGAAATTAATAATAAAAATTCCGAAGTCCTAATATCATTGTTGAAAATTAATTAAAGCTTTTATGGTGAGTTAAAGTTTAACAGAATAGTGAAACAGATTATAAAGCTTGATGAGTGGATTAGATTGGATTTTATAAATAGGGAAATCTGTTCTGCTCATTTGATCATAATTATAACACAGATTTAAAAGCTTCCACAAAGCTATAATCTTAAAATAAAATGAAATCTAAACAGAAAGAATTAAAAATTTATTGAATATTGACATATTTGAATGGAGTAGTCTACTTTTTTAAATATTCATGAAGCTCGATGGTAAATTAATTAAAAATTTAATTTTTAAGAAGCTTTGTACTTTTACATAAAAAATATTGAAGCTTTAAAGCTCATACACAATACTTTAACTTATGGGTTTTGAAATAAGATTAAGCGAGGAAATATTCAAAAAGTATGCTTATAAATAAAGCTCGATTGGAACAGTTGACTTTCTTAGGTTTAAGTTAAACTTGAAAATAATTCCAATTCAAGTTAAATTTTGATGAAATTGTTTTAATTTAATTATTTCTAAAAACCTGGAAAATATCTAATGTTTTAAAACTATTTTTAAGCTTTTAGGGCTCGTTAATTCTTTCAAATTAGTACACAATTAAATCACAAAGAGTTTAAATGCAGAGATGTTTATTTTGCAGCTTATTGGAATAGTGGGCTGACAATTGAAATCACAAACTTGGTTAAAAGTGTAAAGCACATAAAGCTCAACAAGTCTTTAGCTTATGTTTTAAAAATAATAAAGGTGATATTTTTCAGGAATAAAGGACTAGATCTATTTTTTTATGGAATAACGGACTAGATGTATTTTCGGGATTTTGACGTAGGTTTCAAAGTAAATTTCATAAAACCAAAACTATGTGGAATACATTTAAAGCTCCAAAAACTCTAGCTTAACTGTCAACATTAATTTAATCGAGAAAGTGTCAACAAATAAAATAATACATTTTAAAGCCCGATTGGAATAGCAACTTTATGTAAGATTGAAAATAACTTCATGGTTAAAACTAGAAAAACCTTATCACTACTAATCACTTTAGATTACTTAAATGAGTAGCGCTTTCAAGCTCGGAGCTTTTAAGTAAACAACAGTTTTCAAATCAATTTAAAGATGTGAACGTTTATAAACTTATACACAGTTTTAAAGCTTCCATGGAATAATGCACTAACTACAGTTTAACTTAAGCTGCTAATAACCATCCAAAGTTGTGGCTTAAGTTTGCATACTAAAAAATGCAAAAGCTCAATTTTAGACTTTCCTAGATTCGATTTGTTGAAAATAGCTGTGTTCAATAACCTTTGAGTGCGTTAAGCTTGTATGCTCAAAAAAAGTTTTTTATTTAAATTTTAAGAGCTCTGTCAGTAATTTGTATCAAAAGCTCTATGTTTAAATGTTTTTCTTATTATTGAAGTTTTACATTTTTTTTTTAAATTAGGGAGTTTAGAAATTTTAAAAGAAAGCATAGCTCGATTTATAAATTTTATTATACAATTTTCTGAATACGTGAATCACGGTAATCAGAATAATTTGAAAATTATTTACAATTCATTACTTACTAAAACGCTATAGTTTACTTATCAAAGCAAACAATTAATTTGGAACGTAAGCTCACCTGCAATAGAAAATAAAAATAAAAATTAGTTAATGTCGGTGTAATATTGCGATAAAGTGGAATCGAAGTCGATATTAAAGCTTCTGCATTTAGACTTATACGTTAATTCATGTCATTTTCAATTTTATGTATTTAAATAATTTTTATGTGCTATGCTAAGAATGTCTACCTCGTACAAATTTTGCCAAACATGTATGCTTATAAATAAAGCTCGATTGGAACATACATATATAGTTAGGTATCCAACTTGTTGTGGTGTTACTAACAATAAAAATAATATTTTTTTACATGTTTTGTTCGAATAAACTTACAAAAATTTACAACTTTGTTTACCTAAAAAAAAAAACTTTAATTAATTATCGATATAATTAACACACTACTACATAATATATTTACGTAGATACACTGTGGACTATTAATTTATACAAAACTAACATGAAACTATAAAATTTGCTTATTTATTGATAAAAAAAGCAAACTTTTTTCCATTTTATGCAAATTAGTATGTAAAATATTCATAATAACAACAACAACATAAATCGAATTTAATTATAAATTGGCGCCATTTAATCGATATGATGCGCGCTAGTATATTTCGCGAATATATTTGTTGTTATTTTAATTAAATTTAATTTTTTAATTTATTAAATTATATTTTATATATTTGTACATCGAAAATATTTATTTTACAACTGTTTGATTAAAACAAAATAACGCGCACGAATATATTAAAATGCCATGTTTTCAAAAAAAAGAATTAAAAAAAGTGTTGATGAAATGTTATGTTCGATCTGGTGATATGGGGCGGATAAAAGCTTTTTTTTAATGTTTTTATTACATGTGGCAGATGTTTAATTTATTTGGTGTTTGATTGATGTACATAATAAACAGATATAAATTTATAGTGCGGTATTAAAATACACTTTGGAATTACCGATTTTAAATTTTAGCTTTAAGATTAGCAGAGCGACGGATAGGTTAAACTATATTTTACAATCTACTATGATAACTAACAACACAATTTTAAATCAAATTCGTCACAAAGTTTTATTCATTGTAAAAAAAAAATTAGGGCGTTTGTGCATAATGTTAAAAAAACGCTCTAATTTTTTTTGTTCATCCAATTTATTTGAACCAACCTACGCAATTGTCAGAATTAAAATTAAATAGAAAATACATGAATTAAGAAAACACGAAAAATTGGTTCGCATAACCTAGATTAAGAATCGCTGCGAGAACATAGTCTGTAATTATTAATTTCTCCATGGTAATTATGAAGCAAATTGCGTTCTATACAGATGACAGATTTATTTATGCTTAATTAAGTACATACAGGTCTTGTATATGAGTGTATGTACATTTAAGTGGCTCGAACAAGTTGTTGTACACTGATAAGAGATGATTGTGTAATTACAGCCATTTACAATGTAATTAAATTTATTATTAATATTTATGCTGCACGGTATTAAATTGATTGAGTACTTTATAATAATGTTACATGTCTGGGTCATCGAATAATTTTTACTCCGGATTGACGTGTAAATATCATGATACATACCACACCATCTGTGTATATATATACAAATATATGTATGGTATATGTACATACAAGAACTGCGTGTGGCTCAAATTTATGTTTTTGTATTTTATGTTGTTCGAACGAATAAATTGCAGTTAATTTATACATTTAAGAGTTGCATGATTTTTATGCAAAACAGCAACAACTATACACATATATATATGTACGTACCAAACGGAACATAAGAAAATTTAAAATTCTGTTTTATTTTTTATGTTTAAAAATTGCATATTTTATAGTTTTGTGTGTTGTACAAAAATAGAATAAAATTTAAATAAAAAAATATTTTACAACTTTATTACTTTGCTATATGTAGATATGCTTTATATACGTACGAGTATACACAGACGTAAAAATTAAATATATATTTAGTTTTATGTTTTATTTATTAGCATTAGAAACGTCAATTTTTAGTCTATATATATTACAAACACAAGATTTTGATCTTCTTTTAAAATGATGACAGCGGTTCGTATACATAAATAAACATTTAGTATGGTTTATGTTATAAACAAAATATAAAAAAAAATTATTTCGACTTGAGTAATTTGCATTTGCTCGCTTATAAGCCACGTGCACACATCATTAACAATTTTATTATCGCACGCTTTATTCGCGATTCGATTTAAGTTTTAATGAGTGATTTTCAGTACCGTGCGCAAAACCATATACGTTTGCATATTTTCAAATTACATTTTACGTTAACATTCCTTTCCATTCATATCTGAAAGAACGTCGGACAGCATCAACAAAAGACCGAGGTCGGACAGCATCAACAAAAGACCCCTTCCCTGATGCTATTTATGATGACAGGAGGAAAGAAATATCAACTTAGTAGAATCGTCATGTCGTGACGATAAAAATAATTTTAAGAAACTAGGAGTGCAAATACGGAACCTAGTTGAAATGATGGCAAGCGACGTTCTATACACCAGGTACTGAGAGATGCCATTGAATCCATCCGAAATGTATCTAGAATTTTAGGAACGGAACCAAATATGTTAGTCAGACATGTGGCAGGTAAAACTAATTCCTCTCAAACGTATTGAGTATTAGGTGATACTAGTGATGTTCCTCTGACATCAAACGTTATGAGAGATCGGCGGAAAAACCGGAAAACTGTAGAACAGCTTAAAAAACAGCCCGGTAATCATCGACGGAAGACACCGTGTCCCGATGTCATAATTATCACCAAAACTAGTGGTGATTCGTACGCTTTCGTATAAGGAGAGCGGTTACTTCAGCTCAAAAGAGGGAATAGTGTGCAATGTGCATGTGTGTCAGAACTGTCAGCCAAGAAATATTAATTGAATGTTTTGCCATTGACGCAGTGAGCAAGTGGGAGGAGATCTGTACTGCAATACAGGACCAATTCAAAGAAATTGGATCTATGAATAGTAGTGGAGTCGAATACCTCAAGACAACGCTGTATGGAACCTAAAGGGCGCTTATAAGCCGTCCCATTCGTTCGGTTCAAATTTTTATTTACGGTTCAGGATTTTCTGACGCAGACAGTGAGAGCCTAAAATGTGGATGTAGTACATATACATAAGTGAGCAGTATAAGACTCCCACTGGTAATGGGAACTGGGTGGAAGACAGGGCGGACAAAGCAACCATCTGGACTAGTGGAAATCTACCATTTGAACTCAAATTCAATCGACAGCATAAGGGATTCGTACAGGCGTACACCTAGAGGAGTTCAATGAAGTAGTCGATGAGCTAACGCTAGACGCAACGAGCAAGATGCCAGTTATAACTGGGGGTAATTTCAATGCCTTGGCTATGGAATGGGGTAGTAAAAGAACCACCCCGAAACGTATGGCAGTAAACGGTTCACTATTGAGCATTTTTAAACCTGTATCTGGGGCTTTTTTACTATGGGAATGTGGACACATTCTTCAAAGAAAGACGTGGTTCTTAGATTGATATCACCTTTGTGAGCAGAGGTTTTTCAAGAACAATAAATAAACTGGAATGTGATGTGTATACTCACAGTGACCATCTTGCATTGTTTTATGAGACGCGCTCACCAGTTAAATTGCAACTAAGTCAGAACTTCAAGGTAAATAATATCGAAGTTACAAAATTAAAAGCAGCAGATGGGGCAACACACTTGGCCAAACTGCTTACAAATGTCTGTGATGTAACAATGTCACGTCAAGGTAAAGGGAATGGACGATTCCCAATATTTTGGTGGAACGAAACAATTAGCTGCCTTTGGGAAGAGTGCTTAAAACTACGTCGGAAATAAATCCGTCGATGAAGCCACACATTTTATGAACAGTTTAAAAACGAACTCAGAGAAAAACGTAAACCAATGCCTGGTGTTATTCCCGAAAGGTGATAAACCGCCAGATGAACCATCCTCGTATTGGCCGCTGTGCATGTTGGATACAGCAGGAATAATTTTGGAAAGGACAGTCTGCAACCGACTGGAGCAATATATCGAAGCAGACAGTATGGCCACTCTGAACGGCAATTTTGGTTCAGGAAGCAACGGTCCACTATTGATGCAATTGGCACAGTTTATGACTTAGCGCAAAAAGCACTGACGCGTGAAAGGTGGCTTGGTGGAAAGAAACAGTACTGTGCAGTTACGACTCTGGAAATCAAAAATGCTTTTAACTCGGCTAGCTGGAGCAATTTTATTTGTGCATTAGGTGCAATAGATGTTTCTGATTATGTAATCCGGACAATATCCACTTATTTTGAAGGAAGGACCTGATAAATGACACCGAAGCGGTGCGCAAATGTACACTATAACCTGGGGTGTACCCCCGGGTTCTGTTCTGGGGCCTCTGTTACGGAACGCTATATACAATGGGATTATTGAAGTTACAACGCCCAAAGGATATACAGATGACATTGGATATGACGTAGGATATGCAGATGAATTGGATGACAAGTAGGAAATTAAAAAATTCGATCGAAGCCACATCTTAAATACCTTGGAGTCAATGTGGATCAATTTTAAAGAGCGTTTGATGTATGCTAGATAAAGCAAAGAGGGTTGGAGCGGCTCTTGCAAAACTGATGCCGAACATTGGTGGGCCGAGGCAACCGATAAGAAAACTACTGGCCATTGTGAATATTTCGATTTAGATGAACGCTGCGTCGATCTGAGCTCCAGTAACAGGAAGGAACTCCATCCTACATCAGAGGCGCAACCTAAGTTTTCAGACTGACATTTCTGCGGATATCTTGTGCTTTTCGAACGGTGGCTGTGAATTTATGAGCAGGATGCCAAAAGATATAGTTGAAAAAGAGGCTTAAGTATACTTCGAGCAATTAAGAATGGACAAACTCAGTAATCACGTGAGAAAATTCAGCTAACTAACATTACAGAATGGTAAAATAGATGGATGACGACAACGAAGGCACAATGGTCCTTTGCAATGATCCCTAATATCTCTGCCTGGACAAAAACAAAGCAGGGAGATGTTAATTAACATCTAACTCAGTTGCTTTCGGGAGTTCTTATTCAAGTACAAACATGTAGACGATGCAAACTGCCTGTTTTGCGAGAGTAAAATCGAATCTACAGAACATCTGCTAATGGAGTAGTGTATAAGATTTGACGAAGAACAGAGCCTGATTGAGCGATATTTACTAGAGCCGATAACACCACATGGACTCGTGCAATATATGCTACGCTCTGAAAATAACTGGAATAAAACGATTCAAATTATCACCAGCATTATGCCGAGAATCAGGCAAGACGAACGAAGAACATGAAATAGTCTACTTTTAAATATTCATTAAACATTTAATTTTTAAGAAGCTTTTAAAACTCAAGCTTTTGTTTTAAAAATAATAAAGGGAATGTTTTTTATGGAATAATGGAATTGTACATATTATGAGAAAGCCTTATACTATTTTTTAAAAAGTTTCATTTTGAAAAAGCTTTTAAATTTGTAAATTATAAAAACAAATAGAGATTTTAAATCGTATTTTCAGGACTTTGGCGTAGGTTTCAAAATAAATTTCATAAAAGAAAAATTATGTGGAATTTATGGTTAAGCTCGCAAAAGCTCTAGCTTAAGTGGCAAAATTAATTTAATCGAGAAAGTCTTAAAGAAAAATCTTAAAGCTCAATTTTAGACTTTCTTAGAGTCGATGTATCGAAAACAGCTCTGTTCAATAACCTTTAAGTGCTTTAAGCTTGTATGCTCGAATTTAAAGAGTTTGAAGTCATTAATTTGTATTAAAAGCTCACATGGACCCGACAATATATGCTGCGCTCTGAAAAAAACTGGAAAAAGTTCCTATATAAGGATTCCTATTATCACTACCATCGTGCAGAGAATCAGGCAAGAGGAACGAAAAGCATGCCTGTAAGATCGTGATACCATCCTGTGAAGCCAAAAAAAATAAAAAATACATTATACGTATATAGACTAATTAGTTGTTAAATAAATTCCAATCAACATTTTTTTTTGTGTTACAAAACCAGATTAAATCGATAACACCATTTTATATATTGATTGACACCCTACATACATAGCGATACGAGAATAATTCAAAATTTAATCGTTTTATAAGACGATCGAAAACATAAAAAGAATTATTATTATCTTATCTCGTCTAAAGCTGGGTGTAATTTGATATGCACAAGACAAATTTCTACAATATACGTACATAAAGATGTATGTTGTACACACAGAATCACTTAGACGTATTTCATTTTTGTTTTGTTTTTAATGTTATTTATGTTATATCATAAAAATACAATAATAATTATTATTATTTAATAAAATATCATATTCAAAATATATATTCTATAAAAAATGTATAAAAACCTATTAAAATATTGTGATATGTTCACATAAAAAATGAGATATTACGTCTTTTGATCGATAAAGATGAATATTTTATGAGGTTTGCGCGCGTCCGTACCCCCATATCACCATCATCCATGATGATGGTGGAAGAATAAATATTTTTTTTATTGTGATACTTGATGCATTTAAATGTACATTAATTTTAGTGTTGTCTATTGAAACTATAATATATAGTATAGAGAAAGTGGCGCCTAACAAAATGATGTCACTTTAAAATATATCGAAAGATTCAGTATTATGGTGAATTGGGATTGAAATGTTCAAAAATACATGTTATATATTTAAATTTGAGTTTGCTATTTATATAGCTAATCTATTGCTCAACAGATGGCAGACTAGCATACAAAAGCTCTAATTTTCGAGACCCTTCTCTAAAATTTTGATATCGAAACCAAATATTGAAAAATATTCATGTTTTGTAGAAATTTAGAATTCCTAAACTGTTAAAAGCTCTGAATTCGGGATTTTAATCAATTTTTAAAAAAATTGGGCATTTCTTGCAAAATCAAATGTTGATGTGGTTTATCGAATTTTGAATCATTACTGTTTATGAACTGTAAAATTTGAAATTTATTACAATTCCAACTAATCCTTCCAATAATATTACAATTCCAACTTTGAATTAAAACTTTACCCAACAAACGTTGTTGATAGTCTAAATATTTTGTTTGGAGCTGATATTGAGATTCAGCGATATAGTATAGACTTAACCAATCGTCTTGTGGTTGGGATAATTGACAATTTTTGATTATGAGACGAACATGTGATTTTTTTTTTTGGATATTTGATAAAACAATTCTGATTCTAACAGATATTAAGATATCTTTCGAATTATAGATATTAGAAACACACTTTTTTAAAATGCTGAAATTTTTGAAATTCTAAATTTTGATGAAAACGCAAATACAAAATCTCAGATCAAATTTATAGATAATCCAATATTTGAAATTTTCGTTGATGAGCTTTGAACTTTTATTCTATCGAATCTATTTTTGATTTTGAAAATAAAATTTAAAAAATGTTAAACCAACTTACTGGTTTCCTGAGTAATCAAGAATTGTTAAATGTTTGGATTTAATAGAAGAGTTCCAATTTGGAAAAATCGTAATTTAAAATATTTTGAAAATACAACACTTCACAAATCTTGATAGTGAGTAATGCCACCCAAAACTAGCAAATTCTGAAAATTTTCGAAAAAAAAATTGTTAAAATTTAAATTAAAATTTAAATTTTAAGAGTTGTAGGATTTTTAAAAAATTCTAAATTTCGTAGTTAATCAACGAAGTTAGAAAAAGTTTCATTGACTCAGGAAATTTAAATTTAAATTGAAAATCTGAAATTTATCAATTTATAATTTAATTAACTGTCATAGTGAAAATCTAAATTTTAATTTAATATATACATAATAGAAAACCAAATTTTAAAGTCATCAATTTCAATATTATTGATTATTTGAATTTTGGAGTTTCTCGAAAATTGAACTTTTGAAAGCGAAGTTCATAATTCTGAATTTGAAATGTTATTTTATTAAAACTTTGGTATGTTTGATTTAGTTTGATATTTTTAAAATAAAAATTTTAATTTAATTTATATACATTATTTAATTCTCTATTTTCAGAATTATCCGAATAGACTAATATTGGAGCTGGTATTTTTGAAATTCGAAATTACTAAGAATTTTCAAATTTCCAATTGTTGTGAATTTTAAAATAAAACCAATTTGGAAAACAGAACAATTTAAAAAAATTTTAAACCACAGCAACCCATATTTAAAATATGGAATATTAAAAATTAAAAATACCATTTCGTTGAATTTTATCGAATTTTGAATATTAAAAATTATTGAATTTTAATAATTATTGAATTTCTTTGGGAATTATTGTATTTTAAAATTTCAATCCTGATTATTGATTTTTCGAATGTTTAATAAAAATTGTTAATTAATTTAAATTAAATTAGATCGTTTATTTTCGTAATCCAACACATTAATTTATAAAATTGATGATGCTTTTAGATATTCCAGATGCTCCAATTATTGAAGTTATTGTGACAAATTATTTTTAATATATTACCGGAATCAACAGTATTATGAATTTTCATTCGATTTATCAACATTTAAATATGTTTTGGAAATTGTAGATAAAAAATTTCGAATTTTACACAGTTTCGAAATTTCTACAGTTTAAAAATCATAAATTTAAAAATACTATTACTATAAAATACTATATATGCTTCGACAAATTCTAGAATTCTTAAATTTTGCAAAATTAAAATGCACTTTTAAAATTAAAAAACGAATTTTGTATTTTGTAGAATTCTAAAAATTCCGATTTTTATTAATTTTTTAATTTCAAAGTATCATCGAATTTCGAAAATTTTTTAAAAACCGCTATTTTGAATTTTTAAATCTATCAGATATTTAACTTATTTTATGATTAAATTCTAAGATAGTATAAAAATCATAAAATTTAATTTCAGAATAAAATCAATTTTGAAATATTCACAAATTGCCCAAAACTACAAAATTCTGAATATTTTCAAAATACAATTATTGTAATTCATTTGAGTCGCTTGGATTTAACACCATTTAAAAGTTAAAAATACAAATTTTTTTAAAGTTTATTTAATTTGAAATTTTAAAAATTACCTGATTTCTCAAAATTCTAAATTTCTAGGTTATAATCGAATTTTGATTTTTTTTCCCTATCGAATCTATTTTTAATTTCGAAATCAAAATATTAATTTTTAAAATTTTTGATATCGAACAATTCTGATTCTAACAGCTATTCAGGATTCCCGATTTTAAGAAATTAAATTTCGATATAGAAAACCAAATTTTAAAATTGTAAACTTTAAAATGTTTGATTATTTGTATTTTGGAGTTTATCGCAAATTGAGCTTTTGGAACCGAATTTTATAATTCTGGATTTCAAATCCATTTCAAATGTTTATTTATTAAAATATTTTCGAAGTATTGAAAAATTTAAGGATAAGTATAGCAATTAGTATATCGAAATTATGATTAAATTGATTTTGACAATTCTGAATTCAAAAATTCCCTACTTAATTTATTAAAACACGTTAATTCCTAATTTTCATAATTATCAGATTAAATTAATTAACTCCTAAATTCGTAGTTGGAATGGTTCAAATTCTGAATCCTAAAAATGTTGTAGTGAATTTGGGATTAACACCAATTTTGAAAAAAATTTAAAATTTTTTGAAAACACAGCAACACAAGCATTTAAAATATGGAATTTTACAAATTTTAAAAATTCCAATTTCGTTGTAGTTTATCGAATTATGAATTTTAAAAATATGAATTTTTTAAAAATGTAATTTTTTTTGGCAATTATTGTATTTTAAAATTTCAATCCGAATTATTGAATTTTAGAAATTTTGAAAAATCTGAAATGTATTAAAAATTAACATTAAACATAAGTTTTCTACAGTTTTTAGACAAGTTTGATAAAAAATATAAATTAATTTAAAATTAAATTAGTTCGTTCATTCTTGATTCCGAAGCCAATCAAGAATCAACATTTTACAGTATTATGAATTTTTATTCGATTACCAAAATTTAAATATGTTTTAGAAATTTTTGAAAAAAAAATTCGAATTTCACACAGTTTCGAAATGTTTACACTTTCAAAATCATAAATTTCAAAATGCTATTATGATTCGAAAAATTCCAGAATTCTTAAATTTTGCGAAATTAAAATGCAGAGAATTTCACCAAATTTTTAAGTTATATTCATAAATTTTGAATTTCAGTCAACTCTAAAAATTGTTAACTTTTTTAATTTGTTAAATATAATTACTGAACTTAATTGTCGTATTTTTCAAATCAAAAATACGAATTTCATGATTTGTAGAATTTTAAAAATGCCGAATTTTATTAATTTCGTTTATCATCGAATTCTGAAATTGTTTTAAAACCGCTTTTTCGAATTTTTAGAACTATCAGATATTTAAATTAGTTTACCCTTAAATTCGAAGATAGTATAAAAAACTTTAAAATTAATTTTAGAATAAAATCAATTTTGAAATATCTACAATTTGCCCAAAACTAAAAAATTATCAAAATTAAATGATTGTAATTCAATTGAAATCGCTTAGATTCAAAATCATTTAAAAATTGAAAATACAAATTTTGTTTTAGTTTATCGAATTAAGAATTTTAAAAATTGCTTTATTTTCTCAATAATTATAAATTTCGAGATTAATTAATCGAATTTTGATTTTTTTTTTCCTTTCGAATCTATTTTTTATTTCGAAACCAAATTATGAATTTTTCAAAATTTTCATGATATTCAGAACTCCTTATCTATTACGATTTTAAGAAAATAAATTTCGGTATTGGGAACCGAATTTTAATATGGAAAATTTTTATTTGTTTGCTTAATAGAATTTTGGAGTTTATCGCAAATTATGAATCCGAATTTTATAATTCTGCATTTGAAATGTCATTTTATTAAAAAAATTTCAATGGTGTCAAGTATTGCAAAATTTAAGGATTAGTATAGCAATTATTATATCGAAATTATAATTAAATTGATTTTGACAATTCTGAATTCAAAATTTCCACATAAATTATTAAAACGTGTTAATTCCCAATTTTCATAGTTATCAAATTAAATTAATTAACTACTAAGCTCGTAGCTAGTATTTTGCAATTTCTAAATTCCTGAAAATGTTGATGGTCAATGTATGAATAACACCAATTTTGGAAAAAATCAAAATATAATATATTTTGAATATACAGCACCCATATTTAAATTATTGAATTTTAAAAATAAAAATTAAATATTCTTAAAACAGTTTGTCGAATATTGAGTTTCTAAAATTGCTGAGAGTTAAAATTTCGAGGTAAAAATTGAATTTTAAAAATTTAGACAAATTAGACGAATTAAATATTTTAATTGAGCAAGTCAAAATATAAAAATTAAAAGAATGACTGTACCAATTTACAAATATAAATTTTCAACTAAATTTCTTTCTTTTCTCTCATAGAAATAACAGACTACCCAAAATTACAAATAATAAAAAATTAAATTTGTTCGTCAGCATTTCTAATTCCGAAGCCATTATATAAATTTTAAAATTCTATAATTCAAGATTCCCGAATGATTAAGGCTATTTTTAGAAACCATTTGATGTATCTTACTAAATCAATGTTTTACAATATTATGAAATTTCGATTCGATTTATCATAATTTTTGGTATGTCTTGGGAATTTTAAAAATACAAGTTTAATCGAATTTTAAAAATTAAAAATAAATATTTTTAAAACAGTTTTTCGAACTTTGAATTTCTAAAATTGCTGAGATTTGTAAAAATTTAAAATTTTCAGATTTAATTGAATTTTTAAAATTTAGACAAATTTGACTTATTTAATATTTAAATTGAAAACGTGAAAGCCCAAATTTAATATTAAAAAATCACCACCCAAAATATTAAATAATTATAAATTAAATTTGTTCGTTCGCATCTGAAACCAATATATAAATTTTAAAATTGTTGAGAAAATCAAATTTCCTATATTTCGAAATTCACACCAGTTTTGAAATTTCTAAACTTTCAAAATAATACATTTCTAAATTTATAATTTCCCACTACAAATTTCGACATCACATTTTTCCGAAATTTTACATTTCAAACTAAATTTTATAAATTAATTTAAATTTTTTTTTAAATTTAAATTACAAAAATTCGAATATCAATGAAGTTTATTGAATTTTGAAATACTGAAAACATTTGTTTATAAAAAATTCAGAATTATTAATTTTTTAGATTTTTAACTTGTCCCTAAAAATATCTAAATCAATTATTCATGAAATAAATCTCCAATTATCTTGGATTGTACGAACCATTAATTCCGATGTGTTTTAATTTCGGAACATTTAATTTTTGAACTAATTTTAAATTTTAAGATTGAAATGTTTTGGATATTTTGAAAATTTCGACGTAGTCTTTTATTATTCTTTATTTGAAATCAATATGTTGGATTTCCGAATAGTCTGGTTCGTTTTTAAAATGTATTTTCAATGAACGAAAATTTTTAATTTTTGATAACCAAATTACAATTCTGCAATCGAAATATATATTCGTAAATTTCAAAGTTTTTAACTCAGGCTACTCATGAATGTAAGATTCCAGAGTTTTAAAAATTTCCAAAATTCATAATTATCAGAATTTATGTCCGATTCCTAAATTTTACTTGCAAATTAAGAAAAACTAAAACTTTTAGATTAAAGCTAGTTTTGAGAAATTTACGTTTTAAAATATTTTAAAATTTAAAATATGAATGATAACGGTCTACATTGACTCCATATTCAAAATATGGCCAAAAATTCGGAAATTTTCTCGAATTTGATTCATTTTCAAATTCCGGGCGCTAGATGTTGTTAAAATGAATTTATGTATCCACTAAAATAATATGAAGCTTCAATCTAAACTATTAAAATTAGGGTTGTCGTAATCCGTGAGTAAATCGATACCGAAGAAACAATGACTTATATAATGTAAAACGTCATTCTGAGAAATGTGTACCGAATTAACATATGCTAATTAGCTACGTATATTTCCGTAAATATATATTTTTGAAAACCATTACACTGCATTTATTACCCCCCGTTCGCCAAAAACCAAACCCTTCTTAAATTATATATTCATATATATTATGAGTATTAAAAATATTTTTTTTGTAATATTGTTATTGAATTAAAAAATTAATAAGATTATATATTTCCTATTTATTTATTTATTTATCACGAAAATTTTCCTATTCCATACATACACAAATTGAGGTGAACCCTTAATTAATGAATTTCTCCTCAATTATATTTTCCGACGTCGTCTGTTATGCTTTAAATTAAAACAAATACAAATTTAATTTTAAACAACACAAACCACTTTATTAGACTTTGCATTAATATTCCTGAAAATATTTTCGTTTTTATTATAGTATGTGTTAGGGATTGTTATACAATATCTATACACAAAGTAGAAATTTGAGATAATTTTCCTATCTATCCACATCCTATACATACACGAACTTAAGTGTACACATATACGAGTATAGTATACGATAAAAGTTTCCCTTATTTTTATTTTATTATTTAATTTTAAACCGAAAATAAATAAATAAATAAAATAATA
The DNA here is from genome assembly GCA_951394425.1 of Tipula unca. Lineage (NCBI taxonomy): Eukaryota > Metazoa > Arthropoda > Insecta > Diptera > Tipulidae > Tipula > Tipula unca. The sequence goes on from OX596381.1 coordinate 197,482,774, forward strand.
AAAGTTTTTTGTTGTACTTTTTTTCTTTATTTTTATCTTTTCGAAAAACTTTAAAAAACATTTTACGAATAAAGATCCATCCCTTAACAAATAAAATCATGTACAAAGAATTTTTGAAATGAAACCAACTTGAAAAATCATCATGCATTTTTTACAACTTTGAATTTGTAACTTAATAATGTAACTTGTACTTGTGAAAATAAATTTTTTGTTGCGTTGCTGAAAAACGAACTACTTCACGTATACCCGGATCCATACTCCTCCTCCTCCTCCACCCCATGAAATATATTTTCCATATTTTATTATTCACTGTACATACAACGGATATGTATAATATACTGGGGTATATTTTATGTATATATGTATGTGTGTATACACCGAGCAAGGTGGTTTTTCATTATATTTTCTATTGTTTGTTACATTTTTTATTTTTATTATTTTTTTCGGGGGAGATTTTGGAATACAAATGTAGGTATATCAAATATATGTATGTATGTACGTACGGTCGCATTCTACGAACATAAAAATCTATCCGTCTATTTTATTTTTTAGGATATGAAACAATATACATAACAACATTTTTTTTTTTAAATATATATTTTGATTCCCAGGATAGGCAAAAATCGATTTTTAGTGAATTCGATAAAAAAAAACAAAAACACAACGTTTAGAACTTTTCCCTTTTTATATATTTTATTTTTTGTGTGCGTATAATATAGTATGAAAGCTCTCATCTGTTTGTGTCACATTTGGGAACAACAATATACGCACAACATAGAAAAATTGTATGTATAATGAATTATGTAAGACTCGGCGAATAAATTGGGTTAGGTTGAAATTGCTTGTCCCGGAAAAACAAACCAAAAAAATAAAGGACACTTTTCAATACACCATCGCAAAACACCACCGATGATGATGAAGACTTTTATGATTATTACGAAATTAAACTTTTTTTTTCGTTCGTTCCGTCATCATCGTCTTAATCACAATAAAAATAAAATTAATTTTCTTTCGTGCTTTTTATTTTATTGTCTATCTTTGTGTATGTATGTGTGTGTGAGTATTGTAAAGCTTAAGAAACAACAAATTTAATTAATAATGATTGAATGTAGCAAAAAATATAAAAATAAAAGTTCGGAACATTTTAAGTGGATGTGGAAAAGTTTTATTTTTTTTAATGACAATGATTATCTTTATAAATAACGAATTTTTTGTGATAATGACAACTAAGCTTTGATAATATTCATTAGGGAAATAACGTAGCTGGTATGTGTGTATGTGACAAAGAGAGAGAGAGAGACCGAGAAAAATTTGGTAATATTTTTTATAATTTGAGTGACATTCGGATTTGTTCCTATATGAACAATTTTCGAGGAATGTTTGAAAATTATTTTTTGGTTTGTTAGAATTTGTTTCGTCTGACAGCTTGACATGTGCTTGTGAAGAGGGGTGGAATATAAATATGAATTATGTAGTCGTAGAAATGGTAAAATATGACCTGTACTAATTTTTACGTGCCAACAGACAACTGTAAAGTGGACATTTTTTAACACTGCTATTAATTTTTGGATTCAGTTTAATAAAATTAGCGCATTTTTAAAACTATCTTTGTAAAATTATTTTGTGCCAAAACGAAACGATCACATAAATTGTACTCTACCATTCACCCTAAATTAAATCTGATTGAAATTCGAAATTTTAAATGTGTTGGTTATCTATAAATGTTGATAAAACTTCAATCAAAATTTTAAATAATTTTGATTAAATTTAACATTTAACCCGGTTTAATGGTTTTAAACGTGACTAAATAATAATTATGAAATCAAATTTAGGCCAATATCGTATGGAATTTATTTAAATTCGAAGACAGCTTACAAAATGAGCGTTAAAACTTATTAAAACTTAATTTTAATTAGTTATAGGTTATAAACCAATTTAAAAACAGTTGAGATTAAAGTGTAAGTCTGTAAGTCTCTAAATTTTAAAATTCATATAGTTTATCAAGACCATTAAAATTGAATAAAAGTTCAAATACTTAGAATTTTCTAGTGTGAGCTTACAAATTCATTATTTTTTAAATAAGACACTACATTTCAAATTTTTTTCAAACTTTGAACGAAAGCATTTCATTTTTCCCAATTGTCCCTGCGGGTCACAATTCTAGGACTCAATCAGTTTATAAACTAATTTAAACATTAAGATCTTCAATAATCGAGCTTTAGAAACTTCATTATAATTTTAATTAGACAAGTTAATTAGACGAATTAATTTAAAAATCCTATTATTTCAGTTGAGCTTAAGCTGTTATTGAACCTTTCATCCGTTTAAAGTAATTTGAAAATTTATTCTAAAGTTTTATGCTGCAGCTTGGCAATTTAAAAATAATTTAAGTAAGAACAATGTGTTTGAGAAAAGTTATTTTCGAGTCGTTTACTTAAAGAGTGTTGTACTCTGATTTAATTTTTTCAGACCATAAACTTAAAGCTCAGTATGAGCGGTAACATTCATTATTTTATAAATTATTCAAACGAATTTATGATTAATACTCATACTCATTCAAATCCAATATTTTGGCTAAATTTTATTTTTTAACATTAACAAAATTCCGGTTGGTCACAGTTCTAGGAATCAATCAGTTAACAAACTAATTCAAAAATGTAGATCTCAAATAATCCATATATACTATTGATTAATCGGTTATCTGTAACATTTTTTACACATTCAGATTAATTTTAAAAGTACAAAAGCTTTGCCGGAGCTTTAAAAGCTTCATTATAATTTTAATCAGACAAATTTTTAACTAATTTAAAAATACTATTATTTTAGGTGAGTTTAAAGTGTTATTGAAACTCTCATCCGTTTAAAAAAAATTTAAAATTTAATCTAAAGTTTAATGCTGCAGCTTGACAATTAAAAAAAAATGTTCTTGAAAGTTTAACTTAGAACAATGTTTTTGAGATAAGTTATTTGCGAGTCTTTTACTTTAAGGGTGTTACTCTGGTCAATTATTTTCAAACCATAAACTTAAAGCTCGGGTATCTCATCTCCAAATAATTGAGTTCAAAATTTAAAATGACATGATAATTAATAACAGACTAAGTATAAGCTAAACTTCTGATACGACCAAATAAATTCATTAATTTTTAAATAAAATATCACATTTCGAGCTAATCAATATAAAAGCTTCTTTAAAATAGTGGAACACGCGGCTTTTTAAAAATTTTAAGACTAATAATTACAGTAAAAGCTTTTGCGAGCTTTAAAGCGCAACCAATAATTCATTTAAAAGCTTCGTCGTAATATTGAACTATGAACGATACATTATAATCCAGCTTAACTAAAGTCTAAAGTTCACTATTCCGATCTTTAAAATTTGTAAGTTCGTTTTTAGCTTTTATGTAAAGTTAAAAGCTCTTTTTTTATTTTAAGTCAGTTTAGTACATTTTCCATGTAATGAAATTAACTTATTTAAAAGCTGTTGAAAAATTAATCAAATCCAATATTTTGGCTGAATTTTAGTTTTTAACATTAACAAAACTATTGCTGGTACCAATTCTAGGTATCAATCAGTTTATAAACTAACTGATTTATTGATATAAACTTTATACAATTCAATTTTAAATTGAAAATTGGTTAATCGGTTATCTTTAACAATTTTTGCACATTCAAATTAATTTTGAAACTACAGAAGCTTTGTCGGAGCTTTAAAAGCTTCAACATAATTTAATTCAAACAAGTTATTAACTAATTTAAAAATATTATTATTTTAGGTGAGCTTAAAGTGTTATTGAAGCTTTCATCCGTTTATTTAATGTTTATGCTGCAGTTCCTTAAAGATTTATGCTGCGGCTTGACATTTAAAAAAAAAAATTCTTGTAAATTTAACAAAAAACAATGCTTTTGAGATAAGTTATTTTCGAATCTTTTTACGGGTATTACCAGAGCCACCTATATATACAGAGCCGTAAGGATCAGCCATTTTTTTTGTTGAGCTTTTTCTAGAGGAACTACTTTTTGCATTATCCCATAAGAATCAATGTAAAAATGACCATTTTCGAATTACTTTTCATCAATGAAAAGTTAAATCTTTCATTTCGACAAACACTTTGTGGAATTGATTCTATATTGAAGCAGCACATATCTGAAAGTCAGAACCTTAAACCTTTTAATAATTTAATAAACATTAAATCAAAATTAAATATGAATTTATCATATTTATGTAAACATGAATTTATTTGAATGTGTAGGTAAAATAAATAAATAAAACATATATTGTCATCCTTTCGATCGATGATTTTGTCTCTTTTTTAAGAATTAAATCTCACATTTTTTTTTAAATTTCGCTTTTTCTATTGCGATCGCAGCATGCTCGTATAAAGCATATTCTATTTCCTTTTATACATTTGAAAATGTATCACCACATATTTCTATTTCATTACCTTGTAGCGAAATTGGAAAAGGGAAAGAGCGCAAAATTATTCCAATAGGCTGAGATCGCAATAGAAAAAAATCAAAATTGAATTCACGAAATAGCGTAAAATTTAAAAAGAGAACATAAACATCGATCGATAGAAAAAAAATTGTGATATTGACAACTTACAACATGTCATAGGGAGTTCCAATAACAGCTGCACAATTTATTTAGAACCATAATTATGCATAAATGCGTAACAAAACTTTACCAAAATAAAATAGAACCGTGCCAGAAGAACTGTGATAGTCATGGTGTTCCATTTATAATCTAAAATCCAAAATTTACGTTGAAATTGAAGTGAAATTAGTTTGAGATTTATTCAAACAAAATCATGCAGCTTTTATTGAAATACCCTTTAATTATTTTATTTTATTCACAAAAATATAATTCAAAAGGAAACATAACCACACTTTTACTATTTTCTCTTTTCGTCTTGCAGTTTAATTTTATTGCGTTGGTATTTGTGTGTATTTATATCAATTCAATGGAGAAAAGCTTTTTTTTCTATAAATTTTATTAATAAATATATCAAAAATTAAACAACTTCTTTGATCAAGCTTTGAATCAATTATAAAATGATAATTGTAGATTCTATTTCAATGTTAAAATACTTAATCCATCGAAATTTTCATTGAAAAATATCGCACCGAAAAAAATTTAATTTTTCATATGTTTTGTATGGAAAAAATGTTTTTTTCGTCAATTTTAGTTCCTCTAGAAAAAGCTCAATTTTTAACCTTAGGGCTCTGTATATATAGGTGGCTCTGGTATTACTCTGGTCAATTATTTTCAACTCATTCGTACACTATTTAAGGTAATTTCAAAATATATGCAAAAGCTTTTTACGATCTTATAAGTTCAGCTTAAAAGTTTTATCATTCAATTGAACTTTGATGGATACGTTATTTTCAAATTTAACTAAAGTCTTGAGTTCACTTTTTCGATCTTTCATTTTAAGCTTTTGTTAAAAGCTCTGTTATAAATAAAATCAGTCAAGTAATAACTCAAGTTTTTAGAAGTTACTAATTTAAAACCTGTTTCAAAATTATATTTCGGACGCAAGTATTTCAAGGACTCAATTTGCCATAGTTCATTCTAATTTCTAAAGCTAAACAAAGCTTGGCACGAACTTTAACCTTTTATAAAAGATAAGAAAATTTATTTTAATAATAGTTTAATTATTATGGTATATAAACTATCGAACTATAAATTACCTCATTTTTGACAGCTAATATTAAAACCTTTCCAGTATTACCTAAAATAACCTTTTGGTTAAATATTTAGAAATAACAGAAGGTTTTCAGGTTGTTAACTTTTGTTCATGGCTTTGTTTTTATTTCAAATTAACAAATATAATTAATAAAATGTAACAAGTATGGTGAATAAAATTTGACAAAAGAAGAAACCGATCATTTCTAACGTAATGAAAACAACGCCCTATTTTTTTTTACCACCTTCAGCTCTTCGTTTTAGTATAGTTTTTTGGAATGATTTTAAGCTAACAAAATTATTAGGAACGATTACCAACCAGGTAAAATAAAGTAAAATACGTTTGACCACTGTGTAATTGTCTTACCCACAACTATAATTATACTCCAAATAATTAAAATTATGTTTATACAGCTGACAGCTTTAAATCGATTTCACTCGGAATTAGTCATGTAAATATCAGTTGTTTACATGAAACGCAAGGCTGCCAATTGAAGCGTAATCAAATCGATCAATAAAAATAATATTTACCAGTAATACATTTTCAATTATATATATTAGCAACATACGCATATAGCATGAAAAACTCATATATGTATATACATATTTTTATGCTATTGACATTAATCAACTTTATTGTTGGGGGAATCTTCTTCATATGTATACACAAATTATGTTCATATGCTTCATATATGAAAACGCATGTTTTTGACAATGTACACAAGTACTTTTCTAAATTTTGTCGAGAATATATTGTCAAAAAAAAAAATTCTTATTTAATTGTATAAATGAACAATAATATAATTGTTATCTAGATATAGATAATTAGATTTGAAATGACAGGAATTGTTTTATCTCAATATGGTGGTAAGTGGGTGGATATGTACTCGGTACACAACATTCATGTTAATTATACTCCAATGAATTAATAATCGATTTTTTTTTCTAGCATATTTGTAGTCATGTCTGAGCACTTACTATTTTATTGATACTTCAGATTGAAATCGAAATTTATCAACAATGCTATATACATGTATGTATATCAGAGAATACACAGTGATTGATGTTTCAATTTAAAAAAAAAAAAATAATAAACCAAAAAACGAGTTGTAATCGCCAAAATAAAATAAAATATTCTCGTTGAACATGACATTTCAATTTATCAACAAACAAACACAAACTGATACAACATAAAACATAACAACCAACCAACCAACTAACAATTTTTATTTATTTTTTTAACGAAATTTTATCTCAAAATGAATTGAAATACATGTGTATGTATATATATATATAGAACATGGCAAAGGATTTACGTTTTTTAATTCGTGAAATTTGAAATGGAAATCGATTGAGATCACAATCAATTTTATTAGTTCGCGTTCTCGCTAGGTCCTATATAGATATATAAATATGCTGGATGAATTATGATGACACCAAATGGGCTGCATATAAATTTTCACCCCAGCTCATAGCGCACAAGAGTATATAGAAAATTGAGTCAGTTTATTTTCGTAGAAAAATATGGGCAAAACAAAAAAAAAACTGTTAGTATATTATATTTAACAGTCATAACCCAAATATATATAATAGTGCGGCCATTTATCATAATAACATCCACTTTAATATCCTTTTTTCCCCGTCTCTATAACCAAACATTTTCATTTTTTTTATAAAATTTTCGTTTTCCATTTAATTTCATTGGAAAATAGCGCAAATAAATTTCTATATATTGTACATCTAAGAACTATGATATATTGCTGTGTAACATTTATATATATAGAAAACCACTATACGCTTTCGAACCGCACCAACAATAACAACAACAAGCAAACGAAACTAAATACATACATCAACATTACTACATATGACTTATGACTCTGTGATAACATGTTTCATGTACTGTATATAGTATGTGTACCTTCATCATCACCCTGCTTAGACGAATAAACACCCAAAAATAGCTATATAGAGAGCAAAAAGCTCATAAAACTAAGCCTCGAAACAGGGAGCAAAAATAACAAAAAAAAATCGTTATTTCCTCAACCCAAACTAAGATGAACACACAACAACAACAATAAATGTAATCATCATATTTTTCATGATCCTGAAAAATATACGAAAACTGAAACCCTTTTTAGAGTACACATATACGTATATATGTACAGTTGTGTGTTGTGTGTGTGTAACTAAAAATATATGTTTGCATCATTTTTTTCAAGGGAAATACGAACGAAAATTACGAGATGGGGACTTCTACGTATACGTACATTTATTATGAAAGTTTTGACATTTGTGATGATTTTTTATGTTGTTTCTGTTTATTTTTAGACATTTTTCATTTCAGGCTCAAAATATACATTTTTTTGTCGGTTTATTCAGGATGCGAATATAAATAAGGAAATTTAGGATTTTTTTTTTGTTTTTGTTTTTTTTGTGGGGAGTTTGCTGTTAAAATCGATAAATCTATTAGCTTTAATACGAGAAAGATTTTATTTTATTTTACGATAAGAATAATTGGATCGTGTTTAGATGAGAAGCTCAAATTTGATTTATTGTGATTGAAATAACACTTATGTGTGTTGTTCGTATATTATCGAAAATAGCTATATGATTGGTGTGTATTGAAGAGTTGTTTTGATTGAACAAAAAATTATGATAGAATGGCTTGATAAACAATCTGGCAGGCATTGTAATAGAAAAAATCCTCATACTCCTAGTTTCAAACTAAAATCAAAATTTCAAATACATATTGGATTCACTAAACAAATTGTATATTACGCAATTATTTTTTAATTTTACAGAATTCAATCAATTGTCCTAAATTTCGGTATTAAATTTTAAATTTTAATTATCATTTAAATAATTTTGTCGAACAACTTGAAAAATTTATTTATTCTACTAAAGCTATAATTTAAAAGCTCATACAAATTTCGTATAAAATTTCAACAAATTTAAAATAATTTAACTGATATTACCAAAAAATTCCGATTAAGCCTGAGCACAACATTTTATCGACGATTAATATTGAAAAAGCTTTTAAGTTAGCTAATTTGAAGAAGAACTAAATGAATTTAACCATATTAAAGCTTTTAGAGCTTTTGTAATGCTCTAGTTAAAGCTTAAAAATAAATAATACAATTTTAATGCAAATTAAGCTCGATAATATCTCTAAAGTTAGATTTTCAAGAAAAATTTAAACGACTTTTAGCCCATACAGAGCGTTGACTTAACTGTAGAAGATAATTTAAAACAATAAAAAGTGTTAAAGTATGAGGGGACTAAAGGTTTTAATTAATAATTAGGGTCAAAATTGAAAATAATTTAAACGAATAAAAGTTTCATTAAAGCTCGATTTATATGACAATTTTAAATTTAATTTTAAGTAACCGTTACAATAATTTAGTTATTGATAAAATTTTGAGGAGCTTTTAAAATAATCAACTCGTAAAGGTCATTAAAATTGTTAATTTTTAAAAACATCTAATGGAACCTTTACTAAAGCTCTATCAATGCTTTCGCTTAATTTTCAAATCTAACTAAACATATTTACGATTTTTAAATTTGGATTATCGCAAATTACAATTAAGCTCGAGAATAAGTTTGAGCAAAGTTTTTTCTTGACTTAGTTTAAAAATTTGAAAATACTAAACTGACTGATATTTTAATAGAGCTTTAAAAGCATATACATACAAACCTTTTGAGTTTCAAACCTTATTTGAACAAATCAAACTATTAAACGATTTATATATTTTAAAGCTCAATTGGATTGGTTTATTATGAAAGTTTAATTTTAATGAAAATTTTAAACTAGTTTAAAAAATCTGAAACTCAACTGACTAATCAACAACTAATGAAAAGTGTGACTTTTAGTGTTTACACAAAGCATCAAATTTAAATAATTTAAATTTAATTAAAATATTTTACAAAATAAATCTTAAAGTCCAAACCAACAAGTTTTAAGAATTAGTAAAAAATAGTGAAATTTCTTAAATTCAATAATTAATTAGTTGAAAGTTTATTTTGATGAAGCTAATTGACTAATTTAGAAAATTTTCGTTAAATACAAAGCAGTAGCTAAGGTTTCAAAATAAGTATTTCTTTATTCAAAGTTTAAAGCTTGTTTGGAATAGCTCTAGATTTACTTTAAGCTGCAGGATAATTCTAACTTAATTACAATTTTATATTGAAACTTGGAAAGCTCGTTATCAAATGTTCAAACATTTCAATGGATTAAAATTATAAATTAGCCCGACAAAGCTCAACCAACTAAAAACATTTTTTTTGAAAAACTTTTTAATCAAGCTTCAAAAAAATTATGTTCAAAATATCATTGTATAAACATAATTAGAGCTTTAATGGAACTAATCACTATCCTAAGAGTATAACGAATTTGTGTTACAGATAGTAAAGCTCGATTTGAATAGTAGATTACGATATTTTTTAAACCCACAAATCTGTAAATCAACTAATCAAATCTAAAATTCAACTTTTAAAGCTTACGCAAACCTTTGATCTAAGGTAAAAAATTAATTTAATCAATTAAAAGTTTTATTTGTAAAGTGAATAAATAAACTAAACTTTCTTAATTAAGCTGGATTGTAACTTAGTTCAAAGTTTAAAATTTTCATGAATCTATTAAGAATAGTATTGAGAATACTCGATGTATTAAAGGTCATACAATGGCGTATTTCGAAATTAATTTAAACAAAATTGTTAAAATTTTAAAGCTCGATTGGAACAGTTAAATGTCTTGGAATTTAATTTAGCTGGAGAGTCATTTTAATTCCGTCTGCAGTAAATTAGAAAGCTCTTAACAGTTAGATTTATTTAACTGATTAAAAATATAATGGAGCTTTTAGACTTATTCAAAAAAATTAAGCTAGGCCATACAAAGGCGTATTTAAATTTTTAAAATCAATTGGAACAGTTAAATGTGGTAGAATGTAAGTAAACTCGAGAGTAATTTTAATTCACTTTGAATTTTGATGAACTCTATGCAATTTAATTATTTATAAAACTTTTAAAACACTAAATGTATTACAAGTGTATTGGAATCGAAAAAGTTGTAGTTCAATTGCACAAACTTTTTAGTTTAAAGCCGGATTCGGTATTCGTTTAAAAATAAAAAGTTAAAAAGTATAATATAGGGTATAAAAGCTCAACAAAGCTTCGGCTATTCGTGTTATAAATATTTTTTTGAAATAATACACTATATGCAGTAATTAAGTAAGCTTTAAACATTTAGAACTATTTAGCTGTATAAACTATAACATGGAGCTTTTAATATCATTTAACAATTTAACCTACGTCATACAATGGTGTGTTTCGAATCTAATTGAAACGAGTGAATACTAAAAATTTATAATTGTCAAATTTTAAATCTCGATTGCAACAGTTAAATGTCTTGAAATTTAACTAAGCTCGAGAGTAATTTTAATTCACGTTAAATTCTAATTAATTTTAAATTAAACTGCAACTAAACTGCACAGATTTTTATTTCAAGGCTCATCAGAAATTTGGAATTATTAAACGAGTGAAAAGTATAATAGAGGGTATGAAAGGTCAACAAAACTTCCAATTTTGTATTAAAATTATTTTTTTGGAATAAAGGACTATCTGCAGTAAAGTAGGAATCTCTAAACATTTAGAACTATTTATCTGATTCCAATTTTAATGGAGCTTTTAAACTGATTCATTATTTAACATTTTTTTATAACAACGTTAATTTTAATCTAGTTAATTACATGTATTAAAGAAAAACTAAAAAATTAATTTAAACTATTAAAAGTTTTCGGAAAACGGAAAAACTGAACTTTCTCAATTAAGCTCGATTAAGTTCAAAGTTTAATATTTTGATGAAGCTTTTACAAATAATTGCAAATGTTTCATATATCATACAATGGCGTATTTCGGAATTAATTTAAACAAGTCAATATTAAAAAAAATAATTGTTAAAATTTTAAAGCTCAATTGGAACAGTTAAATGTTTTGGAATTTTATTTAGCTCGAAGATAATTTTTAGTTTTGACGAAGTCTATATAATTTAATTATTTATAAAACTTTGAAAATACTTAATTTAATACAACTATAGAGGAGCATTGTAATATTCAAAAAAGCTTTTAAATAAGTATACATTTAAATTAAAACGCAGTTCAATTGTACAGCTTAAAAGTTAAAAAGTATAATAGAGGGTATGAAAGCTCAACGTATGCTTTGACTGTTCGTGTTAAAATTTTGTTTCTGGAATAGTGGTCTATCTGCAGTAAGTGAGTAAGCTCTAAACATTTAGAACTATTTAGCTGATTAAAATTATAATGGAGCTTTTGGACTCATTTAATAAATTTAACCTAGTTCATACAATGGTGTGTTTCGTAATTAATTTAAACGAAAAAATATTTTAAAAAAATAATTTTTAAAATTTTAAAGCTCGATTGGAACAGTTAAAATGTCTTTAAATTTAATTAAGTTCGAGAACAGTTTTAATACAAATTAAATTTTGATGAAGTCTATATAATTAAATTATCTATATAATTAAATATTTATATAAGCTTTTACAAATAATTGCAAATGTTTCATATATCATACAATGGCGTATTTCGGAATTAATTTAAACAAGTCAATATTAAAAAAAATAATTGTTAAAATTTTAAAGCTCAATTGGAACAGTTAAATGTTTTGGAATTTTATTTAGCTCGAAGATAATTTTTAGTTTTGACGAAGTCTATATAATTTAATTATTTATAAAACTTTGAAAATACTTAATTTAATACAACTATAGAGGAGCATTGTAATATTCAAAAAAGCTTTTAAATAAGTATACATTTAAATTAAAACGCAGTTCAATTGTACAGCTTAAAAGTTAAAAAGTATAATAGAGGGTATGAAAGCTCAACGTATGCTTTGACTGTTCGTGTTAAAATTTTGTTTCTGGAATAGTGGTCTATCTGCAGTAAGTGAGTAAGCTCTAAACATTTAGAACTATTTAGCTGATTAAAATTATAATGGAGCTTTTGGACTCATTTAATAAATTTAACCTAGTTCATACAATGGTGTGTTTCGTAATTAATTTAAACGAAAAAATATTTTAAAAAAATAATTTTTAAAATTTTAAAGCTCGATTGGAACAGTTAAAATGTCTTTAAATTTAATTAAGTTCGAGAACAGTTTTAATACAAATTAAATTTTGATGAAGTCTATATAATTAAATTATTTATATAACTTTGAAAATACATAATTTAATTATATTGGAGCTTGTAAAGGTGCAGTTCAATTGCACAGAGTATTTGTTTTAAAGCTCATTCAAAATTTGGAATTATTAAACCAGATTAAACTATTCGTAATAATATTATTTTTTTGGAATAGTGGACTATCTGCAGTAAATTAGTAAGCTCTAGACATTTAGAAGTATTTAGCTGATTATAATGGATCTTTCAGACTCATTTAAAAAATGTTATCTAGGTTTCGAAATAAATGTAGTTTAATCTTCACTTATAATTTGTATCTACAGTAAATTGTAAAGCTTAACTAAACAAAATTAATTTGTGAAAGATTTAAAAACTTAAATTGTATTTTAAAGCTCGGTTGGAATAATTATTTAATTTAAGGTTGAGAATATAATTAAAAACTTTAAAATACTTATTTTAAGTAAGCTAAAATTTGGAAATCAATTTAAACAAATGAGAATTTATAAAGTTATACAAAGTTTAAACCTTGTGTGGAGAATAACTGAATTAAGCTCGATACAATTTTTTTTTAATTTTCAAATAAAAATATATCCAATCTCAAGCCGAGAAATTTCAGAGGAAGTTATTTCCATCTTAGTTATTTTAAATTAGCTACTTACTAAAACGCTATAGTTTACTGTTGAAAGCAAACAATTAATTTGGAACGTTAACTCACCTGTAATAGAAGAAAAGAGTATAAATTAATATGAGACCTTAAATAAATAAATAAAATAAAATACAGGATATTGGATTGGAAGCAACAAAAAAAAGAAACATTTACCGCACCGCACATACTGATGGTTGGATGAGTAAATCGATGTCAATCCATCAATCAATAACCAACATTATATTTTTTTTTTTATATGATTTCCACACCACCCATGATGCGATAATATATAATCACCAATGTTAACAACTCATTGTAACGATACAGCGTTTAACAAACGGCAGGATATTACCAATCAATAAACAATAATTTTCAATATATGTTGTGTGTGTAAGCATAAAGCCTTATAACATATCAATCAACGTTCTCACTCAATATGTAAATTAAAGACATGACCAATAAAATAAAAAAAAATTATGTTCTTATCAATTGATATCGCATACGTTTTCTGTTTGCTTTATGTTTTATAATATTATATGAACATCATTAAACGTAATAATATTTTTAATGTACACAAAATATTATTATGTGCGCGTTGTATAGATGATATACAATCATCAATAATAAAGTTATCGCCATTAAAAATAACGGCCAGAATTATATTTTATTTTTTATTTTAATGGCCCATCGTATAAGGTATATGTGTATACGAAAATATATCGGAAAAATTGTACATGGTGTACGTATGTTAAAAAGCGCGCGCACACACAAAAAAGCTTTTACAACGGAAAACAAATGTAATTAATTTTTTATGTATTTTTGTTTAAATTTAATATACTCGAGCCTATATATACGTACAGTATATATATGTATATTGGATCGCCGCCTCATTTCAGCCAGTGAAAAAAATATGTGATTTTAAATAGAAATGATTAGGAAACATACTTTTTTTATTAACTAAAAATAAAATTATAATTTATTTTTTTAATGTTTTATGCATTAAATATAGTTTATACTGTAATTTTTAATGTTTAACAATATTTTAAACGACCATCCATAAAATAGTATATACTTTTATGTACGTATGTATGTATAACACTATATTTATGTGAAGGGTTCGCACACGCTTCCTGAGTATATTTATAACCATTACATATTATTTTTAATATCGATGCTATTTTTATACCTATACTGTGTGTGAACCGAGATCTCGAATATTGTAAACGATGATCCCCATATATGGAACAATTCATAAACAATACGCATGTATATATGGTGAACCCGATCGCTGATAACACACAACATTATTACCGAGATATGTACATTTATATATAGAACCAGTATTGTGTAGTATCACAAATTATTATTTTTAATTTGATCCATTTTATAGAAAACAATTTTTTTAAAACAAATATCGGATTAATTGAAATAATTTCACGTAATTACAAAGTTTTAAACAGAAAAACAATTATTTTCTTATTTATCAGCAATTATTATCAATCTATTTTATTTTGGTCTATGCAATTAACTATTTATTTTTATCCAATTGTTTTGCTAGATAAATAAAAACATTTCAAAGAAGTCATTATTTTACGATTTTATTGTTTTCCAAAAATAATCAATTTATCTCGGTTATTTGAGTTTAATTGTGGCATGCGCTCTAGATGGATAATTCTGTGGGGTGAAGTGTGCAATGATTGTTTTTATTAGATATTTCAGGCTTTTGATTAGAGATGGGGCGGGATAGTAATTTACCACCTAAAACCCTGTTTCGTGTCGCTCTAATTGCTATACTAACATTGAACTAACGGATTGTCCAGCTAAGATGTAATATTGGTATAAAACCAACACTAAACCCAAAATTCAACATTTCCCAAATTTTTCAAAATCACAAGCTATTTTAAAAAGGTATGGCAGTTGGAATTCTAACAACTTAAAACTATATTTCAGCTATATTTAAATTTGCTGTCAAATTTCGTAACTCAGAAAATAACAAAAGCTTTCAAACAACTAGTTTACTGGAAAATTAACTTGGGTGATGAGCTTTTTAATAAGAATAGGAACATATTTCCGCTACTTTATTCATGTTGCACCATTACTAGAGATTTTTTTAACAAGCTCGATCACCATAAAATCGCCAATAAACAATTTGACCAAACCAGCTTCTAGTTATATCCGTTGAGCTTTTAAAAGTTTAAATAATTTTTTGCAGAACTATTGACTGTCGTTAAGCTTAAACTTACTGAAAAGTGGCATTCATTATAAGATCTTGCAGCTAGTAGAATCAAGATGTTGAGCTTTTATTAGCAACAAAATTCGAAATTTATATTTGTAATAAAGTTAAATTTTAAAACTTTCCCATTTGAGATGAATGGTATAATCAAAATAGTAAATAAGCTTTAGGTTTGAGAAACTTTCTAGTTAAAATGTAAATCAAATAAAATTTCAAAAGCTTATGAATAATGATATAAATGTTTATATAATACGACGAGTCTTCAAACGTAGTAAACAATACTTGTAAGAACTATACAGTCATATATGAATGATAAAATTTTAAAAAATTAATTATACTGGGAGAGCTTTTAAAAATTTCAAATATTTTTAAAGTTCCAATAGATCGATATTTCCTTTGGTTTTTTAATAAATTATAGAGCGATGGCTTGTGGTTGGCCGAAACTTCCAAAATAAAAGCTCTGATTAATATTAAAATAAATGGTTTCGAATCAGTTATAAGACAATATATAAATGAAAATTAAAAGTAATTATTATTAAAAGAGCTTTCATTAATGAAGCTTTCAATAATCAATTATTGAAAAAACTCGTCATTGAAAAACCGGACATTCAATCAACTGTCACCATCAATAAATTTTATATTCATATGCAAATCGTGGCTATAAAGTTTTTTAAAATTATTAAAATTAGGATAAATGGAAATATCAGATTAGGTTACCCAACTTTGTTATGTTCACAGTTTACTTTCAAGTTATTAATAATCCACAAAAAGCTCTTCTAATTTAGATACCCGACATTAAATCACCATTCATCATCAAGATTGTACAATCCAATAAGCTCTTGTTAATAATCAATAATTCAAGCTTTCACCACAAGACTTTAATATTTGATTTTTTTCATGTATTCTTAAAAAAGCTTTGCGAATGTTGTGTTACTGATTGATTTTAATTTACTTAAAAAGAGAAAGATGGTAAAATTTTGAAGACGAGCCTTTTCATAGTTTAGCGTACTTAACGTACTTAATTCAGTTTTTCCACAAATTATAGAAGGCTTTATAAGATTATCTTTATATATAGATACTAACCTACTAATATAAAAGCTCTGAACTGAAAAATACTATTTCGAAGCTATGACCTTTGCAAACGAGTTGATATAAAATTTTTAACTAGGATTGAAAATAGTAATATTAGTAATCATTTATTATAAAGTAAATTTTCAAATTAATAAAATGTATAAAAGCTTATCATGAATTACGGTTATAGACATCGAGATCTTGAAGTTTTAAGATTGACTAAGCTTTAATATATAATAGAACTTTGAAACAAATTTAAATAAATTACAAGTTTCAAAAACTTCAATTTAAAATTTAAATTTGGATAGATGAAAATATTAGTTTAAAGCTTTATAAAGTTACATATATCCTTAAAGCTCAAATCACACTATTTTGTTGTTTTTTAAATTATATATGAGCTTTTGGGTGCATTCCATTTATAAATATTAAAAATATTAAAGTCTATTCCAATTGAGTTTGTTTTAAAACAATTTTGGAGCTTTAAATAGTAAATGAGAAGATTGAAAATTGTGAAATATCAAAGCTTAAGGTAATTAGCAGATTTGTTTATAACGTGAACTTTTAAATGATTTAAAACAATGAAAGAGCGCTTCATATTCAGATATTCAGACATTTCATTTCCACATTTTCCTAATAATGTTAAGCATTTACGTTTTAAAAGAGAGCTTTTTCTTGATTGAGCGTACATTTTTTAATTTACACATAAAGTGGTGACGGTTTCAACTCAGATATTAATTCGGGTTCGGAAAATGACCTATTACTTTCGGGTGGTGAGGGCTCTCTAAATTAACCATCGTGGTAAGACTATATGCGACTTGGCAAACGCTTGGTCTGGGCCTAGTTCCAAGGGGCCTAGCAATACCTCATCGAATACAACCCAAAAGACCCTGCTTAGCATCGGCACTACCCGGTAGGCTAGAAATGGCTGCTAAAAAGCCGCGCACGTATGCAGAAACAGTAACCGATGAGAATTGAAAAAAAAATTCAACCATAATTCTGAATGAGGTAAAATTGCAACTTTTTCGAAAAGAGGTTAAGTGCCTTATTCTCGAGCCGTCTTATTTTCTATTTGGTGAGCCACCGCTGGGCCCCTGAGAATCCGAGTGTAATTATTATTAACATAGGCGTTATAAACCCAAATGTCTCAACCATGGATGGAAGGTTATCCGTTACAAGCGACAGGCTAATCGATAATCGATTGTGTTCAAGGTTGGCCACAAGTCCACCTAACCCATTACATTCTTCTAAGGATCCGTTTAAGGGTTACATCAGTGCCATTGTGTTTCATATTATTATTATTTCTTGTAGCTGGTCCTCATTATGATCATCCATGCTTGAATCTAAACAGATCAACCTGCAACATACCATGTCAACTTTTTATGAGTTGAAGAGACTACTATATGTCCTCTATAAGTCCTCGATACATTTAGAGCGTGCATTTATATTTCTAATGATATTGATGTCGCTCTTATTAATGAGTGTAATCACTCTCGAGTTTGCAACGAGTAATATGCTCACCTCTGATCATAGGTGCATCTCTGATAATATTAACTTTGAAAGACGATCGGTTAAACCATATACCAATCGGAAGCTTACGAATTGGGATAAATTCTCCTCTGATCTCGTTTCACTACTAGATTTGTCCAGCCATATTAGGTTTATGGTCTGGTCTTTACTGGTCTTCATTTGCAGCGACTACTTTTTAAAAGTCATGGCCTCTTATTAATAACCGGAAGAAGGGTAACTTGGTGTTCTGAACTTAAAAAGTTAAGGAAAAGTGTGAGTAGAATTGGAATCGATTTTTGGTACCTCAAAAGCCTTATAAAAAAGCCTGAGAACGCGTACAGGACTGCGTGGAAAAACTTATGTGAGGAAATTGATAGTTTATCTGTTTTTGCTAGACTTAAACAAAACTCTGGCGACGAATAATACTTAAACTCTCGTTGCACCTTTCAAATCGAGTGCTCCTAATGGCGTTTGCCCTGCTGAATTGCAGCATGGTGTTCTATTCATCAGTACTCCAGGCATGTGTTGCTTTTAGCACTGTGCCACGCTTCTGAAGCAGGAGTAGAGTAGTTTTCATACAAAAAGCTGGCTAGTCGCATTATACTTTGGGAAAGCGATCACAAGGATAAGGCACGTCATGCACCTAGGTATCGCACTGGTCAACTGGTCGCACTTATCCCGGGCCATAAACGTTTCAAGTTTCAGCTCCAACGCATGAAACTAGCTCTACTCTTTGTAATGACTCTCTGAATGAAATAGATGTTTCTATGTTTCTTATAATACCTTTGCACTTGTATGGCTTTTGTCGGAGCTGAATGCCAAGTGTTCTCTTCCGGATCTTTGAACATAGATCAGTTATTATCCATTTCTTGATTCAAACTTTTACACTTTGCTAAGGTTGCAGTGCGCTCCTGCAATTAAGAAAAGAATATTTAGGTTTGTACGATGGGCCGTTTGTGGCAATGAATGCGGAACCTCAGCAGGTTCCAACCTTTTTAATAAAAAAAATTAATAAATAGAAACAAGTATAGTAAGCTTTACAATTTTAACGAAGAGCTTTTTCAAATTACAGTGTGAATTATTATTTCAAAATGTTGTGCACTATTGTATAGGGTGGCGCATAAGTAACGTTATGATTTAATTGGAAAATACAATTTTTTTGTTTACGTATTTTTTTTTTTTTTTTTCAGAATTAACTTTGAAAAACTTGAGAAATTTATGATGGAAAAACTCAGCACAGAATAAAGTTGTTCAATTTTATTTTGAAAGTCAGCATTCATATCGATATGTCTTTCCTGTTCGAAATGCACCTATAATGCTCCAACAGTTTACCGGTTGGTTCAGCGTATTCGGCAACAAGGGGCTGTCTATATGTTGTGCTGCGTGCTGCAAGGTCTCGTGTAGTTTGAAATGATGCAAACGTTGCTTGGGTGAAAGCAAGTATTGAGGAAAAACCCGCAACTTCCACCAGGCGACGTTCTCAGCAGTTGGTGATGTCTGGGTGGTCTTTGCAGCTAGTCCAACTATGGCTCTCCTACGCGAATTTTTTGGCGATCGAATAACATCACGTTTTTCTGATTTTAACTGGCTACTGTGAGTTGGCCCGGTTTAAGGGCAAAGCAAACAATGGGCACCATTTGAAAGATTTTATCTTCAAAAGTACTAGAATAAGGATCATATGAAATGATATTGCTGACTTGTTAGCGGAAGCTGGATCGCTTACTATGTTTGTTGGTCCTTAACCAGCAGTTCCCTTATCCTTCAATGGTATAGTGAGAACGCCATTAAAAAGTTCACTCTAATTAAACTGGGCCTGAAGTAGCGTTCTACTATATAAAGTGAACTATCAAATGATTTAAAAACCATGAAAAAGTTCTTCTAATTCAGATATTCAGATATTTCTTTTCTACATTTTGCAAAAAATGTTAAGCTTTTATGTTTTAAATTAGAACTTTTTCTTAATTGAGCCTACTTAAATTTTTTAATTTAGTATATCACATTTGAGCTTTAATAGACTTATGTGAGAAGGTGAACAATTTCATTCCCAAAATATAAAGTTTATAAGGTGGTACAGATACTTATTTTTTTTAAGTAAAAGCTCTAAAAAGAGGAACTTTTTCTTAATTTATCATAACAAAATTTTTTAATTCAGTATTTCATATTTGAGCTTGCATATTATTTCCCAAAATATATCGAGTTTATTAGGTGATATTTTAATGTTAATTATAAAATTGTATCAAGGTCACAGGAACTAATTTAATTTTATGTGAAAGCTCTAAAAATCAACAATTTTGAAGAACATTCAAATGAATTTAATTCAGATGCCTAGTACAATGGAAACAATTATTAAGCTTTACAATTTTAACGAAGAGCTTTTTCAAAATTGCACGATTGTATAATAGTTATCAAGCTTTAACAAACTTTTATTAAAATGGCCGCAGATTATTATATAATTCGATGTACCAGTAGTTTTGTCACCCAAAATTACAAAGTGAAAATTATGTGCTACAATAAAACCTACTCTAAAGCCACGTGTGGTCATTACAAAAACATGAAAAATACTTATAACGACGATCTGTCACATACAATTTAACTCAAATCCACTCTTCCATATCGGTAAACCGTTCTTAATCCAAAATTTGATTTTTTTTATTTTATTATTCATTATTTAATCTTAATTCCTGACCATTAATAACTCTATATATATAAATTGTATATGTAGGTATGTTATGTATATAAAACCAGAAATAAATAAATATTAAGATTTGATACTAAAATACCAGCCAACCAACAAAACAAAAACTAAAAATGAAAAATTATTTCCATCTTCATTCAAAATATAAAATAAAATAAAAAACAAATAAAATGTGATAATTCTTAATTCAATTCATTCATTAACACTCCCATCTTATCCCCGCCTCTATAACTATACACAATACGTATTCGGACGGTCTTGTGTTATTGTTATTCTACCAACTTTTGTATATATATATTTGACTGGTTTGTTTTCTTTTCATTACTATTACTACTCTTACTATTATTATTATTATAAATAATATCTGTAGAATATAGTTTGTAATAATTGTTTATTCAGCTGGTACGAAGAGGACTATGACTTTTTGTTGTTGGATTCAAAAAAAAAAAAAAAAAACTATAAACTATAGACATTTTTAAATATAAATATTGTATAAACCTACAAAAGACGATTGTACATTAAAAACTCTATAATAATGAATTTTTATTATAGAGTCTTTCATTTGTATACAACAACAAAATCGCTGATAAGGAATAAAATAAAAAAATTAAAACAAAAAAACCGATTTAGATAAGAAAGGTTTTATACATAATACGTTTTTGATGGGTTTGATTTTATTATACACAAAAGTAATTTTCGGGCCAATATTGTGTATTATCTTTTCGAAATTAATAGTCCTTTTAATAGTCTACCAGACCCGCACCTCTCTCCCATCTATATACGTCATGAACAATATTAATCAAAACTACCCATTGTTATAGAACGAATAATGCTAAGATTTTGTATACACCTTGAGCTTCCTCCGGTTTAATCTAACGTCTAATGTTAACAAAAAAAAAAAATTGCAATCATTTTATTTCGTGTACAATAAATTTCATTTCTAAGACGAAAGTCTTATGTGTATATACTTACAAACCCCTAAGAAATACATATACATACATACGTACGTATATAATAGGGATGCGATAATTTTAATCTAAACTTCCTTTCACATTGCAAACGAACACGGAACGAAAAACGCACACAGCAGGCACACAAAATACACATTCGAGGGATACCGAGTGAAAGTAATAAAAACACATACACAGAGCTAGCATATAATGTATAATCTTAAGACGACACGTAACAAAAAGAAGAAGGTATATAAATTACTCTCCAAAAAAGGGATGATAAAAATACATTTCTTATATGTCTGTATATACATAAGGGATGATGTATAATAAAAATATTTTTAACAACCCCCGCATCACACATCCTTGTATACATATACATACATACATATACCAACATCGTCTACCTATATACAAAGTAAAAAATCAATATATTTTATTATTTGATTGCAGTTCCATCCATGTGTGATTTGACTTTTCCTTACGATACTATATTATGTCAGTCTTACGGAGAAAGGTAACCAACCAGCAAAAAAATTTTATCTCTTCAAAATGCAATTACATATCCCGCTCGTTTTATGTATATCCCAAGAAATACAAATAAAATCAATAAGTTAAATTACAACATTTTCTTTTTTTTTTGGATGGTATATCGAAGGGGGATGCATGCAACGAACGAAATAGTCGCATAAAACATATAGGGTTCAGTAGTGGAATAGCCCATGTACGTGTACACAAACGTAGGTACGTACAATGAAATTACCTTTAAAATATAAATCGAAAAGGTGATATTATTATTTCTGGGATGATGCATTTCGATTATAAATAATATGTGTAGGGGATTTTTAAATAGTGCGGCTGGGTAATATAGGGTTGGTTATCTATATGTTTGGGTCTTGTATATGTTACTATCGATAACATAAATGTAACAATCATAATAAAAATGCTCTAAACAAGAGGGGAGCTCTTATGGTTTTTTTTTTTTTCATAAAAATTATATTTCCGAAATGTAATGGTTTATAGGGCAATATCCGGTAAAATTGTATTCCTGCAAAATCGATACAAAATACTTAATAGCAGTATATTAGACTGTTTATTGTAGTAGCAGGAAATCGAAGGGAAGATATTATCACTGACATTCTGAGAATTACTTTGCACTTTGAAATCAATTATTTTCTTTGAAGAGTGTTTTAAACGCTTTAAGGTCTGCTCCAAGGAGGTAGAATCGATTGTCCGATTGTAATTGTGCCTCCCTAAATTTTGTAAAAATTAATTAGGAAAGTATTTCTTGATGCTAGGCTTGGTTTTAACCTAAAGCAAATCAACAACTTAATCAATGCTCTTGAGAGAATATTAGATTTATTCTTCACAAATCATGCAGAAATATTTAAAGTGACAAAATCACAAATGTTAACCACAAATCTACGGAAATAGTTTCTGATTCAAATGAACAGCACCTGGGCATCATATTCAAACTACCTATAATTTAAAAAAAAAAACTGGACTTCAGCAGAACTTAGGAGCTATATAATGGGACGCTGCCCTTAGCACTAATGATGTAAACCAAGATGCTGACAAATTCTACCAAATTTTATTACAAGGTTTTGAAACCCGCATTCCATTGTACCCGAAAAAATCTAATATTCATCCTCCTTGGTGTGACGAGCATCTGATTAATCTGAAGAACCGTAAATCTAACGCCTATGTCAAGATGATTAAAAGTGGTTTAGAATTGGATAGGACTGCGTTTCTCCAATCTAATGAAGAATTTGATACATCCTTCAAGGAAAAGCACGGCCTTCAAACGGCCGCTATCTCTCGTTCAATATAGGCTCTGAGCTCCTCTAACGACGCCGGCTTGAAACCACATATCATTAATGTCTAGCTCAGGCAGTTGGTCAACATGTATCTGTAGCGATGTCCATTGACTGTAACGTGACAGTCAAATTCATCAACGAAAAAAACGGTCGAATGACACCACCAGCATGAAAACCACACCATACAGTTATTTTTTTTGAATGAAGTGGTGTTTCTTGAAGTACAGGAGAGTTTTCACATGATTAATAACTCATATTTTGTTTCTTGACGAAGCCATTTAACCAAAAATGCGCTTGACCAAAAATTGGAACTAGCGCTCGACAAGTTGCAGTCCGGTGACTCCGAATTTTTGTTGTAAATTAAATTTATAGTATTGTCTAGGGGCTCGTGAGTACCAACCCATCGATCGAAACCGTACAAGTGTATGATAATATGTCACTGAAAATTCCATTTATCTTCGTGAATCCCGAACCTGAAGTTTCTGAAGCGCTAGTAGTATTTGAAGAAAGCACGTGTATTGATACGGTTCAATTTAATAGAATATCGAATCCGTCTGTGAACCACGACTTTGAGGTCGAAATAACATCGGACAGTGAAATAATCAAAATTCCTATTTTATTAGAAATGACTGAAATATTAGGTAACAGCACAATGTCACATTAAATCCCGAATAATCACTAGCAAGAAAAGGGCCAAACGGCCTCAGGTTAATAGAGACGAATGGAAAGCAAAACGAAATGGTGTACAAAGAGAAGCTGGGAAAGATTATACTATTGGGAAAAAATTTACTGTAGTCCAATGGAATTACACAATAGGTATACAAAAAAAAATAATGGCAAGGTGCAACTGTTCACTCTCCAAGAAGTTAACTATATATAAGTATTGAAATGTAATCCCATTACGGATGATGAGAGGCAATAAATTTTAAAGTATTTCTAGTCTTTGTCCTGGGGAGAAAAAAGTTTCTTAAAGTAAATCAATTGTAGCGCGCGTTGTGGGCATGTGGCTCCATCCTGTTGGAACCACATGTCAGCAAGATTAATGCCAGCTAATCTAGGTACGAACAAATATCTAATCATGTCCCTGTACCGCTCACCATTGACAGTAACATTCTGACCATAATCGTTTTTGAAGAAATACGGACCAATAACTCGGTCAGCCCATAGAGCACACCAAACAATAATTTTCTGTGGATGTAATGGTGTTTCGACAAAAGATTGTGGATTATCCTCACTTCAAATGCGACAATTCTGCGCTTATTTACGTACCCATTCAACCAAAAATGGGCTTCATCGGAGAACAAAATTTTGAATAATCAGTTTGATAAAAAAATTCAACAATTTGCAAGCGTTGCTCTGATGTAAGTCGATCCATAATAAAATGTCCAACCAAACTTAACAAAAAGCAACTATCTGCTATAAATATGAATTTTACTTTATTCCGACTAAAACAAGACGAGTGCGGTGTGTGATAATCAAATTCATGTTAACAAGAAAATTCGTTCAAGAATGGAGAAACAAACGGATAAAGAATAGAGCAACCAGCGGGTTTCCACAATGGATTTACAATCTGTATTAATTTCTCCGAACGAATTGTGCAGCGATCTCTGAAAGGAGAGCCACCATATGGTAGGCGCAGAGGTCGTTGCAGGCGACGATGGCTCCACGATATAGAGAACGACTTGGCCTCTTCTGATTGTCTTAGACAGTATGAAGACCAAGCTCAGGATCGAAACCGTTGGAGCCAAATTGTTGATTCAGTAAGGGGCCAGTAATGGCCTTTAACACTGTTAATTATTATTAATTTCTCCAAAATCGAAGGTGTCTTCTTTGTAATATAAGACCAACTTGACCGTACACCGCTTCATATTATTTGACCTAAAAACAAGAGATGGGTATTGCTTTTTGAGCGGTACGAGGGTGGATTAGGGTGGATTAAGATCCAACCAATTTGGTTTTATCCAAGTTTTTTCTATCCAAGGATCGAAAACCAATTTTAGAATACGATTCATCATTACCAAACCAAATCACGAGATTACAGGTTTCTTCGGTTTAAGTAATGCCAAGTGAAAGTAAATTTATCTATCAAGTTTCATGCAGGGGCGCTCTACACTTAAGGCCATACTGATAATAATGTCACTTGTATTGAAAATATTTAAAAGAACTCGTTTGGTACGGTCTGGCACAATTATGGTTCAAACAACCTAATAGCTGAAACAAATAGCGCAAATAACTATATTTTGTAACGATATTCTAGAGTTTATTTAGTTTTCATATTTCCCGATAGTTGGCTCAAAGTAAAATCGTTTCGAAGGTTATAAGTACAATTCATATGAATTTTAGTTAGTTCTGCTATATACTTGATTGATGTTTTGGAACTCGTCAAAAATGGTTGCAACTTGCAGCCTGCTTTGCTTATAGTAGAACTTCAGCCAAGAAAAATTAATTTCAAGATTTTTGAGAGAAGTAAGTACTTGCGGACAGAGGAAATGAAGATATGGGTAAACTGCATCATCTGTCCCTGTTCAAAATAGGGATAGATGATGCAGATTATTATCCAAATAGTGATCTAACCGACCTAGACGACCCGTTCGTAAACGAGGTGCTCTTACCAGACTTGCGGTTGCAAGCACACTTGACGCGGATGAATGCAAATATGATAAATAATAAAGAACCCGACAAAGCTGTGGCTCCAAATCGTGGACAAAAAAATAATGTACAAGGCAGGCCGACGAAAATATCTGGTGGTCATTACTCTGCTAGTCTATGTTCGATAGAGATTGGCAGCACGGAAAATTTAGCGTCTTGCAGATAAAAATATTGGAAGATAAGAAAGCAACCTTCAAACGTCTTTTACCTCCATCTCTAAATGAGAAAAAAGCGGCAAAAAAAATATGAGGAGAGTAGTTGATTAGAACATCTAAACACAGTTGAACTATACGTGTTTATCGCAGTATTTATTTATGCTGGTGCGGAGAAGTCCACCAGCCAGATTACGATAAAATAATTTCTGTACTTAGCTGTACGAAATCATTTAATGCGTCAATCAATGTCATTATTCTCATACATTTACTACGGAAATTAGTACTGGAAAATTCTGCTCCCAAAACACGAGATTGAGTTAAAAAACATACTCACGGTTCTTATGTTAAAGTAAAATACTTCATATTGAGGTTACATATCGACCAAGCGGATGTGTAATTGTCAAAGATAAGCATCCAGTATTTCTCTGCATAGGCAACTACACTGAAAGGCAGTAGTTTAATAATTTTCAATATTCAAGATCCAACGATGTTAAGTTTAGTTTGAAGGTTGCAGTACCTGTTGTTCTCATTAAGCCATATGAAGTAGCTGCCTTATTTTGCCATAACAGTGTTACTGGGGCCAACTGCGGAGTAACACGATCCCTAATAGATTCAATGCTTTAAATATGTCAAAATAACATCAAGTTAACGTAAAATTTACTATTCCATTAATTCTATATGCCCAAAAATTTCGGTTTCGAGAGCAAAAACTTGCAATCTACGGTAGTTTAAAAATGGACTGTCAGGTTTTTATTAATACAAATAACACAAAATGTAAGAAAATTATTTGCCAACACAATTAATTGTGGTATAGGATTTTGTCGAATTGCTGATGGTAACCTGAAAAATAAAATTTCGTCAGTTCTAACAGTATAAGAGGGGGGAAAGGCACGGAGAGCCATCTGTAGATAGGTCAAAGTATGTGCAAATCTGAAAAATAGGAATTATTATCTGCCCATCCAGGAACCTAGGGTAAATTGTAAACATCTCAAAGATGCTATCATTTATAGCTGATCGCCACCAATGTAAGTAGGCAAGTAAGGTCTTTGGAACGGTGATATTAGATGATAAATGGAGAACAAGGTTGTTACATACTAAATTCCAAGTTTCCCAACCCCAAAACATTTATGATGCAATTTTTCATTAAATTAAAGCTTTTACCAAAGTTTATCATAAATAATATTGAGGTTTGGGACCTTAGAAATTTGATTTCACAACTAAAACAAGAATCAGGTAGGTGCGGCCAATATTCAACATCAAGATAATAAACTATAGATGGTGCGAAAACGTAAGGTGGTGGAATCAATTAGAAATATTCTAGCGAACTAAAAGTCAATATTCGGCAGAGTGATGTCCACGATATTTGGAAGAGTAAACATTTTTTTTGGCCGACTAATTGGAGTTCAATTTTAGTTTAGACTAAATTTTAGTTTAACAGAACTTTCGTATTGTATTTTAAATCTATTTTATTAAACACAGAATTTAAAACTATTGAGAAATTACAATATTAAGCTTTTTGTTAAAAAGCTCTAATTGTAAGATTATACACAAAATCGCCAAATTAAAAGGTTTAATAAGATTCGTTGTGATTTAATATCCGACACCAGTTTTTGAATTGGTCAAAATTATCTGCCATCGAGAAGATGGCCGACTAATAAGCAGCAGACATATTTCAAACTGTGAAAAAGCTAAATTTATCTTTATGAATGCTCTTATACCAGCCTTATACAAAACTTTATAGTTACAAGCCCTAATAGAAAATATTCAAAATGCTTTCGTTGGGATTTAATATTGGAAACAGAATAATTTAATATCTTGAAAATCGGTTGAACTGGCAAGCCTTTTTGATTTCTCTTTAACGTTCGGAAGTTCTTTTAATTAATGATAAGGATAGATGCAACTAAATGGTGTTTTTAAGCCTGATGAACTTGAAATTGTTAAAAATTAAACAAAAAATGAAATTTTTATGAAAAGAATACTCTGGCAAATCATATTGAATAGTCTCACGCTTGAACAACGCTACGAAATTATTAAAATTTACTTTGAAAATCAGTCGTCGATTCGCGCAACTTATAGACGACTTTTATCGTTAAATTGTGTTCAGCGAAGAGGCTAATTTTTGGTTTAACGGGTTTGTTAATAAGTAATATTGCCGCATATGTAGTGAGACCAATCCACAAGAGACCCTACAGACTCCATTACATCCAGAAAAATGTACCGTTTGGTGCGGTTTACATGCTGGTTGCATCATCGAATCTTATTTCTTCAAACATGAGGCAAGGGATCGAGTTAGGGTCAATGGAGATCGTTACCGCACCATGATCAATGATTTTTTGTTTCAAAATATGGATGACATTGATCCGGACGAGATGTGATTTCAACAGGAAGGTGCCACGTGCCAGACGGCAACCGCAACCATCGACTTATTAAACTCAAAATTTGGCGATAAGTTGATTTCGAGAAATGGGCCTCTCAATTGGCCTCCAAGGTCGTGCGGTTTGAAACCTCTCGATTATTTCCCGTGTGGCTACGTGAAGTCACTGATAAACCAGCAACAATTGACTTGTTGGAGACCAGCATGGTTCGTGTTATTCGTGATATATGGCCAGCAGAGCCCGGAAAAGTGGGCCAAAATTGGACGTCCAGAATGCGTTTCAACAGCCGCGTTATCAGTGATTTTTTACCACTATCATCAGACTACTTTTTGTGCACCTTCAACAGTATTCTAAACACACACACTCTTTTCTATTAGTGTATGAACCACTTCATATTAGAATATTTTATGAAACGGTTTCGCAGTTCACAAATTTGAAAAAATTTAGATACGAGTAGTACATGAACATAAAATTCATATGCTAATTGAAGTCGGGGTCAAATTTTAACTGAACATGGTAAACTCTTTTTAATATTTGGCTGAATTTAAAATTTAAAGCTTAGATGGTTACATTATATAAGTTTAATTGCAAGCGAATTTCAGATTTGAGCGGAAGTTCGACAAATTTTGTATTTGTTCAATTTGCTGGTTTAATTATGATTCAAGCATATTATAAGGAAATCAAATTCTGAGTGCAAGTTGAGTTTGACTAATTTTCACATTTTTGGGGATAATCACTATCAAAGTACGTAGATTTAATTTGTATAGGAGCATAGGAAGCTTTCATTGGAGTTTGCAGAAATTCGGAATTTTTTTATTATTTCAAGGCTATTATAGTTTATTGAAGTGCCACATATGCATAGCGAATAATTATATTACACGAAACAAAGTTCAAGACAGAGGAAGTCAGTGTCAAAATTTAACTGGCATCAGGACTCATATTAAAATTGGTCTGGATTTTATGATTAAGGTTACATACCTCTATGTCAAAATTCCTTAAATAATTGTTTGGTAGCCGAAATTCAAAGGTTTGGAATGTGAGCAAACGAGAACCAACAAATTGTCCCAAATAGAGTATAACAAGGACACAACTTCAAACCTATTTCAGAAAAAATCAGCAAAATTTTGGATTTGGCTTCCCGTGCGAATCCGGAATTTCAGTAGATAATTTTAGTTTCAGAACCTGATCCAAACGTTGGCAAATCATCAGAATTCTATTTATCTAAAGATGAGGTTCAAGCAAACTTGAAGGACAAAATTTAAAGCCCATGAATTGGTCTGATTTTTAGTTTTTGGAAATTTTCAAGTAATTTGAATGCCTTTGTGAAAGCTCTGAAGAAATAGTTGTCACCAAATTAGATTTGTATTATTAATTTATTGGTCAGTTTGTCAAACCAGTATTTATAAAGGTCGTTTTAAATTATTTTTTGTTGCGTAAACAATGTTTTTGGCACTTGATTTGAGTTATCGATTGGAAATTATTAGGCCTTGAAAATTAAAATTAATTCAATATTCATGGTGAGTGAAAGCAGACATAATTGTGTAGGAGTTGTTCTAATAAAAAGGCCGATTTTCAAGGAAATTTGTCCAGACAAATTTTGATACCAAAACAAAATCCCACATCACCACAAACTCTGCCAAAAACAATTTTGTAAATTCCCACAATATTTTAAAAATAAAATAAAACTGACCGTAAACAACACCTTAACAAAATTTACAAATAAGAATGTTAAATTTCATAAAAATATAAAAATCATTGTCCGTGTATGTACATAACAAAAAGGGTTTAACATCTTAAAAATTCTCATCAAAAAACTAAAAAAGAATATTATACGTATTAAAACGTAGCTTCCGGCAATATTTCACCTGAAGTACACGCGAATACAAAAAAATACATGACAAATCTTATACAAAAGAAATCATTTAAATACCAATGTACCAAAAGCTCATGTATGTACGAGTACATATATAATTCGCGATTTGCGTGGACACACGATTTATAATCTGACGAAAACTTTTTTTTGGTTATTAAGGTACAATAATATTGGACTTTCCAAATTAGTAATTAAAAAACTTATATTTCATGTTACGTTTGTCTGACAATTGAAATTTAATTATAGGTATACGAGTACGTTTGTGTTTCTGGGTCTTCAAAGTTGTAAGATTTTGTGTTTTTTTTTACCAATTCATCAAGTTTAATTAAATATTTAACATACATATATACGTGTATGTAGAAAATCTGTTAATGATTATCTCACAAATATTTTCATGTTGTATATACGACGTTGTACATATATGTACTCGGCAAGATTTTATTACGAATTCTTAACACACAGAGATAACATACAAAAAACTTATAAATACCGACGACTTCTCATATCCATCTGATATGTTATTACGTTACTCTATATAAAAAAAAAATAATAGTCGAATAGACATTCATTGGGTCTTTCTTATTATAGATATTCACAAAACTAAAGTTTACTTATTTTTATTGTTATTAAAATGAAAAAGAATAATAATAAACGTAATAATCATAGTACTATGTGTAACAAGAAAAGCATATATACTCTCGTATGTACATACAATTTAGTTTTGTACATTTCGTTTCTCGTATCTCGACACAAAAATCTTATATAAGCAATACAATATGTACGTATGTACGTACGTAAGATGCAGAAGAAGACAAGAATATAGTAAAGTGTTTATAGGCGCTGTGTTTCTTAACCTTTTTGTAACTACTGTACAAATTTCTCGAGTTTTTTCTGGTCCATCTCGCCTGTTTCTGCAAATGAAATTGTCAAGTTTCCAAATTCCGAAGATACAAAATTTGATAATTTTCTAAAGTCTGGAAATCTTAATTTAGAAGATTTACTGTTTTATTGTAAGATTCAAATTTAGATTGTGACCACTTTCGAAATATTTGGAAAATAATCAAATTTTGGCTAAATTTTAAAAATATTTAAAAAATTAAGAAATCAGAGATTTCAAAGTTCTCAAATTTAAAGCTCCAAATATTTCCACACTGAAAACTTTGAAATTTACCAAATTGAATTTACTTTATAAAATTTGTAAAATTGATCTACTTAATACATTTTTTAATAGTTCCATGTTCTAATTAGTTGAACGACCACATGGTCTGAACAAATTTAAATTTTAAAGAAATTGATTTGTCATATTATCCTGGTCCCCATTCTTTTATTCTAAAATTAATTAGGCTCCAAAATATTTTAACATAAAAAATATCAACGGACCACTGCTCCTTCGTGGAACATCTGTTAAGTATCACTGAAACCTATAGTGTAGAAATAAAAATCTTTGAAATAGGTTTGGCTGCGAATTCATTATTTGTTTCGGTTTCTTATACTAACTATATATACTGGTTGGTTTAGTAGTTTATTTGTGTTAAGTACACACAAGTTTTTGAATTAACTATAATAGAACAATATAGTAAAGAATAATGAAGATACTGTTATCAGTGGAGTGGAATTTCTAATAAAAATAATTTTGTTTGGAAATAATAAGACCGTTGAGGATCTACATTTTTTTTTGTTGGTAAAATCTAATTAACAAAAACTATTATGATTGGTTTCGTCCCGAATAAGTGTTTTAATAGCCAGTATTAGTTTATTTCTCGATTCAAAATACCTGCATCATCGAATATTTTATGATTTTTAACGCAAATTTCCAGTTGGCATGAGAGAATTTTAAAAGAATTCGGAAATTTAAAATAAAAAATTTTATTTCTACGAATTCTCCAATCCATTATTTTGAAATTTGATCAACATTTTCCTAATAACAACCATTCAAATAAGAATGAATCAAACTTTCAAACTCTGAATGAATTTGCCAATTATCTAAAAGTTGTAGCAGCTCGAATAGTCGACTCACCGATATTCGATACTGCCACAACAAACAATTAGTGAAATTCATATATAAAACAACTTATATGAATTGAGCGTTCACTAACCCCATCACGTCGGCGTCACCACTATGGACGACATATATATATTGGACAAGAATGGGACGTCACACTCAGTATATTTTCTTAGTCAGACACAACCTTTTACTCAACGCACAGCAAATTCATAATTTTACACTCTGATCGGTCGAATCTCATAGCCGTCCTCCTGCCACCACCGTCGTGATACAAAAAAAAGAATAATATAACGGTTTTTATTAAAACCATACAAATACACGACCGGGACAAATAACCGTTGACACATTCGCTTTCGTTTTCATCTTTTTATTTTTCTACTTTTTTTATTATTCACAACCAATTTCAATCGCCTGGAAGGACGCAAGTGGAATCCTCTATTTGGGGGTGTCTCGTAAATCCGGGCGCAAAACCGAGGGAACAATCCGCCCCTCAAACACCACCAGAGGTTGCGGCGGCAGCAGCCAAGCTATTACAGCCTTTTTGGTATCATAAAATACATCCGATCTCTCGCTGGGAACAACCTCTCAGAGACCATAATTCGCTCATTATGGAAGAGAAAAATGCCAAAAATCATACCCGTCGCAATGGTCGCGCAGCCAGATTGTAAGTATGACGTAATAATCAACGGCCAACACAATCAATTTGCTTTAAACATATCACAAGTTCCAAAAAGTAAACAAGAATATAGAGCAACAGGGCATATAGAATGACAGGCCGTGGTGGAGGTCAGAGTTCACTCGATTCGACATTCGAATCGAGACTCGACGGGTTACTCCGCCGCAGGAGCCGGTCACGTGGACAACGATCTCCATCACGTGCCCGAACACATAACATAATGCACGGCAAGATAGATGCTGGTATCATGCCAAACATAGAAACGCTACAGAGAATGTATGCAGCCATGTAATCTCCATACGGCGCAGCAATTATACCCATCCACCTCAAACAGCAACAATCCATAAATAACCATGAAATTCACGAGTAGAGTGTTTGTTCGTGTACGACCGAACAAACAAATTTACTTACCTAATCGACACTGGCGTCGACCTTTCGATTATTCCAGCAATGAATTTTAAAATTAAATATTCATTATCTGATCGAAATTCAGATTTAGTCTTATCGCCGGCTGCCAATGGTTCAATCATCCACACGTACGGCACTAAATTACTTAATGTGGATATAGGACTAAAACTAACCTTCACTATCATTGTCGCCGATTTTCTAAGCAAATTCGGACTTCTTCGGAAGCTGTATAAATAAACGCCACAATGGTTCGTATTAACACACCAACACCGATCCATTTTATCATCAACAACGGCTACGGCAATCTGCTCAAAAAGTACCCACTACTTACAGCAGAGCCGAACTACAAAATATCAGTCCGACATAACGTGGTTAATCACATCGTCATGGAAGGCCATCTTCCCGTGCCGAGATGACGCAGACTAGATGCGGTGCGTCACAAAGCTGAACAAGCAGAATTCCAACACATGGTTGAATTAGGAATTTATCGAACATCGACATCTTCCGTCTCTGGTCCACTACACATGGTCAAGACGAAAGATCACCATTGGAGGCCATGTGGGGACTATATCGGCGTTTAAACACAGTTACGATACCGAATCGCTACCCGATACCCCACATTGAAAACTTCACCATGAACTTGCATGGATGCAAAGTTTTCTCCAAACTTGATCTCATCAGAGGTTATCACCACATTCCCGTGGCACCTGAAGTCGTTTTTAAAAAATCAACCACCACACCATTTGGCTTCTTCGAGTACGCTCGAATGCCATTTGAATTACGGAATTCATTCTTACGTCAATTCATTCTTACGTCAATTGTTAAAGTGAAAGGACGCAAAAATTGGTTGTAAAAATTGAAGTTAAAATAAATTAAAAATTTAAATCATAACTAAAATATAGTCCAATTTTATATTTAATATTTATTCAACAACAATTAGTTTTATAAAAATTAGTGTTATTTTTTAATAATAATTGGTACATCAGTTTTATTTTATATTTTTTTTTGGCGCCAAGTTGTGGCATTTTGTTTTTTGTGGTAATTGGCTTGTTATTGAGAGCTAAAATGCCTGTGTTGATGTGTGTAACGTGTACTAAAAACATTACATCGGAACGATTTCCTGGTATTAAATGTGGCAACTGTGATAAAGCGTTCCATATTAAATGTGGATTGGTTACGGATGAGCTTATGAAAAGCATAAATTCCGGTACTGCCACATGGCTATGTCCACCTTGTCGAAGTTCCACACGGAGATCCATCATTGACGACACCGTTCCTGTCTCTCCGACAATCCCTAATAATCCAACGCTGCACGATGTGATGAGTGTATTAAACAGCCTGCAACAAAAACTTACAGTATTGGAGTCATCCCAGCAGTACATCAGCAATACTATCGAGGAACTAGTCAACCGAGTAAATTTGATAACTAAAGAAAACCATGCCCTGAAAAAAAATATAATTGAACTAGAGAGGTGTGTTGATGACCACGAAAACAAATTAAGCTGGTTAGAGGCGAAAAATGACATCACCAACCAAGCTGAAAATGCTAATAATATTGTCGTGTGTGGGTTACCCAGTGAAACGGAAGACTTACCTGAAATATTTATTAAAACCACTGGCAAAATTGGACAACAAATCTCCCGTAGTGAAATTATATCAATTGAGAAAATGAAACAACATATTGATGGATCAAATGCATTTAAAAACGCTTTTATTATTAAATTAAAAACACCTGAGCTTAAACAATCTATACTTACGAACTTTCGGAGGAAAAAATCACTCTATCTGGAAGAGATTGATGGTAAATTCGGCAAAACCCGAATTATTATGCTGCATCACTTCACAAAGTTCCAGAGCAAGCTCTATAAGGAGGCAAAAAGAATTAAAGCGAAATTTAATTTTCGTTTTTTATGGTGCGCGAATAATAAAATTTTGCTACGTAATTTACCTGATTCTGAAGTCAATCATATTCGGTCGTTCTGCGATCTTATCCGCCTGGAAAGGAAATACAAACAGCCTGCCGAAATTGAAGACACATCACTGTTTTCTCTCACTGGATCATAATCAATATCTACAATTAAAACAATATTATAGTATGTTCATTCATTTTATTTTTTATACACTATGTTCATTCATATTTTTAATTATGTCAATTCAACAATCAAACCTTATTTTAACACTTATTATTTTAACATTTATTTTTTGTAACACTACAATATTTTTATTGTTTATTTTTATTATTTTGACATTTTGTGTCATTTTTTTTATTTTATTATTTTGTAAAGTTAGTAGTTACCATTCACAAATATTATTATGGCAAGTTGAGGCGGAGTTACACTACCGTATTTTTTGCAATATAATTTGCAGCAAAAATCATTTATCAATAATTTTATTGTTTTATGGTATATTTTTTTATATTTTACTTTTAATTTACTTGAAATCAAGTTTTTATTTCTGTATACATACGTACGGGCATAGTTTGAGATTTTGTATATTTTTATTTTTTTATTTTTATTTTTATGATGGATAATTTTAAATTTTGCTTGCAGAACATTCGTAGTATGCGAAAAAATTTTGACACATTTTTAACTAACATTGCTGCGATTAATTTGGATTTCGATGTTATATTTCTTACTGAGACTTGGATTTCAAGTGGTGAAATATTGGAGTATAGTGTAGATGGTTACTCATTTTTAGCTAACTGTAATGACCATTATAGATCTGGTGGTGTGGCTGTGTTTATTAGATCCTCACTTAATTTCGATGTGTGTTCAGTTAGTCTTTCGTCAGCGGACATTATGAAAATTTATATTCAGCTTGGGAATATTAAAATTTGTTTTATATTAATCTATAGATTTAATTTTTGTGCATTTGACACGTTTTTAGTACAATTAACTGATCTTTTATATAATGATAAATCTAAACATACAATTCTACTTGGTGATATTAATTTGGATTTATTGAAGGATTCCCGTGCAAAAGATGAATATTTACTATTGTGTTCGTCATTTGGGATGGATTCTCTTCTAAACAGTGTGACTAGACCATGTTCAGGCACTTGTGTGGATCATGTATTTTCTGAAACCCATTGCCAACAATATTCAATTGAACTAACTAACTTGAATTTATTTGTGACTGATCATACCACTGTTTATTTTAAATTAAAATTAGCCAATAAACCGCACAGTGGTCGTCGGTACGAACCGGGTTTTCAGACAAGGATTAATTACACGGACCTTTGTGAGGCTCTGTATACTAGTGATTGGAGTGATGTGTTTTCCTCGGATGATCCGAACGTTGCTTATTCGAATTTTATTGATAAATTTATTTTTATTTTAAATAAATGTAAATCAATTGTTAAGATTAAAAGAAGCAACTTCAAACTCAAGCCTTGGATGAATGATTCGTTATTAAAACTGATTAATTATCGAAATCGTCTATCCAAAAAATTATCGAAAAATCGAAATAATGAAGGGCTAAAGAAAAAACTTGGTAAACTTAATTCTAGAATTAAAACCTTGATCCCACTAAGGAAAGAATCTTATTTTAAAAATAAGTTGAATGCAGCAACAGATTTGAAATCTAAATGGAAAGTTGTTAATAATGTTCTGAATAACAAGCAAAGCCTGAATAATATTTCTGAAATCGATATTGGTAATAATACTATGATAACCGATTCAAAGGATATTGCTAACGTGTTTAATGACTTTTTTATCAATATACCTAGTTCTATTGTAAATAATAATCGTGAAAACATAGTTATTGCTGATGATGTTAAAAAAAATATGGTTTTGTCTAGGATCAGTAATTCAAACTTTTTCTTCTTTCCAATTAGCGAATCGGAAATTGTATCAGCAGCCAGTGAATTGAAAAACTCCAGTTCTTGTGGAATAGATGGGATCTCGAATTCACTAGTGAAAAAGGTTATTTTCTATATAAGTAATATTCTTGAATTTATTTTTAATTTGTGTCTCGAAAAGGGTTTATTCCCAGATAATCTAAAAACAGGTATTGTAAAGCCGCTATTTAAAAAGGACTCTCGTGTTGATCCTAACAATTATCGCCCTATTACCATTTTAAATACTTTTTCAAAGATTTTTGAAAAAATTATTAAAGGGCGTGTATTGAAGTATTTAGATAGAATACAATTTTTGGATGATAGACAGTTTGGTTTTAGACAAAATTTATCGACGGAAAAAGCGCTTATTTCTTTTCTAACTCCAGTCCATCATCATCTGAATAGCAATCTAAAAGTATCTTCTCTATTCATAGATATTACTAAAGCGTTTGATACTGTTAATCATGAAATTTTATTGGATAAATTAGAACATATAGGTATCAGAGGCTCGGCACTTTCCTTGTTTAAGTCTTACCTTCAAAATCGAGTACAAACGGTCTGCGTTAATAAAATTTTTAGTGATATAAAAGTTGTTAACGTTGGAGTCCCGCAAGGCTCCGTTTTAGGACCCTTGCTTTTTTTGATATATTGCAATTCGATTTTTGATCTTAAGCTGCATGGTGGTCCGATTGCTTTTGCTGATGATGTGGCGTTACTATACTCTAGCTTAGATATGAATTCATTAAATTGTGCCATTAAAGATGACATAAGATTGCTAAAGAAATGGTTTCACGTTCATGATTTTGTTCTTAGCAGTAAATCCAAATTGATGTATTTCAATGTGAGTTGTGCCATTCAGAATTCTAATCCATTGTTTTACCATTCACTTTCATGTAATGAGTCCAACTGTAATACTCGTTGTGTACCTATTGAATCGGTGATGACATTTAAATATTTGGGACTTACTTTAGATTATCAGCTAAATTTTAAAGAGCACG
Organism: Tipula unca; assembly: GCA_951394425.1. Lineage (NCBI taxonomy): Eukaryota > Metazoa > Arthropoda > Insecta > Diptera > Tipulidae > Tipula > Tipula unca. Next base: position 197,521,539 of record OX596381.1, read on the forward strand.
TGGCCAACTTAAAAAAGAAACTTAGACAGACTTTAAGATCATTTTATTATCTAAGAAATATCTGCAGCCCGAAATTTTTAAGATGCCTCTATTATGCACTGTTTGATTCGCATCTTCAATATGGTATATCTTGTTGGGGTGGTATTTACTTAGCAAGCATCAAACCCTTGATGACCATTCAAAAAAGAGTAGTAAGAATTATGAATTACTCTGAAAGAACCACACCATCTTTACCTTTGTTTGTGAATTTAAAAATTTTACCGTTGCGATATTTATACGTTTTCAAGGTTTTAAGAATGTACTATTTGATGAGTGGCAATCGTCTAATTAATGTTCATAACACTGTACCGTACTTGTTTCGTAACAAATTTAGAATCAAAATTCCACAACCCAATAAAGAACATTTTAAGAAATTTTTCGCATACACTGCTCCCAAGTTATTTAGTCAACTACCATCCAATATTATCAATGCAAAAACTTTTAATGAATTTTGTCGTTTATTAAAAGATTGGCTATTTTCTTTAAATGATATTGAAATTTTATTTGGAACCCAAATTTAATTTATAAAAATGTCTTGTATAAAATGTTTCAGTTTCGTTATATTAACCGAATGGTTTTGCTCAGTTTTATTATTTACTTCATAATATTATTAATCAGGAATCTTCCTTGTTGATTGTAATATCTCAAACAATGCTCGTAGTATTTACAAAAAAAAAATATATTTTTTTGTTTTTTGAATTTTTAGAATAATAACGGATTGTGTAATACCGTAACTACTGTGATTTAATTTTAATGTTTGAATCGTGACTCCATGTCATTTATTTTAAATAAGGAGTCACTAATCGTAGCTATTTATAAACTTATTTTATATTTTGTATTTTCAAAAAACTTGTTTTTTTTAGGAATACTTTTTGTAATGATTTTGATAATTTAAATAAAAAATAGCTATGTTATTAATAAAAAAATTACGCAATGCCGGGCAAACGTTTCAGCGCTTCATGAACGAAATCGTTCGAGATCTCGGCTTCATTTTCGTCTACATAGACAACTTTCTTGTGGCATCGCAAACTAAGGAGCAACACAAACTCCATCTGGAAACGCTATTCCAACGACTTGTCGAGTTTTATGTTCACATCAAGAGCATAAAATGCGTCTTCCTTTACAAGAACGAATCAATGCCATTAAAGAATTTCCAGCTCCAACCTCAATCACGAGTATTCAGCGATTCATCGGCATGGTAAACTACTACCAAAGCTCGCTGAAATACTCAACCCAATTCACAGCCAACTGGCAGCTGTACTACTACGTAAGCCCAACACCACCAATAACTTCTCTTGGCCTGATAAGTGTCAACACGCATTCACGGTACTAAAGGCGGAATTGGCACGCACAACACGCTTGTCTCATCCACTAAGCGACTCAAAGCTCAGCATTGCAACTGATGCATCGAACACTGCCATCAGAGCAGTTTTGCAACAGTTCAACGACAAGAGTTGGGAATACCTCGAATTCTTCTCAAAAGATTACTCGCAATATATCTAGCAATCAAACACTCAGATATTTTGTCGAGGGTCGGGGGAACTTCACAATTTACACCTACCACAAACATCTCACACGAGCAATTCTAAAATTGAACGCAATCCAAGGCAAGCATGTCATTTGGATTACATCAGTCAATTTACCACGGACATCCAGCATGTTCAAGGTACCGACAACGTTGTCGCGGATACACTTTCGCGCAAACATCAAACGAAACGGCCACAGTCGAGACTCAAGCTCAGTACATAACTGCGGGAGTCAGTCGAAAAAATAATCACACTTCACTCTCTACCAATCAAAGTACGCCATTTTGACATAAGCTCCTCCTTTTTCATCACACTCGAGTTGAAAATTTCCTTACTCGGACTCCTGCACTCCCGCACTCCCGCAGTTATGTACTGAGCTTCAGTTCGACTGCAATAAGATCGCACAAGCGCAAAAACCAGACTTGGAACTTCAGAATCTTCTTTCTGGCTCCACTTGTACCGCTAGTTCAACTTAAACTAGAGTTTTTCCAACTACCTGGCCTAGAAATGTACTGCGAAACTTCTACGGGTGCAAAACTAATTGGAATCAAGTTATGGTCTTTTCGAAATTTGCAATAGTTTTTGCTAAACAATTTTTGCAAAGCTCACTTGTGCCACACAACACAATCGCCATTTTTCATATACCATTTATCAAAAGTTCAAATTCTGAAATTAATTTCGTTCCTTTATTGAAAGTTATCTCTAACACAATTTTTGATTACAGAATTTTTAATAATTTTGCCGTGTTGAGTTCATAAATAATTCTGAAAAATTGGAATCATGTATCCTACTATGGAAATTTGCACTTACTTGTTAAAATATTTTAAAATTTGATAAAATTTAAAATGCTGTACCTAAGCGAGGCTAAAAATTTAATATTATCTTAAATTTTTAATTCCTCCAAAACCTCTCGAATTACTCAATTTAGCATAACCTTGGTTGAACGCCATTTCGGCCAGGCTGTCGATTTCGAACTTTCTTTCAATTTATTGTATTAATTCTGAAATATTCATATTACTGAAATTTTTAAAAGTTTTAATTTATTCACCAAATTTGAGAACTTTTATAAAACTTTCCAAAATCAGATCAATATTTGAATACAGAAAATATAAAATCAAATCAATCCTTCTAGAAACTTGCTTTAATTAAATGATGTTAAACTTGTTAAATTCCAAATGCAGAGAAATATTAACAGAAGTTAAAGTAAAATTTGTAAAAAATTAATATTTTCAACAAACTTCGAACCGCTCTCAATCCACACCTTTCCAGTATGTGGGTTTCAAAAATGTCAAATTCTGATGAACATCATTTTCAATTTATTGTACCAATTCTGAAATTTTTATTTTATTGAAATTTATTAATTCGTTCAATCGAATCTTGGAATTTTTTAAATTTAGCGTATCCGACGAAAATTTGAATCCATAAACATTTCAGAAGCTAACCTTTCTTGACTTTTGTTTTAACAATTCTTTCAATTATGATATTATTATTTAAAATTTAAAATTGTTCTTAAGTTTTACAAATATTCGTCGATTTCAAAATTGGTCGCATAGTGAAATCTGAACAAATTAGTGAAATATTTTCAAATATGTTTTAAATTTGATCCATGCTCGGGACGGCACTCTTGCACAAATTATGTAAATCAGGAGAGTCAATTTGACTTAATTTACCCGATAGTCGGGTTCCATTCCAGAATTTTGCATCTGTGTTAAAAAGAAATTCAAATTTAAATCACAAAAATTTAGAATTTTTCAGAATAGAAAAATTAGAATCAAACTTCCTTTGTCCAAAACATTGTGAAATTTGTTAATTTTCAAATACTGAAAATTAGGGGTAGATTCGTCTGGAGTTATAGCAACGGTGTGTAATTCTCATATTATTCCACATTTCAAATTCCTCAAAATCTGAACATCTATATATACGAGTACATACCGGATGGAACATTTGACCCAGAATTGAATGACATCGTCACAAAAATCACGATTCATGAACCATAAATCTAAGTTCAACGTGCATGGACGAAGGAAAGTGCACGACAAAATATCCGCGAATACTACAGATCCGCGGGCAATCCGGTAATTCAGTCAAATCGATCAAGTACATTTCTAAATGTTACGAATGGATCTGATTTGGCGATGTTTACGGTACGCAATGAAACCAATTAAATAACAGATTACCAAATGGCACGGTACATCAGCACCATTGAAGCTATATGAAGGACATATTCGATTTTTCCATCCGTTTATCATGTGGCGGTTTATTCGGAAAAAATTTCAACAGTGAAAACAAGGAAATGAAGAAGGATGGCCAAATGTGTACCGTTCCGATGCAAATGCTGGTGATTACTGTACGCGGACTTACACGTACAGTAAATGGTCAAATATATTGCACATACCCCGAATCATGCCAATAAGGTACACGCATTATTTGCAATCGTTCAACAATGACAACAATGACATAACGGCCAACGATGTGATATTAGATTATTTTAACGGAATTTTCAACGGAACACTGATTGAACTAGAAGCCAGATGCTTGGCGATTTGTGATAAACCACACAATAAATTTGGAATGAATGCACCAAATGGATCTGCTAATGATGCATTCGACAGAGATATGCGACTGGTGTTGACACAAGTAATTGCATCACGCTATTTTCCACAAATACATAGAACACAATTATATAAATCAACAATGTTTGTGCGAACGAGCACTATTAGCACCGAAAAATACGTAAGTCGATTCGATAAACAACATTATTTTAAATCGAATTGATGGAAACCCAGTGACATTCAACTCCATTGATACTGTCACAAATGCACATGATGTCGTCAACTATCCATATTTGAATTTTTTTGAATTCAATCGGGGTACATCGATGGCTTCTAACCACATTTATTACAAATAAGAATTGAAGTCCCGATTATTTTGCGTATGAATTTTGTGATTGACAAGTGTGTGAAGTTATCCCAGGCTTTCCTCCCAGAAAAAAAATGTTAATCAGGCTATACTATTCTCATCCCATCCAAGAATTTTGAAAATCATCCCAAAATTTGTTATGAACATATAGCTTATATATTCTTGTCGTACGAGTTAATTGGCACAATCGGCTCAGAAAGACATATAATTTTCTCCCAATACATAAAATTTGGAGTTTAATTAAAGGTTCTCGAGAACCATGAGTGCCGAACAAAGTTTCCTATGTTTTCTACTTGGAATGATGTCCACTTGCTGTGATCAATTGTTCAACACAAGCTGTATGTTGTTATTGGCGCAATGGTCTCATATGTATGTATATGGCCCATATAAGAAACGGATTTTAAATAAAGGTTCTCGAAAATCCTAATTGCCGGAAATGTTTCCTATGGTCTCGATCTGGCATGGTGCCCACAAAACAGTAACTGTTACCGCCAATTATGGTTCTCTAGAACCATTAATTATAATCCATTTTATTAGTATGGGGCCAAACACATATGGTTCTCTAGAACCATTAATTATAATCCATTTTATTAGTATGGGGCCAAACACACCATTGCGCCAAGTACAACATATGGCTGGTGTTCAACGATTTATCACAGCAAGTAGACACCATGCCAAGGCGAAAAATTAAATTTTTTTTCCGGCAATCATGGTTCTTTAGACCCATTAGTTAAACTCCTAATTTTATGTATGGGGCCATATTGATATGACTTTCTGAGCCTATTGTGCCAATGGTTTCGTACGACAAGAATATATAAGCTAACACGTTGTTTACAAACTTTTAAAATGTTCATAATAAATTTTTCAAATCATATTAAATTTTTGGACGGTTTTCCAAATTCTAGGATGGGATGAACATTTTTATTTTTTCTGGAATAGAATCCAATGGGATAACACACTTGAAATTGACGTATGAATTAGACCACTGATGAATCAGAGCTATTTTGATTTACATATAGTCACAACAAAGTATGACAAATCAATTCAACAAATAAAGCCAATCATATATATAATTGATACAATTCAATTTAGCAAATCCAGTCGAAGGTTTAACATTGACTCCCGGTACCCCATATTTCTGCATAACAAGACAACAATATAAATCAATCAAACAAATTTATTTATTATTCCAATAAAATATTTCTAGACACCTTTCTAATTGCAAATCAATAACAGAGATTATTATCTCAGCAGCGATATTGAACATTTACCCTTTCTCTATATATGTAGCTTAGGTAGATATATACCTTTGTGTCGTGTCGTAATTTAAGTAACCAAAAATATTATGCTAAATTACAACGAAAATTCCAGCTATCTCATTATATCTTTCTTGTGTTAAGGTTGTTGTTGCTGTGCGATAAACAAAATAATAAGCGCAAGCGATATATTATGGAAACACACAACAAACAAACAGCCCAGTCACAGTACATACAACATGTACACCGAACAAATAAAAAAAAAACACGGAACATAATTTTTATGTACTTTAGAGTTTTTTTATTTTTATTTTTTTTTTGTGTTCTCCTTATGCTGGATTTTGAATCATGTAATCTTGCTAATCTTAAATAAATATAATATACAACAAAAAAATTGTTATTATTTAAAAGAAATATTTTTTTTTGTATAATTCGTTGGCTTTTTTATACGAGTATATGTAATACGTAATCTGATTTTGTCATTCTAAATAATTTCTTCTTAACAGCAACAACAACAATTATTTTCTTCTTGTACATACATTCTTAAATATTTACCTTCCACCCCGCACCACCAGTTTTCTTTTGATGTGTGTATACTATACATATATAATACGATATTGATGATATGTAATATTTAATAACTTATTACTGTTAATTTAGTTAAATTTATTCTGTTTTAATGTTTGAATGGAGCATAAGATTTATGTATGTTTTATACCAAGGCGACATACCTCTGGTACTATATATACATACATAAATTTTTAAACGGTTAAATACATTACATTGTATAGTTTAGAAAACAAAAAAACATTGCTTAGTTTATAGGTACATCGTACATGATGATTAAGTATTTGTGTCAAACTGGTTGTCGGCCTTTATAGTTTTTATATAAGTAACCGCGCGCGATGAGAACGATGATGCAGGAAAACAGATTACATATAGTGGTAGGAATTTAATTGATCATCATCATCATCATCATTGCCAGCATCTTGATCGTGGTCGCATATATATATACTAAAAATATGAATTAGCCTTAAGGCGGTGGACATATTTCTGGTGCGTGTAATTGACGATCACTTAAAAATTATGATTTTGGGTACACATATGAAACTCGTTTGATTTATTCATTAATCGAAATAATTTATTTTTGATAATCGAACGACTCCAGAGAGGTGTGCTAAATTGGAAGCTAAATTATTCAAAATGTACACAATATTGTTTAACACGTTATCGGGTTAGTATAGTACGTGACACATTGCATTTTCGTATTCGTACGAGTATATTCGACTGATACGTTGAGAATACATGGATTGCCTCCAAGAGGCATCAGGACAAACCTTGCCACTAATTTCCGAGGAACTATCAGCCACGTTTTTACCAAACAAAATATTAAATGGCATTTAATACCATGGCTTCATTAGAGATTCAGAGGTTTCGAGGCGCCGAGAAAACTACGAAATTCTGCATCTCAAAAGAACCATCGAAAAACATAATGACGTACGAGGAGCTTCTGATCGTCCTGATTTACATGAACTTTGATTAATAATTTATGTATAGTTTGATGAAAATTATTAATTTTCAGTTTTGAACCAAACTCATTAATTGTATGGATGGAACGAAGATCGATTGAAACTAACTGAAATAATTTTGTGATAGTGGTTAAAGGTACGTACAGGTATCAATATTTGTCTGTAATTTACCAGCAATGTAAATGCCAACAACTAAATTTTGAATGCAAGTTTGACTGAGAGTTCAATAAAATGTTTAATAAGATTTTGAAATTTTCATGGAAATCGATGGTATATATAAGGTTTGAGGAGAATTTGAATGAAGTAATTTGATGAAAATTATCCATTTTTCAAACTTAAATCAAATTCTTGAAAATATTTAGTACACAAATGATGAACTAGACTTTGAATCCAATTTAAAGATTTTTTTTTTTAATCCAGATAATTTGCATCAACCTAGAATCAAATGCGAATACAATAAAACAATTTTATTTTGATTACAATTTAAATAAAAACTTTAAATTATTTATAAAAGTAATATTCAACGAATTTAAATGAATTTGAAAGAAAATTTGAATACTATACAATTGTAATAGTGCTTCAAAGTATAATTTGAGTGGGATTTGATGGTTAAAAATGATGAATAAAATTTGAACTAAAGTTTTGATTCAGATTTGATTGTATTTCGGCATAGTATATATGAATTGAGGTGTCAACGCCGTTTCATTTGTTATCTGTACACAGTTAAAATTTCAATATGTTATGAAGTTTGATGGAAATTATATTAAATTTTAAATTTGAATCATATACAAACAATGTACAAACGGGTATATTTTCAACGAGTACCATTGCTTCCCTAGCCTCAGAGGCTTGACGTAAATGGCGCCGTGAAATCCACGAAATTCCGCATCTCAAAATAGTCATCGAGACCGTTCTGCTTTCAATGAAGTTTGATTAGTAATTTTAACTGAAATAATTTTGTGTTAGTTGAAAAGGACATATTTGAATACAATAATATGGTGATAGTGGTAAATACTGTCAATATGTTACTATACCGTCAACTAAATTTTGAATGCAAATTTGATTGAGGGTTCCATAAAATTTTGAAATTTTCATCGAAATTCGTTACTGATTTCAAATTTGGAAAACTTTTAACCACTTTGAAAAAAGTTGGGCATCGATGGTATACAAGGTTTGAGGCGAATTTAATGGAAATCATTTATTGTTCAAATTTATATCAAATTCTTGAAAATGTTTAGTGCAAGTGTTAAACTAGACTTTGAATCCAATTTAATAAAAAAAAATTTTTTAAATTGTCTCTTGATTTTATTAAGAATCCAGTTAATTTGAATCAAGCTAGAATCAAACGCGTATACTACTATAAAGCGATTTTATTTTGATTAGAATTTAAATAAAAACTTTAAATTATTTATAAAAGTAATTTCATCGAATTTAAATGAATTTGAAAGAAAATTTGATTACTAAACAATAGATCTTTAAAATTTGATTACTATACAATAGATCTTTAAAGTTAAAAACTGAATTGATGTGTAATTTGATTACAGTTAAAATCTGAATACATGAAGTTTGATGGAAATTATGTTAATTTTTAAATTTGAATCAAACTCATGTACAAACTGCTACATTATTTGAATGACTGAAGAAAACAAATCAATACAAGTACATCAGGTTGATTGGCAACTAGTACCTACTAGAGGTGTAGTATACTGTTTTGAACAGTTTTCATAGAATAGTTTTTGAAATGATTTTGTGATAATGGAAAAAAAAAATTGGAATTTACCGAGAACATGTACTGAACATGCGCATTGGTTATGATTGAAATGAAATTTGAATAAGGATTTGAGTACAAACCTAATTTGGATTAATTTTAAAAGCTTGATTAATTTTTTACTACTTTTTCCAAAATTTCGTAAAAATTTGCATCAGTTTGAAACGAGTTTGACTAAAGAGTTTAGTGGTTTAATTTTAATTTATTTAAAACTTTGCCAAATTTAACTATTCGTTTGCCACAATGCTGTATTTTCGTGTCACAGAATGTTTGTACCAATATAATCACAAAATCAGAGTAACCGAGTAATTTGAGGTGTATCCCCCACTAATCTGAAAAATAATTTATAGTTATGGAAGGATTCATCGTTGTCAATCGAACCATTCCTAAGTTGTATTAAGTTTAAGGTATCAGCGAACTTAACAATCGTTTGGATGGACCAGTGCTTGAAGTGACATATTATTAAAAAAAAAAATTCAAAGTAAAGTAAAGGGTTAATTGCCGTTATCTTCGGTCAACTTGATCAGGCTATTTATTCAAAGCGGAATTTACTCTGCTAGCCATACCACATAAAGGTTCATGAAGTCAAAAACTGTAAGATTATCAATGGGCATAAACCTTCATATGTTTAATAGTATATGGTCAAAGCATTTATCACTGTATTCCGAATATTCCAGTGTTCAAGAGGCATCAGAACAAACCTAGCCACTAATTTCACAGGAACTATCAGTCACATTTTTACAAGAATCGACCGATCTATATCGACAAAACAAAATACTAAATGGCCCTGGCTCCCCTAGCTTCAGAGACTTGACGTAAACGCCGTTAAATCTACGAAATCCCGCATCTCAAAAGAGTCATCGAGGAAACATGCTGAAGTACAAGAAGCTTTTAACTGTCCTGATTTGAATGAAGTTTGATAAGTAATTTGACCACAATTAAAATTGAAACGATGTAAAATTAGACTTTATCTATAGTTTGATGGAAATTATTAATTTTCAGTTTTGAACCAAACTCATTATTTGAATGGATGGAACAAAAATTTATTGAAACTAACCGAATTAATTTTGTGATAGTGGAATTTGAATACAATAATATGGTGATAGTGGTTAAAGTTACGTAGCTATAAGTAAATATCGTCAACTAAATATTGAATGCAAGCTTGATTGAGATTTTAATAAAATTTTAAAATTTCATCAAATTCCATTACTGTTTTCAGAAATCGATGGTATTAAGATTCAGGCGGATTTGAATGAAGTTTGAATTGAAATTTAATTTCAATTAATAATCAGTAGAATTATGCAAGCTTAAATATATGTAATTTGATGAAAATTATGTTAATTTTTAAATTTGAATCAAACTCATGTACAAACTGCTACATTATTTGAATGACTGAAGAAAACATATCAATACAAGTACATCAGGTTGATTGGCAACTAGTACCTACTAGAGGTGTATTATACAATTTTGAACTAGTTTTTGAAATGGTTTTGTGATAATGGAAAGAAAAAATTGGAATTTACCGAGAACATGTACTGAACATGCTTTGGGTATGACCAAATTTTGAATCATACTTCAGTAATGAAATTTGAATAGGGATTTGATTTCAATCCTAATTTGAATTAAATTTAAAAGGTTCATTCAAATTTTTATTATTGTTTTCAAAATTTCGTAAAAATTTGCATCAGTTTGAAAAAAGTTTGAATGAAGTTTGAATAGTAATTTATTTTTAATTCATTTAGAACTTAGTCAAATTTAATCGAGTTTAAATAAATGTACATATGTATACATACATAAATAAAGTTTGATGAAATAGTTCTTCATTGTAAAAATTTAAATCAAACTCGTGCTGCAGTTCAAAAACACTTAATAGTAAAGTGTGTAGTGTCAATTTTAAATAAGACTTTCAATACTTTTTTTATAAAAAATTACTTTCCAATCAAAAAATTGACTCCCTGCTATGAACTCATCCAGATTATTTGTATACCAAAGAAATTTAAAATTCACCGAGTTTGATTGAATTTGAAAGGAATTTGATGCAAAAAATAAATCAAATCACTATATGTTTAAACTTATTCTTCGTTAAAAATTTGAGTGGAATTATAAAGTTATGTTTCAAAGTTTTGATTCGAGTTTGAAGTGAATTTGAATGAAAAAAGTGTATTTATCAAATTTTTAAATCAAAATTACAGGACCGATATTTTGTAAACTTTTTCACATTTTAACCTTCATGTGTGAATCGTCCTTACTCAACTCCGGTACCCTCAAAGTGTCTGGTAGGTTTCAAAGTGTCTGGATTAAATAAACCGAATTTATCTTATCAAACAATTTTACCCGTACACCGGTCGGATAGTTTGTTCCTCTAAATAGCCTTCAATCCATTATCTCTCAGATCTAGAACATTTTCATAACAATTATAGAAAATTGTTTGCATCCATTAATGAATGATCGAAAGTGTAACCGCACAGTCGATCGTTAATGTAGGGGGGCCGGATATTAAACTGATTTGTTGTACTTTTCTCACAAAACTAATTAAAATTATTTAAATTGGAATAAAATTCAAATGTCTAAGTCATAAAATAAAATGGCTTTTAGAAATTGTAACACCAAATTCCACGAGATGATTATTTAACGTTTACAATTCTGAAATTACTTTCACTCTTACAATTTATTTAAGAACATTCCTTCAATATTTACAATATTCAAAACCAACAAATTTAGAGATAAAGTTAACTAGATTTTCGGGATATTTTACAAATTTTGAAAATTAATTCGAAACTAACATGTTTTTGCGAATTTCCGAATATCACTCAAAATATCTAAACTTGTTTCATCGTTACATTGAGAATTCAACTGACGATATTGAATTTATATAAAACGTTCAAAATTTTGATATTTTGATTATATTTTTTTGTAAATTTCGAAAAAATTAAATAAAATTCAGAGCTTTCGAAATTCGAATTTGAATATAAATATTTTAATTTTATTGATTCAATCGATCTAAGCCAAACGTATATACTTATGATTCAGACGTACTAATGAATCGAATTGTTAAATTTTGAGAATTTGACGTTCTTGAAAATCTCTAATTTTTGGGAAGTTAGCAGAAAAATTTCAGCAGAAAAAAAATCTGCTTTATCGACATAGTTTAATAGCATAACATATAAAAATTAAATATATTTTTAAATTAAAATTATTATTGTAAGATGTAAAACTATTATGTTGAATTTTTTAAACTATTATTTATATTTCAAAAAAATTTAAAATGTAAAAACAAGATTAATGGAAATAATTCAATTTTACTATCAGGAAATGTCCCATATAGAAAAAATCGGGTAGCCGATATTAAGATTTGTCGTTTCACCGAGCTATTACATTAGGTTACCATTCTACTAGAGAACTACTCTGCTTCGTATTAGGTCATATTTTATGTGGGATCAGATTGAAAATAATGAAAATCCCCACCCATCTTTTATTCATATGAAACGGCCCACACTAAAAAATTCGGGTAGCTGGCACTTTCGGTTTGTCGTGTTGGCTATTAGTTTGGGTCACCATCCTAATAGAAAACTTCAATGCTTCATATCAGGTCATGTTTTATGTGAGATCAGGTTCAAAATTATTAAAATCCCAACCCATCTTTTATTCGTATGAAATGGCCCATATTCAAAAATTCGGGTGGCTGGCACTTTTGATTGAAGCAGAGAGTTTAGGTAACCATCCCAATAGAGAACTACTATGCTTCGTATTAGGTCATATTTTATGTGGGATCACTTCTGGCACTTTTAATTTGTCGTGTTTCCTGGCTATTAGTTTGGGTTACCATGCTAATAGAAAATTCTGTACTCTGTATCAGGTCATATTTTATGTGGGATCAAGTTTAAAAATAATTAAAATCTTCACCCATCTTTTATTCGTATGAAATGGCCCATATTCAAAAATTCGCGAAGCTGGCACTTTTGAATTGTCGTTTTACCTGTTACCTATTTTTTGAATTTTACAGCATTCCTCAAATTTTTTCAAAGCATATTCGAATTTCACAAGTTTAGATCAGGAGGTACGAATCCAAACAGAAGCAGGAAGCAATAGGGATTATTCGTCTTCGATTTCGATCAGGATGATGATAAGCATAATCTCAGATCTTGTGTTAAGATTGAAGAATTCATGGGATGAACCATCGTTTATGCCAGTATACAGACGGGCGCCAATTAAATTAGGCCTGTAGTCATGCGTCCAGTATTTGGCTGGTTATGGCATAAAGCAAGGAAACAGATGTGTTGATTGAGCATGAAATTTGAAAATAATTAATTAATACTGGCCCCAGAGCGCGAGAGTATCCATAATCCAGCTCTATATTGGCGATTAATGACAAGTTGAGCAAGATACAATTTTAGAGCAATATCATTTAGAACATTTAAATATGAGCTGATAAAATTAGTTTTGTGGTTTTGAAATAAACGATCGCTCACGTGACCGGTTCAGCGGAAGACTGACCCGTAATATTAAATTTTTACCAGGTCACTCACTATATTTTCCACCCAAAGCATGTTCCCATAAATTTTCTGTTATCAGTTAATTATCAATCCTAAAACGAAAACCTAGAAAGAAAAAATTAAATTCCCGATATAAAACCACGATAAGGCTGAACATAATAAAAAAAATATTACCATTTTACAAAAAAACAGCAACGAACATAACTAAGTTCCATGACAATTCAAATTATAAAAAATTCAGCTTATCACAAAATGTTTATCAACAACCAGCAAACAGAAATATAGGTATAACCATTTCTTCCATTCCAACCAATAATTTATTAGTTTGCAAGATAAAAATTCGTGCACCTCAAGTAACAAAACGAAATTATTAGATAAAATATTCACATTTTTCTGTTGTGCGCTATCAGAGCTTTTCATCTCTCCTATATATACTTATATACATACATATATATACAGAGAGCTAGAATATTGTTTTTGGCACGCGTTTTTTCTTATGTACCTATATACCCATATTTTATGTTCTATACATATAGCTTTGCAAAAAAATATTTCTAAAGTTTCATATCCAATTAGATACAATTTTGTTGTTGTTCTAGTAATAAAAATTAATGAATGAGATTTTGAACTGATGTTGGATTGAATAATTCAAATTGAATGGATTTTTGCCCCCAAAGTATATAATGAAAATTTTATAAGATATGTATATACGCATATAGTGGCTGAAAAAACAGTTGATGTTCTTTTTGAAATTTAAATAAAGTATCCACAATCATATAAATAATCCCCCATATGCTAAATTCAAAATCATATATAATTTATCCTATATATATCGATACGAAATTAGATTCGATCCATCCTTTCACATGTTTAGTATAGATATGCTTATGTGAATACTATATGCTATATGCACACATCAAAATTTTTGTAAAAACCATAAACTATATACTCGTTATTGATTTTTATGAGCGTATACAGCTCGTATTCTCATATACATTTTTAATAACATTGCAAACTACTGTACTTATCTAGATATCCAACTATATATGCATAGGTACAATAAATTTTAAATTATTATAAATTAAATTGACAACAACATTTAAACTTTTACAAAGTTTTTTATTACCCTTCCAGGACGTATACGTACGTACGTACACAAAGAAGGACTCGTTAGACTTATCGATTGACATCTTATATACAACAGCTATACGGTGATATATATATGTATACACATTTTGAACTTGATATCAGGAAGTCATGCACCGGCTTTCAATTTCAATTTGCGTTTGGAAAATTGCCAGACAAAAAACAATATTGGGTATATTTGCTAATGTGCCCAGATACATATAAATCACAAAAAAATTAATTATTTAGTTCACCAACATAGTACGGCGAGTAAAATATTTAGAAATATGCGCGCTAAGAACCAAAAAGTTACTGTAATAATACTTGGAATTTGTGGTCTGAAACTTAAGACAACAAAAAATAACATAAAAAAAATTCTGTGTAGCAATAATGAACGAATTAAATTAAATAAAAATAAACTTGCTATTTCAATCGTGATATCTTCTGGTAATTTTCTATACATTTCACGGTTTGCCTTTAAAAATTTTAATCCAATTTATAAAAATTCCGACGAGATACGGTTTTTTATTTTTATTTTTTTATGTATACAGTGGATTAGGTGTATGATAATTTTTTTTTCTCTATAGTCCGTCGTTTTGTAACACCACTTAAAGTTAAGCCGTTCTTAAATATTTAACAACTTTAAACACTTTAAAATGCAGGGATTATGATCAATTTCGCGATCGATTTAGCATTTGTTATTCAGAGGAGGTAACAAATCCGATTATTTTACGATCATTTAGTTAGAATTAGAAGAGATTTGGTTTCCGCATGACATATACGATCAATTAGCGTAAATTGGTATTTAAATACGATTTCGGTATGAGTGATCGTGGATGTTGATGAAAAAATTAAATTTGTAAGTTAAAATATTGATGTAGATCTATCATTTAAATGAGATTGCGATCAGGTTTGGTCGGAAGTATTAGTGAATTTTCGATATGATCTCTAATTTTGTATTATTTATAATAATCAAAACAACCGTATCGCAAAAATTCGTTGTCGATCGCGTTCTACAAAAGCATTCAACATCGATTGATCAAAAAAAAAATATTAGATTAAGATCTTATAAATCGAAACTGAGGTTAACAGTATTTTTTTGTCGAAAGATCAATTAAGATTGATCGAAGACAATAAATTAAATTAAGTTTGAATTGGAAAATAATTTAACAATGCCCGCACGAAAATTGTCCAAAATCATTTTAAGTTATAAACATCAATCCAATTAAATGGATCATGTGATTTAATATGCTTTCACTTGGTACCACAAACCATTCCTAAACAAATAAGTTCAACAATAAAATTGGCAGGCCGAACTGATTTAATACTGCACAACAGGTTTAAGGAATCCATTGGCATTAGAGTCAGTTTCACAAATTTACTTTGCTGTACAAGTCGCATATTCTCTCATAGAATTCTGGCTTAAGTCAAATGTTTAAATTGGCTTAAATAATTTATTAAAATTTTAAGCTAAATTTCGTCACGTAAATATTCCAACATATTTTTTTGAAGTATGTACTTATGATTCTAAATTTTTTTGAACTTGGCATCGGTTTGCAGATTCCGTTAAGTAAAGTACCAGTTTGTTAGCGGAAGGTTAAAGTAATTTTGATTATTTCAGATAAGGCTCCATTTAAGCTGAAAATGTTAGGTATATTATGTTTAAGTGATATAAGACTTAAGCCGCACTGGCGGATTTTAGGAATATAATGAGAACGGAATTACATATTAACACATTGAGTGGATATAACTCAATATGAAATTGACATTTTGTTCCGAGCTATCCTTTTAAGCTTTACATTTCTAAATTACAGAATTTATTTGTATGTGTGTAAATTTATCACATGGAATAATATGTCATTTAAGTCATTTTATTTTACCTATCTTAAAATAGCTTGGCTTAAGTCAAACAGCTTAGGCCTAATCTATATAAGATTTATGTTTAAGACACAATTTTTAAAACAAAGTCAAGTTACTAGATACTAAAGTTATATTATTTCAGCTTAAGTCACAACATATTGTCTTAAGTCACATAAATATGGCAGATAATTTTTTTAAGTCTCATTACTCTAGTTACACTGAATCTTTCGAAATACCCATATGTTTGTAACTTAAGTTATACATTTTAGCTTAAGCACCAGTCTGTTGGAGAAAATCAAATTATGACAACTTCAGTTAAAAACCCATTGACTGAACAACTGAATGTTCAAAAATGACTGTTAAAGTTGTAGGTAAAGTGATGCAATTTCGAGTTAACCGCATTGTCGTATTTTCATTAGGTCACAATCATGCATATCATTAATTTAGATTAAGTCGTTTTATTTTGCCTCACGTAAAATTAGTTAGGCTTAAGTAACATTTATGGCTTAGACTCGATATATATATAATAATTTATCTTAAGGCGCAGTGTTCTTATCTAAATCACTTTACTTCGTCACGATACATTGGCTTAAGTTTCATAAATATATCAGACTATATTTTAATTAGGTTTTGGCATGTTGTTGTTTCTTAAGTTAATTCTGTTGTTAAACTAATTTTGCTTATACTTTAGATAAGATCTCATTGACCTATGTAAGTATGCAAAATAACTCTGTTTTAAATCAGTTGGCTTCGACTCAGTTAATATAAATATAAGTACATTGGTTTAAGGGACCAATTTTAAGTGGTACATTGTTGGCTTAAACTGCATTTGTCAGAGAGAATGTTAAGTTGCACAATTTGGAATTAAGTCAAATATTGTAACTATACTTATTTCATTTTGAGTAACATTGACGTAGATTAAGCCTTATGGTTTACAGTTTGGTAAAATGAATTCAAGTCAGGTTGCATAGATTATATAGTCTTAATCTATATAACAACTGCTGTCATAATAGTTTAAACCAACTGGACATTAGGCTTAAGTCATAATACGATGGCTTAAGTTACATAAATGTTTAAAGTTATTTATTTACATATTGCGGGGTATATTTTGACTAAAACCACATTACACAATTGTTGGACTTAGGCATTAAGCTAAGCTTAAGTACTTGTTTATTATATTAAAGGGTTGAATTTAAAGTTTTAGGTAAGTAATTGCGTTTATAAGAAATTTTCTTTGACTTAAGCCACTTTGTTGGATTTTTAGCGAGCATGCCAATTATTTGTTTGGTTTTTAGTTTATCTTTATTTTAAGTAATATTTTAGCTGAACTCAATATTTTAAACTAAGTCAGGTCTATTGTAAATATTAAAATATAATAATTTAGCTAAGGCCACATAAATATTCGAAACTATTTTTCTGATTTGTTATTCTAAATTTTTTAGAACTTGGCATTAGTTTGTACCAGTTTGTTAGCAATAGGTCAAAGTAATTTTGTTTAGTTGAGCAGATAACATTGGTTGATTTCAAGCCCGCAGGAAAAACCTTTTTTGAATAATTTTGAAAATCTGATTTACACTTTTAGCGGACATACGAGTAAGTGACTGTATTTTATATTCAATTGAAATTTCTTACCAAACGATTATTTTTTGCTTTACATTTTCAGTTATTTCATATTAGCTAAGCTTAAGTCATTTTATTTTACCTATCGCTAAATTAGCTGGGCTTAAACTCAGTTCTAATATATCTACCATTTTTGCTTCAGCGACAATAATTTAAACGAACTCAAATTACTAGTTCTTAAGCTGTTTTATTTCAGCTTAAGTCACATAATGTCTTTAGTCAAGTTACTAGTTCTTAAGCTGTTTTATTTCAGCTTAAGTCACATATTGTCTTAAGACACAAACATGACACGATGCATTTTTTTAAATCCTTTAACTCTATAGTAACCCATTGACAGAACAACAATAAATTACTTTGGTTAACATCGACGAATTAGAGTCACTTTATTTTAATTTCAAATTAAATTCTTTAAACCAAAGTTTTAAGTAAATTCATGCGATTTCGACTAAAGCGGCATACACCAAAGAAATGTTGTATACTAAAATAATTTGAGAACTGATGGAAACTAGCTACAGTTTAAGACGCTTGTATAAATTTAACTTGTTACTTAAGTTAGTCTTGTTTTTTATATAATTCTGCCTTCATTAGTTATTTTCCCATTGACTTAAGTTGGTCAAAATACTTGGATTAAACTCAGAAGATTTAGACTAAGTTAACGGGTACATAGGTTAAAGATCCAAATTTTAAGTGATATAATTCTGATTGCCAATCATATGTGTACAAGTGGCCAGTGAGATTAGAATAGCTAAGTTACACAATTTGGATTTATGTCGAATTTGTTAATTCGTTTCGTCATTTATTTCAGAGAGAATGTTGGCTTAAATAATTCTATATATATCATGTTAAGCCACATTGACTTAGTTTAAGCCTTATTGTTTACAGATTGGCAAAATTAAAGTTAGAATTGAACTTTATATAGTTGCAGAGGTTGTAAACCTAATCTATATAACATCTTAAGTCATTTTAAATCAATTAGTTACTAAGCTTGAGTCATAATACGATGGCATAACTCACCTAAATACACGTGACTTAAGTCAAAATGGTTTGATTTAGGCATTTGTTTGTAACTTAAATGAAACTTATTAGTTAGCAAAATTTAGGTTTCAATTGAGAGGTTTAGGTAAGTAATCCAGTTTTTGTGTAAAAATTTCGACTTAAGTCACATTTGTGGTTTTCTTAGTGGGCGTGCCAATTATATGTGTACACGCGACAAGTGAAATTACCTAGGACTAATACCGATGGAATCTGCGCCTTTTTAATACTACATCAAATTGCCTTTTTAATTCTACAGGAAAAATTAAACCTAGAACATTATGTTTAGAATTTCATTCAAATTTAATTATAATCCTGTCAAATTGGTTTTCAATTTTAAAAATGTTTTAGTTAGTACCTAATGAAAAATTGGAGGTAAGTTGCCGTTGACATTAATAAGATTTTTGAAATTTGGTTTCAATATGGAAATCGAATAAATTTCTAAAGATTTAACTCAATTATTGTGACCAATTTAATGTAACTTTAGTATCCCGATCTGAATCGAATTAATAAATTATGCTCTTCGAACAAAAAAGGAGAGTTTTTGAAAACTGCAAAGAAAACAAAGCTACTTGGACGATTGCCGTAAAAATGTTGCTAATATTTTTAAAAAAATGTCTTAAATAGGTTCATCGACCGAAACAAAAACCATTAAACTCTCAAGTCAATTTAATATTTAAAATCCATGATTAAAATAAATTTATTTCGATTTAAATAGAAAATAATTTCAAAAACCGGTTAAGTCCACATCAATCATCCAATTTGAAATGAGATAGTGACATGAAAAAATTAAATAAAATATATTAACAGTATTCATTTGTAAATAATCCCCAAATCGTCTCGAAATAC
The DNA here is from genome assembly GCA_951394425.1 of Tipula unca. Classification (NCBI taxonomy): domain Eukaryota; kingdom Metazoa; phylum Arthropoda; class Insecta; order Diptera; family Tipulidae; genus Tipula; species Tipula unca. The sequence goes on from OX596381.1 coordinate 197,541,555, forward strand.
CAGCAAAAATGAAATCTACCAGGTTTTTAAGCTTAAAACAAAAAATACGAAAAATAAAATATCCAATACATTTGGGAGACTGATAGAATCTGTTGCCAAAAAAATAAAAATAAAAGTCTCGCAAGGATTATCGAATATAAGATATTTTTTTTCTCTATACGTCTTTTTTTCAAAATGCAACGCAAGCAAAGTAGATCTATACATATACATATGTACGTACATGATTTAATTTAGAACTCTAAATTTAATCCATGTCTAGACTATATATAATATGGCGCAACTCACCGTTTATGATTGATGCATGTTGTATCGTAATCCAAATATAAAATAAAATCCATATACGTTTATGATTGGGCCAGCCATGTCCAGCCATTTTAAAGTATATATAGTGTTAAATCTAGAGAACCTATATTTATAAATTATTTATATTAAATAAATAAAACAAAAAAAAACACTAAATTTCACTTTCACTCTTATTCTAATATATAAACATTCAATTTTTTTTTCTTAATTATATCTTAATTTCTTAATTATTTTTCACTTCATTTGAATGCGCTAAATAACAAAATATATTTTAATTTTCTTACGTTATTTTATCAAAAACACTTTGGATCAAAAAAAAAATTTTGTTTCAAAAAAATATTTTAAGAATTTGTACGAAAGAATTGAAGATTGTTTAAACATTTTTGTTGTCGTTGTTATTGTAATCTTCTTATTTTATATAAAAATAATATATACATTTAAGTTAATTAATTTTGAAATTAAAAATTTTTCCAGATTCATATTTTTTTTTTTTTCGTGTTGGATTGTTGTTGTTGCGCTTAGTAGTAGTTGTTGTACATCGTCATCTGGATGAACAATGAAGAAATTTTTTTTTATCTTAAGTTGTTCGTAATTTCGTTTTACTTGAGTTTTGTTTTTTTGTATATTTGGAGATGATAAAGTTATGATGTGAATCTGCAAAAAAAAAATCGTAAAATTAAAAAGAATGATAACATTAAAAAATATAATTATTAAATGAGATGTTTAAAGATATTGGAATGACAGTTGGGAAAGTATGTGCTTTGAATTTTTTTTTCAAAAGATGTTTGAGAATAAAATTGTTTCGAGAGTTCATTGAAATTCCAAAGGAAGATCAAAATTATATTCACAAATGTGTGAAAATTAAGTCAAACTATTCGAATACGAATTGTCAGACATTATCAAAATTGTAACCTCTCAAATTTGAGTTCGCCTGTGTTGCATTGTCCATTTAAATAAATGAGCATATACGCATTCTAGAGAGCAAATATTTCAAAACAATTTAATTGAAATCTATTTAAACATTTTTTTTAAATACTTGCAAGGAAAACCTAGATTATGACTGAGAATCTGAGGATAAAAGTGTTGTAAATAAATAAATTCGATAATTTAAAATAAAACTAATTGCATTTCAATTAAAAAAGTTTGTATTCGAAATTTTAAAATTTATAATATTTTAAAAATTTATTATATTTTAAAATTTTAAATTAATTTTTTAAATTATATTTAAATCAAACTTTAAAAAATGTAGAATTCCATAACGCCAACAATCAGAAGTTTTGTAAGATCTAAATTTTCTAGTTCTTGAGTATTGTTTAATTTCCTAATTCAATAATGTTTGAAATATTAAATTTTTAATATTCTGATCCTTACGTTGAACGGTTCATATTTAAAAATTTTAGAATTAGAAATCCAAATTCTTAGTGTTAAGATTTTGAAAATTTTAACTTTACATTTAATGAGTTTTCGTGTAAAAAAAAATTAATTTTTTAAAACTTTAAATTTTATATATATATAAAATATTATTCCTTAAATAAAAATAAAAATACATTTGATCAAATTTTTTTAAAATTTATTAGAATTTCTAAAAATTTATCGATTTTTAGAAATTATGCAAATTTGAATGAACTTTTAAAATAGCGATTTAAATTGAATATTTATATATGATAAAATTAAACAAAAACGTTCATGGAAATTTAGACCAATTAAAATTAACGTTTGGTTGATATCTTAGAATTTTAAAATAATAATTCAAAAATATTTTCGAAAATGTACAAATCCGAGTACTAGGATTTCTAAAAAATTGTTATTAGTTTGTTAAAATGCATTATTGAATTCTATTACAATTTTTTTTTTAAATATTAAGAACTTGTTAAGAAATTCAAATCTTAAAATTTAAAAAAGGATTTATTTTTAAAAATGTTTAAATTTAAATTTTAGAACTAAAGTTTACGTTTCATAAATTCGATAATTTAAAATAAATTTAAAGTTAATATTCTTTTTGGGATAATTTAGACAATTTATATTGTAAATTTACATTTAAGAAATTTATATTGTAAATTGACATTTTTTAAAAATATAATTTTTTCTGGAAAAGATAGATATAGCCAAAATATGGAAATTAAATCTGGAAAAAAATAATTAAGTTAATTATTAAATTGAAAGCTTTATATAATTTATAATTGCAAATTTTAAGAATCCTAAATTATGTTCAATTGTTTGATTTCATCACTCCTAAAATTTTTAATAATCTAAATTACCTAAATGGTCTGATATGAAAAATTAGGGATGATTTAGGTATCGTTAACGTTAAGTTCTTGGCAGTTTTAATTTACACATTTAAAAAAATTGCAACTTAAAAAAATTATTTTTTTAAATTTTCTAATTTTGTTTTAAATATTATTCCATAGATAATAATTAAAATTTAGTAACAATTTTTTTTAAATTAATAAAAATTCAAAAAAAATTTTATCAACAAAATTTGAATGGAATTGGAATAATTCTGTAACTTTTAAAATTGCCGATTTTAAAATTTCATATCTAAAATTGTAAATGTGACAAAACAGGAATATTTAATTCTGGAAATTCAGACCAATTTAAATTAAGGTTTGATAGAAATTTTAGATTTTTGAAAATTTGATGTCGAGGAAACTAAAATTTTATCAGTATGAATAAAACGAATATTTAAATATTTTTTGAAAAATCTAAAATATTTAAAAATGGTTTAAAAATTTAAATGTTCAAATCATAAAAATAAAAAATTTTAAATGTGTATTAATTCATAATTCAAAATTTAGAACTAAATTTCATAAAATTTAATATCTGAAAATTTGTTCATAAAACTTTGTTAATTCTAAAATTCCAGATCCAGAATTCCTAATTTATAGTTCTAGAAAAAAATTTGTACAATTAAGAAAAATTGTCATTTATAAATCATGCCGTAGTCAAAATATGTAATTTAAAAAATTCAAAATTGGTCAAGAAATTAGTTAAAAATTAATAAAACTTTCAAATTTTTTAAATATTTGAGTTTTGCTAAATTTGATTGGTTGGAATCTGAATAGTTGTAAACCTGCGAGTTGCAGAGTTTCAAATTCGACTTTTATTTTTTCATAAAAATTAGAATTTGTAGGCCAAGCCGAGAAAAACTGGCAAATTTTTTCAATTTCCGACATTTTAATTGCTTTCTAGAACCAAAATTGTTGCGTTCAAATTCCAACATCCATAACTTTTTAAAAATTTTAAATTTTAAACTGAAATTTTGACATTTTAAACATTCCCAAAATTATTTTAAGAATAGTCCACATTGAAATACTGGGATTTAAACCAATTATTTTTAAGTTTGTGTTATTTGTAAAATTTAAAATTTCATCAATTAATTTTAAAATTTCAGATTCAGAATTTTTAATTACTTATTAGTTTGTAGTTCTAGGAAATCCTAGCTTCTAATTGAAAGTATATTAATTTAAAATCTTGACTATTTTAAATTAAATTTTTGTTTTTTTAGAATTTTGCTATAGTTTATAGATTTTAAACTTAACTAAATTAGTTAATTCCATTATTATTAAATTATTAAATTTTATACATTTTGTCCAGATTCTTAAATTTTTTAATTTTTTCTTAAATTAAACATAATTTTTCAATTCCATAATTATATAATAAAATAACATAATATTATATAAATTTTTTTTAGATCTAAATTTTCAAAATGTTAAATATTCTTTAATTTCATAATTTTAAAATATTTAAAATATTAAATATTTAGAGCTTTACATTTAAAATGTTAGATGCGGTATAATTCAAAAAATCTTATGTTTGGTCAATATCCTAGAATTCAAAAATATATTTGGTTTCTGAAAATTCTAATATATTTAGATAATAGTTAGAAATATTCAAATTTTGAAGTTCAAAAATATTCCAATAAAAATGAACAGTTCATTTTTAGAATTATTTGCATAAAGTTTTCTAAATATGTTAGACTATTTGGAGTCAGTAGTTTAATTAAACCTTCTCATTAAGATGTCTTCGTTTTGTGAAGAAATCCAGATTAAACTAAAAATTGTTTTTAAGCAAACAATTCTCAAAATCGAAGGGTCTTTAAAAATTCGGCATACTTCTGAAATTATTACTTAATACGAAAAAATCTCATAGTATTTAACCAATTTAAAAAAAAATTGAAAGCTTCTAGGACACAAAAAATCGACTTCTTAAATTCGAAGAACTTTAAATTTTGATAAATTTAAAGATTTGAAGGATAGAAAATTTGTATCGATAAATCTTGAAAATAGTTCGTAATAGTTCGATGAATCTTAAAAAATGTGACCCATTAGTGTCAATTTCAAAAATTGAAGATATTTTAAATTATGTTTGACCGAGGTTTTTGAAGACCACAGTCAACATTCTAACGAAATTTGTTCAACGCTAAATAATTAAAAAAAAATTGAGTTTATATATGTAATAGTGCGTTATCTATTCATAATACTTTCATATTGGCATTTGGCCTAGATATTAAAATTTGGAAGTTGTTTAACTTGCAATTATTGTTGTTAATCATAAGATGCGGGGTTGTAATATAAACCGATTAATAAATCGGTGATTTAAATAGAAGGCTTGATGAAATACTTTTAGGAAGAGCACTTTGTATGATGATTAGTTGTAAAAACACATCCTCGCTCTGCTACCCATATTTTCCAATTAAAATTTGTAACATATACATGCTGCCTAAATATGACTTGACGAAGTACAATTGCTTAACGAATGCGTACTCAACCACATAAAATGACCTGAAGAATATTACAAGCAGTTGTACACAACCAGGAGCACACTAGTGCAAATTATCGTCAAAAGTCAAAAAAGATGCTCCTAACGATAGCTGTATGGAATGCGAACGGTCTTCAACAACACAAATCTGAGGTTCAAACCTGTTTACAACAAACAATTATTTTTAAATTAACGGGTTAAGTCTATGACACAAAACATCCGGATGGAAAAGCACATGGCGGCACTGCGGTCTTGATCCAATGCAGAATAATTCACTAATAGGTCAAAAAATATGACAAAGATCACATCCAAGCAACTAATATCTGCCTGGAAGAATGGTCTGGAAATTATATAATATCGGCTGTTTATTGTCCACCGAAATACGCAATCAAAAAGCTGCAATTTATCGATTATTTTAATCACGTGGGTATTAAATGCTAACCATCTGCATTGAGATTGAACCCACCTTAAGGGAAACAGCTTTATGAAGCAATTAACGAAAAACATCTATTATTTATCTTCTGGCCATCAGATAGAAAGAATATACCTGATTTAATAGATTTCTGTATAACAAAAGGGATTGCACGCGCCATTGCATAGATAGAAGATTGCTATATGACTCGTGATCACTCACCAATTTTGAGTACCTGAACTTTAAAAGCAAAACCACCTCACTGTCTGACAAATGAATTAACTAAAATGGCCTCTATATGGAAATATAGGAGAACAAAATTGCCAATTGGATATCCAACTCTGCATCCCAGAAAATATTGAGGCGGCGACCAATGATTTAACACATATAATGGAAAACTTCGAAACCAATTCTTGTAAAATCTGAGAATTACCTAAAAAATTAAAAGTATCGCTAATTACAATGATTCACACAAGTTGCATCGTACAAGCCAATAAGCATGCATACTTTTTAAACAGATGGTATTACAAAAACTAAAACCAATATTATCTAAACGACACACTATAAAAGACGATCAATTTTCTAGACCAGCATGGTACTGTAGAGCAGGTGCACAGAGTTGCAAATACAGTTAAACTTGTCTTACAAAAAGATAAAGAATAAAATTTTCAAAAATCAACGGGCTAATTGGAACGCAATCAAAAATACTTGTTGTTGTAGAAATGCTCTGTGGTATATCCGAAATCGCAACATTCATAGAGACCTTTCGATTAAAGCGGTCAATGATTGTGAGCTTTGCACACTTTACTGCTGATTTAGTACGTTTTGCTGTGGTTTGCCCACGGGCCACGTCTGTATCAAGTCTACAAGTCTAGGCTGTATCCCTTATCACAATTTTTTTTAAAGTCGCCACATTATGTCCCTTATGTATTTTGCGATTGGTAATAAATTAAATTATAAATACAAGAGCTACATACCTTCGCTCGCGCAGACACACACCCATCGTATCGTAAACTTAAAAATTTATTACCGAAAACAAAAAAAAAACTTTCCCAATAAAAATTATTACGCACCAAGGTACACATTTTTTATTTTCCCAAACTACCCTTAAATCAAAAACTTTACATTATTAAAAATAAAAACAAAAATACTCTGCTGGAAAATATGAAAATTTCCATTGTTCTCCTGCCTGCTTATATACATACACCACCTTCCTGTTTATTGTGTAGGTATATGAATAAAATTAAGAAATGCGCGCTATTATCTCGCGAGTTTTTATGCTTGTATACAATTTCAAGAAGATGTTGCGCTACATCCAAACTCATACCTATAAATATATATCGGCAACAAATCCACCATTTTGGAAAATAAGATGGATGATTTACTATATTTTTTTAAAATAATTAGTATTGATTACAATTAATCTAATTTAATATTTAAATTTCATTCACCCCGCACGTAAATTTTTCCAAATAAAAAAAAAACACTTTACACGCGCAGTCACAGGAAGAAAAATCATGATGGTTGTTGTTACTCGAAGTCATTAAAATTGTAATGACTTTTTATAGATCGAAAATTATGATTCGTTAAAAATATGTTTTCGATTGTAGAATAATAAAGTCAACATTTATGGTCGAATGGTTAATAATTTGTGTATGATGGTTCGTCCCCCTGTTTCGTATATAAATAAGTATAAATCATAATGAAGTCATAAATTATATGTAATAGAGGTGAGTTCCTGTGTTAAATCGAAGGTTAATGAGCTAGCTACTTTACACTTCATCATCATTATACCCTTTAATACACAAAACTTTGTATAATTTCCTGAATGGCTTTTTTCTTATATATTTCGTACATTATAATTCCTAATCCTGTATATACGTTTCTACATTCAACAAAACGCCAAAACTGAGAACAATAAAAATTTAATTTCCATCTGATCATTAATCACAAAAAAATGTATATAAATTTCATTCCCATTTCGAAATTGGTTTAAAAAAAAATTACATCTTCATTCGATTTAGAAACACAAATTTTAATTTTCCCAAACGATGACGAATATATGGAAAACCATTGTGTGTGCACCTCTATATAGTTTTATATGTTATAAACAATTTTTATAATTTTTATACAATCACGTACAATCTATTCATCTTCATTAACTGTGTTTTGTTGTTTTGCTTATATATATATATGTACATACAAATATTGTGGGTGGGTGAATTTCTTCGTTTTCTACTTTATGTATACGTAAATATGGAGGATTGTATTCCTAAACCTTAAACTTATCCGGAATACAAAATCTACTTGTTCAAAACGATTCTTATTCGATCGCTATATATCTCTCTGATATGCGCGCACGCTAATTAATTTCAATCATTTCTTATTAAAGACAATAATCGTCGGAATTGTGTAGGTTGGGATGTTTATATGCGCACAGTTTAAATTGATTAAAAATTGAAAATGTGATGACTTAATTAGAAATCGAAATGATGGTATATAAATATATACCAAAACGGTATAGAGTTTGGGTAGTGGAATTAACATAATTAATTTTCGAGTATATACATATATCGATAGTGTACGATAATTTAAAAAAATCAATCAACTTCACGGTGCGAGCAGAATATGCATGTTGATTTGTTGATTGAAATATGCGTATATACATAATGTCATTTGTTGATAAAATACAATTTATTAATTATGGTGATAGAGTTTTTATGGCTAAATAAACGATTCCCATATATTAAATGGAGAATGATAATGCTCGAAAACTATATTTGAATATGCGTAGGATGCCGGCGCTGCACGCGGTTGGTGATAGTTCGATGTGTGGTTTTTTATTATACATAAATATTAATTTATTCAGCAAACTATAATAATGATGGAGTATATGTTGGATTAAATCCAGTATATATGCGTATACGATAGATAATTAATAATGATGGAGTGAATGGAGGTCATCCATCTAATGTTACTGTATATATAAACAACTGTACTCGCGTTAAAGTAGTTCGTATAATTTTACTAATTCCCAGAACTACTTCTACTGATTGCATTTTCAAATTTTTAGAATTTACCTTCTCTATTTTTTTAAACGAACTAAATGGCTCAATCACCGCAAAAAAGGTCAAAAAAAATGTATTCAAATTTAAGTCGCCCTTTCTAAGCACTCACTTAGTATAACACACGAAAACTTGTCAAGCAATGATGCGAGACAATTTTTCGTGTGTTAAACTATGTGAGTGCTTGGATAAGTCGATTAAAATTGGGTATCGAGAAATAATATTTTTGTATATCGTTTTGGTTACTGTATTCCTTCTAGTGGGCCATCTGTTGGTCCGCTTTTCAATCAATGAATTTTAGTACTAAATATTATCTGTTCTAAAAAAATTTTTGACATGAAAAATCAAAAATATCCCATTTATCATCATGGATTCGCTAACAACACAACAACGCATTTTGATTGATCGTTTTGAAGAAACGGGATCAGTGGAAGATCGTAGACCGTATCAACTTGTTCATCCCGTTCGTACTCCTGTTGCATTGGCAGCTGTTAGTGAAACGAAATAAAGGTTTGAACGAAATGAACTTTTTTCATCAAAAATCATCTTTAGCGATGAAGCTCCATCATTTCCATGAGTACGTCAATAAACAAAATTGTCGAATTTGGGGGCGGGAAATCCTCATGTTATTCTCGAAGCAGAACACCATCCTCCAAGAGTCACTGATTGGTATGATTTATGGGCTGGTGGCAAAATTGGGCTGATTTTCTTTGAAAACGAACATGAATATGGCCTTACAGTAAATGGAGAACGTTATCGCAACATGTTAACTGGTTTTTTTGGGGCCCAAATTGAATGAATTGCGTGTCCACGATCTTTGGGATGGAGCGACATGCTACGCAAATCGTGCAACAATCCATTTATTGTCAACAATATTTTCTGATCGCACAATTTCAAGAATGGGTCGCACACCAAAAGGTTTCATTTTTTTTTTCTATACACAGTACATATATAGAGAGATGATCCCATGAGAGTCAGTCACATGATATATTGTTTAAAATGTATCAAGAAACTACTGATATTATGTTATTTTCTGGAGGAGACATATACGTATGTGTACGGTACGGTACACAATAATACATATAATTCGTCTTGGTGGGTCTCTCCCAAAATTTAATTGCACTGTTTATAGAATTTAATTAATTTTTAAAGTATTATCGCGAGTTTTGATGTAATGATATAGGTGGTTTGCGGTTTGTTTTTATTGCCCATATATATATGCTTATATTTGGCGCCATTTTTAATGGTGTATTCATAAATTATGACAAATTAGTGTAATGTCGTGTAATTTGCATATAGAGAATAATAAAATAAAAATTAAATTACGGATTTTTAGAACTAATGTTGACCCTGAATCATAAATGAGAAGATTTCGATATCTTTTATGAAAGATATTAAAGCTTTTATTAAACTGTAGAATTTAATTTCACTTTCATCAGAATTAACTTTAATGTATGAGGCTTAACCTGAATTTCAATTCAATTAAGCCATTCCGCAGTAATTCTGCTGGTATATGTGTGTGGTTAGAGCTTGAATAGCTATAAGTAAAGGGCGTATTTTTAAGCCCGATAGAACATGGAATTTTTAAAAAAACACAAAAAGATTAATTTTATTCAAATAGTTTTATTCATTCGAAAGATCAATGCATGGCACTAATATTTGAAAATGATTTCGGGCATTTAAAGGGTTCTCCATTAGGAATGATACAATTTAAAATGGTTATAATGGCAACACTGTACTAGTACGACAAAAAAACGCGCGCACACAAGAGAATATTGATTTGGCAGCAGCAAGTTTCAAATTTATCGGTTCCACGTCGTTCTCTTTACTTTTTAATTTTAAAAAAAGATTTGAGTTTATATCCAAACAAAATTCAACTGGTTCAAGAACTGAAGCCATTAGACCACCATACCCGTCGTTTATTTTATGGTTTTGCTCTTGAACAACTTGAAAATGATGAACATTTTTATCGAAAATTTTTATTCAGTGATGAAGCTCATCTTTGGTAAATGGTTATGGAAACAAACAGAATTATAGAATTTGGAGTGATGAAAATCTACACGAAACTGTTCAGACACCATTACATCCAGATAATTTCACTGTGTGGTGTGCAATTCATGCTGGTGGGGAGTGATTGGTTTCGAAGAGTAACAGTCAGTGGAGAACGATACAGAACAATGTTAAATGATTTTTTTTCCTGTTGTCGTTGAGAATAATTTGAAAGGTATGTGGTTTAAATAAAACGATGCCACGTGCCAACTGCCACACAGCCACCATAACAATCGATTTAACACCAAATAATTTGGTGATGAAACTATCTCAAGATTTCTAGATAGACCTTGTGATTTCTTTCTTTGCGGGTATGTTAAGTCACTCACAAGTTTATGCTGATAATCCAAGAACAATTGAGCAATTAAAAATCAACATTGAACGTGCTATTGATGAAATACAGCCAAATTTATGTGAAAAAGTGATGATAAATTGGGCTCACAGAATGCAGTACGTAAGGAGAAGTCGTGGTTGTAATTTGAATGATGTTATTTTCCATACATAATGGCATAATGTAACCTTTCAAATATAAAAAACAATGTTGGGCTCACTGAGTAATTTTGTGTTTTATGTTAATTTTTAAATTGTATATCATTCCTATTGTTAAACCCTTTATGACAACCGCGGCTGTGCTTAACGAAGCGCATTCTGAACGTCCAATTTGATGTGTGACTTCATTCGGGCCCACGTAAAATAGAGGTATCACATCGCACAACCCTGGAGGCCAATTGACAGGTCCATTTCTCGAAATCAACATATCGCCAAATTTTGATCTCTTGGATTAGATGGTAAATCCAATGGTTTTGTCAAGCAAATGACTTGTGGATGTGATATGGTTTATTTATTATAGAACAAACAATTGGATACTTTAAAGTCAACACAGAACTTACAAGTTACTTGTGATTGATTGTACATACAAATTGATGATTATAGCTAATAATTCACATTACTGTTGGCTTGAGTTACGCAATTCTAACTTAAGCCATATTTAATTTGAGCTTAAGTCATATCATTCTATATAGTTTAACTCACACGTAATTCTCGCAAAAGTCAGCAAACTGAATTAGGCTACTTATTTCACACATTTTAACTCTCATAATCTATAGCTTAAGCTACATATAGTTCAAATAATTATGGCTTATACCAATGACACAAAATTATATAATTTACGTATATGTATGGCTTAAATTGGAATTTACTATTTAAAGGCAAATTTCAGTTTATATATGACTTAAGCTAGAATTTATCATTAAAAATGTAAACTTAAAATTTCAAATTAAAACTTCTGCTATAAATGTATAAGGTAAGCTAAAACTATATGAATTTAATCCAAAATTCGTACCTTATAAGTCATGTACTTAAGCTAGAATTATGTTGCGGAATTATGCTACTTATATATTGTATGTGACAGTAGCTGGAATTATTTAACTTACAGTGCCTGCAGTTCCAAAAATGCTGGATTAAACAACGTTAGAGCGCTATTTTTCTAAATGTATAACATAATCTGTTAAGTATCTAGTGAACAAATTTCATAATTCGGGGATTTGAGCAAAAATCATTAAATCGAAGTTAAATTTAAATATTCTTAAAAATAATCAAATGCCGAAATTTTTTAAATTTTCTAATTTTTGGAAACTGAGTTAGCTTAACGTATACACACAACTAAGACTTAAGACATATATGTAATTAGAATTTAAATCGCAACACACACACGCACACATTCCTAAGTTACCAATTTTATTCTAACTTAAGTCTGATTATTATCACTTAAGCTACATTCCATATTTATGTAATCTGGAATTTTAAAGCTATGGCTAAAGTAAAAATATTGTATTACTTTCTTACAAACAATCGCTTTAGAGTCACATTTAAATCTCATAATCTACTTTAAGCCTGCAGACTATTTGTGTTAAGCTAAGTAAAATTACTTGACTTAAGCAGATGTAAAGTTTAAACTAGAATTTATGATTTATAATTTTGGGACTTAAAGTAGTAATTTCTTGATTTAAGCTAAGGATAATCTGTGAAATTCCTTCCCGGATTTAACACCACCTGATTATTTTTTGCGGGGTTATTTGAGAGGTAAGGTTTATGCTAGCATTCACAAACCATTCAACAACTTAAAAACTACATTCGAGCTGAAATTGAGGTCATTGATTTGGAAATTTTAATGTTAGGAAGCAGGCCTGTAGACGAAGCTGTGGCGGGCTTATGAACGATATTGATTTTCATACATAACTGGCATAGAACCACCTTTCATTATCAATAAAAAAAAATTGACTTTTCCTCCCGAAATAACTGTTTTATTTACAAATAGAAAAACGACTAACAGATGGCCTACCCTGTATTTTAATTTTCAAATTAATAGAAAATTGTTTTGGTTTTATTTTTGAAATTTCATTTCTGTAATTTGTAATTTGACGAAATAAAAATAAAATATTTCAACTTCCACTAGTTAAAGACTCATGGGACGTTACTGTCCCATTTGTCTAAACCATTCAAAAACAACATTACTGATATGGCTTTCATCGTATGTGATAAACACAAGTGGGTTCACTCTTATCTGATTAGTCTATAGAATACAGTGATTTCATCCTATAAATTTCATCCTATTGACTGTGCTGCTTTTATAGCTTCTGCACAGATTTATTGGGAAAAAATAGCAAAGATAGCATAATATTGCACTGACAGTTTGAGATGAACTCGTATTACAAATTCCTACTGATTGAGACACACAACAGATAACCTGGAAATGACCTGCCCCAATCACTTTCTTTGGTTCGATCGTCCACTTTTGGAACATACTGTAGTTATGCAAATTAGGTTTTTAGGTTAATGCGCTAGAATTTAATTATTTTTTTTTGTTTTGGATTGGATATGTTTCGTGATTCGTCAGCGAATACCCTGGAAATATGTAATTATTCTAACTTTACCTCTAGTCCATACAACCCGGAGCAAAATAATCAAGCTAACACTGATTCGTTTAAAAAATCTAATATTGTTGACTCGTCTACTCAAATTGTAAAGCTTCCTGCGAGTTTTTCGAGACATTTTCAGAGAATTTAGAAGTTTCTTCGGTTTGAAAATTTTTTAAAATTTTTTTACTTCCAATCCTAAGAGGTACTTGTTGAAGTCATACAAGCTATAATCTGATGGAATGTACTATTTGTTTAACCGAATTTAGATTTTACGTATTTTTAAAATGTTTAAAAAAATTTGTATCAACGATCCGAGACTCAAAATCATGTAAATTCTAACCACAAAAATCTTTGTTCGTCTAAACTTTAAACTAAAATATGCCTATCAGAATTTATTTCACAGTATAACTCTTATTTTGCTGACATACTTTCAAAAAATGAATGTTAATTCAAAATATTTGTGTGCCACTCCAACAACCAAACCAACTCCTCGAATACCAAAGCGATAATACTGTATAAGTAAATCCTACAAGCAATAACAATATATCAATAACTCCTTCAATCATCTCTGATGAAAATACTCATCACCCTTGATGAGTGTTGGAGATAAATGTGGGTCTGATTCGTATTTCCCGATAAAATGTAAATAAGAGACAAATAGAAAATCATAAACTGGATTTGAGCCAAGTACTTGGATTTCAGTTGCTCCCGACTAGGTCAGTTTAGGTGATCATGATCATGCGCCAAATTTCAAGGTCTTGAACTCTTGTCAGAAAACATTACTCGAATATGCTCTAGGTGAGATGATACGACTGTAATTTAGGAGCTACTGTACGAATATATTCTGTGCATTCAAATCATTCATACCGCTCCAGAGTTTTCGGAACATTTCGTTGATGATAATATGCATAACCACATTAAAAGCTATCCATAGTCTGAGACTCCCATTTTATAAAACTAACATCTATATAAATCTATATCAACGCGGTAAATGCCATAGTTCACCTTTATGAATTCAACATCATTTGGTATAGACGTACAAGCGATAGGCTGAGCCCTTGAGTCCTGCAATCAATTAATGTTCTTCTGAAAGGCGACGTTTCTCATGACCTGATAGACAACCAAATAATACATGAAAGACCAAATGAAGTGTAACACAGCACAGTGACAGTACATTTAAAAAAAACATGAATTGACTAGAGTGTAAGCCATTTTTCGGTGAACAAGTAAACGATAAACCAATTTGTGGGTCAAACTCTTAAAGTGCGTAGGAAATATCGAATTTTAATCCGAATTTCACAGCCAAAACGACAATTTAAATTTTTCGAAGAACTGTTACACCTATTCCTCGTAACTTATATGGGAAACTCAAGTGATTTTCCTAACGTAATAATAGTTTTCAAACTGAACTTTACTTTAAAGGGGCTGGGCACTTTTAGCAGTATAATCATTAAATGTCCAGGACTAGACAATTTTAACAATTTGTATTAGTAAAATATCGACCCTTTTTACAATATTTGAATCGTATTTTTTCGACGTTGAATAATTTTGGGCACCCCAAAATGTTGTTGTAAAATAAACATCTCGTAGCAATACCGAATGGTATTTCAATACAAAATTAAGAATTCTGATCTTCTGAATTCCTATCTTTGAAAAACTTTGCTTTTTACCAAAACAAAATATTTGCTCGACACCCAGTTTATTCAAAATTCTAAAATTTTCAAAATTATATTTTTCCCTAATTTGAAAATTTTCAGAATTTCACAAATTACAGAATTTTATGAAATATCTTGTCATTATATTCGGAATTTGTAAGAAATATAAGAACTTATTAAAGATTTAATGGATCTGTACTTCAGAATTTTTAACAATTTAGAAATTTGAAAATTTTTCATAACATAATTTAATTAAAACAAATTGGCGAGTTTTGAGGAAATTTCATCAAAATGCGAAACTCGAACTTTCAGAGCTGTCTTGGAATTCTTTGTTGAAGTTTGAAAAAAAATGTTTAGGTTTATACTGGGCGATGAATTGACACTACAAGCTGGTCAAACCTTTCCCTATACTTTTGACTTTGGATTTTATCGATAAAATTGATATATTGACCAACATTGTATCTAGCTAGTTGAATTGATTTTGATTCAGTGGGAGATCGTGACTGTTCTACATCGTTGTGCTTTTTTGAAATTTTTTTTTTCAAAATTAAAAAGTTACCTAACACTCTATTTCAATTAGAGAAATTAGGTAAACTGATGCAGAATTTGATGAAAACTGTGATAACAAATGTTTTTTAACATCTTCAGAGGAGATTAAAAGTTGAGTCTAGTTATTTGAATTTTAATTTTTCTGATACTGAAGTTTGGCTTAATTAAAAATTAGAATTTGGTAATAATTATTGAAGATTCACATAATTTGAACTTTGCGCAGCAGGTTTCTCTATTTGGTCTTAGTTATAAAAACCTAGCTTGGTACTTTTAAAGGACTACTGATTGCGGTTCCTCTGTTACAATCATTGTAGATTTTGTAGGGTTTTCTTATTCTCATACTAAATTCACTCTAAATCAAATCGAATGAAAATGACTAGTCTAAACCCTAAAGTTAATTTGAATTAAATAATTTTTCGTCACGGTTTGGGCAACATATGTACCAACATTTTTGTTATTAACAAATTTTGCTTATTTTAAAGGTTCAAACTGTTGCCAAAATTAGATTTTCTATTAAAAAAATGACTGCAAGGCCTTATATGTAAGATAAGCAGCCAAGTTGACTTTTATGAAATATCTAATCATTCTTCGGAATTGTACAACAACTTTTAAATTTTGGTAAAACTTTCGTTGCGAAAAAGAGTTTAGAATCTAATAACAAAATTTAAATTTTGTAAAATTTGGTGGTAATTTATAATTCAAAATATGATTAAAAGCCGCAAACATATCAAACCCCTTCCCTAACATTTAACAATATTATCAAACATATGGTGAAAGGCTTTGAACTTTGAATTTGTGGTTTTGAGAACACTATCCTATATTTTCATCAAATTCAAATCGAATTGAAACGAATTAATTTTTGTCAGAAAATACTAAAATTTACAATACGATTAAAACCAAACTATTCCAGAGTTTGCATTTAACAGCTTCAGAGAAAATTAAAATTCAAGTCGAATTACGCGCATTAATTGAATTCTGCTGAAAAAGTAAAATTTGCTAAAATGTACCATAACATCAAGTGTTGAGATTTATTCATACTCTGAAAGTCATTAAATAAGAGAATGGAATTCACTCAGTTTGAAATAAATTGTGAAATTTAAAAAATTAAAACTCAATCTTTGGTTGAGGATCGAATCTGTCAACTATTTGACTCTGGGTTACGACTTTGTATTGTGCCATAACTTATGATTTACGCAGACTCATAATAAATCTATATATTCAATTATAATTGAACTCGTTATCAGAATTCGAAAAGCTGTAGTAAAAATCCCAGCTTTAGCATCTGAAATCGAGTGAATGTCCATTGTATTCTGACATTGTATTGTTTTGGCCCATTGCAAATAGGAATTTTAAATGTTGCTGGTGTACCAAATTTAATTTTGAATTTTATTCTAATCGAGAAAAATTTGAATGAGTTGAAATGTAAATCGATAAACATATAATTGAGTACAACTTGTGGATAATGTCCAATTTCAATCAAAAAATGAGTTTTATTTGTCAATTAAACTCCGCCTTGTTATTAAATTGTAATTAATTGCTTTCAAGGCATAAGCCAATTTTTAATTTAATTAACACATATAACTATGTACATATACATATTCGGGTTTGATCAAAATGTTGCTGCTTTAGAAAGCTCATTTATACTGCCTAATCCAATACATTGCTTTATTGCATCCGCACTAACAAGTTAGACGACTTTTATTAAAATTATTTAAAAATCTTGAAAAGATTTCTATTTTATACGGTTTCGACCAGTCAACAGCGAAATCAATAACGATTACTGAATTTTAAAGTTAACATATTACCAATCAAATAGTCTCAGTTATTCTGTTTTAAGCCCATAGCAATAAAGTATATTCCACAATATTATCGATATTTTTAATCAAATATTTTCGTAAATTTTTTTATTGAGTTAATAAATTTCCAGGTATCGGCACATCAAACGCAAAAATCTAACCAGAAAGTTAAACCGCCATTTCCAGTATTTAAACATTCCATTTCCGGAACATTTAAAATCGTTTCGGTTATAATTAGGACAAAAAAAAAAATCAAAAATTTCCAATTTCTAATTGTCTTGAAAGTACATAAAAGCCGCAATAAAAAATTTATATTGAGTTCCAAAACACACCCATTTGTGTTATGATTAACTCGTAATAAAATCAAAAATATAAATCAAATATTTCAAACAAAAATCGAAATGCTACAATAAAACCATAAACTCTTATCATGCATTGTCACAAAAATGTTAAAAAAATTCAAATCCGCATCAAAAATATTTTCCACATCATAAAGTGAGTCGATTAAAATTCCTGCTAAATACCAAACCACTCAATGCCAATACAGCCGAGTACGCGTATACCAAAATTAAAAACTTAACAAAATGTCAAAATATTCTTTATAATTTTGAAAGCTTTCACGAATCAAAGTAAAAAAAAAAAGCAACTTTCACACAAATCAAAATTCTTGACAGCTTTATATACAAATTCATAAAATAATTTGTGTGTGTCCATATAATCGCACTTTAGCATACGCAAAATCTACCCTTTAAAAATGTTAAAACACCATATGCTTACCGCAAGGCGCCTAAAACGATATTTTAAAGCCTCAGATACGCGAACGAAACAATATTATCGAAAACTCATTTTGTGTATTCCCAAATTTTTCAAAATTTTGAAAATTTACCCAAAACTTCACGCACACCCCACAACACAAAACTAACTTTTTAAATTATGTGCGTATTACCAAAAAAGCACTAAAAACATTTTCACCGTTTTCATCACATTTTCACTTTCATAGAGCATAATTAATTTTCACTATGCATAAAAATATGCAAAACTTGGGAAAATTTATTATAAATAAAAAATATTATTAACAAAAACACAACAACAAATTAAATTAAATAAATTTAATGAAAAAACTTTTTTTTTTTCAATCTGAACTAAATGAAAATTAAATTTTTTTTTTTTTGCAAACAAACAGCACACAAAAAACGCGAACTATGCGACCGACTCGAGATTATCTTGACGCGAGAACGTATCACGTTAAACTGAAGAGTTGAACGCGAAAAAAAGAAACAAAAAATTCGAGTATTTTTGTCTTTCTTTTCCAGGCCGCACCGCACCGCATACCATAGTAATAAACTCAATCAAGAGAATCGCGAGGGGAATGACTCTTTTTTTTTTGTTGGAAAATTTGTGTGTTATCTAAATTCTGTATTCCCCTTCAAAGTCAGCGCTCGTATTTTTTATCCAATATTCTCACTAGATATATATTCCCCTACGTAACGTACATAAGAAAACCAATTCAATATATGATTCGGCGCCGCACCGTTTCAAGCACCGCACTGTTGTTGTAAAATTTATCTCACAACATTTCTTTAAGACTTGATCAGTTTAGTTTTTATGTTGTTCCATCGCGTTCTTCGTCTCTCTGAAATGTGTACATATACATGCACACATAATATTCGGTTCTTTTGTAGCCATATACATATACTAATACACAAAAAATACGATCGACTTGATCTTAATTTTTGAGTTTTTGTACGACATTTGTTTTAGTTTATCTATGCTAATTAAGAGAAGACGTTCGTTTATATGCTGCGGTATATTGTATTTTCTTGTATACAATGGCGTGTGTCAATGTGCATAACGTAACTCCGTTATATGGTGATCAATGATACTCATCTTTGAAACAAAAACTTTAAGAAATATCGGTGGTCATATAAGACCATTAGTTTGATCATTACTCATTTTTGTATATTCAGTTTATGGATTTAAACGGTGGCTGTGTCGAATTGTAAAATATTCATGGTTCATTTGAAATCTTAACGCTTATTAGTATACACGCGTAGTTAAAATGCTCGCGAACAGATTTTTATAGATTTTGACTTAGTGAAAGTCATAAAATTCAATCAAGTTCAATAGATCATGCAATTAGCAATGTTTCGTGGTAAATTGAAAATTAGCTTTAAAAATGGGACCATCTATTTTGCTCTTGCCCTCCACTCGTATAATCTCCTTCCTTCGTGATTTATCGAATTTTTCACCGCCTTCATCCAAAAATTGATAACCAGTTTACATAGTAAATCAAGCAATATGTGAAACGTTAATTGATAAGTTGCTTCCAATTGTCGATCGAATGTATGAAGCAACAACTGTTTGTATATATCATCCGTTGACAGACCATCAACAAGTCGTTCAGCTTTGGAGCCAACACAATCTACAAACCAGATCGAGCAAGTAGCATCGCGACTTGCACGCGTGGAAAACATGTTAACACAATTAATTAATCGAGGTCAAAGTCCTCCGTTCTCAAGACATCAAGATTATTTCTAGATCCTTTTCACGAGAAGACCTCGAAATATGAGCAAACGTCTTTTCATCGATGATAAGGAAAAAATTATTAAATATAGATATCGGTATTCGGCAGCACCTTCCACACATTTTTATTAAAGCGTCAGTTGACAGGCCAATTATTGGTGATGACATTTTAACGAAATATGGTTTACTCGTCGATTTAAAAAGACGACTTCTTGACTTAACAACTGATTTCGGTCCTATACTACGGAAATTTCCAACGCTTTTAAATCCACCAGATTACAATCGTCCAGTAAAACATGATGCAGTTCATTACATATTCATTCATGGTCGACTTCATTTTGCAAAACCACGTCGTCTGGACCCACTTAAGCACGAGTTCAATTAGGAATATGCAGACCGTAATCATCTACGGCATCATCACCATTACACATGGTTCTAAAAACGGACAGCACGGATTGGCGACCTTGTGAGGACTACAGACGATTGAAAGATGTGACGGAACCTGATCGTTATCCAATGCTGCACCTACAGAACTTCTCGATGTATTTGGATGGATTTACCGTACTTTCGATGATTGATCTTGTAAGGGCTTATTACCTGATGTTGTGATAAGATACATTCGAGAATTACCGTCCACCAGGTTCATTTCAAAGTTAGTCGAATTGTTGCCTCCTATTGATAGCAAAATTGAACAAAATGCCCAAATCGCAAAATAATTTTTCATGGCCCGAAGAGTGTGGAGCTGCTTTTGGCAAAATTAAGAATGCCCTTGCTGACGTAAAAATGTTAGAACATCTCATTCACTATACCATATGCAGTATAGCATCTGATGCGATAAATGAAGCTGTAGGAGCCGTATTACAGCAGTGGTACAATGAATGTTGCAAACGTTCAGAATTTTTTTCCCGCAAACTTAGTGAAAGAGAAAAAAAATATTCCGGCTTTGACTGAGAACTTTTGGGAGTTTATCTCTCCATAAAACATTTCTGATACTTCGTGGAAGGTATAGACAATTTATTGTTTTTATATGGCCCTAACAAGAGCTTTGGTTTCTCTTTGTGATAAAAAACCCAACTCAATTTATAACAAACATTAGACATATTGCAGGTTAAGAAAATGTCGTTGCAGACACAATGTCGCGATCATGTGACCACATTGAAAAGGTTCAAGCTTCTACACTTTCAAGGATCTAGCTGGAACTCAAACGTCAGACGGTGAACTAAAACGATTATTAAATTCACCGAGTCCCGCCAATTCCAAGGTGAAATTTGAACTCATCGTCCTTCCCGATTTGCAACTTGATTGCCAAACATCAACTGGTAAGAACAGTCCGTTTGTCAAAGACCCGTAGTTTTCAATGTATTAGATAAATAACATATCCTATCCAAGTATTAGCTTCTAGGAAATTAATTTCAACGAGATATTTTTGGCCTAACATGAATACAGATGTTGCGAACCGGGCCGATTTGAGTTACCTTTGAAAAGATTCGAATGAATATACAAAAGATATACATATGGACATCGCGGGACCTCTTCCGTCGTCCGAGAGTAATAAAGGTATATATACTTACAACTTTCGATAGATTTACTCGATGGCCTAAAGCATACCCCATTCAAGATAGCTCAGCTGGCACTATTGCTAAGACGTTCGTTGAGCAATATATTTCAAGGTTCAGGATACCCCTTGAAATTACGACTGATCAAGGTAGCGCTTTCTAGAGTAAGCTCTTTTCTAAAATAACGTGGATACCAGGCGCACATAGAATTTCATACCACTGCTTTTCATACGGGAAAGATTTCATAGACAACTAAAAGCTTCGCTCAAAGCTCGCAGTAATACAATCTTCTGGAGTACCGAACATCATATTGCCATACTGGGAGTACGGGCATCTGTTAAGGAAGATTTGCTTTGCTCACAAACCGAGTATATGGACAAGCTTTAAGGCTTCCAGGAGAATTTCTCGAAACCAATACTGAAAAGGATCTAAACCTCTGCTTTGCACCTGTTACTCGTAAATCATCTAGTCTATTTGTATTTATCCCAAAATAGTTAGAAAATTGCGAGCATGTTTTCGTTAGCTGTTCAGTTTACAAATATCTATTTATGTTTATTGTTTTTATAAAAGCTCTCAAGCAAACTCGTGCTGTTATTTAATTTTAAAGTTTTGAGCGACGGTTTTTTAAGGAATTTTAAATATGTTATTAAAATATAAGGAAAGCACCCTTGAGCTTTTATAAATTGCTTTATATTTGACTAAGCTTAAAACATTGGTTCTTCATGTATTGAAATTTTTTCGAGCAAAATCGTATTGTTACTGAATAAAATGTATCTCCCCAGATGATAAAACTATAAACTATAGAAATATTCAATCTGAAAGCTCTAGTTTAAATATAATTTTTTAAATGATTTTTAATTCTTAGAATTATTAAGTTCTATAAATATCTTTCAAAAATGAGGTGTCCCCTACTTCGTTGCTCAGCATTACGATTTAAACATCAAGTTTGTTAAAGATTATGGAAACAACATGCCAATCATAACCTATGGCCAATATTGATCAGAAAATGATTTTTAAATAATTGGGCTCTTCCAGCTTTAATATTTATATTTTTAACTATTTTGAATATTAATCGATTACAATCCTAAAAAGAAACAACAATGGATGGAAACTTAATTGATCTGTTATAAAAGCTCCAATCTATTACAGTACTTGATCTTTTAATTTAAAAAGTTACATTTTAAATTCTATAAAAGTTAACCATAAATTTTCGGTTCTAAATTTTAAAAAGATATTTCAAAACGTCTTATTTCCAGAATCAAAACGTATAACTTGCAAAGCTTAACAATTTTGTCAATTAAGATAGCCTACATCGAAAAATCGAATTTTATATAGTAAACATTTATCAAATACTCTAAATAACTTAAATTTAAACTTTTCGAAAGACTCATAAAATTTTATTTCCTGGTAAGTTTTTAATTCCTCAAATTTTTAAAACAATTACCACACACTTTAAGGCGAGAACGATAACGTTGATGGCATGAAATGATGAAATTTTAAAATTTTGTGAAATTTCGAAATTTTCAAAATTTTTTAGTAAATTTTTGATAGTTTGGAATAATTACTCAACTGTCTACATTAAAATTCCGTTCGACAATATACACTGAATGTCCCAAAGCCCAATAAATTTTTTTAATTTTTGAAGTTTTAAGAATTTTGAAATTAAATTTATAAAATTTTACGAAATTTGTCAAAACAATAAATACGGGAAGACTTACACTAAAATAATTTGACTTGACTGTAATATTTGTTTTGAACCTAGTATCCAAATTTATTAGTCCAAAGATTTAAGTCGGTAATTTAAAATTCCTAAATATTTTAATTTTGATTTATTGTGAAATTCTTCTACCTTTAAACGCCTTTAATTCAAATTCTGAATTTCTGAGTTCTGGAAAATACTAAATTCTTGTTTGAAATTTATAAGCTCGGCATTAAACAAATTTCGAAAATTCTGAAAAGATTAAATTTAAATTTTATTAATTTCGAAAGTTTCATAAAATTTGAATTCCTGGGAAAGTTTTAACACCTCAAATTTTACAAAAAATTACTACAACTTTAAAATTTTGGAACGATAACGTTGATGAAATTTGGGAATTTCAAAATTTTCAAAATTTTTTTACAAAATTTTCGATATTTTTGAACAATTGCTCAATAGTCTATTCAAAATAAGCCATCCCTTATATGGCTGGCATTTGAGAGTTTCATAGATCAAATTTTGATCAATTACGTTTATAAAACCGAGACAAGAAGTGTTGAAATCCAACTACGCTTATGGATTTTAATTTGTCGCTAATTTAGGTTCTTTATTCAAATATCTGTCATAATTATTCATATTTTGATTGGCATTGAATTGACGATTATCGCTGGGTCATTGTCATCAAATATTCCACATCACTATTTATACAGGCTTGGCCTTGTTTTTGCATAAAAATAATATTACTATTTGGCAATTAAATTAGACAAAGAGGGTGAACTATACTGTCACGACAGTTTAGCAATATATACTTCCAAGTATCGTTAAATGTCGATAATTTAATTTCGCAGTATAGCAAATTGTGATTTATATTGAAATTAAACTAATTCCACTTGATCGTTATCAATAAAACAAAAAATGATTACAGAACTTATCAAGAATTTATAAATAGAGATACGCCCAAATATTTCGCCGTTCCATATGAATTTAGAGCTTTACCGGGTAAAACAAATGGATATAAAAGGCCTGTGGGTGGTTCCTACACTATTCCAGTGCACGCAATACATCGTGATCCAGAACGTTTTCCGTACCCAGATATATTCAAGCCCGAACGATTTTTACCCGAACACGAACTCAACATCCCAATAGAAACTTATGTAAGATTTACCGAAGAATCACGAATGAGCGTCGGCATGCAATTTGGACAAACACAAGCGATGGTTGCACTAGCCACGGTGATAAAATCGTTTCGTATGAAATTATCGCTCGCCAGAACGTACCTCTAGACCCGATTCTACTTAATTTTGAAAAACGATAAAAAATTGAATTTAAATAAATTTAAAAAGAAAACCAATTAATTAAATTGCTAATCCTTCGAAATATATTTTGTATATGCTATTTGTGGTTTTATTAACGCGCTTTTTTTAAAACGATCCGAACTATCAAAATCACCTTGTGTCGAGTCCGATTTTATTAGCGAGAGAGATTATATTCTCTTTGCATTATATGTGTAAAAATGAGTAAAAAAATATTCCACCTTTGACAGAGAACTTTTGAGACTTTATCTCTCCATAAAATATTTCCAATACACGTGGTAAATAGATCTTTAGTTTCTCTCAATGATAAAAACCCACGGCAGTTAAGACAACTAGACTATTTTGCTCATTTTACAACAGACTTGTCGCGATCATGTGACCACAATGAAAAGGTTCAACCTTCCATACAAGACCTGAAGAATCTAGCTCGAACTGAAACGTGTGACGATGAACTACAACAATTATTAAATTCATCCTTCCCGATTTGCAACTGTATTGCGAAACTGCTACTGGTAAGAACCCGCAACTCAAAGACGCGTTTCAATGCATTACATAACCTGTCTCATCCAAGTATTAGAGCTTCTTAGAAATTATTTTCAACGAGATATACTTTTGGCCTAACATGACTACAGATGTTGTGAAATTGGCAAAAGAATGTGTAGGTTGCAAAAAAAGTAAAATTCATCGACACACAAAATCTGAACTGGGTCGATTTGAGTTATTCCTTCGAAAAGATGCGAGTATATACATATGGACATCTTCTGCCGTCCGAGAGTAATAGGTTATACTAACTAATAGTAACTAACAATTGTCGATAGAGTAACTCGATGGCCTCAAGTAAACCTCATTCAAGTTTTGTCTCAAGTAAACCTCATCCCAGCTGTCACTTACGCTAAAACGTTCGTTGAGCAATATATTTCAAGGTTTGGGATATCCCTTGAAATTACGACTGATCAAGGTATAGCCCTTTTAAGAGTAAGCTAATTTTCGAATTAACGCAGATACCAGGTGCACATAGAATTTCACGTCGAACGATTCCATACACTACTATTTTTGTTTTTACGTTTGATCGACTTGGTCTGGGGATCCCAAGTGACTGTATTGACATGAACCATGGCTCGACCGAAATCAATGATGAATAATTTCGTTTGAATCTTGCTTCTATTGGGATTCGAGAACTCGATACCTCCCAATTTCAACATTTTATATTCATAACTTTAACCACTCTGCCATATCTGCTGGGAATAATTCGAGTTTATGACGAACGTCTAAATAAATCTACCTAATTTCGATTGAAATTTCAAAATTTACCAACGCAATCTGTGACATGTTGACATTCTCAAAATTTGTGAATCTCAATTTTATTTAACAATTCGAATTTTAAATTTAATATGCGAGGTTGTGGGTCGTATAATTTTTGGAATTTCAATTTAATTAAGAAATGTAAGAACTATTGTCCGAAATGTTAAATTTTAGATTTATAAAATTGAATTCTATTTTTTATAATTCAAGTGTTTTGTTTGACCGATCGAACATTTCTACTACATACACATTACATGCCAGCTCTTTGCCAGCCAATACTGACATGAACGCAACAGAAGGTCATATAGATGTGTAGAAGTCCATTTTGCATCCTACATCGAATTCAAACGTCACAGCTTTAACCAGTGTTCTATTTGGTCGGCAATAATTAAGGCCGAAATATCCTTAGTAGAACGATCACATGTAGATCCTAAGTTCTGAAATATACTGTTTGTTCCATTTTGTTTTATATTTGATCCTGTTTCATACCAGATGTGTTTCGTACTGTATCCCATTTTAAGATGTGTATAGTTTTTAAATATTCTGCTTCGTACCTCATACTGCTTTTTCGTATGAAATCATATAATACAAAGGGTTTCCGTTTAGTGTCGAAGAATTGTAGTATTCGGCCATACTGCTCTCTATTGTGTTCATGTAGAATAATGATTGGAAAGCGTAAAAATACCTTACCTGCAATGGCCACCTAAATAGCAGGCTCAAATGTTTCAAAAACAAATATTTAAAAGTATTTGAAACTGGATAGTGTTTGGATTCTTGTTTTAGAAGAATACTTATTACATTTCACCTATGGTCGGGGGCACCCAGACCTACATGACTCGTAAATCTATATTTCACAAACATATTTTCCAAGATCCATTCGTAAAAAACTCAACTGTTCGTAATGTCAACAAGATAACAAATAGTTACCGCCAAACCAATACCGAATCCCCGCTCATCTACCCGGACACGAGATTTACGATAGGCAAGTGAAAGGTGCAATCACTTAAAAGATCAGGGGTGTTGGAAGGCCTAACACATGCATGAAGGAGAATCGGCTGGTGGAGAGCCACCATATGGTAGACGCAGAGGTCGTTGCAGGTGATGATTACTACACGGTGTAGAGAACGACTTGGGTTCTTCAGATTATCTAAGAAAGTATGAAGACCAATTTCAGGATATAAACCGCTGAAGCAAAATTTTTGACACAGTAAGGGGCCTGCAATGGCCTTTAAAAATGTTAACTGTTAATAATTTTGCTTCAACAATATTTTCGGGTCTGTTTGGGGTATAATATGATTTGGCTTTGGCCACAACCAATTCAAATGTGCTGCAAAAATATTGTAAAGTAGTTTTGGAAGTTGTGCACATACGAGGACCAAGTGATCAGTGCTTTATAACTTCCGATTTTTTTTCTAGATAATATTGGAAGCAGCAATACTGACGCAAGGCGCAATGTTATAGACACCTTACCTATATGTAGTTGTCGAGAAGTGCTTAATTACATTTTCTGGGAGCATTCACAAAGTCCTTTCTTTGTTATAGCAGAGAGAGAGAGAGAAAGAGAGTTGAAAGTTTAACTGCTGGACAATTTCAAGGGTGGACAATTCAGTATGCTTTGGGATCAATTGTTAATTTGAATGATACCAAGATTGTTGTACAATGGCTCAGGCAAATTTATTATATTTATCATCGGTCCATAAGTGATTTGTTCAAGCGTCCATCCATACTCCCGACGGTTTGATTTAGAAACAAATCGATAAGTTCTCTAGACGAATACTTCTGTTGGTTATACATACAGTTTCATTAGTTTTTCCAATCTTTAGCAATATGCATGTGGCAATGCTATACCATGTCCCTCATGCAGAGTGCATTCATTCATCAAAATTTGCTATCATCGATCTTGGAGATGTCTTCATGATAGCTGCAGAACAATCAGTATTTTGCGATCAAGTAAACTAGATTCTGATAAATGTTACGTTTGTTTACACAAAATTATGATTTTGCTTTGGCCACAACCAATTCAAATGTGCTGCAAAAATATTGTATACTAGTTTTAGAAGTAAGACAAAAGTGTTACATCTATTTCTCTCTAAAAAGCAGAGGATTGGTATTGGATCTTTAAAATGGACCATCCAAATGATTCATGGCAAAATATGAAAATGGCTATGATGTCCTACTTTAGTAGTTTCGATTTTGAGGATAAAATTCGTGAACAAATTCTTCGCAAACATCAGAATAGTAAAGAGTAGTTTTATGATTTTGCGTTGAGTATTCAAAAATTAAACGCCAGGCAGCAAAATAGATTATCCGAGAAAGAAATCGTACATCGGCTGTGTGAAAATATGCTTCCAGTACTGCCAAAGGTAACAGTACCAGCTCAAACTTTAATTAGAACGGTAGATGATCTCAGAATTTTGTGCCAGAGATATGAACGTATGTGGGATCAAACAGGGTACGATCCCAGACGATTTAGCAACAGTCTTCAGCGTCAGTGACAGATAAAAGAATTATGTGATGAACTACAGGATATAAACATCGGAACAGCAAACTATGAATTTCAACAAGGTAATAGGTTCAGGTATCGGAATGAATTCGATAACCAAGTTATTCAAAGCTCTAACAATAATCTGGGTATGATAAAAGAACAGACAGTACTACTAATTTGCTGGAACTACAATCCTACGTTTATTTGGGCATTGAGTTTTGACAGAAATTTCATATATTCCCATTGCACTAATTGTTGATTCCGACACACAGAATTCTAATGCACACAACCTAAGTGATAAAAAATACTGAAGAATTGAATAGAATCATTGGGCTATTTCCATCATTTAGTAAGATGGGACAGGGAAAAGCTAAACTTCATGAACATGAAATCTCAATACTTAAAGATGTCATCCAATCAAACAACGGTATTATCCGCTTTCACCACCCCTTCAAAAACATCTATATCAAGAAATCGACAGAATGCTTAACATGGGGGTGATAGAGGTTAGTAAGAGCGCATGGAGTTCACTAGTGACCATTGTACGTAGACCTAATGGAAAGACGAGACTTTGCTTAGACGAACGCAAACTGAACTCTGTTACAGAAAAGGACGTGTACCTCCTTCCAAACATTGACAGACTACTTGGCAGGCTAGTGGAGACAAAATACATAACAGTATTAGATTTAAAAGATGCCTTTTGTCAAGTCCCGCTTGCAAAATCATCACTATACCAGGAATTTGGAGTGAGGATAATCCACAAGCTTTTGTCGAAACACCATTACATCCACAGAAAATTACTGTTTGGTTCGCTTTATGGGGCGGCGGAGTTATTGGTCCATATGTCTTCAAGAACGATGATGGTCAGAATGGTACTGTCAATGATGAGCGGTATAGGGTCTCGATTAGAAATTTTTTTGTACAATTGATTTCGAAGACTCAAAGAAATTTTTAATTGGCCACCAAGATCGTGGATTTAACCCCATTAGATTATTTTCTTTGGGGTTATGTAAAGTCACTTGTCTACGTCGATAAACCAGTGACAATTCAACACCTGGAAATCCACATTCGAAGAGTTATTGGCGTAATACGGCCGCAAATGCTGCGAAAATTTGTGAAAATTGACGTTCCAGATTGCGCTTAGTACGCGCCAGCCGTGGCGGCCACATGGCCGGAATCATATTTAAACATTAATGTCATCAAATTTTCTATACAATTAAGCCCGTTTCATTGGTATTAAAAATATATTTCTTCGTTTTATTATGATTTAAACTTGTGTAACTCTATAAAAAACACCCTTTTCCTGCAGGCGGGACAAAATTTAAAAAATGTTTAATATCATGAAACTTTTATTTTAGATGAAAAATGGAAAAGTCCATTAGAATTGATTCCCATCAACACAAATGTAGTCGAGAACATGTGCGGAAATCTCTAGAAACGTCATAAAAATTACAAAACACCTTAAATTCCAATTACCGTACAAATCCAATAATTTTTGTTATTATTTTTAGTATTTACTTCACAGAATTTTCAGGTTTAAGATTTAATTTAGAACAAATTATATTTCAAGAATATGATGCAAAGTCCATTTCTTTCTAATTTACTTAGAATGTATATCTATACCTGTACAATGAGCCGCTGAATTTACTGTCAACAATTTTTAATGAGTTTTGAGATTTTAATTTGAATATGATGAAAAATCAGACAGTTGTATTTTGGAAAATATCATTAGAAGTTTCTTGGCTCTTAATGCCGTTAATAAACCATCAAAAGAAATTTCATTCAAAACAAACAAATTTCTCTATGCTATTTACGTAGTTCCACTATTGCTCAATAGATGGCAGTAAAGAAACCATACATAATCGAGGGCTACGATAACTAAATGTAGAGATGGAAAACATTATAGTTTGATTTGACATAAAGGTAGATGCTATATGTTATTGCGTTCAAAGTGTTTTGACAAACGAAATTGTTCACAGAATTTATCCAACATGCATACAACTGACAATAATGTTGATTTCGATTTTTATGAATAAAATATGTGTATGTTGGATTACATATGTGTACACAACAATAATAAATTATTATTGTTTTATGAAAAATAAAAAAATTCATTTTAATAATTGATTTATTGAAAATGAAAATCAGATGGAATTTTATTCTCCCACAATCCACGTATGTATATGCACATATCGAACCATGTTATCAAAGGATTGAATTTATTTATTTTATTTAACATAAGCAAACAAACATATTGATAAATTTATAACAATATTTCTTATTTAATTCAAATATATATTTCTTTGTAAATCGAAATTTATTTTTCCAATAATTTCTCAATTTCAAAAAAAAAATTGATTCCAAGAAAACTACTTTACACATACTTTCTCCCCTGCACAAAGAAACCATTTTTATTATCAATATACGAGTATGTATGTACAGATAAATAAAATAGTTAAATCATCCCGCATAGTTTGTCCTTTTTTGTATATCTTTTTCATTTTATTAATTAAAAACCAAAAAGAAAAACCGAAAGATAAAAAATTGGATAAATTTATGAAAAACAATTTTTTTTTTGGTTTGTTTGTGTGTTGTTGGTGTAATTTTTTTATTTTTTTTATTTCTAACCAAATGCTGACCACAAAAAAGTACAAGAAATACATAGACTTGGACATACATAGATGTTTTATTTATTTTTTTTTAACATAATGTATGTTGGTCATTTGTATGTTGTTATATAGTTATGTTTTGTGTTATGCTTAGTTAGACTTGGTATGGGAATTATAAAATTTTTGGACAATAAAACTTAATTACTGGTCAATTTTATTCCTATTTGATGGTATATAGTGGAACAATGAATTATAGTGCAGGTTATATGGGCCAGTAAGATTTAGAGCATTGATTCTTAAAGATGGTGCATAGTGTCTCTCCAAAAAAAAATGCATGTCCGATGAAATTGACATTTCAAAGTAATACATTTTTAATTCCAGCTCTTTTCAGGACGAGTTTAGAATTTAGCCAATTTTATAGATAAGACAAACTTTGATTTTTAAAATTTATTGAATCTCAAAATGTCAAAAAGAGTTTGTAATTTGTATATATCATTTCTAAATATTGAGATTTTGGAAATTTCAAATTTTTAAAATTTAAGAAATTTTAATTTTTAGAGAATACATTTTGTACTATAACCATTTAGTAAATTTGAAGTTTTTGAAACTGGATGTTTCAAAATTTAACATTTTAAATTAGGCGTTTAATTTAAGAATTTAATAAAATTCTAAATCCTAAATTTCTTAGGATTTAAATTTCTAAACCTTTAAAATTTGGCATAGTTTTAGTTATTTTTAAATCAGTTTTTGAAAAATTTCCTGTTTTAGACAACGACGTTTTTATTCTGAAAATTCGATTTTAGAATTTTAAAATTTATATTTTAAAGATTCACTATTTTGAAAATATTTATATTTCGTAAATGGAACTCGTTGCTCTTCAAGAGTCTCGCTGGCGTAAAGGTGGAGACCATGTATCCCAGGGCTATACGTTGCTCTACAGTGGAGATGACCTTGGAAATCTTGGGGCTACATTTCTTCTTGGGCCGCAAGTAAAGAAGTCTGTGTTGATTTTCCAAGCAGTCAATAACCGATGGTGTAAGCTTCGTTTTTGTGTAGTAATTAGCCAACCTGTCGATATTTCTGTTGGACGATCTGATGGGATCTATACCCGAACATGATTCCCCTCACAAACTGATACATCTGGAATCATGGACACATCCTCGCAAAATTTCCTGCAGCCGAATTGACTATGGTTAGGGATCCCATATCCTGGATCACAGTTAGGGATGGGCATTTACGCGTCATCTATTAATTTCTAGTACTATCTGAAAATATCGAAAAGCTGCTAGGCATCTTATATAACATTATTTGAATCAATGGACTTTGCTGAAAAGTTGAACAAATCTAAAACTTTCCAAGACGTATATCTGAAAATGCCAACTTATGATCAAAATCGCACACAACTTGCGATCTTGGCAATGCTTTAGAACGACTTTAAAGAATTAGAATTTGATTGAAAACATATTTTTGAAAATATTCAAGTATGATGATTTTCAAAATGTCAATATTTAAAAGGGAGTAACCAAATTCAATTTATTCTGATTGTGAAACTCGATGGAAATCCAGTACGATGCATTTGTGAATTTATTGGGAACGCTTCTAAGTATGTTTTAACAACAACAAAAACATATGGATGCCAGTAAGTCAAAAGTTATGCCGAGTATAGTAAAGTCGAAAAGTTTATAAATGAGAACTCAATGGATTGGTGATCTGTCAATCAAGTAACGCGTTTATTCCAGACGCCGCTGATTTCCGGTTGTCGATATTTTTGCCTGAAAATTTAAAAAATACCTACACATCTTAAAAATTCTGATGTGAATGTGATTAAAATTTGTAATTGAGAATAATTTAAATTTCTAAAAAACATCTGAATATGATTTAGAAAAACTCCTTTTATTTAAATTAATATTTAGTCAATAATTATTATAACTGATCAAATAAATGTGTACCGCAATATTGCTTATAAAAATACGTTTCATTTGATATATTACATGACATAATCAAAATACAAAATTTTGATCCATCACCAGCGTCTCTGGTCCAGGTGATGTTTTACAAAACACTCTAACCTCTAAAATTCTATGAATACACGTGTCAAATAAAAACCCAATTTAAAATTTTTATTGTATGCTAGATCTGCATAAAAACAATTTTTATATTGAAATTCTATTTCACTAATATTCGTGGAGTTTTGTTAAAACGATTAGGAGTTTTATAAAAAATCACCTGAACCACATAGATGCTGGATGATGGATTAAACATTTTACTTTGGGTTATGTCATGTGATATATCAAATAAATCGTATTTTTCTGAGTAATCTAGTGGTATACATTTATTCGATCATTTATTAAAATTATTAATTAAATATTAATTTGCATAGCGTTCTTATATTTAAAAATTAAATTAAGATTAAGATTAAGGTTTTAACGTTTTTTCTAAATTATATCGGATTTTTAGAAATTTAAATTATTCTCAATTAATACGCAATTGACGGATAGAATTGTCTCCTCCTAATCCTGAGATATTTGGTAAGCAACGAAAAGTGAATCTTCTTGTAAACACGTTTGTGTAATAAGGTCACATATCGGAATTTCTTCATTTAGCTAAATTAAAGCCGCCACTTTATTAATCACAAAAACTAAGGACATTGTCTAAATGATGATAAATATTCCCAGGTAATCTACGTAATATTTTACGTGTCGACAACTGCGTATATGACATGGCGTAGTCGACCTCGCCCAACCGCATAAACGTTTCGACTGTGAAGGTCCGATAAATGAAGATCGAAAGAAACGATATCAGAATTTTGTCAGCGAAAGCTAATTACCAGTCTGACTGTGTGAACTCTGTCTGAGAGGTACTTCGGTTATCAGTGCTGCTCAACAGGCTTCAGGTATAGTGAAAGTCAGACCCTAGGATGATTGGTTTGATCACGAGTGTTGCTGGGTCGACCTGCCGATCGACTTGCAGCTGGGCAGCAAAACAGGAAAAAAAGAGGAAAAACCAAGCTGCTATTGCTAGGAAGGCAGCTATAAGCGAATTTGTAGACGAAAAAAGCGAGAATGATGGAAGGCCGAGGTTCTGAAAATATAACAACTCAGCAATGACGCAGTTCGCGCTATTTATTTGAGGGAATAACTAGATTGCACCATACTTTCGGGCCTGCGTCAACTTCTGGGATACAGAAGAAAAAATAAATACAGACTGCGGAGATTTGAATTGGGGATCCATCCCATGAGATATTCACTAGGGCCATGCAGATACTAAAACTGAAACCGCTCACCTGAGGTTGTCTGGATTAATTCGTATGGGATACTTTGTAGAATTGTCTTATTCGATTAGTATGTATCGCGGTATAGCTCTCCTTTGCACAGTATACAGTTACTGTCCTACATTATATTGGTTGGTAACTATCAAGGAGGATTTCTTCCGAATCGATCAGTCACTGATCTAGTCTTTTTGCGGATGATTCTGTTTATTTACACTCAGAGAAAAAACTAATTTTATAATTAAATACAAAATTTTTAATTTAAAATTTATGCTATATCAGTGAGAATAGACAAAACATTTTAGAACTAAAACAGGTCTTTTTTTAAATTAAACCGAAACCTTTTAAACATGAATCTACATATTTAAAAAAAAATATTGTATTGGAAACACTTTAGTTTAAAATTGTATCACTTTCAAATTAAAACTCAGCATTTTAAATATTAATTATACAATTCATTTTTGTTAATTTTGTTTCGAAAATATTATTCAAAGCGGTAGAAATAGTTATTTTTTTTATAAATATTTAAGCCAACTTTTTAGAAAAAGTCATTTCAATTTTGAAACATAAATAATAAAAATGTTAAAGCAAAATATGGGGTTTCCCGAAATATGTGATTTTGTTATTATTTCCAAACTATATTAAATTGTGAAAAATTTGTTTGTTACTGTATTGCAACAGATTTGAATTGAAATTTTGTGGATTTGAGTCATATGCGAACATATATAAATATATTTTTTTTAATATGGGGTTTCCCTAAGTATATGTTGTTTATTCTTTTTGTCAAAATGCATGTGAAATCATGGTTTATGGTATTGCAACAGAATTGATTTAAAAGTTTCTCAACTTGGATTCATTTGCGAACGTTTTAAATTTTAAAACGTTTTTGCTGAGTCAATTTGATTATAAAACGTTTGTTTTCTGTCTAAAACAAATCATTTTAAATACAAAATATTCGATTATAAAATATACATCGTGTTGCATTTCCTAGCATGATGAAGATCATTTGATTTCAAATTCTCAGTGGAGGATCATTTTGTTTGTGAGGAAAAAAAATATAAATTATTTTAACTATTTAGTGTCGTGAATATTACAAGGTATCAAGTGAAAATAATAAAACAATAATATTACGTAAATAATAAAACTTTTAGTTCATTAATTAAGTATAAAAAGTCTTTGGAAAAGTTATATTAAAAGATATTAAGAATAAAACGTGTTTGGAAAAGTGCAATATTAACGGAAACTTTATAAGAATAATATTGATGTTGGAGGTTTATAGTGAATAATATAGTGTACTAAGTCAGCTTATAAAACAATGTCTAATTTAACAATAGTTAATGGAATTTTATACGACAATTTTGGAAATACGGTTGGACTTGTTGATAATTCATCCGAAAGTCTTTCGTTATTAACACCAAATGTTACGGCTGTAGAATGTGAATCCTTAGATGAAACGGTAGAATCCTCGCGTACTTTAAAAGATATATGTTCTGATGATGAAATCAAACTAAAAGCCTTATTAAAGGAGTTTAACTTGGAACAAATATTGCCAGATCTTAAAGGTAAATTACTTAAATTTTACTCTATATAAGTTTAAAGTTATGTGTTGTTATTATGGCGCTCGAGCCATTAATTTAATATATTATGATTTTCAGCCGTTGAAATCACATATCGCAGCTTACCATACATATCAAAAGATGAATTATACGGAGCAATTAAACCATATGGGTTGAGAGCTGAATTCAGGGAGAAATTATCTATTTGGAAGAAAAACACGGTAATATAATATAATCAAGATACATTTTTCCATATAACCTATTATATTTTTTTTTATAGCTCTATATCGACTATACTACAATCTCAAATAGTTCAAGGGTTGACGATTGGCTCATTAAGAATTCGGAAGTAGAAATAAATACGCCAACAACATCACGGTCAGCCAACAAAATTTCTCGGATTTCTCCACCATATTCTCAACTGGTAAACACTAATAAATTTAACACTAGTTATGCCTGTATTCCATTAGCTGTATTACTGATTTACTGAAGAGATGATAGAAACAAAATCACATTAGAATAACAAAGATAACGAATTTATTTTTTTTTTTAAATTAATTCGTTATCTTTGTCATTCTAATGTAATTTTATTCTTATAATTTTTTCAGTAACTCAGTCCATAAAATACAAGGATTAAACTTCATAGCAACAAAATTATATTTATTTTATGAACGAAAAATTTCCATTTTCCATACTAGTTTTGCTGTGCTTATACCACAATCACTAATATTGTATATTTTGTTTTTTCGAACAAACTTTTTAAAAAAAATAAATATATAATTAACCAAATTATGCTGAAATAATGTGATAAGCACAATCAATTATTTATTTTCTAGAATATTCATTTATTAAATTTTTCTTTAACATTAGAATGTCGAGCTTCTTCTAAATGAAACATCTAAAGGAAGATCATTGGTAAATGTATTTAAAACGAATGGGTCATTTACTAATTTAAACCGGGACGATCTTATATCAATTCTCATTGAGGAAATAATTTGTAGCGATACATTTCTACGGCCGTGTGACTTTCCATCAATAGTTGATCAAATTTGTAAGATATTCCCCATTGAGAACCAAGCAAGGGTAAAATTATTTTAACACATGTAATGTTGAGCGAATTAATAATTACTTTTTATTTAGGATTACTACTTTATTCCCCGAGATGGTAAATCAAACCCAAGGGGGAAATTATATTCTAAATATGTAAATGTGCGCCACAAACGACGAAAATTGTCGTGTTCTACAAGCACAGAAGGTACGGAAATCGTTGACGAGCCACAAATTGAGATTGATGAAACAATAGGGAACGCATTGAAGTTATTTCTAGCCAGAGACAGTTCGGATTGGGAAGAGATCAGTGACAAATGGCAAAAAACATATAATTTAAGGAGAAAGGACCTTAAAATATTGTCAAATACTGAATTTCTAAAAGCATGGCCGAAATTGGCGGACTCTCGAGCTCCTAAATTGGTTTGTATTTACTTGATTAATATTGCATTACACATCAGATCAGTATAATTTTATAACGCACGTCATATATGGCACATTAGTTCAATATTATAGCCAATATATTATTTAAAAAAACGATCAGCTGCAATTTTGAACTGAAGTGCTACATTATTATTTCTTACATGCATGTTAGTACTCTTATTAGAATTTTTCTTTTAACCAAAAATTCAATTGCAGATCCAGATCGATTTTAATATAATGTATCCGGAAAAATCCATGTGTTTGTACGGCAAGTGGGATAATTTTAAAGAAAAAATTAAACTGTTCTATGAATTGAATATTCATAACGAGCATTGCAGAAATCAACTGGCCTTGGCAAAATCAACGACAAACAAAGGTAATTTTTGACGCATGATTTTTATAAATTCTGTTTAATTATGGCTTATTTATAGATGCGGAGGACTTTTTGTTAACAATTATTTTAAATGGAGTTTTGCTACCAGTAGCTCGATTTAAAGATAAAACTGGTCGTAATAAACGGAAGGTAACTATAAGTGACGCTCAGGAGAGCTTTATTATGCACCTTAATTGCATAAGCGACTACCATAATCGAATTACACAATTAATTAATAAGTATTATTGTATTGGTACGACTATCCAACCCTTTATAATTGTTGAGGGAACTGCTGAATCAGATATTAAAGGGTTTTACATATTTTTTGATGAGACTTTATATAAATTTAGTTCATTCCTGGAATGCTTAAATATTTGCTTCCAATTATTTCAAGTGCTATCTTTAGAGTATCCCCAGGCTTGTCGTGCGCCTTGGGTTTTCATTCAAAACTTTTTTTTTAAGATTAATACAAAAAACGATTTAAAATCGCCATCAATTACGTCGCTTTTGCGTTATTTAGAAAATTAATTATTATTTGGCGAGATATTTAAATTGTTTTTTTGAATTATATAAAATTGAATGTTTTGTTTTCGAAAAAAATAATATTTTTGCTTTGTGTTATCCAATTGAAATAATTAATATTGATTATCATTGTCAATAATATGAAACTGGAAGAAAATATGACACTGTTCATGTTAAAAATATTTCTTATTTTACGAGCCTTCCTTTACACTTATATCAAATAAATAATGGAAAGTCTTATATGAAACATAAATTTATATAGGTTTAAAATATGGAAAAAATTAATTTATTGTAATAGTTATTAGATCAATATGTATAAAGTAATTTATAATACATATATATACAATATTTGTTATATTATAAATAATACTTAAATGTAATTAATTAAGAGTTTTAACACTTAAGTATTAGTTAAATTAATTTTAATTTATGCTTAATATGGTGATGTGATTTATACTAATAAATTTTAAAAAATTAATAATTTTGTGATAAATAAAATTTATTTTAACTATTGTAACAATGACATAAAATACAGTTTTTCAATCAGTAATGGAAGAAGAACAAGAGATATGAGGAAATAACTATAAAGGATTTGAACTTTCGGTAAGTATGAAAAGTAACACAATTTTATGTGTGTTAATCTTTAATTACACATAATAATAAAATAAAATATATTTTTTAGCATGTATGCAATTCCAAATTAGGCGCAAAATTTAATTATTATAGTAATTAAACCACAGGTTTCAAAGGGATTAAATCTATACCTGAACATATTTAAATCAAGATCAAAATGCTTTTAAGTTGAAAATATACTTTTTAATAACCATTCTGCTGTAATTTTGCATTTAAAATGATAAACTTTAAATAAGAAACAAAATGCTTTGTATTTAATAACATTAAAGTTAATATCAAAACTTATTCGTTCTAAAAATAAAATATATCATTTTGATTTCATTAAATATATAATTAAATCTTAAATTTGAACACATTTAAATCAAAATCAAAACGCTTTAAAAATGAAAATAGTCATTTTTGAAATCATTCAGCTGTAATTTTTAAATTCAATATTACAAAATTTAAATCAAAAACAAAATGTTTTAAATTTATTATCTTAAAATTTATATCGAAAGCTATTCGCCTTCGAAATGAAACTAAAACATTTTAATTTCATTACCTGTATACTTTAAATCATTCAGAACCATTATTGAAATGAAAATTAAGTTTTTAAATTAAAAACCTCAGCAATACATTTGTATATGTAAACCTATTAAAACAAAAAATTAAAGTCTTTAATTTAAAAATTATTTGCTTTTAAATCTGTTATTTTAATTTAAAAAAAAATATATGGCTTTAAAATGATCATTTTCAAATTAAAATGTTTCGTTGTTGCTTGGAAAACATACATGATTTTTTTTAAAATGAAACATATTTTTTTATTTTTAAGTTGTTTTTTCTCTGAGTGTACTTGCATATGCAGATTACATATGCGTCATTTGACTGAATAGCAACGGAGTGAAGGAAATACTTGACCAGCTTGTAGAGTTTTCAGTTTCTGTTGGACCCCAGATCCCTGAGTTCGAAACAAAATATACATGACCTTTAGATACAGGGACAATGGCACACCAGATTTTAGTAGTGGCCACTACAAGATTTGAGGTAGTGGGGAAGATCAAATATTTGGGCTCTCTTATCACTCACGATAACAGCGTGGCAGCTTACAGTTGTGCTTTGTATTCTCTAAGGCCACTGCTAATCTAACCACCTGTCAAGTGACGTGAAGGTGAATTTTTACAAAGTGTTGATCAGGCGGCCCATTGTTCTGTTTGGATGTGAAAGTTATGCGTGTGATTTACGACTAAAAAATCGAAATAGATGGGACAGACCGAGTTCTGTATACAATATCGAGATCATATATCTGATGTAGATCCCCGATATACAATATACAACATAAATCAAAATACAATAATTACGGAGGATTAATGAGACAAGAAAATATAAAAGGGTTTAAGTCATGGGACTGAAAAAACAACAGTTTATGTTTACTAAAGTATCACAAGAAAGCGAAGCGACGGTACATGCAAGCTACGTTTTGTCGCAGTTGATAGCTAAATACTCGAAACCTTTTATCGAAGGTGCTTTCATCAAAGAATGTATAATGAAGGCTGTATAGAAATTGTTTGTCCTGGAAGTGTGAAGGCAATTCAAGCAATCTCTTTGTCTCGAAATACCGTTGTAGAAAGATTTCCTGATATGGCCAGACATTTAAGTGATCAGATTAAACCAAAATCATCTTGTTTCGAAGCATTCTCCATATTGCCTGTGACGAGAAAAGGGACATTGGGGGCGTTGCCCAGTTAGCTGTTTTTTTCATCGTTCAATGAAAAATTGGAAAATATGTTGAAGCCTATAAAAAAATGATCAATTTCATAAGATCTCGAGGCTTAAATCAATGACAGTTCTCTAGGTTTCTAACTGTTCAAACACGTTGGTTATCATGCTGAAAGGTTCTTTAACAATTTTGGGATTTGAAAGTAGGAATCAAGACATCACCTTGTTTTCTGATACGGTGTGGTTGCAAGATTTATCCTTCATAGTTGATATAACGAAGCACTTATCCGATTTAAATTTGAAACTGCAAGAAAAGGATCAGATTATTACCAACATGTGTAACCAAGTTAATGCATCCAAATGTAACCTAGTCCTTTGGGAAAAGCAGTTAAAAAATGAAAATTTTATGTATTTTCAGACATGCAATATGTATAAATCCAGTTTTTAAGCTTAAGAACTGAATTTGAAACAAGCTTACCTGATTTTAAATCCTTGGAAGAGAGGTTTTCCTTATTTTTTTTCAATTTTCTCAATAAATATAGAATCAGTACCTAACCATATGCAAATGGAGGTTATCGACATCTAGTGAGATTTTAGTTTGAAGGCAAAATTCATTGATGTTGGAATTGTAATATAATTTGAAATGTTGTCCGAACACCAAGAAATCTGGAGAACATGTCGTAGAAGCATGTATCACATTTCGCATGGTAGCAGCAATTTCAGAAATATGAAGCTCCCATTTGGTATGGCTATCGAATAAATATCTAAATGAGTTATAGAAGACTCACACGTTTTTAATATTTCCCAATTTACTTCAAGCGTAAAGCGACCCATTTCGTAAATGTCAAACATTGCCACACTCGAAATAACCGTTAGTTGAATAATTGCAAACGCGAGATGGAGCACAAAAGTTGTCAAACATATTTGTTATATACTTCACTCCAGTCTTAATTTAAGGACATTATTTAAATTGGAAACAAATTCACAGATCAATGACATTGATCACAATATTGTACTCGACTACACGAAAATCAATACAGATCACCTTTACATCTCTAATACATTCTATTATTTCCTATAAAAATCTTATTAAATCCATCGATGCTGGACGAATAAACGTATATATACTGAAAATTTATAATCCGATTTTCTTCTTAAACTTTTTTCTAATATTTTCTTCACACCTTTTCAATTCATAACAAAACAAAAAAGGATTTTCATT
The DNA here is from genome assembly GCA_951394425.1 of Tipula unca. Lineage (NCBI taxonomy): Eukaryota > Metazoa > Arthropoda > Insecta > Diptera > Tipulidae > Tipula > Tipula unca. The sequence continues at coordinate 197,583,283 of OX596381.1, forward strand.
TTTTCAAAAAAAAAAAGATTTCGGAAATTTTTTTTGTGTCGAATTTATTAGTTTTCCGATACGATAATAACACAAAATCGAACGTAGAAATAACATTGAGAAAACAATTGGGAAAATAGAAAAGATACGTACGTATATACAGTAATAGAACGTAGCGGAGGAAAAATCCTTTATAATTTTATTTTATATATTTCGGAAAAAAATTGTATCAATAGATTGGATATAAACCATTTCCAAGTCGGTAATTTAGACCATGAGGCGAAAATAGGTAAGTAAAATAGAAAATATTTTATCAAGATTTGTTTTTTTATTATTTTGTATGCTGGTCTGAAATTGGCCCCATTCCACCTTTCATATAAAATATAAATATCGAGAAGGTACGTATGTATACGGGTTTATATAGTTTTTCTTTCAGTTTTTTTTTTTTCGAAGATAAATTTCCAGAAAATCCTTATTTTCGTTTTCTATTTTATCGTTTTTGGATACCAAGTTAAGTTAGAATTACACACACACACAAACTACAGAAAGATATAACCATTTATCTTGCTGCTCAAACATTTTTTTTTACCTTTAAAATGAATTTTCTTATTTTGGTTGGTTTTTCTCGTTTTATTATTCTATTTTTCATTTTTTTTTTTTGTGTTATACTCATAGATTGAGAAATTTATAAAAAAATGTTTGTGCTTTTGTAAATTTCACACACTGTGGTTTTTCATGGTTAATAAAATACCTAGACTCTATATATATATATTCAGAGATGGGTCCCATGTGAAAATTGGATGGAAAACCAAACAGAAATTGGGTTTTGTATATATACTTAGTGTGCTTACAAGGCCGCATTGTAGAAAGCCGATCTGCGGATAACATTTAGGTCAATCTGTGACTCATATACAACACATTAAAAACATTCATTGAAAATATGCCGACGAAATCATAAAAATGAAAAATTGTTTGTCATAAAAAATTTCATCCATTTCTTCGCCGAGCCACTTTTATTGTATACATTTCACATCACATACATATATGTATATACGTGTGTCGTATTTATGTATATGAAAGAACAATCCCAAGAAGAGCGCGCGAATCTCACATAAAACAAATATTTTTTTATCGTGGGTGCGCGCAATGCAAAATCGAAGCCAACAAAAAATTATGTCTTTTTCATATTTTAAAGGTGAAGATTGTTGTAATTCTTACATTTGGAATTTTCGTTTATTTTTTTTTATTGTCTTGATCGTAATACATACATACATATATAAGCCAAGCTTTGTTGCTTTATAAATTGTTTTAATATTTTTAAATAAATCATAACACTTTTAAGTTGGATTTTATTTTGCGCCATGTGGGTGGAAAATTTTTTAAAAGTGATTGTTGATTTTCGTTCGACCGCGTATAAACACATTATCGTCTCAATGTATCGCGTGTATTGTTTATAAAAAATATGCGTACAAAGTTTAAAAGTCAATTGATATAAATTATTAAGCATAGAATAAAATTAGTTTGGTTTAAAGCCAAAAGTGATTTTATTTTAATGTCCGATCGTAAATTTAACAAAATTGCGATAATTTTTTTTTTATAAAATATATTTTTTAAAACAATAAATTTACTTTCATATATATTCTTTCATTTATCACCATCATCATATCGGTATAGACTGTCTGATGTATATATTATATACGTTTATATACGGCTGAGATTAAATAATATGCGCGGTAGCGTAGACATCGCACATTTGAGGTTCCACCACAATCATTACGTTTTATGAACCTGTATTGTATCGCTTTGCTGTACAAATAAATTCTATATAAATTATTCTGCGTGGTGACACAGCATAATTTAAATTGTGTAGGTGGTATATATATGTACATAAATATTCGCGATATTAAAAAATTGATAAAAAATATAAAATGAATTCTATAAAATTTACTGCAAATATTAACGATTCAAGTGCTCGAAGGTGTATATAAATATATATGTATAGACGAGTGCAGTAAATTAATGGAAATCAACATGCAGACGGAAGTGAAAAAATTTGTGTAAATTTAATTTTGTATACGAGGCACACGCACCAGAACGGCATGACTATGCGTAATTTATTGTATCATCGTTTCCAATAGGACAAGAGTCCGCAAACGTATATCAAAGAAAGACTCGTTTGACATGAACCAGATGTTTTGTTTTAAAAAATTGATCTAGTAATTATCAAGTAATTCATCTCTCACAAAACGTTTCCGTTATGTAGAAATTTAAATTCTTAGAATTTGAGATTTTTAGAATTTTGGTTTAAAAATTTAAAATTTCACTTCTGGGATTTTTGAAAATTTTGATTTTAATTTTTAAAATTATAAATGCTACATTTTTTTAAATTAATTAAGTAAATGCGTAATTCAAAATATTATTTAGATATTGAATTCTAAGAATTAAGAAAATTTTAAAAATTTATAGCTCTGAACATTTTTAGAATTTACATTCTAACTGCTAAATTTTTTAAGAATTTACGAGTAGGTTATCAGACTGTTGTTGAGCCACCTCTAAAACAGTCTGCGGAGATTTGCACTGAGGAGCCATCCCATGAGGAATTCACTAAGGCCATGCAGAGAATGAAACGAAACCGCTCACCTGGAGTGGACTGCATTAATTCGGAGCTCTTGATATTCGGAGGGGATACTTTGTGGAACTGTCTTTTCGACCTTATTCGATTAGTATGGCGAACCGAAGTTATGCCTGATGAATGGAAAGTGGCCGCGATATGCCCCATCTTCAAGAAGGGAGACCGCTTGAAGTGTGAGAATTATCGCGGTATAGCTCTCCTTTGCACAGCATACAAGTTACTGTCATACATTTTATTGGATACACTCAGAAAAATAACAATTATAAATTGAATAATTATCATTTATTTGAAACACAATGTTAGAAATCAATAAATCCATAATTGGATCAATAAAAATATTTTTAGGTTAATAAAAAATTTATTGTATAAAATATTTTGATGGCTGTAAGTTAATAAACGAGCTTATTATTTTAATTTTTTAAAAATTATTGGTTTCGAACCTACTACTTTATTTTACAATTTAAAAAAATCTTTTAACTAATTAGTTTAATTATTGAACATACAAATTTAAAAATATATTTATTATTGCTTTAAAAGTTACGTTATTGAATTGTATAGATGTTTTTTGAAAACTTCTTTAACTACACACTATATTAAATCAATTCTGTTTTATTATTCATCGAGAAAATACACCGGTTATAGATTTAAAAAGCAGAATGATCGGAATTAATATTTTAAAAAATATGAAGAAAGGTTTTTTTAAATCAATAAAACGTTTATTAAACAGATTTTGCATTTTTACGGTTTCTTTGTAGGCAGAAGTTTATGTAGTGAATATGTATGTATGTATGTATTTCATATAGAATGCGCAGTAATACCGAATTAACAATACTAAAACAATATGCTTAATAAAAATATCCTTGGAATGAAATTCTGTCTTTCTATTTTGTATGCAAGGAAAATAAATGCTTTTCATCTACAATCTTAAAAACAAAATATATAATCTAACATTTCCAAGGGTAATTTATAAGTTACTTCGTGGTATAATACTGCAATGATAAGGTTATTGAACCTCTATGAAAAATTGAAAAGACGCATGAAGATGTTAAACAACCCAAACGAAAATTAAATATACGTATATAAATTGTAAATACATCAACTGATTTTATTTACAAATTATCATTGTGGTGATCATAATATTCTGTATGCCCTTTTTAGTTTGTTTTAATCGTTTTGATTTTTTTCTGTACTCTATAGATATAAAAAAACGTGTGTAAGTCGACTTATATGCCCTGATCAACTTTTTCATAATTTCTGTTTAATTTTCTATTAATATATTTTAATTTTTCCAATTTTTAAGCTCATACCAAACAGAGTACCTTAAAACTTGAAATGAAAAAATTCAAAATTAAACAGAAATCCGCAAGAGTTTTTTGTAACATAAGAGCACAGGCTGTATATTTAATTTATCCTATTCAGAAAGTCTTTTAGAAACTCATTCGGTCGGTTCCATGAAATTAAAAAAAGTAATTAGAGAACAAACAAAGTAAATTAGTACAAAACCTAGAAGGGCCGAGTTAAGTCCCAGAGAATCAATTAGGCCGACAATTTTTGTATTGTGTGTGTGTCAATTCATCCACAATATGATCCAAGTCTACGAAATCAAATTTTTTAACCCTTAATTAGTCACCTAAATATAATTACACATCTACTCATCATGGGTTATTATGATTCCCAAGTTTGGCATTTAAATAAAACCAACAAATATATTCTGATTCTGACAATCTACACAAATTACTTGCAAATTATGTTTTTCGCCAAACCAATAAAATACAAGGCAGCAACTAACAATCTCATGTCAATGTCACATAAAAACGTATACTGCAATATTTACAGAAATTGCAACCCTACCAGTGTGTTTTACGACTAGAAATATGAGAGGATCCTTAGTAGTATCGTTTGTCAGTGTTGAGTACGCGGTAGTACGATATATCATACGTTGGGAATAAATTGGTTATTAAACAATTAAGATAATTAAACTAAATTAGGTCCCTGTACCCAAAAATTGTTCAGTTAATTCAATCAATTTTCATGCGTTCAATGTTAAAAAAAACTTATTCAATGATTTATAGCCTATTAAATTTGTGATTATAATTGCGGTTATTTGTCGTAGACGGTCGCTGTGGTTAAGTTTCATATTAAGTTTCACACCTAAGTTCTCATCGCTGGCCAAGAGTTAATTTAATTGCAATTTGCCAAGACAACTAGATTTTAGTTCGTGGATTATACTGGATCCGTTAAAATTCAATAAATCGATTGCATATAAATGTAAATCCAACTCTGATTCACTAAAATATATTTAAAATCAGTGCATTTGAGAAAATATTTACGTTAATAATTTAAAAATGTTGGATATGTAACAAACCAGTATGTTGTATTGTAAATTGTAATTTTGTTAAAAAAAGGTTTTAGTACATTGATTGTATCATTTCCTATGGGATGATACATAAAAAATGATACGAAATTACCCTGTTATGAACGTTGCAATGCACTAAAAAACCATCTTCATAATACATATAATGATAAAACATAAAACGACTAAGTGTGTCATAAAACAATACACAATTACACCTAAACCTACTTTTGTATGGTCCTTTATAAACGATTTTTGGTCAATATTGGGAAAGAAAATACAAAAGGGAAGTCTAATATCGTTATTTTTAATTGTTTTTGGATGCTAATTGCTAATAAATGAAGACACCTCAATCTACCTATTTTTATCCGATTACCCTTTACAAGATTTTTTTTTTACACTAAGAAAACGTTTCAAGCGAATAACCAAGTTTAGGTGTACTAAATAATACTTTCCTCGTAGTATCATTATTTATGTGTTGGTGCGTTCTATTTCGTTCTATCGTATTTGGATGTACATATATAATATGCTGTTGTTGCTTGAAATTTTGATTTATTTTTTAACGTTTGTACTCTAATACTTGTCCTTGATTTATATCTGTATAGGCATTTGTAGCAGCTCGAATATTCGACTCACCGATATTCGATTCTGCCACAAACAAAACAATTAGTGAAATTCAAATATAAATCAACTTATTTGAATTAAGCATTCACTAACCCCATCCCACATCCAATAGCCGAACCACTACTATAAAACATTTATAGTAAAAACTAACAATGTCGACCGCCGCCGGCGCATCTGTTCCCTCTCCAAAATACGACACGTATTTTGGAAGACGAAGGCGACGTCACTCATCACAACACAGAATACAAAAAACAAGCGGAGCAACAACACGTTGTGAATAAACCAAAAAAATAAAACTTCTCCATTTTTGTGGTGTGGTTAAAAATAAAAACAAAATACAAAAATATATGAATAGAAATTAATTTTTATAATAATAATTTATGTACAAATACAATTAAATAATAACTGAATAAAAAAATCAAAATAAATTATAACCAACAAAATAAAATTATAAAACATAAAATAAATAAAATTGTGAATAAAAAATTTGTGAACATATTTTGATTAAAAACTATAAAACAGATAAATTGGTGACCTCGATAGCGGTTTTTATCGCATAATCCAAATAATTTATAATACAGTGACAAATAAAAAAAAACTATCTGAAAACCACGTTACGCTACCACGTAGGCAGATAATTATAATAATTTAATTACCACCACAAAAAGTTACATAAATACACGTGTGTAGGGACACATAATCCCTCCCACGCAACGCCGGATTAATCAAAAAAAAATACGGAAATACACGTGTGTAGGGACCAACCCCTCCCACGCAACGCGGGATATCGGAAACACACGTGTGTAGGGACCAACCCCTCCCACGCAACGCGGGATAAATCGGTGAAGCGAACCACCCTCACCGCCACGAGGAAGACAACGCAGCTGCAGCAGAAACAACAACTATAGCAACAAAAAAAAAACACAAAGTTCTGGTAACAAGTTTTTTTTTATTTTTTTTTTATATTTTTTTTTACTTTTTCTTGTCAAACAAATTTTAACGTAAATTTTTTTTAACGTAGAATCATTTTTTTAACGTAAATTACTTTTTTTTTTTTTCTCTTTTGTAAAATTTATATATATATATTTTTGTTTTTCCACCACCACATCGTTAACCATCCATATTCTCACACATTTGGTCGTTTCTCGCTGCACGCCCTCCCGCCATCACCGTTGTGGTCAAAATAAAAAAAGAATAATAAAAACGGTTTTTCTCAAAACCACTACCACAGCGGTGATATAAATCCGTTGCACATTTTTTCACATCGCATGACTTAATTTATTTTTATTTTTCAACGAGCCCCCCCAATATAAGGTAGGACGCATAGGAACTCCATATTCGGGGGTATCTCGCATCGGGCGTTAAAAAGAAGGAGCATCCCGGCCTTCAAACCATTCACTACACGGTAACCATTCCGCTTAATTTTTCATTTTGGTCAACTAATTTTTTTTACACGGTAACCATTCCGCTTTAAAATATTGTATTGTTGTATTTTGATTTGTTTTATTGGTTTGTGCAAAAACGTCGGACGATGAACAAGATCAACAAGGTCCAAAAATAGAGATCGCGGCATCACATCAGCGAATCATAATACAACCTTTCTGGCCACAAAGAGCAAACACATGGTTTCAGCTCGCCGAAATACAATTCGGACTGCAAGGTATAACAGCTGATAAAACAAAGTACCTGCAAACATTATCAGCCTTGCAACCAGAAACGTGCGATGTGATCTCGGATCTCCTCCTCAATCCGCCGACAACCAACCAATACAACACATTAAAGCAAACGCTGCTAGAACGACTAGCACCATCGGGCGAACGTCAGCTGGAACAATTGCTTTCAGGCCAGCAATTAGGCGACCAAAAACCATCTGACGCTTTACGGCACATACACACACTGGCTAACAACAATTTTAATGAAAATATCATTAAATCTTTGTGGATACGTAAAATGCCGGAGTTGATTCGCATAGCGCTGGTAGCACAGCCCGAATCCTCCACCACACAAACGTTAGCCAAGATAGCCGACAAGATGTATGATGTCATAAACATCACATCACAAAGCGTCAGCCAAGTCAATAGTCCATACCGGCAATCAAGAGAACGCAGTGGAGACAGAGCTCCCCGTTCAACACAACCACCAAACACACTCGAACAAAGACTGTCGAGAATCGAGTCCAGACTCGACGGGTTACTCAGAGGTCGAAGCCGTTCGCGTGGACGACGAGCTCCCTCACGCAATCGAGCCCGCAGTCCCAGCAACAACACTTACCAACATGGTAAATGCTGGTACCACACAAAGTTTGGTAGAGCCGCCAGAAAATGCACGCCACCGTGCAATTTCACCACGTCGCAACCATCGACGTCCGCGGCCGCCGCAAAAATGGACATTGACAATCAAAAAAACTACTAGAGTCACGGGTTGAGAGCAACATGCCTCCCCTGACCACAAACACACCCTATACGTCACGTTTGTTTGTGTACGATAAACACAACAAACTCACCTACCTAGTCGACACTGGCGCTGACCTTTCGGTTATTCCAGCAATGAATTACACATTAGCTAATCGAAATTCAAATCTAGTCTTATCGGCTGCCAATGGTTCAATCATCCACACGTACGGCACAAAATTGCTTAACGTGGATATCGGACTCAAACGAACCTTCACGCACGCTTTCATACTAGCTGCAGTGAATCGTCCGATCATTGGCGCCGATTTTCTAAGCAAATTCGGACTTCTTGTCGATGTCAAACGCAAACGGCTGATTGACCCAGCTACCAAGCTGTCAATAAACGCCACAATGGTTTGTGTTAACACACCAACACCGATCCATTTCAACATCGACAACGGCTACGGCACTCTGCTCAAAAAGTACCCACTACTTACAGCAGAGCCGAACTACAAAATGCCAGTCCGACACAACGTGGTTCATCACATCGTCACAGAAGGCCATCTGCCCGTGTCGAGACCACGCAGACTAGATTCGGTGCGTCACAAAGCTGCACAAGCAGAATTTCAGCATATGGTGGAATTAGGAATTTGTCGAACATCGACATCTTCCGTCTCTTGTCCACTTCACATGGTCAAGAAGAAAGATCAAGACTGGAGGCCATGTGGGGACTATCGGCGTTTAAACACGGTTACGATACCGGATCGCTACCCGATACCCCACATTCAAAACTTCACCATGCACTTACATGGCTGCAAAGTTTTCTCCAAACTTGATCTCATCAGAGGTTATCACCACATTCCCGTGGCACCTGAAGACGTTTTCAAAACGGCAATCACCACACCATTTGGCCTCTTCGAATACACCCGAATGCCATTTGGATTACGCAATGCCGCACAAACGTTTCAGCGCTTCATGAACGAAGTCGTTCGAGATCTCGACTTCGTTTTCGTCTACATAGACGACATTCTTGTGGCATCTCAAACTGAGGAACAACACAAACTCCATCTGGAAACACTTTTCCAACGACTTGTCGAGTTTGATGTTCACATCAAGACCTCAAAATGCGTCTTCGGCGCATCCACTCTTGATTTCCTCAGCCACAAGATTACCGCTAATGGCATCCTTCCGTCACAAGACCGAATCAATGCCATTAAAGAATTCCCAGCTCCAACATCAATCAAAAGTATTCAGCGATTCATCGGCATGGTCAACTACTACCACCGATTTATACCAAAGCTCGCTGAAATACTCAACCCAATTCACAGCCACCTGGCAGTACTACTACGTAAGCCCAAAATCGCCAAGAACTTCTCTTGGCCTGACGAATGTCAACACGCATTCACGTCACTCAAGGCTGAATTGGCACGCACAACACTCTTGTCACATCCACTGAGCGACTCAAAGCTCAGCATAACCACTGATGCATCGAACACTGCTGTCGGAGCAGTCATGCAACAGTACAACGACAAGTGTTGGGAGCCCCTGGGATTCTTCTCAAAGAAGCTCTCGGATGCCGAAAAGAAATACTCTGCATTCGATCGGGAATTACTCGCAATATATCTAGCAATCAAACACTTCAGATATTTTGTCGAGGGTCGGGACTTCACAATTTACACCGACCACAAGCCTCTCACTCGAGCAATTCAGTCTAAAACTGAACGCAATCCAAGGCAAGCACGCCACTTGGATTACATTAGTCAATTTACCACGGACATCCAGCATGTTCAAGGTACCGAAAACGTTGTCGCGGATACACTTTCGCGCACAACATCAAACGAAACGGCCACAGTCGAGACTCACTTCGACTGCAACAAAATCGCACAAGCGCAAAAAGCAGACTTGGAACTTCAGAATTTATTTTCTGGTTCTGCTTGTCACGCCAGTTCATCACTGAAACTGGAGCTTTTCAAACTACCTGGCCTCGAAATCTACTGCGAAACATCTACGGGTGCAAATCGCCCGTACATCGCAGAGCAACTACGTCGAACCATCTTCGACACACTACACGGTATCTCACATCCTGGTGTCCGCGCAACTCGTAAATTGATTACTGCTCGATACTTTTGGCCCAGCATAAACAAAGACGTGACCCATTGGGCACAATCCTGTTTATCCTGCCAAAAATCAAAAGTCCAGCGACACACAAAATCGCCTCTTGGACAATTCGCCATTCCACCTGGTCGATTTGAGCATATTCATTTGGATGTCGTAGGACCACTTCCTCCATCCAATGGATACTCATATCTACTCACCTGTGTCGATCGTTTCACTCGATGGCCAGAAGCGTACTGCATGAGCGACATGTCTGCAGCAACCATTGCCACCACATTTGTTCAAAACTACGTATCACGATTTGGCGTTCCACTTGACATCACAACTGATCAAGGAACCCAATTCGAGTCGAAGCTTTTCTCGGAGTTAACGAAACTCCTCGGCTCGCATCGTATACGTACAACGGCTTACCATCCGCAAGCCAATGGCATGGTCGAACGTTTCCACCGCCAGCTCAAAGCTGCTCTCAAGGCCCGAGGCAACACAATTCACTGGAGCTCCGAAGTACCAATCGTTCTACTTGGTATTCGAGCAACTGTTAAAGAAGATCTGAAGTGCTCACCAGCTGAAATGGTTTACGGTCAAACCATCAAGCTACCCGGTGAGTTCTTCATCGAACATCCTCTACCGTCTCCATCCACAACCGACACAGTCATCGACCAACTCCGCACCACCATGCAAAATCTTATCCCCACGGCAACAAGACCAACGAATGAAAGCAACATATTCATTCCCAAATCGCTCAACAATTGCGATTACGTCTTTGTCCGGGTTGATAAGGTTCGAACTGGATTACAATCTCCATACGATGGGCCATACAAAGTTATACGCCGCTTACGCAAGCAATTCATTGTCTCAATCAAAGACAAACACCACTCAATCTCAATCGACAGATTGAAACCGGCGTACGGTATTCTCAACACGGCTGATCAGATATCAGCCAGCAAACGATTTAAAACCGTCCGGTTCAACGTATAACGTCTCAAAACCTATGGTTTCTCATCTGGAGAGGGGGTACTGTAGCAGCTCGAATATTCGACTCACCGATATTCGATTCTGCCACAAACAAAACAATTAGTGAAATTCAAATATAAATCAACTTATTTGAATTAAGCATTCACTAACCCCATCCCACATCCAATAGCCGAACCACTACTATAAAACATTTATAGTAAAAACTAACAATGTCGACCGCCGCCGGCGCATCTGTTCCCTCTCCAAAATACGACACGTATTTTGGAAGACGAAGGCGACGTCACTCATCACAACACAGAATACAAAAAACAAGCGGAGCAACAACACGTTGTGAATAAACCAAAAAAATAAAACTTCTCCATTTTTGTGGTGTGGTTAAAAATAAAAACAAAATACAAAAATATATGAATAGAAATTAATTTTTATAATAATAATTTATGTACAAATACAATTAAATAATAACTGAATAAAAAAATCAAAATAAATTATAACCAACAAAATAAAATTATAAAACATAAAATAAATAAAATTGTGAATAAAAAATTTGTGAACATATTTTGATTAAAAACTATAAAACAGTTAAACATTTCTGTTGGTTTTGCCGTACTACATTGTACATGGAGAGACAGAAATCTTTTGAAAGGTACATTTATATTTCCACCCAAAACCATTTTTGTTATATTAGAAGAGAATTATGGAGAGAATTCTCAAGATTTTTTATTCATTTATTTGTTTTGTTATTCGAATAAAAAAAGATCCGTTATTATTTTATGTATGATAGAAAGAGAAACAAACTTTGAATATGAAAAAAATTCGGAAGTTTCGATTTTGTTTTTATTTCAGTTCAAGTGTTTATTGAATCGGATGATTATTTTTGAGATTAATTTAAAATATAATTATTTAATTTTTACAGTGTTCGTTTAATAAGTGAAAATTTTGATTGTGTAATTACGTGTCTTAAAACCATTTTGAGATAAATTTAAGATTAATCATTTTATCTATCTAATAAATAAAAGTTTATTGGCTTAAAATAAATAAGTTCCAAATTACTTCATAATTCTAAAAGGTAACAAAAGAAGCTACGAAAATATTATTGTAAATGTTTTATGCAAAACATAAGTTGCGATGTTAAACAAAATGGCGTAAGGAAATAAAGTCGTAATATCTAGAAAGACACATGTGAGAGTGTTTTATATTTTGAAAATCAATTTTGTTAGTTTTATTTTATATGGAAATATTATAAAGTTTGTGCGTGTTTCTTTAATTTTCATTTAATAAAATGTTTTTTATCTCAATTTCGTAGGCACAACTACCACAGTGACCAGTATCAAAACAAATATTTTTGTTAGAATATTTTAAGTTTCATTTCAATTTTATCGGTTTGAATAATTAAGGCGAAATTGGGAGATAATTTATAAGAAGGTGTTGAATTATAAGGTGAGTCTTTATTATGAATTTTTTATTTTGACATCGATTTCCAAAAAGTGTGTGTTGCACATGTAGTATGTACGATAAACATTTGATTTTTAGTATCGACAGAAATTTATAGAATTGATCGTCAAATGTTTATCGACGTCGACACGACTTTCCCTTTAAGGAGCAAGTGTGATTATTTGGGTATTTAATTCATAAGTTACTCAAATCAAATTATTACAATTATATAATTTTGTATGTATTCTATATTCAGCCTCATATATTAAAACTCTTATTATACAATAAATGTCTAAACAGAGGTGGCTGAATAATGGACTCAACACTTTTTTCATACAAGTTTATCGACTGATAATGAATGAAAACATACATTTCAGAGTTTGCAATTGGTTTTGAGTAGCTTATGAATTAAATACTCAAAAATTATTTAATAATTGACATAAAGCGTTGTATAGATAAATAGCAATTTTTATTTAAACATCGTTAAATGCCCTTAAGTCAAATTGAATAAGTAATTTGTCTTATTCAAAGTCTTGCTTAGTCAGATCAAGTATGTCGTCCGACGAGAACGAGAATTTCAAAAGTCACACTGGTAAAAAATTACACGTTCCGGATGTTAATTGTCTAGAAGAGTTCCAAACTATCTTGGAAGTGGACAATTTATTCGAAATTCACACTGGCAAACAATTATATGTTCCGGATGTTACTTGCCTAGACGTGTCCCAAGCTAGCTTAGAAGTGGAGAATTTATTCGAAACATGGGGAATCCCTTTTGAAAATTGTCAAGAAATTAAAAGTAATGTTATATACATAAATGAATTACTGATTCGGTTAGTTTATAAATATATTTTACATTTAAATTTTTAGAATTTGGGCTATATTTGGATTCACTAAAAATGTTGCGAGAAAGAGACCTTGACAGTATTTTTAAAACAAATCAGCTAGGAGTTAAAATAAAATTTCGTGAGAAACTTTTCGAATGGCGAAGATTAAACGTATGAATATTATTATTATTAAAATATAGATTCTTAATACTTTTAAATATTTTAGAGTTATATCGTAGATTTGGACTACCGACCTAATACACTCTACCCTACTACTTCGGGCGAAGGACTTGTTAAGGACTGGTTAGATGAAAATGTTAATAGTTCTGATACCTCATCACCAAGATCCACAACTCACCAACAGCTTGTAAGCAAAATATTTAATTAGTTTTATTTCATTAATACATACCATATATTTTTAGAACCTTCATCAAATTTTACAAGAAACAAGGAAAGGACAAGGAGTATTAGAATTTTACCTCCAAAATAAATTTCTTAATATAATGCATCAAAACGAAGTTACGTCCTGTATTGTGTCCTATTTTGTTAATAAGTACAAACGAGGGTTAAAAATAAATGAAGTAAAAGACTTTGCTGATGAAATCAAAATTATTTTTCCAAATGAAGATAAGGTAAAAAAACAAATCGTTTAAAATATTTATCTCTCTAATGGCATAAATTATCAATTTTAGTCAACATATTATATTCCGCGGTGTGGGTCACAAAATCCTAGGGGTAAATTATACGATAAAAATGTAAATTCTCTACAGCAGTATCGTAAACATGGATATTTAGCAAAATGTTGCAAACGGTTACAAAATGAACCAGTTTTATCTTCCTTTGCGATAAATACAAATGTAGAAGAAGAGAACGCGGAAGAAAACCGAATTTGGCTCAAGAATAATTTACTTCCTTGGAGTGCCGTACAAAATAAATGGTATGAAACAATTAATTATAGAACAAAATGGATGATGGAGGCAGAAAACACGGAACAAATATTGAACTATTGGCCACGAATTAAAGATGCGAATGGTTATTTATTGGTAATATATATCAGAATTTAGCTGAATGTAGCTTGCAATAATACTTGTTTTTTTAACCATTTAGATTGAAATAGATTTCATATATCAATTTGGGGAAAAGGTTAAATGTTTGTATAACCTTTGGACAGATTTCTTAGCAAAAATCTTGGTGTATTTTAAAAACAACATAAGAGAAGAAAATGCCAAGAAGCTGTTAAAATTATGTTTACTACCGGAAACAAGCGAAGGTAAAAATAGTCTTTATAATAAGTGATTTTTATACTTTATATAAAATATTTTACATAATTTTTTTACCTATTTTTCAGATTCTAAAAATTATATTGTTATTTTGCTTCTTTTTAACATATTGTTGCCAAGAAGAATTTCTGTTAAGGCCAACCAATCAATAACCACAATCAAATTTTGGAAACCATCTATTTTGGAAGCGCAACAAGCATTTGTCACTATCATATCAACGGTGGGCGATTTGGAAAAAACGATATTAGATAGAAGAGACAAATATTTTGCCCTTGGATTACGTATTCAACCTTTTATAATAGTCATAGGAGAGGACGTGGGAAAATTAAACGATTTTTACGTGGTTACTGATTCGTTTAAATATAAATTACCAACATTTCTTAAAGCCGTGGATGTATCATTTCAATTATTCCATATTTTGAACTATGAGTATCCAGCCGCAGCACATCTACCGTGGTTTTTCATCCAAAAATATTTTTTTAATATTGTTACTAAATTTGATCACGAAAATTCTTGTGTAAACAGTTTGATCAAAACGTTGAACAATTAGTAATACTAATAATTATAAGAAACAAAAAATGTATTCCTTATTTTTATTAAATTTATATTATAAAACAATTTATTTTAATTTGGATATTGTAAACATTTTTTTCTGCCATACAATTTATCTGAAGATCATATAACAACCAGTGTGCTTTTATTTCTACTTATTTTTCGTCTATAATTATTTGCCTTTGTTTGTACAAAATAAATATTTACTTTTAAAGCCGATTTTATGGTTGCTTTCACTCTTCGTACAGTGATTTTTTTAGTGAGTCATATTCCTCATAAATGATTAATTTGTTTCTTACTTTTTTACTCGTCAATTTTGAGCAACATGATCTGCCATGTCGTTTAAATGTTAATATATGAACTATCTAATAATTTTTTTTTTTTTTAATTTCAGAATCTAAAAAATTGTGTAGCACTTTGAATTATAATACATCGGCAGTATTGATAATCATACCAGCGATTTGGAGGACGAGAGATTTATTGTAAGGACTTCAGTAATTTAAGTGTTATAAAGTTTATATAAAGTAGATATATAAAAATATATTGTTGTATTATGTATAAGTATACTTGTTATAGCTGTGGGCAACGATATAATATTTCTGATTTGATTTACCATTTTCGAAAAGTACATAGTTTAAAATCAGTAGGAAATTTTATTTGCAAAGAA
The DNA here is from genome assembly GCA_951394425.1 of Tipula unca. NCBI lineage: Eukaryota > Metazoa > Arthropoda > Insecta > Diptera > Tipulidae > Tipula > Tipula unca. The sequence continues at coordinate 197,599,105 of OX596381.1, forward strand.
AAAGGTTGTTTTAAAAGATGCTTCTCTTCAATTTTCACATTTAAAAAGCATTTGCTTAAAGAACATAGAGCTGAAAATGCCGGTAATTACTTAGATAACACATTTAATTTAGATGTATCTTCCCAAGCTAGTTCCAGTCAAAATCCACCTATTCAAAATAGTTTCAATAATCCGATTAAAACTCAATGTTCTAATTTTGATTTTGACAAACTTGTAGCAAATCTACATGAATCGGCATTACAATTCTCTTTACAATTACATTCCAGAGATAATTTTACTCGTCATGATGTTCTTGATATTCAGTCTATGGTTAGTAAGTTGGTTTGCGACAAAATTATTGATATAATTGAACAGGATATGAATTCAAACGATTCTGGAAGTGCCTATGACTCCCAATTATTTAAATTAATAGAAACCTGTAGAGATCCTTTCCTAAATATAAAGACGGAATATAAATTTTTTAAGGAGTTGAAATTTCAAAACTTGTTTGAATCCCCGAAAAGCATTTCTTTGAATAACCAAATAACCGAAGTTATTCATCAAGGTATTCCCACCTTAGATGAAAGTATAAGCAAAGGGGTTTTAATGCCAATGAGATTTAATTTTAAAAAAATTTTTGAATCAGAAAATGTTTTTAAAACCACTTTAAAAAATATGAAAAATTTTGAACTACTTGATGATGGATGTTATTCAAATTTTGTTAACGGAACACTTTGGAAAGAAAAAATATTGATGATTAATAAAAATCACGTTATTCCATATTTTCTTTATTTGGATGATTTTGAGGTAAATAATCCTTTAGGCTCCCATGCAGGTTTACAATCAGTTTGTGGTATTTATTATAATTTTCCGACTATACCACAATATGAATTGTCAAAATTAGATTTAATTTTCGTGGCCGGGTTCTTTAAAGGAAAAGATATATCGAAAATTGGCAACGAAACTTGTTTTTACAATTTAATTGAAGAAATAAAGTTCTTAGAAAAAGAAGGAATTTCAATTGAAATCGATAACAACATTTTTCAAGTACATTTTGTTTTGGGTTTAATTCTAGGCGATAATCTGGGGCTTAATTCAGTATTAGGTTTTACAAAATCTTTTAATTCTACTTATTATTGTCGAAATTGTAAACGTTCAAAGCAAAATATGCAACAGGATACAATTGAATATTCATCCCATCTACGCAACGTTGAAAATTATAATAGTGACCTTCAAATTAATAACTATAAATTGACTGGAATTTTAAATCCTTCTAGTTTTAACAATATTCAGACATTTCATGTTACTAATAATTTTTCTTTTGATATAATGCATGATCTATTCGAGGGTGTATTAAAATATGATATGAGCAAAATAATTTTAAGTTTGATTGAATCTGGCTATTTTTCATTAGATATTTTAAATAAAAGAAAACAGTTGTTTTCGTATGGAGAATTAGAGATCGGAAATTTGTCTAACCCTATTGAACTGAACCATCTGATAAACTCGTCTATCAAAATGTCAGCTAGTGAAATGAAGAGTTTCTGTCATTTTTTTCCATTATTGATAGGAGATTTAGTCAATACAAAAGATAAAGTTTGGTTATTTTTTTTAAATTTATTGAAAATTGTTGATTTGGTTTTATTGTCACACATTACTTTTAATGATATTACTAAATTAAAAAAATTAATTGATCAACATCATAAATCCTACAAAATCTTATTTAATGACACTTTAAAACCTAAGCACCATAATATGGTTCACTATGCCACTGCAATAGAAAAAGTTGGCCCATTGCGGCATATATGGTGTTTTAGATTTGAGGGAAAGCATAAAGAGTATAAAAAATATGCGAAAAACATAAACTCTCGGTTACATCTCTCTCTATCACTGGCAATAAAAGCTTCTTTAAAATTTTCGCAACTATTGGTAACAAAGAAATTTTGGCACCCTGAATTGGATATAGTAGATCAAAGTCCTTTCTATATTTATAACTACCATGAAATAAAAAATTATAATGTTATAATTAATGAACATAATTTAAATTTTAAAGCGAATAAATTAATTTTTAGAAATACACTTTATAAAAATGGATTTATATTAGGGATGGTTGCTAAAGCGCCTCTTACGCATTTCTATGAAATAGAGCAAATAACATTGTCAAAAACTGCATCTTGTTTTCTGATTGTCAAAAAACTTACTACAAAATTTTCGGAACATTATCAGGGATATGAAATAGAAGGAAGTGAACCAGGACTTTATCTATTTAATATTAATGATTTTAGTACCTATTGTTTGCATCAATATTTGTTGAATAATGGTAAACAAATTATTAGAAATAAACTAATTTAGTTTATCCACTGCGTTGCTCGGTAAAATAAAATTATGTTATTTTATTATAGTTTAAATAGCTTATAAATTAAATATTAAGAAATGTAGTTAATTAAACATATGATTTATTAATTTTTGGAAAACTATAACATTTATTAAAAACTTTAAAATTGTTTTACAATATATATTTGTAATTTTTAATTAAGGCTTATATTATGTATGTATATATATATATATATATATATATATATATATATATATATATATATATATATATATATATATATATATTTATTTCAAAATTGTTCTATCAATAATTAAATAGATAATAACTTTACTTTTTATTATTTGTTGTATAATTAAGATTATTAAGTAAATAAAATAAATTGTTCTATCAATAATAAAAATTATTCTTTTAAATTATGCTTCCAATAACTTCGATATTTGCTTTAATAACTTTATTTAGTATTTCAATTGTTCATGAAATCAATAAGTCAGTTGCTCCTGTAATAAATCACATTTTAAATTCGATAATTGCTTATTAATAAAAGCAATAACTCTATGTAGTAATTTTAAAAAATACGATTATTAAATTAATCAATTAAGTTATTTTATTAACAATTAAAATCATTTCTTTTGTTTATTCCTTCTATAACTTTCCGGTATGTGTTTTAATAACTATTATTATTCACTATATTTATTGATTAAATTAGTTATTAAATCAATCGCTCAGGTACTTATATGAATCAGACAAGTTTTAAATTCAATAAAGCTTAGTTTTTGAAACAGTAACCTTGATGTAAGTATTGAGAAAAAGGAACATTAAATCAACTTAATAAGTTTTTTAACAAATAAGTAAATTTATTCAAAATGCTTAGTAATTAATACTTTTGCTTTATTGTTTCTATACCGTAACCTTTATTAAATAAACGAAATAATTATTCATATAATCATTCAACTTATTGTTCTTTTTTTTTTATACTTTAATAATTTTATCGTAGTTACTGCAATAGTTAAATTTATTGTCCAGTATTCAACCTATGAAAATTATTAAAAATATGTATAAAATTATTCAAATCATAACTTTTTTTTCTGAGTGTAGAATCACTCCTCTGGCGGAGGGCTTGGTTGGTGACTATCAGGGAGGATTTCGTCCGAATCGATCAGTCACTGATCAGGTCTTTTCTCTGCGGATGATTCTATCTAAATATTATGAGACATCCATCTCCGTACATCAGGTTTTCCTGGATTTCCGGCAGGCCTACGACTCGATCAATCGAGAGAGTTTGTGGTCTGCCCTGGAATACCTAGGAATGCCAACAAAACTGGTACGACTGTGTAGGATGACAGTGACGCAGTCTCAATGCTGTGTTAAAGTTGAGAACAGGCTATCGACAATTTTTGCAGTTAACTCGGGTGTTCGGCAGGGAGATGCTCTGTCCCCGATACTCTTTAATCTCATGTTGGAGTACATCTTTCGTAAAACTGAAACACCTCAGCGCAACATCTTATATCGCCAGTCCAATCAAGTGCTTGCATATGCAGATGACTTATGCGTGATTGGACTGAATAGCAACGGAGTGAAAGAAATACTTGATCCGCTTGTAGAGTTTTCAGCTTCTGTTGGACTCCAGATCAATGAGTCCAAAACGAAATACCTGATCTCTGGTTTTAGAGACAATGGCACACCAGATTTTAGTAGTGGCCACCACACGTTTGAGGGAGTGAGGAGGTTCAAATATTTGGGCTCTCTTATCACTCACGATAACAGTGTGGGTGAGGATATTAAAGTGCGGCTGGCAGCTGGCAGTCGTTCTTTATATCCTCTAAGGCCACTGCTAAAATCTAAACACTTATCAAGTGCCATGAAGCTGAAGCTTTACAAAGCGTTGATCAGGCCCGTTGTTATGTTTGGATGTGAAAGTTGGGCGCTGACGGATGAGTACGAGAGATGGCTCCTTACATTTGAGAGAAGAATCATGCGTGTGATTTACGGCCCTAAACGCGAAATAGATGGTACATACCGAGCTCTGTACAATTTCGAGATCAGAGATCTGATGAAGATCCCCGATATTGTACATGAGTTAGATCTCAGCGAGTACGCTGGCTCGGTCACGTTCTGCGTGCTGATCCGGAACGAATTGTGCAGCGATCTCTGAAAGGAGAGCCACCATATGGTAGGCGCAGAGGTCGTTGCAGGCGACGATGGCTCCACGATGTAGAGAACGACTTGGCCTCTTCAGATTGTCTAAGACAGTATGAAGACCAAGCTCAGGATCGAAACCGTTGGAGCCAGATTGTTGATTCAGTAAGGGGCCAGTAATGGCCTTTAACACTGTTATTATTATTATTACGAGTAGGTTATAATTTCTGAATTAGAGGTTATAAAAATTCAATAAAATTCGAAATTTTTAAATAAATTTCTGAATGAAAATTAAAAATTATTTTAAACAGACTAAGAATTTACGCTGTTTTTAGTTCGGTAAATTTCACATTTCATTATTTAAACTTCAGAATGTTAAAATTTTAAATTTGGATTCAAAATATTTTATAATTTAAATTAAGACACCAAAATATTTTTTGGAAAAACAATACTCGTAATTCAAAATATTATCCTGATATTGAATTCTTAGAAATAATAAAATTTTTAAATTCTGCTAGTTTTTAGAATTCAGATTTTAAATGCAAAATTTTTTTAGACTATATGTTATTATTTCTGAAATTTGAAATTTAAAAATTTAATAAAATTCGAATATTTTAACTAAATTTCTGAATTGAAAATTTGAAATTATTAACAATTTTGAATAGATTTAGAGACACCTGTTTGGGTTTTGTAAATTTTATATTTTATTATTTAAATTTAAATGCTTATGAAATTAGAAATTTGAATTCGAAAATATTTTAAAGTTTAAATTAAGATTTCAAATTATTAAATAACAATTTTAAATTTTGGTAATAACATGATATAAATAAATGTTTAATAAACAATTTTATCTAGATATTGAATTCCACGAATTTAGAAAACTTTGAAGTTGATTTAAAAAATATATTTTAATAATTCTAAAAATTTTAAGAAATTAGAATTTAATTATTAATATTATTAATGCTAGATTTATTAAGACTATATGGTATGATTTCTGAAATTGAAATTATAAAAATTTAATAAAATTCAAAGTTTTTAACTGTATTTCTGAATGGACAATTTAAAATAATTAACAATGTTGAACATACATATTTAGGGAAAATTGGTTTTGGTTCGGTAAATTGTTTATGTCGTTAATTAAATTTAAAAATTTAAAAATTTGATATTTTAGAAATTTTAAAAAGTTTAAATTTAGATTTCGAATTATTAAATAAGCATTTTAAATTTTTGAAATGACATTAGTTAAATACATTCTGAAATTAAAACCATAAAACTTTAATAAATTAACTAAATCTCTAAAATTTATATAATTAATAATTGTGAACAGACAATATTTGTTTTGATTCGGTAAATTTTAGATTTCATTATTTAGGTATCAACATTTTAAAATTAGAAATTTGATTTCTGAAATATTTAAAAGTTTAAATTTAAATTTTGATGCTTATAAATAGCATGAATTAAATAAATTATTATTTCAAAATATTGTCCAGATATTTAATTCTACGAATTAAGAAAATTTAAAAATTATGTAAAACAATTCAGAATTTTTTTAGAAATTTAGATATCAAATTTTTAAATTATAAATGATAGATTTTTTAAGACTATAGGTTCTGATATCAGAAATTTGAAATTTTAAACTTCTAAAATTTCTGAATTGAAAATTAAAAATATTTATTAATTTTATCAGATTTAGAGAATATCTGTATTAAATATTTTATAGTTTATTGTTAGATTTCGTAATTTTAAATAAGAATTTCAAATTATTGGAATAAAATGAATATTATAAACGCAATAAACGTATAATTCAAAACATTACTCAGATATTTAATTCATAGAATTAGGGAAATCGTAGGATTTGTTTTAAAAATATAATTTTAAAATTTTTAAATTTTAAGAATTTAGATTTTAAATATTTAAATAAGAAATGCTAGATTTTTAAGATTTCTGAAATTTGTAAAATAATTCAATAAAATTAGAAATTTTTAACTAAATTTCTTCTGCATTGAAAATTTAAAATAATTAACAATTTTGCGCAGAAAATATTTGTTTTGTTCGGAAAATTTTAGATTTCATTTTTTCAAAATTTTCAAATTAGTTATTTGAATTCGGAAATATTTTAAAGTTTTAAATTAGAATTAGAATTATTAAATAAGAATTCTATATTTTGAAAGTAATTTTAGTTTAATAAATACGTAATTAGAATTAAGAAAATTTTAGAAATTTAACTCTGCAAATTTTTAGAATTCACATTTTAAATGCTAAATTGTTTAAGAAAAAATTCGAAACTTTTAAATTAATTTCTGAATTGAAAATTTAAATTAAATAACTATTTTAAACAGACTAAGAATTTACACCGGTTTTTGTTCGGTAAAATTAACGTTTCATTATTTAAACTTCCGATTGATAAATGATTTGAAATTTGAATTCAGAAATATTTTAAAATTTAAATTAATACAAAATTAATTTAAAATTTTTTCGAAAAAATTTAACTAAATAAATTTGTAATTCAAAATATTATCCAGATATTGAATTCTTAGAATTAAGAAAATTATCAATTTTTTTTTGAAAAATAATTTTTAAATTCTGAAAATTTTGAGAATAGAGTTTGGGTTTGGAAAATTTTATATTTTATTAATTAATTTTAAAACTTTTGAATTCTGAAAATTTTAACTAATTAGAATTTATTTATTTATATTATTAATACTAGATTTATTAAGACTATAGATTATGATTTAAGAAATTAAAATTACAAAAATTCAATGAAATTCGAAAATTTTATAATAATTAACTTTTTTTAATAGAGTTAGAAAGTATCTGATTTGGTTTGGTTAATTTTAGATTTTATTAATTATATTTCAAATTAAAAATATTTTAAAGTTTAAATTTATATTTCGCATTATTAAATAAGAATTTTTAATTTTGAAAATAACGGAAATTCTGAATTTAAATTAATTAACAATTTAGAAATATATGTTTTGGTAATTTTTGTAGTTTATTGTTTATATTTCAAAACTTTAAAATTTTAAATTTGGATTCAGAAATATTTTAAAGTTTAAAGTTAAAATTCGAAATTTTAAATAAGAATTGTAAATTTTTGAAATAACATGAATTAATTAAATGTGTATTTCAAAATAGTATCTAGATATTGAATTCATAGAGTTAACAAAATTTTAGAATTTGTTGAAAAAATTTAAATTTAAAATTCTGAAAATTTTAAGAATTTAGATTTTATATAATTAAATTTTAAATGCTAGATTTCTTAACACTTTTGAACTTTTATTTTATATGCTAAATTTTTAAAATATTTTGTAATTGAAATTAAATTTTTAATTAGATTTCTGAATTGAAAATAATTGACAGTTTTGAACAGATTTAGAGGATGTTTATTTTGGTTCGGTAAATTTTACATTTCATCATTTAAATTTCAGAATTTTAAAATTTGAAATTTAGATTCAGAAATATCTTAATTAAAAAGATTCAATTTTTAAATAGTTACAATTTTGGAAATATTAATTAAATAAATGTGTACTTCCAAATTTTATCCACTTATTGAATTCTAAGAATTCAAGAAAATTTTAGAATTTTTTTTCAAAAATATACTTATTAAATTCTGAATATTAAAAAAAAAATTTAAATGCTAGATTTTTTAAAATTATAGGTTATGATTTCTGAAATTGAAATTATAAAAATTTAATAAAATTCAAAATTTTTAACTATGTATTTTTAACTGTATTTTGGTTCGGTAAATTTTATATTTCGTTGTTTAAATTTCAAAATTTTAAAATTTGATTTTTCAGAAATATTTTATAGTTCAAATTTAGATTTTGAATTATTAAAAAAGAATTTACCATTTTTGAAATGACAGTAGTTAAATACATGCATAATTCAAAATTTGCTTATGATTTCTGAAATTGATTTAACACTATTGCTTTTGATTTCTGATATTTGTAAAATAATTCAATAAAATTAAAAAATTTTAACTAAATTTCTGCATTGAAAATTTAAAATAATTAACAATTTTGCACAGAAAATATTTGTTTTGTTCGGAAAATTTTAGATTTCATTATTTAAAATTTTTTAAATTAGTTATTTGAATTCATAAATATTTTAAAGTTTTAATTTAGATTTCGAATTATTAAATAAAATTCTAAATTTTGAAAGTAACTTTAGTTAAAATGCGTAATTCAAAATATTATCCATATATTGAATTCTTAGAATTTAGGAAATTATAGATTATTTTTCAAAACGTTATGATGTCTGAAAAGATAATAAATTTCTTTATTTATATTTCAAAATTAGAAATTTTGATTCAAAAATATTTTAAAGTATAAATTGAGATTTCGAAATATTAAACAAGAATTTTAAATTTTGGAAACAGCATGGATCAACTAAATAATAATAATTATTATTTTTATATAGATCTGAATTCTTAAAATTTTAAAAATGTTAAAAATGAATTTGTATAGGAAATATATTTTTAATTTCTGAAAATTTTAAAAAATCAGATTATCTTAGATTTCGTTATTTATAATACCATGAAATAAATAAATGAGTAAATCAAAATTTTATCTAGATATTTAATTTTTCAAATTTAGGAAATTTTAGAATTTTTTATAAAAAAATTATTTTCAAATTCTGAAAATATTTAGCAGATTTTAAATACTTGTTTTTTTTTAGAATACATGGATCTCTGAAATTGAAATTGTAAAAATGTAATAAGATTTTAAACTAAATTTTTGAATTTTAGATAGTTTAACAGATAATAAATGTTTGGATTCAGTTTAATTTCAAAATAAGAATTTTCTGTTCCAAAATATTTTAAAGTTTAAATTTGAATTTCAAATAATTGTTAATTAAGAATTTAAAATTTTGAAAATTCATAATTTAATCCAGATATTAAAATCTTAGAATTTAGAAAAGTGAAGATTTTTTTCAAATATTTAGTTTTTAAGTTCTGAAAATTTTAAGAACTAAGATTTAATATATTTAAATTTTAATTGCTATATTTTTTAAAATTGAAGGTTATGATTTCTGAATTTTAAGACACATTATATATTTCATAATTGATATTTTTAATTGAAAATGAAAATGACGGAGCATATAGTCGTAAGAGGAATCTGGAAGATCGTTCATTGGGTCGAAATCGGTCTATTTGGTATACTATAAATATTGTACTCGCACGTAACAGCAGAGGCATACATAAAAAAATTTGTAATATAAGATATGAACTATACTGCAGCTGTGGAATTGAAAAAGATGGCCGCATAAAATACATTCAATTAACACGAACTGGACCGAGAAAAGTTTTCCATTAAGCCTTCATAAATAATTTTTATTTTTAAATTGTCAATTTGAGTTGTTCAAAATTTCCGTTATCCTGTTTATCAGCCACGAATCCATGTCACCTTTTGCGTTGACGATCACCCCATGCAAACTAAATTGAAGCAAACTTTGAAATATGATTAACATTGGAGTCAGCCATCCAAAACGGTTCAAACTGATTCGATGCTTGTGACAAAAAATTTCGATGGGTAAATAATGTTGCTGGCGAATTTATCTATCGCGTTGCAGGTTGCCAATGAAGCTCCAATACCTTGATCGTTTTATTCTGAATTTAATTCACAGTCTGATGGCTGATACCGTTTATCAATGCTAAAATATCTAGTTGACCATCTTTAAAGATTTTTGAATAAAAAAAATCTTATTTTAATCGCTATACTCCCGCGGGAGACTAAAATTGTTGTTTTTATTATAAAATCATTTATTTTTATAAACAATAATAAAGATAAAAAATCGTCAATACTAAATTTTAGTCAACCTTTCGACGTACTCACTTAGTAAATTACAGGAAAAATATTCTTGATTCAGTGCTAGACACTATTTTGTGTATTTTACTATGTGGGTGCTTGGAAGCACCAAACATAAATAAAAATATACCATACATTACATTATAAATAACGCAAGAAGCAGAAATAATTCTGCTTCCACGAGAGAATTGATCACTAACTATTCGTATAGTGACAGTGAATACAACACAATAAAATAACTTTTTAAAAGATTTTATTCTGTGTATGGTTCATAAGAAAAGCAAGAAATTGTTTGTGCTTCTCTTGGTCAATTTTTCAATTATATGTATATGAACATTTTAATCAATATTTATAGGGAAGCACTGCTACTATTGCTTCCAAATACGCTACGCTTCCGATATGCCCATCTTATAGCACCATATAGTTTATAATTTTGAATTTATTATCACGTATAGGTTAGTTCAATAATGATTTTGGAACAATAATTACATCTGTCAATTTACGTCATTTACTATATTGACATTCATAATAATGTACATTGATAAACCATTCGGTAAACCAAAAGGGGTGAATTGTAAATATCGTATCTGTTCTACCTTTATTTATTTCATATATTTCGAGTTAAGAACAATTTTTTATTGTACATGTAACACAATCTACTGTATTCAACATAGCAAATACAAATTAATATTTATGAAATCCGATTTCCTGCGCGTATAATCAAAACGCTTCAAAAGAAACACAAAATTAATTCGCAAATGTCTTATCTATTTCAACCAGAGAAATTTATTATTGTATATACCTCGATTGAAGTGAATCGGCCGCGCGGTATCATAAAATTGTACAATCGTATAGACAAAACCTAGCTAATCAAGGCATTACGAAATAATTTTAACGTTGATGTTGTTGTTATTGTTGTATAATAATTCGTTTATAATTCGCACACAAATCTTAATCTGAATATATTATATTTAAATAAAATAAAAAAACAATAACAACAAACTTGATAAAAATGCTATATAAATTAACATAAATTAATTTAAAAAGTGATTAACATAAAATTGAAAACAAAATATTTTGATTAAAATAGCAACGTCTTAGATAAGCTTTTTTTTTTTTTTGGTAAAATATTAAAATTCAAATATGGTTTTGATGATATGTTAATTGGATTAAGTGCCATAAACAATCCAACCATATATATATAGCTATACTAATCGTAAAGATGATTAAATTTATCATATCAGTCCGCGCGCGTTAAGAAACAAAATTAAGGTACGTACATAGAGGCTGCGTATAAAATATAAAAACTTTCCATTTCACACATGAATCTTGAATTTTTTTTACAGATTTGAAACCTTGAAAGTATTGAATCATCTTCAGCCGCGCACATACCATATGTTTCATGTCTTGAATTTTATGACAATATAATTACAAGCATAAATTTCAAATCAAATAAAATTAAAAATAATTTTTTTTGGTTTCTATATGTACCGCATATTTCGCGTATAAATCTTTCTTAGAAGCAGCAGCAATATACGAGTACGATCGTATCCAATTTTCTAATATGACTTGTTGAATATAATAGAAAACACCAACAAATCGTTAAGAATAAAAAAAAAACCGTTCATTGTTGTATTATGTATAAAACTTAAATATCGATTTCAATATCGCGATATGCATGTTAAGCAGCAGTGCAAGAAAATCAAGAAGAAACCACTATATAGGTATGGATTGCCAAACAACACAAAATTGAAATAAATAAATACATAAATATTCTTATTATGATTATTTTATAATTGGCACCTAACCTTAGCTTACAAAATTTATTTGCTGTCGATATTTTATATGCACCTTTATTACGGTTTAACATTCAATTTAGCGAGTTGTGGATTATTATTCCATTTTTTTTTAAATTTAGCCATGTGGTGTTGGCGGTGGTGATTTCGAATTTTAACCATTTTTTTTGATTCATTTGTTATTGTTTTTGCGATATTTAGAGCACGGCTTAAAATAAATATACATATACAGGCTTGAACTTATAACCTTGTTTGGTTTGAAGCGATAAGTTTTCGCTTCAGTTTTTAAATAAAATATCAACCTTTTGATTCGCATTGTTGCGAAGTCGCTAAGTCGTCTGCAGAAAAAAACATTTTACTTTCCTAAATTGTTTAGTTCCTATGTGGGCGGTTCCTAAACATTAAAATTTTTAAATTCTCATATTTCTAAATTTTTATAACCGATTTTAACATGCCAAATTCAAAATTATGGAATTTTAAATTTTTAAAAAAAATTTTAGAATCTCGTACTTTTATAAACTGAAAATTTTAAGTGAAATTTTGAAATTCTGAATTCAAATAGTAATCGAATTTAGGTCCTCCTTTAACACCAAATAAACTATCACAATTCTGCACTATACAGATATATTGCGTGGTATTAAAATTTACGAGTTGGAGATCATTTACGAATTTTGAAAATTTCAAATATTTCTCAACTTTGACATTTCAATTCTAAACCAGTTCTCAAAGCTATCGAATTTTGACGACTCTAAGGACAACAACGATTCTATTGTTAGTGTTGATCTAAAGGCCAACATATTTTTGGTGTTCATCTAACGTTTCAGATCAATGTTCAAAATAATTTTGAAGGCGTCAGTCAATTGATGAGATAAAGCTTTGCTGGATGAACTAGTTAGGAAGATTGGCTGAAAACCGAATAAATTGAACCGAATTCTTCCGGGTTCACTATCTAGTCCAATTATTTTGGTCTGGCCACGACACAAGATGTTTGTATGATATTTATCATAATAGTGGTTGGAGTATTTAACATTAACGAACGACTGCTTTCAACTAATAAATTTGTACTGTTAGTTCTTCTTCGATTATTGTGTATTCGTTGAAATTTTGTGGTGATTCGGATCACCCAACCCATTGGAAATGTCATCATATTAAATATTGTTGTGCCCTGAATCTCATCGTTTGTTATATTAATGTTTTCACAACTCTGATGGTTAATTGACTCCACTTGTGTAGCGCCTCTGAATATTTGGGATATTGTCAGCCTTTTAATTGTCACAAATATCTGGAACAGTAACTTAAAATTTTCGACGTACTGCGTTAACCTTTCCGGGTTTTTTTAAACATCTTCAAATGATTTAATTTTTACAACACAAACAATTTCGAAAAATTTTACATAATTAATAGGACCATCCAATGGAACTGTGTTAGGAACAAAGTTAGTTAGTGATTTGCCGACACGGAAACAAACCACATGCCTTAAATCCATTTTGAATAATTTGGAACAAACTTTTCTCTTGTAAGTTGAGCATCTGGACTTTCCCTGGGCCATTTATGACTTATTCTGATCCAGGAATTTTTCAACGGTTTAAGAGCTCTATAGGCACACGGTTGGAAAATCTGAGTGGCGTTTGAGTATAAGGCAATAATTTTATACCCAACCGCACACATAATTCACTTACCTTTAGTGTCATGTGTCTAGTTTTATATTCATAAAAGACTCTTTTATACCGATAAATGATCATCGTTGGAACGGTTTCACCACTGGCACTAAATGTGCACATAACAGTTAAAATTGATTTTGGTGAACTCCGGTCAACTTCGTTAATATTTCGCGTTAACAGATCGCGTTTTCAAGCACAATAAACAATTTGTTTCGTCGCCGTTAAAAATACTCGTTCGGATGATTCCAGAATATATAAATTATTGCTTTCGTTTAAATATCGGCCAACGAAATTAAACCAGGGTTGAACTTCGCTAGCCTGCTGCATTTTAAATTTGCCACTTGAAATTCTGAGCAGGTTCAAATGGACACCTCAGAGACCACAGGAGATGAGGAATAAATCGAGCGTTTCCAAATAAACATCCATCATGATAAAGCCAAATTATAGGCACTAGTACCCAGGTCGCCATTATAATTATAGCAGTATCATAAAATACTGTATAAATGTCCTTAGAAGAGGATATCTGAAGATCCTAAGAAAACCTTGTCATCTAAGTGACATAACTAGGTTAAGTGACCAAATATGCGGCCCAATATAGACTTCATGGTCCACGCTGTATCAAACACATGTGAATCACAAAGAACGGAACTATTTCCAAGACTGAGGTCTACGATATTATAACAGCAACAAGAACCGTTGAAAGCAGGAACAAAAATAACCAAAAAACTTGCTTTAATTCCAAAATGGTTTACGAGTGCCATGAACTCTTTAATATACTGATGGACAAAAAAAAAGTCGTTCTTATCTTGTTGGAAGGGTAAGAAGAAATCGGTAGCAGCAAAATCACCTCAAAAATAGATAAGGCGCTAGATGACAGATACAGGTTCTGCTGCGAGGAGATAGACCTCGATTTAGAAAAACAGACGTGAAAAATGGTTTTGTGATGTTTTGAATTTCAGTTAAATACTCATCTACTGCTTAGTGGCTGTGCAGTCCTCGTATAATACCATGATAGGCTTCTCCGTTAAATATCCATCCAATGGTGTCAAGCAAACAATATAAATTCACTGTTGAATAATTATTTTTTAATATTTTTTATTTTATTTGAAGCAATATTGTTTGTGGAAGCCACCTTATTTATCAAACTCGATAAATTTTAGCGCGGCACAAAATTAACAAGCAATGGATTTTTCGGTATATACATAAACCCTTTCGGATCAACTTCGACCGGTTTACAATTTGGTGACAACACAACCTTATAATTTTTCAAAATTGTCACAATACCCGCCTTGGTTTGTACCATGCCGAATTTCATTCCAATACAAATGCGCGGTCCCTCACCAAATCCTAAGTATGTGCCACGACTACGTATTTTTCGTTCCTCTTCTTCGAAACGGGTTGGATCGAATTTTTCCGGTTCGGGATAGTATCGCGGATCCCTATATATAGAAAAATATATATTTCAATTCTATATAATGGCGTATTCCAGATACTTACATGTGTAAACTTAGAACTGGAATCGAAACAGACATTCCTTTGGGCACAGTAAACGCTTCAGTTTGCCCGTCCAAAAGTGGCATTTTATAATCGGCTGTACATAATTTGTGCATTACTGGAGTAGCCGGTCGTAGACGTAGTGCCTCTAAAATAACATTTTCCAAGTAGTCCAGCTCTAGGACCGCTTGATAGGTTAATTCATTGTCGTGACGTTCCAACACTTCTGTGATATGCTCGTACAGAGTTTCTTGGATATCGGGGCTGCGGGCTAGTTCGTACAGCGTAAAACTCATTAAATTACTAGACGTTTCAAATCCTTCAACATAGAACGACACAATATTTCCGACCACATGTTCATCGGTAAGCCCGTATTTTCCAGATACGTTCAATAAATATTGCAGATAGTCTTCAAATTCTTGCCCATGCTCCTGTTTATAACTAGTCATTTGTTTCACTTTATTACGAATCCATCCGTCGAATTTTTTCGATGTGAACGCTAAAGGTAACCAATTCATGATCGATGGCAGAAAAAATATAATCATAAATTTGAGCGCTTGTAACGTTGACGTGGCGAATATATTTCGTCCCATTTCCATATACTCAGACGTTTCATTATCAAAACAATCGTTGTCCACATTAAACGAACAGCTCACCACATTACTGGTCGTGTATTTCGAGCACAATTTTCTTAAATCAATGTCCTGCTGACAATTATAACGTTTAATATACTTTTGCAGCTTATCCAATGAACGTCCCATTAGTGTGAACATTTGTTTTGTTTTCGTGCTGGCAAACATTGGCGCTATCAGGGCACGTGCAATACGCCATTTTTCATCCATTAGAAAAAACGGATTGTGTGCCAGAAGCGGATCATTTTCGGCATTAAATCCTACATCGGTGATGGCGAAGTACTGCTGATCACGAATGAATATATTTTTCACTAGTTCGGGGTCGTTTATCAAGAGCGCTGGTGTGAATCCCTTGAAATATCCAATGAATGGATATTGTTTGAATTTTCTAGAATATACAAATTTGGGACACTTAAATATTTAACACCAAACTTCACTTATGGCATATATACACTTACTCGTACCATCCTTGAGCTGCGACACCAAAATGCTCCTGTAGAAAAAAGATTTTTCGAGCATTGCCAAAAAAGAATTCCGGCTCGAGGGCAGGAATTTTATTCGATTTCCAATAGTTGTACCGTGATCGGCCCCAAAAATAAAATAAACCAAAACTTACCAAGAGCAGCGTTAGCCACATATTTCACGTCCAAAAGCAACGAGCGTATGAACAAAACTAATTTAAAATGATTATCATTGAAACGAACTTCAAAGGTTAAAAAATTTGATTTGATTGTCATTTCAAAATGAACCCATTTTATTGAGATGAATTTATTAGTGCTTCGTCTCTAATCGACCGTCTCTTCCGTATATATACTTACAAACTGTCATTTGTATTGTGATGAAACGTACTATAGTCAAGTATATCAAATTTATTACAAACACGTTTTTTAAATTTATTTCATAATGTTTTGTTGTTGTCACAAATCACAAACTAATATTTAAATTGATAGTATGGCGCGAAAACTAACGAGTGACCTTTGTTGTTGTTTCTATATTTGTATATCGAAGTTCATTATCGCGCATCGTGTCAATCTCGCGGACTAAAATTTAATAAAATTGGGCACGTCGTAAGGTTAAGAAATGATTTTGGATCGAATTCAATTGTGTCTGTACACTTGGGCGAGAGTGTGACACGGTATGATTTAATGATGGTTACAAGTGCTGCTTTAATTTGTGTTTGACCAAATCGCATGCCCACACAAAGCCGGGGTCCATCACCAAACGGGATATACGCACCTTTTGGAATCGTCCTTCGCTCCGTGTCACCGAATCGATTCGGATCGAATTTCTCCGGATTTGGAAAATTATTTTCATCGTTATGTAGTGAATACATCGGTATTGTGACCGACATACCTTTTGGTATCACAAAACCTTTGGTCTCGCCAATTAACGGCGGTAATTGATAATCTTGGGTACAGACTTTATTTAAAACTAACACCACTGGATGAATTCGTATCGTTTCACTGACAATTTGATCTAAATAACTCATTTGCTGCAGGCCATCCATTGTAAGTTGGTTAGGTCCTAGAATTCGAGTAATTTCGGTGTACAATGTGTCCTGATGGCTTTGATGCCGCGCCAATTCATAAAGCGCATAACTTAGCACTCCGCTTGATGTTTCGAATCCCTCTAAGAAAAATATTAACGAATTCGCTATAATTTCCAAGTCGGGGTCGTCTAACGTTGGGCCATGTTTATCCAACATTTGGAGCAGCATTTCCAGAAAATCTTCCGGTT
This sequence comes from Tipula unca, assembly GCA_951394425.1. Taxonomy (NCBI): domain Eukaryota; kingdom Metazoa; phylum Arthropoda; class Insecta; order Diptera; family Tipulidae; genus Tipula; species Tipula unca. The sequence goes on from OX596381.1 coordinate 197,616,685, forward strand.
GTACTTTAAGATTTTTGCGCGACCGTAAATTATCCAGGATCACTTTTCGAAACCACATATCAATTTCGGGGGTGACCAATCTAAAATTAGAGAGAGACACAGTAATACCGTTTTAAACGAATACAAATGACTTTTATATACTCACGGTACAGGAAGTATGTCCAATAGGGATGGAATTATTTTAACCAAAATCATTTTAATCGCATTCACTGTATTCGGCTGGAATATGATGTGACCGAGTTTACAAAATTCAGAATTAGGATTCGTAAACGATTCAGCATCGATGCTAAAACCGCACATCACAGCATTCTCGGTGGTGAATTTAACGGCCAAATCTTTTGACTCGTAATCACAGGCCACATCATTCGATTTTATGTATTTTTCCAGTTTTTCGCATGAGCTCATGATTAACGGAAATATCGTTCGCATTTTATTTGGCGTAAATATTGGCGAGAGTATAGCACGAGAATGCCGCCATTGTTCGCCTTGCAATACGAATGGATTGAATGCCAATAGTGGATCAGCCTTTTTATTAAATCCAAATTCATTTGTGCTAAAATACTGAAAATCTTTAATCATTATGTTTTTCACTATATCGGGGTCACGAATTAGAATCGCTGGCCGAAGGCACTTGAAGTATCCGCAATATGGGAAATCTGAAAATTGTCTAAAAAAATGTATTATTTATAAATTATGGTGACACCAGCTGTGTTTTTTTTATACACCCACCGATAACACTCTACGACAATAATCCCAAATGATTTTTTCATTCGTAACACTGGGCCCATATTGCCCACAATCCAGGCCGGTTCTGGGCCCGGAATACCATTACGCTTCCAATAATAATATCGCCAATTCAACCATAGCCACAAACACAAACCACCAAATAAAACGACAGATAGAAACATTTTGAATGTCCGCACTCGACTGAATTTATTTAATGTATGTACACGCGCGCATAATAATCGTTCACATTTCAGCTCATTTAAATAAAATTTTAGTGCATTCCAAATATGAATTTTTATTGTTTTTAATTTATAAATACATAAATTTGTATTGGACAGAGGCGCATTTATTCGAATTTTATGATCAATTTTGCACGACTTGGTGGTTCACGAAATTCCGCGTGCCTGCGCTTCTCTTTATAGAATGCTTTACTCAAGTCTCCAATTTGATGTTGTACTAGTTGTTTGTGATCCACATTCCACATATCTGGCTCATTAAGTTGTTCTTTGATTTCAAATAAATTTTATGTGACAGCAATATGCAAATAGATATTTTGTGTAGGTGTTAATGATTCATTTAATTGGCACGGGATAATTATTCTGTCTAATGCAATGGAATCAAAAGCAAATTTCTCTAATCTCATTTCCGATCACCCTGGTCGGCTTCCAAGTTGTATTATGAATATTTAAAAGGTTGTCATTTTGTGATCCAGAACGTTTGATGCTAAGGTATTGCACCTCATTTTTTGACTACGGATATCTTATTGTGACCGAATTACTAATTAATTTATTTTAGCCATCTTGTATATGTAAGGTACTTGCAAAACCGATCTAGTTTCACAACAACTTTTCCGTATGGCACTTTTATATTTCAATTAGTAATTCAATTAGTAGTAATCCTTAAGTTTAGTTGAATTTCAACACTTGTTGTCTCGACAATAAACATAATTGATCAGCATCTGATCTATGGGACTCTAAAAATGCTTGCCATATAAGGTTTGACTTATTTTGAATAGACAATTCAAAAATATCTAAAATTTACTAAAATTTTTTGCTCCCAAGTTTAATCATTTCATGCTATCAAGTTTATTGTTCCAAAATCATAAAGTTGTGGTAATTTTTTTTAAATTTCAGGAATTAAAAACTTCCCAGGAATTTCAATTTTAGAAAAAGTTTAAATTTAATCTATTAAGAATATTTGAAATATGGTAAAGTCGAGTTTATAAACTTTAAATGACAAATTTGTATTTCCAGAACTCAGAGATGAAGAATTTGAATTTAAAAAAACTAAAGGTAGAAGAATTTCTCAATAAATCTATCAGAAAAATTATAGAAAATTTTCTAAAATTCAAAGATACTTCCGGTTCGGAAGCGTGACGACATTTTAAAAGTATTCTCGAAGCTTCATATGAATGTGCTGTGGAAATTCGATTTTGTCGATTTTAGCCGGCAAACCATGGCAGCATGGATTGTGACAATATAATTGCGCTGGGGCAAACGGCTATACCAGGTATCTCGGATCATGATTTGATTTTTATGTGCTACAGATACAGACATCCTCGCTCTAAAATGAAATATCAGCATGTTAGAGATTTCAGCAAATTAAACGAGGCTGCATTTTTAACTAATAGCTTGTCGCTGGACTGGTTTAATATTTACATGTGTTCCGACATCAACAGTAAAGTTAATTATTTTAATTTCAATTTTATTAAACTATTTAATGACCATGTTCCAATTAAACGCAAGTTATGTAGAAATAAGTCAACTCCATGGTTCAATAATTTCATTTTGGAGTCCATTAAAAAACGAGATCGTACGTTACTACTCTGGCGCAAGAGTAAAAATCCTGCAGATTGGTCGGCTTACACTAAGTTACGGAACAGAACTACTTGCCTTATACGGGATGCTAAACGAAAGTACTATTTTGATAAGTTGAACAATGGGCATAAAAATGGTAACATTTGGAAGCTTATTAAGAGTTTGGGAATGATACCTACAAACAATTGTGCAGTAAATTTATCTGCTGAAGATTTTAAGAATCAGTTTTCCATGGTGGCTGCAAAGCCTGTTGCTTGGCCCATGACTGAATCGAATATTGATTTTTGTAATGAATTTAATTTTATTGCATTTAGTGAAAGTGAGGTTGCATTGGCGTTCAACCAAGTTAAATCAAATGCTACTGGTCATGACAATATAGTGCCTAAATTAATGAAAATTTTATTGCCAGTAGTTTTACCCTACTGTACTCATATTTTTAATCACATACTAACAACATGCACTTTCCCGGATTCGTGGAAGAAGGCTATCGTGATTCCTGTACCAAAAGTTTCAACACCATCTCAAGCATCAGACTTTCGCCCAATTAGTATTTTACCCTACTTATCAAAGGTCTTTGAGAGTCTTTTATGCAAGCATATGAAAAAATATTTATATGATAATAATCTTTTAGACCCATTCCAGTCTGGTTTCAAGAGTAATCACTCCACGACTACTGCTTTAGGAAAAGTATATTATGATCTACTGCAGAGTATGAATCAGTCTTACTTTTCTGTTTTGGTTTTACTGGATTTTTCGAAAGCGTTTGATTGCATTGATCACGTTTTACTTGCACAGAAGCTCAGACTCTACTTCAAGTTTTCTGATTACTCTACACGTCTTATAATTTCATACTTAGCAGACAGACAAGATGTAGTTAAATATCAGGAGGAACTATCATCCCCAATGTTAATTTCTTCTGGTGTACCGCAGGGTTCTGTTTTGGGTCCATCATTATTTTCATTATACATCAATGATTTACCATTGCGCATTCAATACTCAAGATACCATGTTTATGCTGATGATTTACAAATATATTTAGCTGGTCCTGTGGATAACATGGATGATATTTGTAGAAATTTGAATCAAGATTTAGCGTCAATTTATAGCTGGACCGAGACTAACGGTTTAATTTTGAATGCAGTGAAGTCCCAATTATTACCAATATATAAAAAGAAGCTTAATGTTCAGTTACCTCCTATAGTAATTAACGGTGTAAACTTAACGGTATCTGATACTGTCCGGAACCTCGGAGTAATGTTCAATAATACCTTAACCTGGAGTGCACATACAAATCTGATCTGTAGAAAAGTTAACTATGTGTTGTATTCACTTAGAAAACTGAGTTGCATAACTCCTGTTACAATCAGGTTATTGTTGGTCAAGAGTTTGATAATGCCCTTATTTACTTATGGCGAGATATTTGTATATAATGCCGATTATCAGTCAAAGTATCGTTTGACGTTGGCTTTTAATTCGTGTATTAGATATGTTAATTCTCTGCGGAAGTATGATCATGTTTCTTGCTTTCAGAAAAGTATACTGGGTGTGCCATTAATGACATATCTTTTAATTAGAGTTCTTTGTTTTATATTTAAGCTATTGCACATTAAGCATCCAGCTTATCTGTACTCATTGTTGTCATTTAGCTCATCACCGAGAGTTTTTAGAATCATTTCCTTGTCATCTAGATTCGCTTGTCATCAGTTTTCATCATCAGCTTTCGTTCATGGAATTATTCAGTTTAATTCGCTGCCGGAAGCAATCAAACTTTCAAAATCCATTAATAAATTTAAAAAAGCGTGCTTTGAGTTTTTTCAAGACAAATAACAGTATAGCGAACTATTGTATCATGATGTCAATGTAATTTTTACTAGTATTTATTATGTATTATGATAATTGTATTTATAACTCATAATGTATGGTTTGATATTATGTATACCATAGTATTAAAACTTTAATTGTATTGTATACTGAGGCATACATCGACAAGGCTTTTGGCCTTACGTGCCTTGGGTGTGATGAATAAAATAAATAAATAAATAAATAAAAAACCAGATAATGTGTTCATTAGTCAATGGTTCCCGCAGGACAATATTTTGGCTCATTCCTGTGCTGTGATTTTTCGAAATCATTTTTGTTGCAAATCTTGCGGCAATTCGTGTATCCATTCTAGATTGGAGGCTACTGATTCGTGCTTTCCATGAAAGATCCCTCTCATTTTCCAGTTTTCAACAAATCATATTCATCTGGACTGTGTGGCCTGATAGGCTGACTCTTGTCCTCCTCCCTTCCTAATTTTGAAACATACTGTCTTTTTAATATTCGCAGAAGAATTTAAAAATTGAGAAATTTTGAAAAAAAAATCTCAGGAATTTTTGAAAAAATTAATTCACAAATAAATTTCTTCAATTCAGAATTTAACCTAAGAATATCTCAGGATTTTTTGGAACAATTAATTGAATTTAAAATTAATTCGCAAATAAATTCCTACAATTCAGATTTTACAATTCATGTAATCTCGAATGCCATATTCGAAAACTACTATCTACCCAAATATTTTAAAATTTAAAGTTATTCTAATATCAAATTTCTGGAAATTTCGAAATTTTTAGAATCAATATTCCAAAATTTAAAAATTGGAAATTTTTTGGTCAAACTAAATTTTAAAAAAATTTGCTTGTTCTGAAATTTTTGAAAACAAATTCAAAATCTTCCGGTTTTTTCCACGAACGGCCTTCGTACTTATGGTCGACCAATTTCGGGATAATTGACTGATTTCGTCACCAAATTGTATTTTGTGTATTTCAATCTTGAATTTTGAACTTTTGTATTTATGGAGGCAGTTTCCAGTTTCCTGTGCTCAAGCAGTATATTAATTGATATTAATAGGAATTGCTTCAAAGCTAACTAGTTTTGACGATCCATAGTTTAAACAAATGCCTTTTATCTCACTTACGATCACTAATGTGTTGTTGTTTGTACTATAAATATCTTGAAAGCATAGTTTTTCGGAACTCCAGGTACAAATTATGTAATATAAGTTCCTCCATCAAACTCTCTAGTAGGTGGTTCGAATACTCTATCTCTGCTGGCATATATTACAGAATCAGTATCACAGTACAATCTCTCTCACGCAGTTTCTCTAAATAGCTATATAGTTTTAGACGGGCATGAGCTGTCATATATCCTGCAATGCAGACGTTTACAGTGACTAAAGAATCAACAGCAAATCAAATGAGTTTAATATTAATTTAGCCATAGATCTCAACCCTGGATTGGTAAAAAATCCAGCAAATTCTACTTGTATTCCTTCTATGCGCAAACATTTTTCAATATATTCTTCTTTTTTATCTTGAGTAGAGCAGTTGCTGCGGGCTATCCAGTGAAAATATCAGTGAACAATCCGCCTGTTTGGGTTAGTTAACCGTATTGCTCCAACTTGTAACTCCATATCTCATAGATGTCTAATATTCGGGGACCCTTTTCAAGCGCGTTTCTAATTTCATACAAAATTGATGTACCTGTTAATGCTCTGTCAACAGTAGTATGAAAGCACTCGCTCTGACTTTTCTCCTTACTCCAGATATAACACAGAGTAAACATTAATTTGCCATTCTGCGCTTAATAGGGAGAACGGGTTGATAAGGCTCTAGTGGTAAAATTTTAAATTTTATAAAACCTTCCGCATGTTCTAAATATAATTTGGAGCTTTCTTCATTCCCAACGTATACTTTAGGGTGTGCAAACCCAAGGATACAGAGAACAGATTTACATTTGTAATAAGCTCTCGTGTTTAAAATGAGAGGCTACCTTTAGAAAGTTCCGTCGAAACACTAGGTTACATGCAGAGGCTATGATTACGGCTTCTGTAAACGGACATTGCTTACACTGTTCAAACATGGTTTTTCTAAATGCAACACATACTTTAGCCAAAATTCTTACGTTTCTAATATAATATAAAGTCAACCAGATCGTATGTTAAATTAAATTCACGGTGACTGTTTTTGCCGTGCTATTCAGGGCTATATACTTTTCATCAGGGCGAACGCCGATATAATCTACATTCTCTGCTGTATATTAAACAGATGCGGAAAATAACCTTTTTTTAAATAAATGTTTGGCAAATCAAATGCCTTCGTTAATTTGGGCTGATTTGGATTGTGTGTTTACGTTACTCTTCAAATTAAAATAGTAGTTTAAACTGTCGACGAATTTACACCGAACGATTTCCATCAGTACTATTTTTGAACCCCTCATAATTAGCTTAGGGTTATGAAAGGTCACAGGTTCTCAAGGTCAAAGTCCAGAACATGGTCGAAGGTCACAGTCCTAGGTCAAGGTTATGAAAAATACACTCAAGGTCATGACGTAAATTTCAAGGTCATCATGCTGTCATATAACCTTGGACTGAAGTGCAGCGACTACTACTTATTCGCAACATTGGGCCCGTATTGCCCACAATCTAGGCCAGTTCTGGGCCCGGAAATACGCTATTCAACCATAGCCACAAACACAAACCACTAAATAAAACGACAGAATCATTTTGAATGTCCGCGCTCGACTGAATTTAGTTTATGTATGTAGATGCGCGCATAATTCGCACGGAAATTGTAATGAATTTGATTTCGAAGTAATTTAATTTAATTCAATTTTCGTTCATAATGCTTGACAAATCGGTTTTCAGTATTTAAACTATTTCCTCTGTTCTATTCTAATGTTTCCATTTTTCAGTCCTCATGTGAATTTAGAAAAGCGCATACCACCGGTACACTTATTTGGAAATATTCACAGGAGCTTTCAATATAAATAAAATAAATTCCACTACTCAAAGATCATTTAAGTCTATCACATTAAAAAATACATTCTGATTCCTCCGATTCCCGGCCAACTGTAGCAAAATTCTTCTTTTAGCTGGCTGTCAAAGTTTACACTTGTTACATATTGATAAATTCACTTTACGTTCATGGATTGTTCCCGACAGATATTGGCGCCTCATTTTGTTATTTTGTGACTTCGGATGAATTTAATGTGATCGAAATATTTATTTTGTGAAAGTGTTAATGATTCATTCAAATTAATTTGTTTTAATATTTAGTCAAATGTATGTAGAAGTTTCTCGTAAGGCGGCGGGCGACAGATAATTTTGAGAGAAAAATTACAGCACTTTTGTGTTGCAATTAGTAGTTTGCGTGAATGCCTATTATGAATTGAATGTAATTGATTGTCATTAAAGACACATTAAAAGGCTTAATGATTTGAATTGTAGATCATTTATTAGTGGTTTATGACGATCACTTAAATATTGTCAACAGATCATGACGTACGAGTATATGCGCGTATTATAAAATAAAATTAAAATTATATTTCGCAACCAAACGACTTAGTAATGTTTATCTATCAACATTGTTGGATTTCTTATCAGTATACATATATATGTATGTAAAGAGAAACCTTGAATTCGTTTTTTTCTGTTTTGGTTTTAAGTTTACTATCGCTATGTAGTCTCTCTATCTAATAAAATTGGGCTCGGCACAAGGTGATTTTGATAGTTCGAATCGATTCGAATTAACCGCGTCAAATAAAACCACCGATAGCACATAGAAATTATATTTCAAAGCATCAACAATTTACCTAATTTGTTTTTTTTAAATTTATTTAAATTCAATTTTTTATCGTTTTTCAAAATTAAGTAGAATCGGGTCTAGAGGTGCGTTCATAAAAAATCCCGGATCAATTTTATACGGTTTGCTGGCGGGCGATAATTTTATACGAAACGATTTTACGACCGTGGTTAGTGCAGCCATTGCTTGTATTTGTCCAAATCGCATGCCGACGCACATTCTTGGTCCTTCGCCAAACCCTAGATAAGTTCCAATTGGAATGTTGAGTCCGTGTTCGGGTAAAAATCGTTCGGGATTGAATACGTCTGGGTCCGGAAAATATTCTGGATCACGATGTATTGCGTGCACTGGAATAGTGACGGAACCACCCACAGGCATTTTATATCCATTTGTTTTACCCGGTAAAGGTCTAAATTCATATGGAACTGTGCATTTTTTGTGCATCGTAAGCATAACTGGATACAAACGCATTGTTTCATTGAAAATCGCCTTCAAGTAATCCATTTTTTCGAGTGCATCGAAGCTTAGGTCGCCGTTACAATTGGCTAAAACTCTGATCACCTCCTTATACAATTTATCTTGTATTTCTGGATTTCGTGATAGCTCGAACATCATGTACGATATGACGGCGCTTGAAGTTTCGAACCCTTCTATGAAAAGCGATAGCGAGTGTCCAATTATTTCATTCTCTGGCACATCTGTAAAATATAAAACATTAATTTATTTCGTGGTTGCCATTATTCATTCATTCTCACGTACTTTTAGCTTCGGCATTTTGTAACAGCACCTGAAGAAGATCATTAGGTGGGCTATTTTTGCGCGACTCAATATTTGATTTAATAAAATTTCTAAAAAATGTATCAATATATTTTGGCAGTAACGAAATACGAAGATATTTATCCAAACTTGGTAGAAAAATTACCAATAAATATTGGATTGCAGCCAGCGGACTTTGTTCGAACAACTTGCGGGCAATATTACGAAATTCAGAATTCGGATTTGTAAACGATTCCGCATTAAATGTAAAACCACACATGACAGAATTTTCGGTGGTGAATTTCGAAGCCAATTCCCGTGATTGAAGATCTTCCGAGACGTGCGCATTCAAGTAGTCTTCCAATTTCGCGCACGTTGTTTTCATCAAAGGGAATATACTTTTAATCCGGTTGGCCGTAAATAGTGGTGATATTGTTGAACGATGGTGTTTCCACTTGTGGCCAGACGCCAGAAATGGATTTACCCCAAGTAATGGATTCAGGTCTTCATTTACTTGAAACTCATTTTTATTAAACGAATTGAAATCTTTGATGAGGACATCTTTAATGATTTCAACGTCTCGTAGCATGAGTACTGGTGTCGAACAATTATAGTAGCCGAAATATGGAAGGTTGGAAAATTTTCTGTAATATACAAAATTGATTTTTACGCGGATCACGACGCACAATTATGTATGTACTCACAGATACCATTCCTGAGCGAGTAATCCCAAATGTTTTTTCATTGACATCACTTCCCAAATACTTCCAACGATAAATACGCCGGGCACGGATGGGACACCATTTCGATCCCAGTAACTGAACGTTTTTCTAACTAACAAATAAGCTGCTAGCACAGCACCGATCGCAAGATACAACCACATTTTATTAATTAACCATATGTACTGTCGTTTAATGTATAAGGGCGAAATATTTGAGTTTATCTGTATTTATTAATTCATGATAAGTTCTGTAATCATTTTTTTTTATTGATAACGAGCAAGTGGACTTAGTTTTATATCAACATAAATCACAATTTGCTATATCGACATTTAACGATACTTGAAAGAATATTGATAAACTGTCGTGATAGTATATAGCTCACCCTCTTTGTCTAATTTAATTGCCAATTAGTAATGTTATTTTTATGCAAAAGCAAGGCCAAGCCTTTAGAAATAGTTGCTAACGGTTAATACCTAACCTTATGTAACTTAAGTCATAACGTAAATACAAAACTTTGTTTTCCAATCGATCTGCACATAGGGTTAATTAAAGGTTAATTTTAATTTATCTCTTTCAAACTGTCAATTGTAACTGTTTATTTGAAAGACACATAAAATATTGTATTTTTTGTATAATAAAATTATTACATTTTGTATTCTTGACCACAACCCAATCAAACACAGTTCTCTTCAAATCAGCAAATTGGTTGATGTTCACCACTCTGCAAAAATATTTAATTTATTTTGGTACGCCGCTTCATTTTTTGGTGCCGAAACCCGGGATCAGCCGAGGATTCCATAATCCACACGTGAGTAAAATCGTAACACATAAATTCTTGAACATTCGCCCTTTTGTTCAACAAAAGAATTTCTACCAGTGTTACAAACTCATTTTGGAAGCTGTACAATTTGCCATTTTTTTGTAATATCCGATAATTGTGTGGAAAACATTCTAATTAAACTCCTTCTGAGTTGAAAATGTTATCTAATGAAATAGTGCCGAAATATTTATAATCGCGGAGTTAACATTGAAACTAAAATTTGTGTAAATTGCTATAGTGAATAATTGTGCATGTTGTTAAATGCACACGTAACCGTAAATAGCATTGAACTGTGGACCAATTTATGTCGTTGATTGAACATTAAATGGGATATGACCAATTCGCCAATTTGATCAATCCACGAATATTGTGTAATTTATATATTTAACGTTGCCGTTGATTCGAACATGGAATAGATTATGTTCAATTTGCTATATTGAATCATTCCGTGAAAACAGTAAAGTGTGTTTATCGTAACTGTGTGTGTACCGTGAAATTACCGTGAACCAAAAAAGTACAATTTGATCAAACTTATTGTATAGTGTTTACCTCATACCGTTTAAACGGACAGTGAATGTAACGTGACCAACTCGCCACATGGTCAAGCGTTAATTTGTATATAGTGTATTGGAGGTTGTAAATCGGTACTACAAATTGAATCGATTACTAACATTGACTAAAAACTGTTCAATTCGTGATTATTATTTTTATCACTCCATTAATATTGTGTAAAAAATCTCGTGTGGTAATAACAGTGTTTGCAGTCTATCATAGCCGTTTTATATTTCACTACATATTTTTTTGGAATAGTGTTAATTCAAAGCTTTGCAATTAGTAAATTTATTTTAAAATTCTAAATCGTGTGTCGTTAAAAAAGTGACTTATAATTAAACAGTGAACCTTATTGGTAACGAACAGCTAACCGGTATCGTTTATTATATATATATTCATCACATTTAGCAGCTGATCATCGGCCACGTGTTGAATTTTTTTGTGCCTGGTAATTAATTATTGATCGGGAATTGTGCTGAGATTTAAGCGCCGAGAACGAGCATTATACCAAATATGGCAGATATTTCGAAATGTAAGCAAACTCGTGGAACAATAAAAGCAACGTTGACGAATATTAGAAAATTCGCCGATGACAGAACCAAAGAACCAGCTGAAAATCAGGCGTTGAATAAAGAACAGGTCGAAACGAGACTGGAGAAACTTGAACGGGCTTGGAATGAGTTTCATGATATAAATGATACAATTGCCATACTTTCGAATGATAGCCAACAATTAGAAAATGATGCATTTGAAGATTCATATTTTGAGACACAAGCAATGCTGAAAAAATTGTTGAAGACTCGTACACCGAGCATTGTTCCAATTTTTGATAATCATTCCACTGGGTCCGCTTACAATAATCGAACATTTTTTGATCCTGATCGATCGGTTATTCATGGTGATATACGGTTACCACGGCTCAAAATTCAATCGTTTGATGGCAATTATTCAGAATGGCCATCGTTTTATGACCAATACGTGAAAGCAGTGCATAATAATGAATCGATGCCGAATGTGAATAAATTCCACTATTTAAAGACGTTATTAGAAGGTGATGCTGCAAGGTTATTACGTCATTTGCCAACGACGGAAGAAGGTTACATCGAAGCATGGGACAAATTGTTGAACCGATTTGATCGGAAGAAAAATATTATAAAGGATTATATAGAGTTAATTATGAATCTGCCAAATGTACATCAATCATGCATACCTTTAAGATCATTATGTGATGTGAGCAATCAAGCAATAAGAGGCATTCGCTCATTGGGTAAAGAATGGGAGGGCCGTGACCCTTGGTTATTGTATATTACGACAAAAAAATTGGATCCTGAAACTCAGCAGTTATGGGCAATTCATTCGAACGATAACAAGAATCCAACTATTACTGATTTGCTTCAATTTTTGAGTCAGAGATGTGATGCATTAGAATGTGCATCAACAAAGCAGCAACTGACAGTTAAGCCTCGACAATCTAACATCAAAAGCCATGCCGCTACGAATGAGACAACTAAGTTCAACTCTTGCCCTATGTGTAACAAGAACCGCACCCGTTGCATAGATGATTCAAGTTTAAAGGTTTAAAACCTCTGGCACGCCGAAAATTTGTATTGACCAATCAATTATGTGCGAATTGCTTCCGTGTAGGTCATTTTTCAAAGAATTGTGAATCTGATCGAACGTGTTTAATATGTGCGGAAAAACACAGTACTCTCCTTCATATTAAGGATGATTCTACTAACAACCATACTATGGTTTCTGCTCAATCAACTAATTCTCTTATCAGTGGTACTATTATTAATCAGCAACCATCAATTAAAGATCAAATTAACACTTTTGGGACAGCTGACGCAATTAATGAAGTCAACGTCGTGTCAACTAGCAAATCCACATCAAGTAATGAAAGTAAAATCTCGCATGATAGTAAAGACAACTCCGATTCTTTACAAGCAACTTGCGCAACCACATCGTATATTTGTGAAGAATTTTCAGCTCAAGCGCTATTGTCAACAGTTCAAGTTAATATTATTGATGGAAGCAATACAATGCAAAGAGCCAGAGTTTTATTGGATAGTGGATCCCAATCAACATTAATCACCGAGTCTTTAGCACAGCGGCTCAAATTAAAACGTTTTCCAGCCTCTTGTGTAATAAGCGGACTATCAGCGAAACCAGCAGCGTCAGCACGAGGATGTATGAAATTACAAATAGCGTCGATTTATTCCAATGCAAATCGAATAAATGTAGAAGCGTTAATTTTGCCAAAACTAACATCACAGATTCCTGCTCGCCAAATTAATAAATCCAGATGGAATGTCATCAACAATCTTAAACTTGCCGATCCAAGTTTTGTAATTCCAGGAGTTATTGACATGATACTCGGCAATGATGTATTTTTTAATGTTTTGCTACCGGAACAAATTGTTATTCAACCAAATATAATAGCACAACACACATTGTTTGGATGGGTTATCGGTGGGAAACTGATTTCTTCGGATCCACCCGGAAATGTTCATTCGTTTCATATAACAACAACGACAAATCATGAAAAGTTGACTGTGATGGAAAAATTTTGGCAGTTAGAAGAAATTGTTGTCGATAGGCAAATTAAACCGGAAGATCAACTTTGTGAAGATTACTTTAAAGCCACAACACAACGAGATGAGAGTGGTCGTTTTTTAGTTCGTCTTCCATTTAAGGAATCAGCAGAGGTCCTAGGCTCATCTTATATCAATGCTGAACGACGATTATTGCAAGCAACCACAGATCGCCGAGCTGTATCGCAATTTTATGGGAGAATATATTGCTCTTGAGCATATGGAACGTATACCAGAAGATAAACTACAATTTAACAAGCCACATTTTTATTTACCCCATCACGCCGTGTGTAAGGCTTCTAGTACCACTACGAAATTGCGGGTGGTTTTTGATGGGTCATGTAAGTCATCATCAACTGCGTCAATCAATGAAATTTTGTTACCTGGTCCTACTCTACAAGATGACCTTACAAGCATCCTGTTGCGCTTTCGTATTCATTCTATCGCTATATCTGCAGATATAGATAAAATGTACCGACAGGTAAAGGTACAAGATGTAGATTGTGACTTTCAACGAATCTTGTGGCGTGATCATCCCAGTAAGCTATTCGAAAACTACCGACTGAAAACGGTAACATACGGTATCAGCAGTGCACCATTTCTAGCTATTCGCACCATGATTGAGCTAGCAAACATTTATGAATTAAAGTATCCCAAGGCAGCCTCAATACTTCGACAGGACTTTTATGTTGACGATATGTTAACTGGCTGTGAAAATTATGAGACAGCAACAATAATTTATCGCCAAATTTCAAAGTTACTAGCCGAAGGAGGGTTCAATATTAGAAAATGGATATCCAATGATCAAAATTTATTGCAAACGATACCAGTGATTGATCAAGGTACTGATGAGTCGTTTTCGCTCGACGATGATCCGACATATTATAAGACATTGGGCTTACACTGGAATTCGTTTCGAGATTGTTTCAGTTTTAAGGTTAGTTTACTTGAACATATTAAATTATCTAAACGAAGTTTATTATCCGAAGCATCTAGAGTATATGACCCGCTGGGACTGCTAGCTCCTATTACCGTCAAATTCAAGATGTTATTTCAAGAAGTATGGAAACGTAAGATTGCTTGGGATCAAGAACTTCCATGTGATATTGCTGAACATTGGACAGAAATTAAGTCGTCGTTAAAATTATTAGAAACACTACAAATTAGTCGATGTCTGAAAATAGCTCACCCTATTTCGATGGAGCTGCATATATTTTGTGATGCTTCACAAAAGGCTTACGGTTCAGCAGCTAACTTGAAAACAACGAATTCATCGGGAAATATTGAGGTACGCTTAATTACCGCAAAAAGTCGAGTAGCACCCTTAGAAACAACTTCCCTACCACGTCTTGAATTGTGCGCAGCTGTTTTGGGAACCAAATTATACAAGTATCTGCAAAGAGCACTTAACCTATCTTATAATAATGTGTATGCCTGGACCGATTCGCAGATTGTTTTGGCTTGGTTGGCAGACCATCCTAGCAGATGGAAGAACTTCGTGGCTAATCGTACAGCTTATATCAGAAAAGTATTACCAGAAGTTCACTGGAATCACATAGAATCCAAGTTAAATAATGCAGATCATGCGTCACGAGGTTTGACTCCACGCCAATTATTAAGTAATACATTATGGTGGTCTGGTCCAGAATATTTGCAGTTAGAGAAATCGGATTGGCCAATTAGTTCAAAGGATTTAAGCAGTGATATTCCGGAACAACGAAAGGTGAAATTAATGTCAAACCATTTGTCATTAGTTTGTGCATCTAGCACTGTTAAAGTAACTTCAAATATTTGTGAGCATCTATTCAAGTATTACTCATCGTTACAAAAAATTTACCGAATTATAAGTTTTGTATGCCGCTTCCAATTGATGAACACCAAACAACAAATTATTAAACGACTGTTATAAAATTTAATTATTATTCTTATTTGTTTGTATTTTTTTTATTATTTTATTATATTAGTTTGTAAACCGTTCTATCAGTTAATATGAATTAGTGCAGATTAGATCAAGTTCACTGGCATTTATGGGTTAAGAAAGCATTTCTTAACGGGCGGGAGTATGCTAACGCTTAATACCTAACCTTATGTAACTTAAGTCGTAACGTAAATACAAAACTTTGTTTTCCAATCGATCTGCACATAGGGTTAATTAAAGGTTATCTCTTTTATATTGTTAATTTTAATTTATCTCTTTCAAACTGTCAATTGTAACTGTTTATTTGAAAGACACATAAAATATTGTATTTTTTGTCGAATAAAATTATTACATTTTGTATTCTTGAAAGCAAAATTACAACATGTGAATTGAAATTATATGCAAAAATCAAATTCAATCACAAATTAAAATCCTTGATTTCAACACTTCTTGTCTCGGCTGTAAACGTAATTGATCAAAATCTGATCTATGCGGGACTCTGTAAATGCCCGCCAACCTAACCTTATATATTTAAATAAACAATTGAGTAATTATAAATCAAATTGATAGAAAATTCACTAAAAAAAATTTTGAGAATTTCGAAATTTAACAAAAATTTAAAATTTCATCGTTTTATGCCATCATCGTTAACGTTTCAAAATCTTAAATTTGTGGTAATTTTTTTTTAAATTTGAGGTTTTAAATATTACCAAGCAATCCCAATTTTTTGAAACTTTCGAAAAGTTTAAATTTAACCTATTTAAGTAGAATATTTGAAATTTGGTAATGCTTATAAATTTCAAATGAGAATTTAGTATTTTCCAGAACTCAGAAATGGAGAATTTGAATTTAAGGGGATAAAATAAAATTATCGAAAATTTACTAAATTTTGTTTGAAAATTTCGAGATTTCACAAAATTTTAAAATTACATCATTTCATGCCATCAACGACGTCTTAAAATCATAAGTTGTTGTATATCTTTTTTTTAAATTTGAGGAATTAAAAGCTTCCCAGGGATAAGGACATAAGAGTTCAGTACATCTCGGATTTATGGGAAATTTGAAAATCGAGCAACTTAACGAACTTAATTTTCGGCATTAAAAAAACTTGTGTAGGTTTAATAATAAACACTGGGCAATTAATTTGAATAAATTATAGTTTTGTATAATTCAGAATTTCAAAACAACACAAAATTTAAATTTTGTAAATTTTAAAAAATTCTGAAATTTCTAAATTTTTAAATAAGTTGAATTTTTAAATTATTGAACTTATCTTATGAAAAATATTGTTTTTCAACTAAATACCGATTTTGCCAATCAACGATACCGATTTTTAATCAACAATCGCGATAAGACACTATAAAATGCGTCCGGTCCGTTTTATTTAGCACACCAAGGAATAATAGTGTACATACTGTGCTCTATTGCTGGACGATCAAAACGTATTACAAATGGATTTAAAAATCGCGTGCTCGGTGTTATTAATAGCGTTTATCAGTGTGCTTATTAGCCATTGGCAGTATAATAAAATATTAGGGCAAGGCCTGGAGAAAGATTTAGCCGAAGCTGGTCATAAAGTATCGCCGTTCCCACCAGAAAAAAAATATTTTTTAAACTTTTTTCCGCAATATTCTCGTGACGTTAATTTAACTGGGCGAACAAACGATATGGCAGGTATGTGTATTATAAATTTGCTAGTTTAGAAGTTTAGTGCATAAAACTCATTTCCATTGTATAATATAGATGCGATGCGTGATTTATTTAAATATAACGATGTTCGTGGAAGGTTTATCAAAGATTCAAATAATATTAAAAATATCCTCGATAACAACAAGATCGGTTTCATTTATTTTTCGATGGATTCGTATTTAAATTCAAGCACACTTCCGGTTCAGCAGCGTGATGACATTTTGAAAGTATTCTCGAAGCTATATATAAATGTGCTGTGGAAATTTGACGGTGTCAATTTACCCGGTAAACCAGATAATGTATTCATCAGTCAATGGTTCCCGCAGGACATAATTTTGGCTCATCCCAACATAAAATTATTTATTTCGCATGGAGGATTATCGAGTACAACCGAAGCGATACGCAATGGTGTACCAATACTTGGCATTCCAATATTTTTCGATCAATATTTAAATATGAAAGTGGTAAATCGTGCTGGTCGGGGACTCACCGTACCATATCATGGTTTAAATGATATGACATTTTCGATAGCGGCGAACGAAATTTTATCGAATCGAAAATTTAGAGAACTTGCTAAACCTGAGTATCGGTATTTAGATCAGCCATTGACGCCACTACAAACCGCAGTATTTTGGGTTGAATATAAATTTCGGCGCATGGCATTTGCATTCGGCTGGATTTAAGTTAATTTTTTGGATATTTTCGACACGATCATTTATTAGTAATTCATTTTATTGTGTTTGTTATCTATAAACGATTAAGATTTTATTTGCACTTAGCCATACAATTGATAAAATAAAAAATCATTAAATTTAATTAAAAAGTTTTTAAAATTTATGTCGTCTGACCAATTTCAAAAGGAAATTTTAATTAAGCCTTCTGTTAATTAACTTGGCTTTTGATTGATGTAATTTGGTTAACCTCTATTTGTATCGTAAAAGAGTACAGGTAACACAATTCTACTTTATCGTATTTGATAATTTTTCATGTACACTTGAGGCACTTTTGGTATAACATTGTAAATCAAAGAATAGTGTGTTTTCTTGTGCAGTGCCCTTTCTATGCAGATATTGAATATGCAGGTAGTAAAGGATTGATTAGAGCCACTGATTCGTGCTTTCCATCTCTCTCATTTTCCTGGTTTCAAATCCTTATTTCAAAAAATTATATTCATCTGGATTGTGTGACCTGAGGCAACTGATTCTTGTCCCCTTCCTCCCAAATTGTGGAACAACAATTTTTTTTATTGTATAAGTTATTTTTATAGTTTCCAAAATTCCGAACTTAAAATTTAGGAAACTACTCAAATCAATTAATTTTTGCTTAAATTAAAATTTACAAAAATTGCTTGCTTCGAAATTTTTGAAAACAAATTTAAATTCTTTTAAAATCTTCCGGATTTTTCCACCAATGGCCCTCGTAATTCTTTTCACCAAATTGTATTTTGTGCATTTCTATCATGAATTTTGAACTTTTGAACTCATGCATGCAGTTAACAGTTTCCTGTTCTCAAACAGTATTAATTGGTATTATTACAAATTTTTAGCGGTTCGGAAGTGATCTGAAGTGCGTGTCGAAGATTAGCAATCAGCGGGATTAACAAGTTGGATCAAAAAGATATTTATTTTGCCATTGATTTGATCGGAATGAAGAGTAAACAATAAAATTAACAGACCGAAGTGTTTAAAAAAACGTTGTATTTTTTAAAACAGAACATAGACGATGGGTTCGAAGAGCACCAGTTGTCAAAATATGAATTAAAACGTAATAAGTCACCTCGTTGATAATTGAGTGGTTAAATTGATATACGACCCAAATGACGTAACGCTATGATAACATTTATCAATTTATATGTTTTATTTATTAGACCATTATGAACAAATTATATAAACTTTTAAAACTTGATTAAATTTTATCAAATCTAATGCCTCTTTATTTTATCAGTCTTATGGCTACGTGCAAATAAAATCTTAAACAGTTTACAGATAACAAACACAACAAAATGAATTGCTAGTATGATCGTGCCGAAAATATCCAAATTATGGTATTGGAAAAAATTTAGTTCTTGCCCAGCCGAGTGCAAATGCGGTGCACCCTCATGCCGACACACATATTCGACCCAAAATACTGCAGTTTGTAGTGGCGTCAATGGCTGATCATGATACCGTTTCGATACAGTTTTAGCTTTCGCCGCAAATTCTGGATTCGATAAAATTTCGTTCACCGCATTCGATAGCGTGACATCAGTCAAACCATGATATGGTACGGTGAGTCCCCAACCAGCACGACTTGTCCGCTCCATATTCAAATATTGATCGCCAAAAATTGGAATTCCAACTATTGGTACACCATTGTATACAGCTTCGGTTGTACTCAACAAACCGCCGTGCGTAATAAATAATTTTATGTTGGGATGAGCTAGAATATCGTCCTGTGGGAACCAACTACTGATGAGCACATTATCTGGTTTGCCGGGCAAATTATCATCCTCGAATTTCCACAACACATTTAAATCCAACTTTGAGAATACTTTCAAAAGGTCGTCACGTTTCTGAACCGGAAGTAGGTTCGATTTTAAATTCGATCCCATCGAGAAATAAATGAAACCGTTCTTATTACCGTCGATGAATTTTTTAATATTTTCTGGTAGCGGATTTCTCTGCGGCCGGATATGCATGCCACCAACTTCGATCATATTTGGCACGTTTGGACGCGGATATGATGTCGTAAAATGATTATTTAGTAATACCATCGACACATTTCGTCGCAAAGCGTCTAACGCAGGTTTTGGTCCCGGAAATAGTTTATTATATAGTTCGACCTGTTTCGGCAGGTAGATCCAATCCATGTACAATTTATCGAATGTTGATATCAAAATATTGCCAAAACGCTCTGTAAACGTCATGGTATCTGAATAACTTGTAAACGTATTTGGTACGTAAGATGGTGGATTAGGTGTCCCTACCAAATCTGTTGTCCATTTTGACGCACCAAACGGTGATACTCCGATAATTGGTGCATTAAAATAGTGGCCAAATCCAAGTAGGGCTTCGTTTAAGAATATTTCCACAATAATAACATCGAACTTGGTATTTTTACTGTCGATCAAAAATTGTTTTACGACCGGCTGTTGTACAAAACCGGCAGTAAAAATTAGCCCAAAATTTGCTGTCTCGATTGCTTCTTGCACCTTACTTACTTCGCTAAATTTAAATAAATCTGGCACCCCATCTATAAAATAAAATCGAATTGTATATGCAGTTACTCTGAAACAAACTTCTATAAGAATCGAATATTTGTGCATACCTCCCGCACCGGTTGGTGGCCCCATTAAAACAACGTCATGATAGTTTTTGAGTTGCTTTTTCTGGGGAAATGGTGAGATCATGGTTACATCATGACCAGCCTCGGCCAAACCTTTCATCAGTCCTTGACCAACAATCGCATGTGATTTAGAGATGGTATGGAAAATACCCAATATTTTGTAACACTGCCCATGGCTAACAAGTACACTAATACACACTGCGGATAGCACTAAGCGCACAATTTTTAAATTCATATTTTGAATTATTACAAAACGCGTGTGGATCGTCCAATACTTGACCAATACACTAAAATGTGTTAAATGAAACGAACCGTATACATTTTATATTTTCTTATCGCGACTATATAGATTAGAAAATTTAGACGAATAGTACCTATATTATATAGACTTGATATTATGTCTATTCGTGATGATTTGGAAAAATTGGTAATTACTTGCAAAATAATATTTTTGATAAGATTAAAATTGAATTTTGTGTCATGTGCACGATAAAAAATCTATAGTTGCTGCTCTGTTCCATATTAGTCCAACTTCATAGAGTAGTACGGACTTATTTACTAATTTAAAAATTTAGATATTTTCAAAAAAATTTGTGAATTTCCTAATTATACAAAACCATAACCAAAATTAATGTTCATAGTGCCAATTTTAAGCCCTAAACTTAAAAATCAATATGTTTTCTCTACGGAGTTCGGTATTTTCGACATTTCAACTTCCATTTTCAGAATTTTACAATTTTCATAAAATTTAAACATGCACTGAATTGCTGGAAAATCGTATATAACCTCAAATATTTGAAAATTTCGTTGAAATTTAAATTTTGAACTTCTATATGAGTTCTAGAAAAATTTTAATTCGTTAAATGATATTTGATATTTTAAATGGAATTTTTACTGTTTCTATTTCAAAAGTTTTATAAACTTTAAGGGTCCTAGAAAGTCTTGGATTAGCAATTGTGACGTTTAACTGAATTCTTTCGTAAACTCCAAAATTTTAATCACAGAATTTTGACGGTTTTATAAAGTTTGACTCATACTGAAATTTTATATAACCCCAAATTTTAAAACGATTTCAAAATTTCAAATTGAATGTAATTTCCAAATGGAGTATCTTAAAATTGTTTGAGATGAAATGCTTAGAGGCAGGATCGTGACAGCTCATCTGGGTGGAACGTCTGCCGGCAGATACGTGAGTAGAGGGACACTGCAAGTTGGGGATTAATCCCTCTTCTTTGGAACTTGGTCATTAATGTCCTGTTACTCAACCTGTAAGGGCAAGGCTTCAAGGTGGTTGTCTACGTTGATGATGTTGCTAGCGCGAAAAAAGAGGGCTGGTCCTCTTTAAGCATAAACTTCCTCAGTTTGAGCGGTAAAGCGGAATACCTCTGGCTACTTTTGAGAAGCAAGCTAAGCTGGAAACCAAACATCGTATAGAAAGAGGTACGAAACCTAGCGTTATAGTAATGCAAAAATGTCATTGGAAAGAGATGGGGTATGGAGCCCCACATACATAGTACACTGGCTGTACGCCTCAGTGATCAAACCTATATTGCTGTAAAGGGTTGTCATTTGGTGGCCAGTGTTAAAAGCTATAAATAACCTGAAACTATTGACGGAAGCCCAAAGAAGATTCTCTTTCATCTCACTCCCTTCGATCTTGCTGCCGAGCAGCTTGATTCTTTTCCATTCGGCTGAAATCCATATCTATGTGGATTTGTAACAATATAGGGATTTCATCTATCCTGAAACTACTCGCCATCTATTGAATTTTCCACGTTTTTGCTGCGGGGTGTTCTGTATAAGGCACAGCTACGGACCAATTTTTCTCTATTGCTTCTTCACCCTAACCTGACTGACCTAACCTTAAGATTGTTGAATTTGTTATAAAATATATTAAATTTTTTTAAACTTTCTGAAATTGTTCGATATTTGCTGGAGCATAAAAATTTATGAAATTTGCATAACCTTGAATGATAAATTTATCCAGCTAATTTTGAAATTTCCATCTCTCGTCTGATTTAGCATCATCCTCGCCTTAGCAGAATTCTCATTTAAAGGATTATGGTTATCGAGGGTTCAGAGCAGTGCCTTCGTGCTGTGGTATTTTTGCGCCTGGATATTTTTTGCAATCACGTAAAATATTCGTTCCAGCACTGTAGTTCAACAACAAAATGTCCTTCTTCAAAACGATTTTTTTGCAACGGCACATTATAAAACGAAAACCCCATAAAGCTATTCTAAAGCAAAAAAACATTAAAAATTTGATTATAAGTTTTTGTTCGTTTGTTGAATACGCGAATATCTATATAATAAAACGTTGATTGATAAATAATTTGATTTAACACACACACACACATAGCACAGTAGTACATACATATCATAGCATAGCATTATGAAATCTCAAGCGTTTATATCCGTTTAAGCACAAAAACAAAAGTTTAAATTTAAAAAAATAAAAAACTATTTCCAGATCTTGGATTTTATTTTATTATTCATCTCAGGACCAAAAAAATAAAATATAGAAAATTGATTAGAGCAGTAAAATTATATTCATTGAATCATAAAAGGTCTCGTCAATCGTCATAATAAAATATAAAACGAATTTTTCCATCATTGATTATATTTAGATTCCGAATTAGCATATAAGTTTTTTATTTATTATTGTTGTTGGTGTTAGTGTAGAAGTCTCATGTATGTTGTGTAATCAAACAAAGTTGATTGGTGGACAGGAAATTTTCTTACGTGACACCATACGAAATTCTGTTAAACGAATCATGAAAAGAAGAAAATGTTTAAGATTAGTTTTTCTGTTCTATATACCTGCTCGCGTATACATCTATCTATCTATACGTAAATCCTATGTAATCAATTAAGTTATACAACAATATTCTCGTTTCGTTTTTCAAGGGATAAATCTAGATGTATAAATCGTGAACCCATAATTGATCATGAGATTTGACAAAAAAAAAAAAAGATTCTTAAAAAATATCCGTTTTGTGTGACATTCATTAATATTATTCCGTTGAAACAATAATTAATCAAATTGTGTATTGTGTGTATGGATTTGGTCGATATTATTGATGAATAACGACAGTTCTTATCAAATATACTATAAACAGAAACAAACAAACAACATCCATCCATCCACTCATATTCTGGGTTTTCATTCCGTTTCGATTTTTCTTGTTGTTGCATCGCGTGTAATCATGGAAAATATTTGTTTTGGAATAGAATATCGTAAAGAAAACTGAAAAGCTTTCATGAAATATTAAAACTTAAAAATTTATCATAATCGTTCCTCTTGAATATATACATATATACATATATACGTATATATGCACAACAAACATTTTTTTTTTTTGGTTCCATTTGATTGATGAATATACGAACGAGTACATGTACACAAAATATATAGAAAGCTAGAAAAATTCTATTACATCAACTAATCCCAAAACATAACTCAAGTGTTTATTGTGCTTCCATTCCCCTACCCTTCCCAAAATTTTGGCAAAATGCATTGAAAAATAATTCTCTTATCGAAATGCTTTACAATAAAACATACACAACACTATGTATACAGAATTAAAGTATAATTATTATTATTTTCTAAACAATTCCATAATATTCTAAAAATTCAAATAAATTTTATTTTTGTTACGTACAGAAATTAGAATATTAGGTATATAGAATAATAATAATACAAAAATTCATTATCATTGAAGCACATAAGTTGTGATTTGTTCTCCGGGTTTTGTTATGAAGTTTTATTTGCAACAACAAAAAAACACTGTCAGGCGATGCGGTTTTGATTTAAAGTTCAAATTCTATGACATCTCTAAATTTGCATCAGAATTTGCAGAATTTATTGATAATTAAATTAATATTCCAAATATTCAAAACCCCGAAACCAAATTTAAAAATCGATAAAATTGAAATTAATTTATTTTAGATGAGTTTAAGAATTAAAAAAATTATTATTAAGAAATTTATGAATTCTGGGAGGACTTTAATTGATTTTACAGTTTAGGAAATTTTTATTTCAACTTTGGTTTTTGAATATTTAATTCTCAATTTTGCATTTTATATTTTGAAATTTCAATTTTGTATACTCAATATTGAATTATGATTTCTCAATTTTTAATTTATACTTTTTAATGGGTAATTCTCAATTTTGATTTTTGAATATGGAATTCTCAATTTTGTATTTTGAATTTTGAATTAATAATTCTCAATTCTGAATTCTGAATTTAGAATTTAGAATAAATTTTGATTTCTCAAATTTTAAATATGAACTCTGATTTTTGAATATTTAATTGTGAATTTTCAATTCTCTATTTAAATTTTTGAATTTGAAATTTTTAACTTTGAATTAATAGTTCTCAATTTTGAATTTTTAGTACTAAATATTTAATTTCTAAATTTATAATTTTATAGCTGGATTATGATTTCTGAATATTGAATTCCCATTTTTGAAATCTCTATTTTAAATTTTGGAATTGGATTTTCGATGTAACATTTTGAATTTTAAATGAATAATTCTCATTTTTAATTATGATTTTGGCATTTTTTAATATGAAATATTGAGTTTTGATTTTCAAATTTTTATTATGAAAATGAAATTCTCAAATTTAAAATCTGAATTTTTGGCTTTTGAATATTTATTTCTCAATTTTGAATTTTGATTTCTTAAATTAAAAATTCAGAATGAACTGTGAATTTCGAAATTTGAAAACTCAATTTTAAATTTTAAACTTTGAATATGAAATTCTCAACTTTCAGTTATGAATTTTGATTTTAGAATATTGACTACTGAATTTAGCTTATTCTATTTAGAATTTTGAATGTTGAATTTAGAATTAAATAAAAATTCTCATTTTGGAATTTTCAATTATAGAATTATAGAATTATATATAGAGTTTTGATTTCTCAATTTGTAGTTTTTAATCTGAATTTTGATTTTTGAATATGAATTCTCAATTTTGAAATTTTTATTTTAGATTGAATTAAATAGATTTCAAATTTCAAAATTTAATTTTGAATCAATAATTATCAATTTTGAATATTGAATTTCGAATTTTGAACATTGAACATTGATTTTAGATCAATTTTAATTTTTATTATGAAATTCTCAATTTTAAAATATTAATTTTGGTTTTTGTATATTTAAAATCTAAAATAGAGAATTGAGAATTTAATAATCAAAAATAAAAATTCAAATTGAAAATTAAAAATTGTGACATTATAATTACAAAATTGATAAATCAATTTTTTAATTTTCAATTAACAATTCTCAAATTTGAATTTTGAATTTCGAATTGTGAAAACATAATATTGAATTTTGAATTCTCAATTTTGAATATGAAATTCATAATTTTTAAATCTGAATTTTATTTTTGAATATTTATTTCCCAAAATTTTATTTTTATTTTTTAATATGAAATTCTCAATTTTTAAATCTGAATTCTGATTATTTAATTTTGAATTATCTATATTATATTTTTAATTTCTTATTTTGAATTCTCTATTATAAATTTTTCTCAATTTTGAATTTTGAATACCCAATATTGAATTTGATTTTTTCAATTTTTAAAATAAAATTCTGAATTTTCAAATATAAATTTCTATTTTGAATTAAAAATTAGGAATTACGAACTGTGAATTTTGAATTTTGAAAAAATATCAATTTTGAATACTCAATATGAGTTTTAATTATTGATCAATTTTGAATTGTTAATTTTGAATATTAAATGCTCAATTTATAAATTTGAATTTTGATTTTTGAATTCTCCATTTAACATTTTATATTTTGAATTAATAATTCTCTATTTTTAATTTCGAATTTTGAATACAAATTTTATTTTTCAATTTTAAATTTTGACAATGAAATTCACAATTTTTAAATCTTAGTTGTGAATATTTCATTCTCAATTTTACAGTTTCTATTTATAATTTTTAATTAATAGTTCTCAATATTGAATTTCGAAAGCTCAAAATTAAAATTTAATTTCTCATTATTTAATTTTTAATATTAAATTCTCAATTTTAAAAATCTGGATTTTAATTTTTGAATTTGAATTCGCAAATTTTCATTTTGAATTCATTAGTTTGAATTTGAATTTTCAAATTTTGAATTAACAATTCTCAATTTTGAATTTATAATTTCGAATTTTGAATACTCAATCTTATTTCTCAATATTTAATATGAAATTCTCAATTTGTAAATCTGAATTTTGATTTTGAAAATTGATTTCTCAAATTGGCTTTTTAATTCTTTATTTTAACTTTTGAATTACAAATTCCGAATTTTGAATTGTAAATTTCTAATTTTGAATATGAAATTCTCAATTTTTATTTTTGAATATTGAATTCTAAATTTTTCATTTTAAATTTTTGAATTTTGAAACTTTTAAAATTAAAATTTCATTTCTCAAATATTAATTAATAATTCCATTAAAATGAGAAGAAAAAATTTTAATTCAGTAATTCTGAATTATAAAATTTCATATGGCCGAGTTTTCAAAAAAATTTTGGAGTTCTTCTGACCTGTTCGATTTTTCTTAAATTGCTCTAGTATGTACGTTGTGATCCCAGCTACCATAAAAACAGCACGGCATATTGGTTACAGGGGGGTATTTCAATATATATTATGGTAAAAAAACTGAAAAATTTGAGAATTTTAAATTTCAGATTGAAATATTAAAATTAAAATTTATGAAATATTTTGCTCAAAGGCAATTAAAAAATTGAATTAGAAATTGAACTAAATTTTCAAAAAAAAATATGTAAAGACTTTGTTTGCTTCGTTTGATTGTTAGAATTTAAATGCTGGATTAATTTAACTGGATCCTGCCATTCAAATTCTAAATCTCTCTTTATGTCTCGTTCAAGTTTTAGATGAAATTCTGAAAATTCTTCCAGTTTTTATTCTGAAATTTGTTGGAAATCACAATGATAATATTTTAGCAGAAATTCTGTAGATTTCAACACACCAAACGTGTAATATGTAGGCCCCGAAATTTTAGAAACAATTTATAATATCAAAAATTGGCAATAAACCTCAAATTTTACTTAACTAAGCCGCTATTCCATTAGAAAAACGTACATCCAGATCGCAAGATAGCCGAAGTAGCAATCAAACCATCCCGGTATTTTGTAAAAATCCCCACATATAAAAAATTGAAGCTAATTTGTCACATTTATAGAAATACCACGAGCCTTAAGGGCTTCTTAACTCAGCGATGCAATCTTAACACCTAATTCCATTGGCCTGTGGATGCTGTACGAGTTTGTTGCTAGATTTCTCGATGCCATTATACCTGCCTGGATGATATATACTGAATGTAGATCGTTGTCAATTTTTGATCGTGGAATATAGGCAAGAGTTAACGCGATTAATATCGAGTAGTTTATTCAAGATGATGATTTATCTTTTAAGCATAAAAGGTTTATCAAAATAAAACTATAAGAGGTGAGATGAGTGTCTCTGCTTTGGCACACTTAGACCGGTGATCGGCCTTTGTGATATGGCAGTTTTCTAAATGAATATAGTATAGGTGAGTCCCTAATTCCTCCTCCAGGTCCATACAACTTCTACAGAAGTCATTTGGTTCCAGGCCAAACTTGCAGTTGGAGAGCTGTATCGTACCTTTAGTGAGTTCATTCATCCTTAGTATCTCGAATTTAGTTAAATAATCATGTTAATAGTTTGATACTGACAAATGGAAAAAGCTTACTAAAAGTTCATGATAAAGTATTATGACATTTTATATTGCTTAAATTTATAGTTAGAAAAAGAAAGCGATCATATAGAGATTTCAAAGATTTTCTTTAAATTAGTCCAGGTAGCAAAGCAATTTCCGGCGAACATTATCATCGTTGCGCCAGAATGAGTTAAACATTTTAAATCCGCACGAAATTATTATATGATAAAACTTGTGATTAATACGTGTTTATGTGTATGTATATGTGTATGTCGAAAATAATTTTCAGAACATTTCCCAAGCATAGGGTACGAGTAGTAAAACTTTATTCTTCTAAACCTAATTCAATAAACATACTACCAATTAAATTTATACAATAGAGACATAGACATACATGCATATATACCTCGTTCTGTGTTTTAAGTTTTATTTATATATATTATTGTATAATCGTATATAAATAAGAAAAGTTACAATCATTTTCATGAAAAGCTTCGGTACACACAACAAAGCAGGAAAATTTATACAGAAAAACTTTTGTTCTATATATTTTTTTTTTTTTAAAACTATAATTGAAGTCTAATTTTGTGTTAAGTTTTATTTTATGAACTATTGTTACACACACACACACAAAATTATTATGGGAAATATTTTTAACAATAGCACAAATTTGTTTGTGAAAATTATGTATAAGAAAAGAAAATTTCCTTTACCTCGCGGATATTTCTTATTTATTAAATTAAAACTATTTATTATTTTAAAATGTATATAAAACCGCTCGAATGTTAAGATAATAAATTAAAAGTTTTACGATATAATAAAATATATAATAACCGAAAGTTAAAACAAAGTTTGGTGCTTTCGAGTTAACAGTTTAAGAAATAAAAATAAAAACACTGGCAACACCACTAAAAATTTTAAGAAAATTTATTTACACAAAAAAATTGTTTTTTTTATTTTTATTTGAATGCAATCACCACCATCGCGCATTCATCAAACTGTGAACGTTTTTTTTATGGAAAAGTCGAAAAAGCTCTTATATACCAGCACATAGAAATAAATATTAAAATTGCTTTTGAAAAAAAAACTAAACTTTTCGTTTAAAATAAAAAGTTTGAAAATTTTTCCGTTTAATTTATTTTTATTATTTATTTATTTATTTATTATACAAAACTATACCAGAAATAAATAAAAACTATAAAAATGTGTATTGAATTTTTTATGAATTTTATAAATTAAATGAAAAACTTTTTTTTTTTTTTCAGGAAATAAATCAAATTTTTGGATTTTGTTTTTGGGTTTCGTTCGAATTTTTCTTCCTGGTCGAATATTAATGGATTCAGATATGTTTGGTTTTGGTATATGTTCATAACTATACACAGTACATTCGATGTATTTAGAATTGAATAATTGAATGAATTTAATTGGAAAATTTGGTTTAAAGTTGAAGTCTTTTAATTTAAATAGCGATCAATGGCTATACATATCTATATGATAAATAATGAAGCATAAAACGGTTTTAGATGCACTATGTATAGTCCTCATCGTTTAAATATTGATTGCCCGGTGACACACAAATATTGCAGTTAAATCTAACATTTGCCAAAAATTTGATTTTTGGGAGTTCATGAATAACTGTTCTGGCCTTTATTTTGGGTGTTCTAGTTTCACAAAGTAACGTAGTAGATAAGATACCGAGCAAATAGCGCAGTGGTTAAAGCTGCGACGTTTGGATCGGGAGGTACCGGGTTCGAATCCCAACAGAGGCGGGATGCAAAAGGGATTTTTCATCTCCCGATTACGATCGGTGATTAAATTGAAAACATCTATGACCCTCTGTTGGAATGTAGAACTCATGGGCCGACCCATCTTCCATGTCACTGTACAGGGTGACATGGAGCTATGCAATGCGCAGGTGGTATACTGTACTTGTGTGAATGGGATGAATGAATGGATTGAATGAATGTTGTGTGAATGTAAGGTAAGGCTATGGACCGTAAAAGTGTCTATGCCAAGTCCTTTTTAAAAAAAAAAAAAAAAAAAAAAAAAAAAAACGTAGTAGATTACGTCATGTAATCTACGCGGTTGTCGACACGTTAAACACAACGTAGATTACTTGGTAGTGTTTTTTGCCAAGGTCGACAATTAAAATAATGTCAACAACCTACGATAATTTAGCAATTTGAAAAAGCGTTCATCTGGAGGTAATTTTTTCATTTGTTTCTTTTTGAGAAATGACGCATGAATAGTTTTAAACTGTCATCGTGTTTTTATTTATTCATTATTGTTTGCTATTTCATCATGGAAAGACTGAGCCCGGCATAGCGGCTACAAATTGTCCAGCTTTATCACGAAAATTAACGTTCTGTGATGAATATGTTTCGTGCGCTTAGACCAAGTTACGGTTGGCATAATCGACCTGTCGAGACCACTATTTGGAATACCATCGAAAAATTTGAATCCATGATTGGATAATACTTAATAGACGGTTTGGTGTGGTTTATGGGGTTTGTGAAATCATACGTCCATATTTCTTCAAAAAAGAAGACGGCCGAGACGTACCTTTGAATAGGGTTCATTATTACGCCATGATAACGGAATATTGGCTGGAATATAAGCAATTTACAATACTTATTGAAAAATCATGTTGGCGAGCCATTAGATCGTGTGATACATCTAGACTCTTTTCTTTGGGGCTATGTTCAAAACCAAAATTAACTATTTAAACTACGCCATCTCTTATCAAATCTGGTTATTATCATATTCTTACTAATCACGAAATATTCTATTTTTGTTCTGTACAATTTTTTTATTCACTTTTTCGGTCCTCGATTTAAATTATTTTACTTTTCAAAATATATGTCTAAGTTTGAATTATTGATATTAGAAATTCAACAATTTTAATTTAAGATCGTGTAAATTTTCCAGATTGAAATCTTTTAGCATAACTTGCGAATCGCTCACCCAATATGTATCGTATTTGCTTTACGTTTCCAAAATATATCAATCGCACGAACCAACATATTTTTAAAACTTCGAAATTTGTAAACATAAGGCAATATCATTTTGTTTGGGACACCCAATCACACATTTGTCACATTAGTAAAATCATGACAAACATTTCAGCGATTGTTTAAAGAATCATTGATTTCTAGGTCAAAAATTGTAGACAGTGAATTTAAAAAGGGAAAATTCTTCTTACCAATTAACTTTTCACTAACAAAATAGACAAGAATTATTATTTTTGTTTAAAACTAAAACATTGGGCGCTTTCAATTCCGCCAACAGTTGGCAACATGCTGAGTAAATTTAACATGACAAGTTTGGAATGTATTCGATTTATCGAAAATTTCATGGCAATGTGATAGATCGTATACGTTTGTTTCATCAGTAAATTTTCGATGCCAACATGATGGGAGACCTGAAAGCGCCCAATGTGGTAGATCGTATGCCATTTTCCTCATCAGTAAATATTGATAAACCATGAAAGCAATTAGGAAAAAACTAAAATAAAAATCAATTGCAGTTGGCGTTAGGTATCAGAACTAAAATTAGGAATAAAAAATAAATAATTCCAATAATTTTTTTAATTTAATTCTCTGTGGAATTATCCAATGTAATTGTTGATGCCTCATCAACAAAATACAGACAATGTAAAATTCGAATTAGAATAAAATATTTACACTTTACAAATTTTTTGATATGTTATTTCCATAATTTCTTTAAAATAATATTAAATATCGCTAGATGTCAGTTCGCCAAGTCTTATTGAATAAAATTTTTTAAATTGGGGAATTTGTGACATTTTCAAACAGGTGGCACTGCAATATCAAAATAAAATGGTAAATTTTGCACGTAGAAACTAAAGAAGTGCTTATACTTAGCAGGAGCATTGCGTCCGATTTTGGTAAGATCCAATTCTATACCTAATTAATTGTTTCAAAACCAATTTCATGTACGTTTCGTATAATTAATCAAAACACATCCACTAAATTTTGTGAAAATGTTGTCATCCGTGGGGTACATATTTTATCGAACAAGTGTTGGTTATCTGGACCGATTTGGCTTTTTAATAACTCAATAGCACTTATATCCTTCCTGAACTCGAATTCGTTTTACAATGGAGTGGGGTGTGTTAAATTTTATTTCAAGGTCATAGTTAAAGTTTCCCGGATTTGTTGTATGAATGATTTCCGGAAAACCCACCTTTTATCAATATCAGTATCGTGTTTCTACCTACATACTTTACATTGGCTAGAATCGACCAGAGAGTATCCAGAATATATCAAATTCTCTGTTTTCTGGAATAGTTGTACGGATGATAACGACAACTAATAATTTAGAATTAATGCTCGTTGAGATGTATATTTTAATTACAAGGTAATGTTCGCGGATTATTAAACTTAACTCCGATTGTGTCGAGGCTGCTAACACTTTTTAAAATGCATCTAAGTGGCCGCTTCCGTCTATATAATGGGTCTAAAAAACTAAATTTATCACAAGAACCATAACTTAAAATGGTTCTGCTTCAAATACATCGAAAACCGTAGATTATGTATACCGACCAGGCTAAAAAACTTAATATCAACTTACTCTAATAAATTGACCTGTTATGAAAGTGAATTCAGATATAATGTACCCTGAAAAGTTTATACCGCATATACGCACTGCACTGCTTCGAATATTTATTAACAATCTTATAGTATTTCAATCAAAACACTCTACGTCGGTATAAACAAGTTATACCATATCTGTGTATCAGCTGTATCGCGCTAACATAAATATTAAAACACGTGATCAAAGCGTGGCTATAATAACAATTCTGTTATGTCACTGTATGGGTTAGTGCAAGTCATTCTTAAGTTTTCGTTTTATATATGGTGTGTTCTTATCTGAATTTTAATTATTTAACATTTCGTTATTTTACTCAGTCTATTGCGAACTATTGTGGTCACTTGATGTGCAATGATTTTAAATCGTGTTATGTTAAAATTTTTGTGTACGCTACTGCTTATTAGTAGTTATGTGTGTGGTTATAAAATTTTAGGTGTTTTCCATACGGTGGCAAAATCGCACGCCATTGTCGGAACTGGATTAATGCGTGGCCTAGCCGAAGCGGGACATGATGTCACGGTTTTATCTCCGTTTCCGCAAAAGAAACCAATTAAAAATTATCATGACGTTGAGTTGCTCGATGCCTCCAAATTTCTTAAACGTATGTATACGGCTTAATCCTATATTTCTATATATTATTATGTGTAAATCTATAATGTTTGACGTATTGATTACAGAAAAAGATAAATTGGGAGATATGTTCGAGGCGAGTAAATTTAG
Source organism: Tipula unca (assembly GCA_951394425.1). Classification (NCBI taxonomy): domain Eukaryota; kingdom Metazoa; phylum Arthropoda; class Insecta; order Diptera; family Tipulidae; genus Tipula; species Tipula unca. The sequence goes on from OX596381.1 coordinate 197,650,258, forward strand.
TGCATACGAAATAGTGCCGCGTATATACACCAAAGGCATTGCCATGACCGAGCCGCTACTTTCTAATCCAGTGCTTTTACAATTTTTAATCGACTACAAAGATGTCAAATTTGATGTAATCATTTTGGAGACATTTTTTAGTGAATTTTTATTAGGACTCGGCCATTATTTTAACGCCCCCGTAATTGGATTGTCACCGTTTGGGGCGTCAAAATGGACCACAGATCTGGTGGGAACACCTAGTCCACTGTCCTATATTCCATTTCCATTTCTGAGTTTTTCGGATTCGATGACGTTTTTCCAGCGATTCGGCAATGTTTTGGTTTCCATCCAGGACTATTATTACATGGAATTCTGGTATATGTCAAAACAGGAGGAATTTTATAACAAATTGTTCCCCGAACCGAAGCCATCACTAAATGCGATACGTAAAAATGTTTCACTAGTATTGTTGAACAACCATTTCACAACATCATATCCACGACCATATGCCCCGAATATGATCGAGGTCGGTGGATTATTTATTCGGCCGGAGCGGAATCCAATCCCGGAAAATATTTTAAAATTCATCGACAGTAATCCAAATGGTTTCATCTATTTTTCAATGGGGTCCGCCCTAAGATCAGCAAATATTCCGCTACACGTGCGACAAGATATACTTAAAGTGTTTTCAAAACTAGACCTAAATGTGTTGTGGAAATTCGAGGAAGACAATTTACCCGGCAAACCGGACAATGTGTTCATTAGTAGCTGGTTTCCACAAGACGATATTCTAGCTCATCCCAATTTAAAAGCGTTCATCACACATGGCGGTTTATTAAGTACGACCGAAGCCGCATACAACGGTGTACCAGTGGTTGGTATACCAATTTTTGGCGATCAACATTTAAATATGGAGAAATCAAAACGTGCCGGTTGGGGGCTCATTCTACCGTATGCCGAACTAAATGAAGCAACCCTATCCGAACGGTTAAATGAAGTGCTATCGAATCCAAAGTATAAGGAAAACTCTAAAACGGTATCGAAACGATATCATGATCAACCGCTGACACCAATGGAAACGGCGGTATTTTGGGTGGAATACGTGTGCCGACACGAGGGTGCACCGCATTTACACTCGGCCGGGCAAGACCTGAATTTTTTCCAATACCATAATTTAGATGTGTTTGCCGTGATGCTGCTTCCATTCCTGCTGCTAATCCATCTGGCTGGCAGAATTTGCAAAAAGATGTGCCCAAAAAATAAATCGAGCGAACAAAAAATTAAAACAAGTTAAAAATGAGTTTTATTGTTGATATTTCATTCCCACCGACATCTTAGAAATGTTGCTACCATACATAATTCACAAATTTGCGTATTTAGTGTTATAAAAGGTAAGGAGTTCTATTACGAGTTTCCTAGACTATCGTTCAAGTTTTGATGTTTGATGTCATACACAGGCAAGATAATTGGGCTTGACATCAGTACATCAGCTTGTATCGCACCAACAAACATATGATTTAGAGCCAAGTCATTGCACGTTGCTTAATTTTTTATTCATTTTGGTGCGTTCTTATCTGGATTATGATTGATTGTAAATTTGTTGATATCAATACAATATTTTTTTAAAAATTCAGTTAACTTTGAAATTTTGGTCAAATAAAATGATTTTAAATCGTGCTGTGTTGAAATTTTTGTGTACGCTAACGCTTGTTAGTGGTTATGTGAGCGGTTATAAAATTTTGGGTGTTTTCCATACGGTGGTAAAATCACACGCCATAGTTGGAACTGGATTAATGCGCGGTCTAGCCGAAGCGGGACATGATGTCACGGTGCTATCCCAATTCCCACAAAAGAAACCGATTGAAAATTATCATGACGTTGAGTTGCTCGATGCGGAAAAATTTCTTAAACGTATGTATATGGCTTAATCGTGTATACCTATATATAGTTATGTGTAAATCTATTGTTCGACGCGTATATTACAGAAAAAGATAAAATGGGAGATATGTTCGAGGCGAGTAAACTTAGTGCATACGAAATTGTGCCGCGTATATACACCAAAGGCATTCCCATGACCGAGCCACTAATTTCTAATCCGGCGCTTAGACAATTTTTAAACGACTATAAAGATGTCAAATTTGATGTAATCATTTTGGAGATATTTTTTAATGAATTTCTCCTGGGACTCGGCCATTATTTTAACGCCCCCGTAATTGGATTGTCGCCGTTTGGGGCATCAAAATGGACCACAGATCTGGTCGGAACGCCTAGTCCACTGTCTTATATTCCATATCCATTTTTCAGTTTTTCGGATTCGATGACGTTTTTCCAGCGATTCGGCAATGTTTTGTTGTCAATCCAGGAGTACTTTTACATGGAATTCTGGTATATGTCAAAACAGGAGGAATTTTATAACAAATTGTTCCCCGAACCGAAGCCATCACTAAATGCGATACGTAAGAATGTTTCGTTAGTATTGTTGAACAACCATTTCACAACATCGTATCCACGACCATATGCCCCGAATATGATCGAGGTCGGTGGATTGTTTATTCGGCCGGAGCGGAATCCAATCCCGGAAAATATTTTAAAATTCATCGACAGTAATCCAAATGGTTTCATCTATTTTTCAATGGGGTCCGCCCTAAAATCGGCCAATATTCCGCTACACGTGCGCCGAGATATACTAAAAGTGTTTTCAAAACTAGACCTTAATGTGTTGTGGAAATTCGAGGAAGACAATTTACCCGGCAAGCCGGACAATGTGCTCATCAGTAGCTGGTTCCCGCAAGACGATATTCTAGCTCATCCCAATTTAAAAGCGTTTATCACACACGGCGGTTTATTAAGTACGACCGAAGCCGCATACAACGGTGTCCCAGTGGTTGGTATACCAATTTTTGCCGATCAACACTTAAATGTGGAGAAATTCAAACGTGCCGGCTGGGGGCTTATTCTACCGTTTGCCGAACTAAACGAAGCAACCCTATCCGAACGGTTAAATGAAGTGCTATCGAATCCAATGTATAAGGAAAACGCTAGAACGGTTTCGAAACGATATCATGATCAACCGCTGACACCAATGGAAACGGCGGTATTTTGGGTGGAATACGTATGCCGGCATGAGGGTGCACCGCATTTACACTCGGCCGGGCAAGACCTGAATTTTTTACACTACCATAATTTAGATGTGTTCGCCGTGATGCTGCTTCCATTCCTGCTGCTAATCCATCTGGCTGGCAGAATTTGGAAAAAGGTGTGCCGAAAATATAAATCGAGCGAACAAAAAATTAAAATAAATTAAAAATGAGTTTTATTGTAGATACCTCGTTCCCATTACCATCTTAGAAATGTTGCTACAGTGTCAAAACTTTCCATTAAAGGTAACAGGAGCTCTATATTACGGGTTTCCTGAAAAATGGGTGAAGTAGACTATGTTCAGGAGTACTGCGTTCCAGTTTCGATGGTTGATTTCATACACAGGCAATATAATTGGGCTTGCTATCTGTACATCAGCTGTATCGCACAAACAAATATTTATTAATGCGCGGTCTAGCCGAAGCGGGACATGGGTTCACGGTTCTATCTCCGTTTCCGCAAAAGAAAACGATTAAAAATTATCATGACGTTGAGTTGCTCGATGCGTAAAAGTTCCTCGAACGTGATATGCTCGTACATATTTTGCTAAATCGGGTAAATTTAACGTATTTTTGTTACAGAAATGGAAAAATTGGGAGATATGTTCGAAAAAAATAAAAATCGTGCCATTGATATGGTACCGCATATGTATACCATAGGTATTACTATGACAGAGCCGATTCTTACTAATCCGGCGGTTAAAAATTTTTTAACCGGCTATAAAGATGTTAAATTTGATGTAATCGTTCTGGAGATATTTATAAACGAATTTCTACTAGAACTCAGCCACTATTTTAATGCGCCCGTAATAGGATTATCTACGTTTGGTGCGTCAAAATGGACGACAGATCTGGTCGGTACACCAAATCCACCATCTTTTGTACCACATCCATTTTTTAGTTTCTCGGATTCGATTACGTTTTTCCAACGTTTCGGAAATGTTTTGATATCTATCCAGGATTACTATTACATGGAATTCCAGTATATGTCGCGACAGGAAGAGTTTTATAATCAATTGTTTCCCGGATCGAAGCCATCACTAAACACGTTGGGTAAAAATGTTTCACTAGTGTTGTTGAACAATCATTTGACGACATCATATCCTCGGCCGTATGCCGCGAATATAATCGAGGTAGGTGGAATGCATATTCGGCCGCAGAGAAATCCGCTTCCAGAAAATATTAAAAAATTCATCGATGGTAACAAGAACGGTTTCATTTATTTCTCGATGGGATATGGGCCAATATTCCGATACACGTGCGCCAAGACATACTTAAAGTGTTTTCAAAACTAGATTTAAATGTGCTGTGGAAATTCGAGGATGACAATTTACCCGGCAAGCCGGACAATGTGCTCATCAGTAGCTGGTTCCCGCAGGACGATATTCTAGCTCATCCGAACATAAAATTATTTATCACACATGGTGGTTTATTAAGCACAACCGAAGCCGTATACAATGGTGTTCCAATAGTTGGTATACCAATCTTTGGCGATCAACATTTGAATATGGAACGGACAAAACGAGCCGGCTGGGGACTTATTTTACCGTATACGGATTTAAACGAAGCAACCCTATCGGATCGATTAAGCGAAATGCTATCAAATCCAAAGTACCGAGAAAACGCTAAAACGGTATCGAAACGATATCATGATCAGCCATTGACGCCACTATACAAACTGCAGTATTTTGGGTGGAATACGTGTGCCGGCATGAGGGTGCGCCGCATTTACAAGATCTTAATTTTTTCCAATACCATAATTTGGATGTATTTGCTGTGATGCTGCTCCCATTTCTGCTCCTAATTCATGTGCTTCGCAGAGTTTTTAAAATATTGTGCCGAAAGAATAAATCAAGTGACCAAAAAATTAAAAAAAATTAAATAAAATTTAAAATTGATTTTAGTGTTTAAATACAATTTTTGTTTGCCAGCGATCATGTGACGGAACATCGTGTACAAATGACAAATTTTAGCAAATATGCGACTGAGATTAACCATTATTGTACTTTTAAATTACATCGGTTAGACGGCGGTGGTTTTCAGGCCTTGGTGATTTTAATATTTTGAAATGCTTTCTTCGACAGGGGTGCGCCATACGAATAGAGCAAAAGTTGACTATTTATTGCGCATTATCCCCACGTTGGATAAGTCTCTAGTGTTGTCTATTTACTTATAAAAGCGTTCATTAAAACTTAAACGAAATAAAAAGCATTGACAATAAAAATTAAAATAAGTGTTATCTATACCCAAACAGAAGCGTTTCTTTAATCCTGAGCTGTGTGCCTCTAAGAGGTCAAGGGGAGCACATCTAAAGGGAGCAATAAAAATCCACTGTACGATGAAACACAGAGAAACTCAGTGTAGATAGGGTGGTGCGAAAATGGCGGTCGAGAGATTACGCATTTCATCAGCTTCGAACAGGCTGTTAAGGTATTCAAATTGGGGAACGGGCAAACCTGCAAGATTTCTTAAATGTTTCAGAAATAGTGGAAACACTTAAGTTTGAGAAAAAGGTCTTGTGCGCGCAGACTTTGAAAAATGCGGTACCTCAGGTCCCTGTCCTAGTAGCAGAAACAAAACGAAAGACCCAATGGGAACCATCAAAGCTCTTGACTGTTAAAACCATGGCTGGTAGAGATAATTCCTTCACAAATAGTGAGATTTTAAAAATAAACTTCGAGAAATTATAAACCCGGCAGTGGCTAACGTTTCGGTTAACGAGAACTAGAAACGAAATTTCATGACTATGCCAAAATCCTCATCAAAAATCGTCGTGTATATCTAGGTTGGTCCTCATGTAGACAACTTCGTCATTTTGAGTTAAAACTAAAAATAGTTGTCGATTGAAGATTGCCGAACTGAATATGCAAAATGCTAAAGCGGTTGGGCATGAGATCAGACAATCTATTGAAAATGAAGCGGTTGACATACTCTGCATGCAGGAACCATATACGATTAAAGGGGTTATAGGTGGAATGACCACGTCTACATGAATAATCATTGGAAACAATGAAAATATTAAAGCAGCAATTGGCATTCTCAACAACGATCTTTAGGATCTTAAAATTTCGTAGTACTGCGACACACCCTGTGTGTGTAGAGGTTAGATCTAACTTAGGAAGTTTCTATCTAGTCAGTATTTACTTCCAATATCAGATGACCCGCAGAGGAATATGTGAGTAAATTTGATAAAATCATGGATGGGCTAAAAGACCATTCCATTATCTTTACTGTCGACTTCAATGTTAAGTCCAAACTTTGACACAAACGAGAGAGGAGTCCTCATTAAAGAATTTTTAGCAAGAAGTAACCTATTGCTTATCAACGAAGATGGGCAGCCAATTACATATCCTCATAATGGGAAGTCGAATATAAATCTCATTCTCATGACTGGTGGTCTGTTAAGAAAAATTTTAAGTTGGTCCAGCCATAAAAATTGGACATCAAGTCACCACAGAGCTTATGTATCGATCTTGAATTCGGAGAACACTCATAATGATTCCCTAGCGTAAAGAAAGTTCCTCGGTATGCCTTAAGGCATGTCAATTGGAAGTGTGGCCTGGCAGAATACCTGAATGTATCTTTCGTTAGCGATATCGATCGAGTTGAACAAATAATAACAAATCTGATTATCATAGTTTGATGAATTTGAGGATAATGACTCTGAGAGGCAAAGAAAAATCCACGCCGTCAGGTTAATTCAAAAAGTTTGGTTTTAGAGAAAATAGGTCCACAGAGGACGCAATGATCAAAATGATCAATATGGTCAGAGAGTCGGACCAAAAATACAATCTTGGAGTTTTCCTAGATGTATCTGGGACGTTCGACAACCTGCGTTGGCCCAGGATAATGTTGGAGCTATAAAGAGATTCAATTTCCCATGCAATCTCTAAAACATCATTAATAATTATTTGTTATTTCAAGTCATAGCATACTTAAAAAAATTGTCAATAAAGGATGTCCGCAAGGTTCCATCCTTGGGCCACACCTTTGGAATATTGTCTTCAACAGAAGCATGAACCAAGATGTCCAAGAAGTAGCATTCGTGGACGATAATGCTCTTTGCTGGGAATTCAAGACAAAATATTTAAGGAAAAGCGCAATTAGCCATAGACATGATATCCTCTACAAATACTGTTATGATTCAACTTAAAGGTTCACTGGATATAAGGAGAGCACCTTTGGTTTTCCAATTTTCATATACTGCCAAAGATTTAAGGTGGTGAAAACTGTTAAATGGCTAGGAGTTCACTTCGATGAAAGCCTTGGAGTAGCTTCACAGGTACAAAAAAGAGTCGGGGGAAATAGTAAGAAGGTTTTCGCTGTGCTGAAACGAGTTGCTAAAGAGACCTGGGGTCTCATGTAACGTACATTGTCAATACGAGGGTCTTCTGGTCTCTTCATTGACATAGCCGCGCGCGGCATGGGCAGACATAATAAATTGTCACCATTAGCGTACACTAGTTATAGAGCCCGAAGAAGTATCTTGCTCAGAATTAACAAGGCATACAGAACAGTGTCAATTGACGCCGTTCTTGTCTTCGGCGGGAATTCTAGCGAGATTAGAGACAAAGAATCATCTAAGTGTATGCTTTAAACAAATGTTAACCGGCACGGAAGATTAACCTCTTATATGTACTGACTGAGTCTAGTGGACTCAAGCACCTGTGAATGTGGACATGGCGAAGATACCATAGAACACACTACCTATGACTGTGATCTATAAGATACCATAGAACACACTACCTATGACTCTCCTCGTTGGAAGCGACGGTATCAGGGTAACCTGGCTAAGCATACCGAAATAGGGGTACTATATAAAGAATTGAAAGTCAACTTTGGATATGTTAAACGCTCCACTTCGCATCAAAGTGACTCCTGAAATGAAATGAAATAAAATTATCGCCCGTATACTGTGTTCATCAGTAGTTGGTTCCCGCAGGACGAAATTCTAGCTCATCCCAAATCCCAACATAAAATTATTTATTACGCACGGTGGTTTGCTGAGTACAACCGAAGTGGTATACAATGGTGTACCAATAGTTGGAATTCCGACTATTGGCGATCAATATTTGAATATCAAGCTTTCAAATCGTGCTGTCAAATGCTTTCAAATGCCACACTATCAAGAGCGGTAAATGAATTTTTATCGAATCCAAAATTTACGGAAAATGATAGAACTGTATCGAAACGTCATACATAGTACACATCTTACAATTTTGACGCTTGCTCATCATTTATGAAGGCAACCTCGTTGAGTGCAGGCCGAAGTACTATGTCAATTGTTTCAATGCGTCGAATAAACCGTCTAATTCATAATTTGAAGTGCGTGTTTGGCTTTAATCTTATCAGTATTTCGATAATTTTTTCCAATTTCAACGAGAACCCAATTATATATTTGACAACATTTAGTTAATTTCGAACTCTTGATTTCGTTCGAAGCTAATTAAAATGATTATAAATCGTGCTATGTTTGGATTTTTGTGTACACTGCTTGCGTTCGTTAGTAATAGTCATGTGGAGGGCTTTCAAATACTGGGTATTTTCCATACGTTGGCAAAATCTCATTCTATGGTTGCAACTGGATTAATGCGTGGTTTAGCCGAAGCTGGACATAATGTTACGGTTCTATCTCCGTTTCCACTCAAACAATCGATTAAAAATTATCACAATATTGAATTGCTCGATGGAGAGAAGATTCTTGAAGGTAAATATTCTGGCACAAAGTATTTCTAAGTTACGGGTCAATGACGTGTATGCATATATTACAGAATTTGGTGACATGGTTGATATGTTAGAAGAGACTAAAATGAGTGCAATCGAATTAGTTCCCGACATGTACAAAGAGGAAGACGAGCCACTTCTTTCCAATCCGGTGCTGAAGCAATTACTAATTGACTACAAAGATGTTAAATTTGATGTAATCGTTCTGGAGATATTTTTAAACGAATTCCTACTAGGACTCGGCCATTATTTTAATGCGCCGATAATTGGATTATCGGCGCTTGGCGCATCAAAATGGACGACAGATCTGGTTGGTACACCAAATCCACCATCTTATGTACCACACATATGTTTCAGTTTTTCGGATTCAATGTCATTTTTCCAACGTTTCGGGAATGTTTTGATATCGATCCAGGAATATTATTACATGGAATTCCAGTATATGTCGCGACAGGAAGAGTTTTATAATCAATTGTTTCCAGGACCGAAACCATCACTTAACACGTTGCGTAAAAATGTTTCACTTGTGTTGTTAAACAATCATTTCACGACATCATATCCTAGGCCGTACGCCACGAATATGATTGAAGTAGGTGGATTGTTTATTCGGCCAGAGCGAAACCCAATCCCGGCAAATATTTTAGAGTTCATCGACAGTAATAAAAATGGTTTCATCTATTTCTCGATGGGATCCGCAATAAAATCGTCTAGCATACCGTTAAAAATGCGTCAAGATATACTCAAAGTGTTTTCCAAACTAAATTTAAATGTGTTGTGGAAATTTGAGGAGGACGATTTACCCGGCAAACCGGACAATGTGTTCATCCATAGTTGGTTCCCGCAAAACGATATTCTAGCTCATCCGAACGTAAAACTATTTATAACGCACGGAGGTTTATTAAGTACGACCGAAGCCGCACACAACGGTGTTCCAGTGGTTGGTATACCAATTTTTGGCGATCAACATTTAAATATGGAGACAACAAAACGTGCCGGCTGGGGACTTATTTTACCGTATATGGATGTAAACGAAGTAACACTTTCAGATAGGTTGAATGAAATACTGTCAAATCCAAAGTATAGTGGAAATGCTAAAATAGTTTCGAAACGATTTCGTGATCGACCGTTGACACCATTGAAAACGGCCCTGTTTTGGGTCGAGTACGTATGCCGACACCAGGGTGCAGCGCACCTACACTCGGCCGGACAAGACCTGAACTTTTTCCAATACCATAATTTAGATGTTTTTGCCGTGATGATGCTTCCATTTCTGCTCCTAATTCATTTGCTTGGCAGAGTATGCAATAAATTGTGTACGAGTAGTAAATCTAGTGGTTACGAAATAAAAACCAAATTAAATTAATTTGTAAACGAGTTTTGTAATACGCACTTGACCGATAAGAAGTGTTCAAGATCTACATTCAACTTTGGCTCTTATCGCGTATTATTGCATAACTTTCATTTTCAATTTATAGCGTTGGTTTCAAAATATCGTGGCTGCGAAATGTTGGGACATTACATTCAATTTTAATCTTATCAAAATTAGTGACGATAAGAAAGTATAATTTTGAGTACAGTTCGTTTCATTTAACACATTTAGTGGTTGGGGACGATCGAAACGTAAAATATGAATTTAAAAATTGTGCGCTTTGTGTTATCCGTAGTGTCTATTAGTGTGCTTATTAGCCATGGCCAGTGTTACAAAATATTGGGTATTTTCCATACCGTGGCTAAATCACATGCGATTGTTGGTCAAGGCCTGATGAAAGGTTTGGCCGAGGCTGGCCATGATGTAACCGTGATCTCGCCATTTCCACAGAAAAAACCACTTAAAAACTATCGAGATGTTGTTTTAACTGTACCGCCAAGCGATGCGGAAGGTATGTATATTACAGATGATTCGAAATTGGTTTTGGGCATAAAACACGTTTTCATTTTTCTATGTAAATATAGAGACGATTCCAGATTTATTTAAATTGAGCGAACTTAATAACGTGCAAGAAGCAATCGCTACGGCGGATTATGGGCTATTCTTTACTGACGCTTTTGTACAACAGCCGATCGTAAAACAATTTTTGATCGACAATAAAAATACCAAGTTCGATGTTATCATTTTGGAAATATTCTTAAACGAAGCTCTACTTGGATTTGGCCACTATTTTAATGCACCCATTATCGGAGTGTCACCGTTTGGTGCATCGAAATGGACAACAGATTTGGTAGGGACACCTAATCCACCATCTTACGTACCAAATACGTTTACAAGTTATTCAGATTCAATGACGTTTACAGAGCGTTTTGGCAATATTTTGTTATCAACATTTGATAAATTGTACATGGATTTGATGTACCTGCCGAAACAGGTCGCACTATATAATAAATTATTTCCGGGACCCAAACCTGCGTTAGACGTTTTGCGACGAAATGTGTCGTTGGTATTACTAAATAATCATTTTACGACATCATATCCGCGTCCATACGTGCCAAATATGATTGAAGTTGGTGGTATGCATATCAGGCCGCAGACAAACCCGCTACCAGAAAATATTAAAAAATTCATCGACGGCAACAAGAACGGTTTCGTTTATTTCTCGATGGGATCGAATTTAAAATCGAACCTACTTCCGGTTCAGAAACGTGACGACATTTTAAAAGTATTCTCGAAGTTGGATTTAAATGTGCTGTGGAAATTCGAGGATGATAATTTGCCCGGCAAACCAGATAATGTGCTCATAAGTAACTGGTTCCCACAGGACGATATTTTGGCTCATCCCAACATAAAATTATTTATTACGCACGGTGGTTTGCTGAGTACAACCGAAGCGGTATACAATGGTGTACCAATAGTTGGAATACCAATTTTTGGCGATCAATATTTGAATATGGAGCGGACAAATCGTGCTCGTTGGGGACTCACCGTACCATATCATGGTTTGACTGATGTCACGCTATCGAATGCGGTGAACGAAATTTTATCGAATCCAGAATTTGCGACGAAAGCTAAAACAGTATCGAAACGGTATCGTGACCAGCCATTGACGCCATTACAAACTGCAATATTTTGGGTCGAATATGTGTGTCGGCATGAGGGTGCACCGCATTTGCACTCGGCTGGGCAAGAACTAAATTTTTTCCAATACCATAATTTGGATATTTTCGTCACGATCATACTAGCAATTCATTTTATTGTGTTTGTTATCTGTAAACTGTTTAAGATTTTATTTGCACGTAGCCATAAGACTGATAAAATAAAGAAACATTAAATTTAATCAAGTTTTTCAGGTTTATGTTGTCTGGCCAGTTTCATAATACCTTGATTGTATTTTAATTATCAATTTAACATTCTATGGTATAAACAAAATGTAAAAATTGATAAACGTTATCGTAGTTGGTTTCTTCATTTCGTTTTCTTATATTTTCTTCAAATCGATTTTGTACATTATTAACTATTAGGAGGGCTAGGTTCGGTTTGAGGTGGTATAGGTCAAGCCGTTTTAAGCTCTACAGCTCCATTTAAAACACAACTTTAATATGTTTTAATCGAGGCTAACAATTGGGTCTGGAAAGGGCTAGGTTCATAATGAAATTTTTAGAATGGGAAAAGTTCTTAACTGTCTCTATCTAGCTGTTCTAATACACCACCGCATGCTATACAATCGAATGGACTTAATGCAGTAACGTTTGTTTGTAGTAAAGTTAAGTTTGCAATAATTTTTAATTATGTCTAAAGGCTGGCTGACAACTTGTCGGCCAACAAAATATGGCGTTCCTACCTTTTGCTATATTAAGAACTGCATAAACGATTTATTATACCGTAATAAGTTACCGTGTAAAGAGTGTTAAATAGACCCGGGATTTTTCAAGTTTGTGCATCATAAACCGAGTGATTCACACAAGAAGTCCTCAAGCAAGTAATTAATTAGTCCAAAGTAAGTAAATAATTTAATAAAAATCATGGAAGCGCTTAAAAATCGAAGATCAATTATCAAGGATTAATTGACGAAAATTGTCACATTTGCGGAAGCTATAACGGCTAGGACTACGACCAGTTTCAAAAAGATTAATGCACGACTAAATAAAACCAATATGCTGTGGATAAAATGTTCGAACAAGACGCCAACTGTACACCACAAACAGAAAAGTTTGATGAACGTTACTTGTTTCATGAACGTCCTAGTTAAATGCCGCTAACCATCACTTTCACATCGTAAACCAAGTAAATACCTCAAGTCATCTAGATGACTAATAGCTAGTGAATTAATTGTCCTTTGAAAGCTGGTCAGTCGCACTTTGAATACTTAAAATTAAAGTAAAAAATAAATTTATAGGCGTGTCTTACTTATTCAAATCAACACTAATCACAAATAATCTTCCACACCATCATACTGCCAAATGAGTTCTAATTGGGCTTTTTCATTTATGAAAATCAAAATTAATAAAGGCCCAGGAACACTGCTTTGCGGTACACCACAGCTGATGGTTAAGAAGCAGCTTGCGACACCATTCATTACCACTTGTAGAAACCTCCGATTGTGTTGGGCATTTTTAGACTCAGGGTCAACGGCATTATTCGTTACCGATGCCTGTATTGATCTATTATAAAATAGCCTTACCTCGGCAAGAAACCAACATTCCAAATATTGAGGTAGGAGATACCAAAGCTGGTACCAACCAAATGCAAAACCAAACCACTACCAAAAATTACCGCAATATTACAATACCACCAGTAGAACTCAACCCAGAGTTTTTGAATCAGTTAAAGTACCTCCAATTAGCCGATCCTTGATTTTATGAGTCAAATAATCTAGATATTATACTAAGAGTTGAGCATTTTTTTAATATGTTGACTGAAGGAAAGATCTTTTAATGTCAAAATGCACCGATCACTAATTGCCGCACCTGCCCAATCTGATTATAATCAATATTCATTTAGTGCCGATGTCAATACAGAATTTAAAATATATTTATCATTTCGCCGGCTCTGGGAAATCCAAGAAATTGCATTCAAGTAAACACCGAACCGAGGAAGAAAAATGAAAGCGAAACTCATTAGCAACCACAGCCGATTTCTAATTTACTTACAATTTAAAGAACCCGCCGGCAAGAACTGGGAATCTCTAGAGGTATGGCTATCCGGCGGTTGTCTGTCATGGAAAAGAAATTTCGAAAACATCCAAATCTAAAAGCTGTAAAGCCCACTACCACAACCAAACTCAGGGGGGTGTTATTTGAGGCATCGGCTAAGACTACATCCAAAATATCCCTCAACGATAATCTAATGGTAGGACCTATACCATTTATGACTGTTTCAAAGCTATTTACAGTGATATAGAAAAGATGTACCACCAAATACCAATGGCACCGAAAGACACCGAATTTAAAAGAATTATATGCGGCGGGAGAATTTTGAACCATCAATTGAAGATTTTAGACTGTTAACAGTAACTTAGATGCCTATTTTAACTTGAAAAAATTGACATCGAATAGCACCTTGCATCTCAAATTCATCCCTCAAAACGACCAGGAATTTTAACCGATTGAAATATCGGAAGGAACAAGCTTAGTTAAACTGTTAGGCTTGGAATGGTGTTCAAGGAATGATTAACAAGATTACTAACACCAAACGAGTTATCTGAGGCCTCAAAAATATGCGATGCGCTCGGTTGGCTTATGGTTAAAAGCTCTTTTAAGCCTTATGGATGTTAAATTTACAATGGGATGAGCCATTATGAATTGCAGGACATGGACACCATAACTATTCCCAGATGGCTGTAAACAGAAAACACAAAAATGCAAGCGTGGGTTCTCAGGTTCATCAGAACATGCTTATTCTGCTGTTGTCTATAACAGAACCGAAATCAAAAATGGCACCTTCCGTATCATATAGTTTGGGCAAAAACCAGAGTTACACCTATCAAATTCATTCCTGGTACAACTATCACAAAAGTACTCCAAATTTTCCAAATTATCGAGAATAATTTCTGGTTTTTGCCATTTCATAATAACCTTAAAAAATCTATTAGTATTAGCGGCCAAAATCCTAATCGTTGTCACGTGAAACCTACCACCATGCTACTAATATGAGTAATTTGGTATGGAACTCAAAAAACCCTATTTTTCACAGCCATGCAGAATATTACGAGTTAGGAGTATACAATTCAACACACAATCGTTGAATATGATAAAAAAACACCGAACTACCGAGCTGATTACAGGACGAGACACACATCATATACCGACATGCAGCACATTCATTGATGGTATATCCATTCTGAGATCGTCAACTGTAAAAACCTTGTACGACAAAGGATTTATCGTTGCATACCATGTACTCGATACCGACCTCAAAAAATCGATCAACTAATGGGAGATTTACCACCTGCACGAGTCAAGCTTAAAAATGTGTTTAATCAGACAGGAGTTGATTATGCTGGTCCAATTTGCAGCAGCAAGGCTATACAAATAAAATTGGCCAGTGATAAATCTTCAAGCGCATTCTAGGCTGCCTTGAAGCGCATTATTTCAAGAAGAGGAGTATGTTCGGATATATAAGTTAACACACGCAACAAACCAATTCCCACAGTTGAAAAGAGGTGTCACATGGCACACAAGCAATATGAGCGATAACATGATTAACATATGCATTCCTCATAATGCAGTGTAATCATATTTTCATCGTAAGATAATTTTATGTAAAGTAATTTTAAGTTAGTCGTAATTTTGTAATCAAACTAATAAAACAAATCTCGTTAATAAAAATAAATAAATAAAAAAAATTAAAATAAAAAAAAGTTTTTTTTATAAAAAATAAAATAAGATTTTATTAACTGGCGCCCGAGCAGGAACCCTTGTAAAAAGTCCAAAAATTTAAAAAATGCTTAACTAAATTTAAATTTACCAAAATTTAAAAAAGTGTTTAACTAAACTTAAATTTACCAAAATATAAAAAGTGTTTAACTAAATCTAAATTAACCAAAATTTAAAAAGTGCTTAACCGAAAATTTAAATTAACCAAAATCTATAAAAAGGTTAATGCGTCTAGTTCAAGTGTAACAGCATAAAAACGAACTAAGATTAATTGGTGTAAACCAAACAATTAAAAGTGCCAACAACAAGTGAATTGGGAAAAGAAGCTCCCTAGTAGACGTTACCAAACGACAAAAAGGTGTTGAATCAACGAATCGACGATAACCAAACCCGATTTCTGATCAACTGCGGCCCAATCGATTGTGAAGGACGGCAAGAGTACTTGGGTTCATAAAATACAAATTGCGACTCCAGATGTACCGACATCTGCTAATTTTAATGTAAGTCAATCTAAAGTTATATTAAGTGAAAAGAATATTGAAAAGAAAATTATAAGAAAATAAAAGTAAAATCGAAATTAAAATTATAGTATAGATCAGATTATAGTATAAAATTCATTGATAAAAAAATAATTAAGCTAGATCAAATATAAAGTAAATTACAAGAAAATTCATACTCTATGAATATACATAAAATAAAAATCTAAAATATTATTAATAATATTATTAAAATATCTATATCCAAACACTACTGAAAAAAAAAAAAACCTAGATAAATTCGCGTGCGTAACTGATTACGACAGTTTATTTTAACAGAGAAAAATTTTTTGGTTGTCTGTTCGTTTTACAAAATTTCGGAACTAATCAAAATTCTTACATTTCTACCTATCGATTAAAAGTATAAAATGGTCAATCCAAACGAAGTAATCAAACCAGCAACGTTAAAACCAGACAGTCAACACACAAACGTAATCGACCTTAGCCAATTAAAAGCCGTGATAACCGAAATAGTTAATCAGCAGAATAAAGAATTAGTCGATAAATTGACACAAGGGCCATCGAAAGAAAAATATGATTTCGATCAGCCCATAGACAGTAGGCACGTAAACAACCTAAACGACATGGACAAAATTCCTGATGTCGTCAAAAGTTTACGGGAATTTTCCGGGCAACCGAGTGAGTTCGGCTCCTGGAGAAAAAGTGTGGAACGTATACTGAAAGTTTACGACAATTTAAAGGGCACTCCAAAATATTATGGAATGCTTAGTATTATAAGAAATAAAATTACGGGCCAAGCAGACATCGCTTTGGAATCTTATAATACACCATTAGACTGGGAAAAAATATCGAGATGTCTGACGTTACACTACGCAGACAAACGTGATTTGGGTACACTAGAGTACCAAATGACAACGCTAGTACAACGGCATCAGTCAATTCCAGAATACTATCAACAGGTGTACCAACACCTATCACTCATCCTGAACAAACTATCCTCCATGGATATGAGTCAGGAATCCATGAATGTCATGACGGAATCGTATCGAGATAGAGCGCTGGATACATTCGTCCGAGGTCTAAAAGGTGACCTACCTCGACTTCTAAGTATGAGAGGTCCGACAGATCTCCCAGAGGCATTACATCTTTGTATCAAATTAGAAAATATGCAATACCGTGTGCAACACAGTCACGGTAACCTTAATGTGAGAAATCCACCACTTTCATTACCGCCACAAATTCCACCTAGGAGGTATCCCACGCAACAGCGTAATCCTCCAATCACACCAATGCGTAATTTTTATCCGGAATTACTACACAGCCCCCAAATACCACAAAACTTTCAGAAACCATTCCCAAATCAACACCCAAACTTCACAACATCATATCCATTCCAACAAACAAATAGGAACTTTAACAATAACTCACTACCCAAACCAGTACCAATGGATTGGCAATCCATTCATTCAAAGCAAGTGAACTATCAAAATAGACCACAAGGATTCCAAAATAAACCTCGAAGCTTCCCAATTCCGAACAAAAGACCTATCCAATCTGGACAAGTTCACCAACCCACCAAGTTTCAAAGAATTTACCAATGTGAACCTCAAGATGTAGAACCTGACTTGACTTATTACCAAAACCAAATGAATGAGTACGATTAACAATATGACCAGTCATTTATAGAATACACTGGCACACAAGAAAACCCGATCTCTAATGAAGAGATCGAAGACAATAATTGTTACAAAGAAAACGAACAAGACGAATTTATAGATGACGTTAATTTTTTAGATTAAGGAGCTCTTCGCTTCCCTACCTAGAGCATAGGGCGAAGAGCGGAAAGTTATTAAAATTCTTAATCGACACAGGGTCGAATAAAAACTATATAAAACCACAATACGTACGTAACCCTTTAGATAACGAAAAACCATTCATCGCGAATTCCATAGCTGGTGGCATCAAGATTACTCACCATGCTTGGATAGACCTATTTGGACCAGAAAAAAAACTGAAATTCTTCATCTTGCCGAAATTACAATCATTCGACGGTATAATAGGCAATGATAGCCTAAAAGAACTGCGAGCGACAATTCACACCGATAAAGGATTCATGACGATAGATCCTAACATTAAGATTCCGTTAAAACAACACTTATCCAATTCCGTTAATAATATAAACATTCGAGATTCCCATCTTAACCAAGAACAAAAAAGAAAACTAAATAGTTTAATTGGCAACTACCCCCGACACTTCGCCGATCCCGAAGAGAAACTAACCTACACAACTAGTGTCGTAGGAGAAATCCGTACCGTCAATTCTGATCCAGTGTATTCCCGATCATACCCTTACCCCATATGTTTGAAAAACGAGGTCGAGAAAGAAGTAAATCAATTATTAGAAAACGGCGTAATCAGACCGGCCAAATCTCCATATAACTCCCCGGTATGGATTGTACCAAAAAAAGAAGACGCTTCGGGAGAAAAAAAGTATAGAATGGTTATCGACTATCGAAAGTTGAATTCGATCACCATTGCAGATAAATACCCCATACCAGAGATCAATAACATTCTGTCAAATCTGGGAGAAAACAACCATTTCACAATAGTAGATTTAAAAAGTGGATTCCACCAAATTCCACTAAAGAGTTCCGATATAGAAAAGACCGCGTTTAGTGTAAATCATGGAAAGTATGAATTTACACGCTTTCCATTCGGTCTCAAAAATGCGCCCTCCATCTTTCAACGCACCCTCGATGACATTCTCCGTGATCACATTGGAAAACGGTGCTACGTGTACATCGACGACATCATCATATTCGGTAAAACAGAAAGCAAACACTTCAAGAATCTGGAAACAATCTTTAAGGTTCTTGAAGAAGCCAAAATGAAGATACAACTCGATAAATGCGAGTTTTTAAGGGACGAGGTAGAATTTTTAGGTTTCGTCATCTCGAAAGAAGGAATAAAGACAAACCCTAAGAAAACAAAAGCGATAGCTAACTTTCCGGTACCCAGAAATGTAAAGGAACTCAGATCATTTCTAGGTATGGCAGGATTTTATCGCAGGTTCATTCGCGACTATGCGAAATTAGCGAAGCCCCTAACTTCGCTCTTAAGAGGGGAAGATGGACACGTGTCCAAAGCCCTTTCGAAAACTAAACAGGTAAAACTTACTGAGACAGAAATAACCGCCTTCAATAAAATTAAACAATCACTGGTCTCAAACGAGGTAATACTCTCATTTCCAAACTTTCAAAATGATTTTGAACTTACTACCGACGCTTCCAATTTTGCACTTGGTGCAGTCCTCTCTCAGGAAGGTCAACCAATAAATTTTCTTTCTCGAACCTTAGATAAAACTGAGGAAAACTACGCAACTAACGAGAATGAAATGCTCGCCATAATCTGGGCACTAACAACTTTAAGAAACTTCCTTTACGGATCAAAAAAAGTGCATATCTATACCGATCATCAACCTCTTACATATGCTCTGAGTAATAAAAATAATAATTCTAAAATGAAGCGATGGAAAGCGATTTTAGAAGAATACAATTACGAATTAAAATACCAACCAGGTAAAATGAACCTTGTTGCAGACGCATTGTCAAGAGTACAGATCCCTCCTACCATAAATGCAATGTCAACTACGCAACACAGCGACGAAAGCTCGTCACAAGATCTAATTCCCACAGTGGAGACCCCGGTTAATGCCTTCAGAAACCAATTGCTATTGAATGTAGGCGAAGAAACCTCATACCAATTAGTTAACCCATTTCCAAATTATACTAGGCACATTATTACCCAACCACGGTTTACCAATACTGACATAGTAAATCTCTTCAAACGTTATCTCAACCCTCATACTATTAACGGACTAAAGACAGATGAGAACATAATGGGTAAAATACAAGAAGTATATCCAATCCACTTCAGAGGGTATAAAACTCGATTCGCACGAAAGATGGTTCAAGATATTACGAACGAAACTCAACAAGAAGAAAAAATATTATCCGTACATCGGCGTGCACATCGAAATGCTCAAGAAAACAGAGACCAAATAATCGAAACTCACTACTTTCCGAGAATGAGTAGGAAAATTAAGACATTAGTAAAACGATGCACCACATGCCAAGAAAACAAGTACGATCGTCACCCAAATAAACCTATTCTTCTCCCTACACCTATTCCAAATTATCCGGGTCATACTCTTCATCTGGACATATGTATATTCAACAGAAAATAAACTGGTACTGACGGCAATCGACAAGCTCAGTAAACTCGCATACTGCAAACCAATAAATTCCAAAGCATCGGAAGATATCAAGCAACCACTAAGAGACATCCTTTTCTTCTTTAGTGTACCAGAAGTTGTAGTAATAAACAATGAAAGATCACTCAATTCGCATTCGATAACATCCATGTTAGAAGATGGACTAAACATAACCGTTTTCAGAACTCCTCCCTATAAAAGTGAGGTAAATGGTCAAGTGGAGAGGTTCCATTCTACTCTCTCAGAAATAATGAGATGCCTAAAAGCCGATGGCGTAGAACGAACCTTCGAGGAACTTCTCGAAAGATCAGTTAACGAATATAATCACTCGATTCACTCAACAACTGGAAAAAAACCCACAGAACTCTATTTTGGTAGAGTTCCCAATGCGAATCCCGAACAACTAGAACAAATTCGAATCGAAAATAAGATCAGGCTGGAAACTAAACAGAAAAAAGACCTTAAACTCCATAACAAGAAACGTAAATCCATAATAACTTACCAGCCTGGACAAGTAATTTATGTAAAACATAATAAAAGGTTAGGGTCAAAGTTAACTAGCAGGTACAAACCTGAAGTAGTAAGGACAAACCGGAATACCACCATCCTTACCGAATCCGGAAAAATAGTGCATAAAAGTAATATTAAATCCTGAATATCCCTTTCAATTAAGGAGAAAAGATGGCGGAATAGTGATGATGTCAAATTGTTACCTCTTAAATTAAATTAAAGATATTTATAACTATTTAAACTAGCTACATTATCATCATAGTATATTTTGAATTATATAAATTCAAGTTAATTACAACTCAAATTAAAATAATAAACGTAAATAGAATATACAAATTTGCATCAATTGGAAAGCAAATATAACATTTCATGAAAATCTAACTGTGTCGTATTCCATAATAATTAAAATAGTTAAAGTAATTGTAAGAAATCATATATACTAGTATCTTGATACAAATAATAAAGTCCGTGAAAGTGTAAAAAATATATAAAGACCGTTTAAAATAAAAGTGCAGTGTAAGATGCCGTACCGAAATCTTGATTTTCGCCAAAAGGAAACTCTTTTATTCTCATGCAACAAGTGCAACATCTCTATTAATCTACAACAGTCATACTTTCAATGTGATAATTGTAATGAGAAATTTCACCCAAGGTGTAAAAACATACATGGTGTAAATATAAATCGTCTTGCAAACAATGCAACCTGGTTTTGCAGTGATGAATGTCAGAAAGGTACTATGCATCAAGTTAATGAAATTATCGGAGGAGAAAGTATATTAACTGTGGAAGCACAATCAAATGCTGTGAATGCTGTTGAATATACAACTCCAGTAATGGAAAACGTGAAGAATTCAATTGACTGCTTAACTACTCAATTGCAGAACGTATTAGATACCGTAATCAACCTAAGAAGCATGTTAAGTGAACTCCAAAATTCTCAAGCGGAACTTACACAAAGAGTTGATAATACTGATCAAAAAATTGTAGAACTATCTCAGGAAAATGTTGAGCTGAAAAAACAAGTTAAAGCTGCAACAGAATGCCAAATGGAACAAAATGGTGTCATGAAACAAATGAAAGTTCATTTGCTACATCTTGAAAGAACGGCTCAGAAAGGAATTGACAATAATGTTATTATTACCGGAATACCAAATACAACTATTCAACCGAATGACCTTCTAAACAAGATTATGCAAACGTTAGCAGCTAAAATTGTACCGAATCAAGTGGAACGTGCTAAATATATTGAGGTTGGTGCTACGAGACCCAAACACCAAGCTGGAACTAGTCAAGTAAAACCAAAACACTTATACCTTCAAGTAACGTTCACTAATAATTTTTCAAAGCAAGAGTTACTATCCAAGTTCAGGAAAAGAAAGCAGCATCTGTTTGTAAATGAAGTAGGCTTCAGTGGTGAGGATGATGAAAGACTGTATGTACGTGAACAGCTTACCCAATACAAATCAAATCTTTTTCGTGAAGCTCTTACTTTTAAAAACCGATACAATTATAAATATTTATGGGTTCGAGATCATAAAATATTCCTCAAACAAAATGATGATAGTGATGCTGTTGTCATCAACACTTCAGCCGATTTGGAAATTGCTTAAACACAAAACTGCACAGAACAACATATTTTGTAAACCAGGTAAGAGTGAACACAAACTTGTAAATAAAACACGTAATGATCATATATTTCAAATACATGCTGATTTCTTAATTTTATTGATTAATTATAATTTTATTATGTTTGAAAAAATTGTATATCGTATAGCTGCATTTTTTTGTTATGTTATTATTGATTTTAATGGTACACATCAATTTGACAGATGAAGTTGATAAATGGAAGAGTATGAATAAGTATTATACGTGCGTAGATTATTTGTCTGATCATAATGAAAACCTTATAAATGTTTTATACTTAAATATTAGAAGTATTCGGAACAAATTAAATGATGTAGAAATCCTAATCAATGCCTTACCATCCTGTACAGATGTAGTTGTTCTAACTGAAACATGGTTACGTGAGTTTGATAGTCAATTCTATAATATATTGGGATTTGAGTCATTTCATTCTACTAGAGATGATGGTTATGGTGGATGTAGCATACTAGTTAGAAAGCAGCACTGTCCTATTTTAATACGAGAAGAAGAAGAAAATAAATATCATTTTATTGTTGTACGTTTATCCAAAATAAATGTTAATATTATAGCTACGTATAGACCACCTAACACAAATGTTGTGAACTTCATTACTAAATGCGAGACATTCTTATCCGATTTTCGAAATAGTATTGTTTTTGGCGATTTTAATATAAATCTCTTGGATACAAAAGACAGTTCTACTATAGATTATGTCGAAATGTTAACTTGTAACGGATATTATATAGTCAATGAAGTTAAAGAATTGTATGCAACTCGAGTTAGTAATTCCATTGGTACTATTATAGATCACGTACTTACAGATATTTCCACGTTAAAATATGAATTTCACTTGGATTCATTTTCAAGATCAGATCATAAATTAATTTATTTTAGATTTGAACATACTAAGAAAGAAATTTTAAATAAAGTACCGCAATTTTTTGACGTCATTGACTATAAAAAGGTAGACAGTGATGGTATCTGGAATAGTTTAGACAATTGTATAAATTTTGATGATCTTTCTAAAGAAATGGCAACCTTGATTACTAGATGCAGCCGTAAAGTAAAAAGAAAATCAGCTAAGAAATTTAAAAGAAGTTGGATGTCTGATGAGATTTTTAATCTAATTAGATTAAGAGAAAAATTTCATAAGCTGAATTTGAAGTGCCCTTCTCAATATTGCGACGATCGTTATAAATATTATAAAAACCTCTGTAAAGAACGAATTAAACTGGCTAAAAGCGAACATTATCGTAAAATTTTTGATGATAACCTTTCCAACCCAAGATTACTGTGGAAGTGCTTTAACAATGAAATACTTAATAAACCAATGGAGTGTTCTAATTTTGAGTCATCCTGACAGGTATAATGACTGAAATACAGATTTCTCGACTACACAAATTCACAAATAATATCAATCAGTACGGGACGTTTAGAATTACGGACGTTAATGCAAAGTCTTAAAATACATAGAAATAAGCGCGCAATCAACTTTATAGGTAGTGCTTGGAAATGGATAGCCGGAAATCACGAGGATTTCGAAATAATCAAAGATAAAATAAATAATGTGTTAGAGAATAACAATAAACAAGTAATCATAAACCAAATGTATAATGAGAGAATTAACAATATCACAAGAATGGCCAATGAGATTATCAATACAATACAAAAAGACAGCAAATTACACGATGAATTAGCATTTAACATTCAATATAAATTAAGAACTATAAAAGAGGAAATAGTAAATATAAAATATGCAATACATTGGGCCAAGTTAGGAATTATTAATTCACTCATTTTTTCAAACTCTGAAATAAATCTAGCCATTAATACTATAGAATCCGATAATTTGCCATATAGCACACCAGAAGAAGCATTAGACTTCGCGGACATCAAAGTAATTACTAACAACTTGTGCATACTTTATATAATTTATATTCCGATAACTACGCTGGACCTATATGACCAATTAATGGTAAAACCCGTCAAAAGAAAAAGAAACAATAGAATAACAGAAATTAAACATGAAAATATTATTAAGAATCACAATCAAATTTATAGCATTATCAATGAATGTAAAACAATCAATTCTCTTTCAATTTGTAAGCAAGACAATCTTTTAGACATAAGTAATTCTACCTGTATACCCAAGTTACTCAGAAGCCATCCATCCAAATACAATTATACCAATAGTCAACATGTACCAACCGTCAACGAGATATCAGAAGGGTTAATATTACTAAATCAATACGATGGAAATATCAACACAGGAAATTCTACGAAACACCGTTCTTCTAATGGTTCGAATGTGGACATTCGAATTTTAAAAGGGGAAGAGTTAACACACGCAACAAACCAATTCCCACAGTTGAAAAGAGGTGTCACATGGCACACAAGCAATATGAGCGATAACATGATTAACATATGCATTCCTCATAATGCAGTGTAATCATAACACACGTAACAAACCAATTCCCACAGTTGACAAGCGGTGTCATATGGCACGCGAGCAATTACCTGATTAACACATGCATTCCTCATAATGCAGTGTAATCATATTTTCATCGTAAGATAATTTTATGTAAAGTAATTTTAAGTTAGTCGTAATTTTGTAATCAAACTAATAAAACAAATCTCGTTAATAAAAATAAATAAATAAAAAAAATTAAAATAAAAAAAATATTTTTTTTATAAAAAATAAAATAAGATTTTATTAACTTATATACTTGAGAAGAGTTTTGGGCAGTACAACACTCAATTGAAGAAATGACCACACAAATAGAGGTACTATTAAATTCACGGCCTCTATGCTCACTGTCACATGACGACATTCATGTGCTAACTCCAGCACATTTGATTATAGGACATCCGTTTACAATGCTACCCGATCCAAATTTTAAAAATGTTCAGCGTAATGCACTTACATTATGACATATTACCCAACGAATGGTGCAACACTTTTGGAATAAGTTTACAACAACAACATAGTTGGCATCAAATACTCATCCCAAACTTTTTAATGTGTATAATTTATTTGGTATGGATTTGGAAAATCCATTTTTCTGGTCAGGTCGTTGAAAGAACGTCTATTTTACCACAACGATTAAGGTAAGAAACGATTAAGTGAGCGTTGATAATTTTTTGACTGTTGGGATTTCCGCAGTCTAAATAAATGTGTCGCCTTCGCCTACTTTTCAAAGGAAGCTAAAATCAGAAAAAAGATCGGTTTGCCAAGCTTTTGTAGGGTCGACTATTTATTAATGGTGACTGAGTTTGGAATCTTGTTGGCCACCACTATGTCATCGTTGGTTTTTCTTGATCATTGGAATTTCCACAATATAAATAAATGTGTTGCCTTTGCCGATTTTTAAAAGAAAGTTAAAATAAAAAAAAAAAATGTTTGGCCAAGCTTTTGTAGGAACGAGTATTTTGAGTTTGTAACTTTATTGGGCGCGACTGTGCCATCGCTGATATTTTTGACCGTTGGGATCTCCGCAATTTAAATAAATGTGTCACCTTTGCCTACTTTTATAAGAAAGCTAAAATCGAAAAAAAAATCGTTTGTCGAAGCTTTTGTAGGAACGACTATTTTCTCATAGCAATTGAGTTTGGAACTTTGCTGGGTGCCACTGTGGCATCGTTGATATTTTTTGACTGTTGGGATTTCCGCAATATAAATAAATGTGTCGCCTTTGCCTACTTTTTAAAGAAAGCTGAAATGGGGGAAAAAATTATTTGGCCAAGCTTTTGCAGGAACGACTATTTTCTCATGGTGATTAAGTTTTAAACGTTATTAGCCACAATGTATCGCCTTTGCCTACTATTGAAAGGAAGCTAAAATCGAAAAAAAATCGTTTGGTCAAGCTTTTGTAAGAACGACTATTTTCTCATAGCGATTGAGTTTAAAACTTTAATAGCCGCCCCTGTGCCATCGTTGATATTTTTGACTGTTGAGATATCTGCAATATAAATAAATGTGTCGCCTTTGCCAACTTTTCAAAGAAAGCAAAAATCGGAAAAAAAAGATCAGTTTGTCAAGATTTTGTGATTAAGTTTAAAACCTTGTTGGCCGCCACTGTGCCATTGTTGACATTTCTTGATCTCTAGAATTTCAGCAACAATTTCAAAGAGCTAAAATGGAAAAAAAAATCGTTTGTCCAAGCTTTTGTTGGAACGACTATTTTCTCATAGCAATTGAGTTTGAAACTTTGCTGGGTGCCACTGTGCCAGCGTTGATATTTTTTGACTGTTGGGATTTCCGCAATATAAATTAATGTGTCGCCTTTGCCTACTTTTTAAAGAAAGCTAAAATCGAAAAAAAATCGTTTGGCCATGTTTTCTCATGGTGATTGAGTTTGAAACTTTGTTGGCCGCCATTGTGCCATCGTTGACATTTCTTGATCTTTGAAATTTCCGCAATATAAATAAATGTTTGGCCTTTGCCGACTTTTTAAAGAAAGCTAAAGTCAAAAAAAAAATTCGTTTAGCCAAGCTTTTGTAGGAACGATTATTTTCTCATAGCGATTGAGTTTGGAAGCCGCCACTGTGGCATCGTTCATATTTTTTGACCATTTGGATTTCCGCAATATAAATAAATATGTCGCATTTGCCAACTTTTCAAAGGAAACTAAATTCGAAAAAAAAATAGTTTGGCCAAGCTTTTGTAGGGTCGACTGTTTATTCTTGGTGATTGAGTTTGGAACTTTGTTGGCCGCCACTGTGCCATCATTTACATTTCTTGATTCGTATTTGCCGACTTTTTAAAGAAAGCTAAACTCAAAAAAAATTTGTTTGGCCAAGCTTTAGTAGGAACGATTATTTTCTCATAGCGATTAAGTTTGGAACTTTGCTGGGCGCCAGTGTGCCATCATTGATATTTTTTGACTGTTGGGATTTCTATAAAAAAGCCAAAATCGGAAAAAATCGTTAGGCCAAGCATTTATAGGAACGACTATATTCTGATTGTGATTGAGTTTGGAACTTTGTTGGCCGCCACTGTGCCATCGTTGATGAATTGATTTTTTGACTGTTGAGATTTCTGCAACATAAATAAATGTGTCACCTTTGCCGACTTTTCAAAGAAAGCTAAAATAAAATAAAATAAATCGTTTGGCCAAGCTTTTGTAGGGTCGACTTTTTTCTCATACCGATTGAATTTGGAACTTTGCTGGGTGCCACTGTGCCAACGTGTATATTTTTTGACCATTTGGGTTTCCGCAATATAAATAAATGGGTCGCATTTGCCGACTTTTCAAAGAAAGCTTAAATCAAAAAAAAAAAAAACGTTTGGCTAAGCTTTTGTAGGAACGGCTGTTTGCTCATAGCGATTGAGTTTAGAACGTTATTGGCCGCCACTGTGCCATCGTTGATATTTTTTACAGTTGGGATTGCTACCATAATTTTGTTTGCGGATTTGACTACTATTCTGCAAGACGTATTATGATAACAAATAAAATTTTTGTTCAAAGCTCGTATAGATGATAAATTACTTAGCTAATCATAAAATTCGTCGTAATCTAGCGTAATGAAGTATACAAAAAGGTCGTAACATGTTATATAGGTCGTAATATACCTTTTTATATATATTTTTTAATTCCTTTACCCAAAACATTAATGAGGTAACAGAGGTTGAACTTCATTATATAATTCAAATTATGTGTATACCATAATATTTATAACCAATATGTCATTTTTGGACAAATACTCGTTTATATGTATGTACGTATATACAATGTCGGAAATACATCAATCTCTAAGGAACATAAAATTCGTACCACTTCCATCACTATATATATGAACATAATCCATTTCATATTTTATGGACAAGTTCCTCAGCAAAAATAAAGTTAATTTTCCCATTTTTATGATACAGTATGTGTATATATGCGTATGTATGTTTAGCTTATGTATCACATACTGGTTTTTGCTATGAAAAACATTTTTTTCGTGTTTAGAATAAAATCATTTATTATAACATAATTTATGACTATCATGAGATATTAAACGGAAATTGCGTATAACGAAAAAAAAAACGTTTTAATGGTTTTAGATGTAACGTTCTGGGATACATACATATATAGGAGTAGAGAAGGCGGAAAAGAATTTCGTTTTCATAATTTTGCTAATTTTAATAAATTCTGGTTTTTATGATACAAATAGGACGTGAACGAAAAAAAATAAAAAAATTCCGAGCAGGAAGTGTATATATGTAGAGTCATTTTATGTTGTGCGGTCAGTTTGTATGTACCAAATAGGATAATTTTAACGTAATGAATACTGTGGTCTTTTACCTGCTGGTCGTGCGGCGAATACGAATTTGTATACCATACGTACACAATTAACACATATACGATTTAATTCATCTTAATTATTTATCCACGTCCTTATATGTACATACTTACATGCATATATCCATAATTAACTCAATCGATTGCGGTGTCAGAAAAAGCATAAAAGCGCATATTGAAAAATTGTAAAATAGCAAATTTATTTTCTATATATGTACATGAGTATTATGTGCAATATTTTTTGTGCCAAGCTCGAGAATAAAATTGAAAAATCAGGTATAACTAAATTGTTACAAGAAAGTTTATTCCCAACATCTTACTGTTCGATAATATTTTCTGTAAAGCACAAAAAAAAAATTCTATCAACTTTTCTTTCGAAGTTATTTTTATACACATACATATATATCGACGAGGAATAACACAGATGTTATGGATTGGATTAAATGACTTAGAAATACAATATAATGAAAATAGAAAATTATTTAAAAGCACATTTGTGATACTTTTCCATAAGCTTTCGTTATTTTTTTCATTTATATACCTTAACTCTCACTAAACATAATATATATAATAATATGTGTTGTGTGTGTGTGTGTGTACCACCTATATGGTGTTGTTAAATATTTTAATAGTTTCTCGTGAGTGTTGAACTTTTTTTTTATTTTTGCAAGCTTTTGTGAGCTTAAATTGAGTAGAAAATAAAAATAAATCTTTTTTTCGTCGTCGTCGTCGTCATCGTCTTTTCATAATATATATACTTAATGTACTTAAGAAAGTTATATAAAATTTTCGTTAGCTAAATTCTGTGTAAATTGATTGAATGGAGACGGAAAATTATCGATTGATGGAAAAATCCAAAAAAAAAATTGAAATCAAGGTAAGTGATTTTATTTTTCATTTCACGAGAAAAACTTGGTTATGAAAATGATTTCGATTTAAATTGACTTGAATACGATGTATATATATAGGTATATAGTTATATGTATACCAAAAGAAAATCGAAAGATAAATTAAATCAAATCAGGGTCTATCGAATATATTTATGTGCTTGTATATTGTTATATATACATTTATATAGAGAGCTGCGTAAAATGGGTTAAAATAAATTGAATTAATTTGAAAATCGATCAATTTAAAATAACTTCTCTCATATATATATGTACATATGCAATTGTATGAAGTAAAATGTAGCTTAAATACTCAGGATATAGTTACAATTGTGCCAACGCCAAATTAACATAAAAATTATACTTAACTAAACTGAAATTATTAATTAAAACAAATTAAAACAAATTTCCAGTGAAACCAAAGACAACAAGCCCGCGTTCAGTAGCAGGTACATGTGTGAAACAAATTCACTAGGCTAGCTAGCTCAGAATTGGTGCTTGGCATCCGGTTTTCTAGCTTGATAGAAATCAAAGAACTTGCTAAATATCCGTCTCCATATAAGCCTAAAACGGTGAAACCACCACCAATCTATTTGAGGGAGGAACCAAATAGAGCTTTAGAATTTGATTAATCAGTTGGATAAAGTTGGTCAGCGATTTTATACGTACCAACTAAAAATTCAAAAAGGCTTGGTGAATAAGACTGCATTGACCGAAATAATTTATGGGTTATCGATTCACGCTTCTGTGAAATATAACACATATTCCGAAAACTACAATTCAAAATAGAATTCATAGACAAACTTAGCACGAATAACGCAAAAGGATTCCCACGCCGAAACGATGTCCAGAACGCTGATCAAAAAAAATGTATAATGCATTACCCAGGGAAAATTAAGTACAATTTTCCGGGAAATTCATGGTACGAGAGTTTCCTTAAATGGCATAAACATTCGTGGATGGTACAATCAAATCGAAACTTACCTAACTGACAAAAGCATTTTAAATATTCTTGAAGAACCGTCCAGGATATTCAATGGAGATGAAACCAATTTTTTAATGTGTCTTGAAACTATGGGCAAGTTCCCAATTATTTTGTATGTTGATGGCCACAGAACGGATCTGACATATCAGTTGTCTAAGTTTTGCGAGAAATTAAAAATTATTCTAATTTGCTTGTACACAAATTCGACCAAGAGATGTATCAATTTTTAAGCCACTTAAAACAGGTTGGCAAAGACCAATACTAAATTGGAGGAAAGAAACTATCGATCAAAAGCTGACAAATACATTAAAAAATGCTCAATTATGAATGGTTTTCAAACGTATCTAGAACTGAAACGGTGAATCAGTCATATATACAGCGACCTGAGCAACGAATCTTTAAAATACACTCATCAGCTAAAAAAGATGTGCAGCCAGACGAAAAATTTTGAGAGCCATGGGTCTTATGATGCAAGATATGACAACATTGATGCACATAGTCGCCATAAACCAAAAATGACTGTTCTCAAAATAGCTATATGGAATGCAAACGGCCTGGCACAACACAAAACTGTAAATATCAGAAACTCACTTCTACAGAGCGAGAAGCAACTAAGAAAAAGTCACTGCTTTCTAGATTCATATAAAGAAAGTGCGTACCGCATGAGGACACCGGTATATTAGAAAATTAGTAGATAAATGCACAAAACTAATAAAATATATCTTCAACGCTATCATACGAATTGGTAATATCCCTTAAAAGTGTAAGGTAGCTTAAATCACGATGATTTATGAAGCTGGAAAAGATGAAACGCAAATTTTGCCAAATGGTCCAACAAGCATGATCTCAAAGTTTTTTTGAAAAAATTTTATTAATGAAACTGAAACCAATACGATAATATTCCAGACCATCAATTTGTTTTCCGAAACCAGCATGGCACTTAAGAGCCAGTGCACAGAATTGTAAATGCTATCTAACTCACTTTGCAGGAAAATAAATATTGTTCTGCTGCTTGGATAGTGCACAAGCCTTTGATAAAGTTTGGCGCGATGGACTAATTTACAAGACGAAAAAGCCACTGTCGAATAGTTTTTATGCGGTCCTCGAAAGCCATCTACATCAAAGGCAATATCTGATTAAAGAAAATTCAGTAACTACTGGAATAAATGATATTGGCACAGGCGTCCCACAAGGCAACGTTCTAGCTCCAGTGTTATACTTGTTGTATATACAACCGACTACCCATTATTAATAAAGTAATAGTATCAACATTTGCTGATGACATTTGCTAATCTAATACACCTGTCCAGTAGTGAAATTAAACGCACTATATCTCCTCGTTTATGTCAGATGGACGCACGCCAGACATTTTCAATTTGTTGAGTTGGAAGGCGAAGATCACCCTTAACCTCGAAATAGGCACAACCTTGACATAATTCCACAAATCTCCAGCCATCATCGGTAAACAATACTGACTTTCTAATATACCCTTCCAACGAGCAATCGATTGTTTTCTTCTTCTGAGGGTCGGTTCTAAACCAGTGGGCACATCGAAAAAACGTCCGAGGTATCAGATCTGCCTTCTACAAAGTGATGACATCGGGTTCACAAAGAAATTGAAAAAATTGAAAGTATTGTGTGCAAATTTATATCTCGGTGCGGAGACAAAGATCTTTTGAGATCAGCTAAGGTACAGTAATTTAGAATGATTAGGTAAAATTATAGTCAATTGTTTGGAAATATTTTTTTCACATTCAGGTCTAATAAGGCTCAAATTCGATTAATATTAGATCTAATAAGGGTCAAATTCGATTCATAATTCCGGATGAGACCTAGGTTAGGTTTGGTCAAAGTGGCTGTCCCAAAGGACTATAGGATAGAGACAGACTGGTAGCTGAACTATGCATATAAAATTCCGTCTTCACTTCTCAACGAACCATCCTGAGCTTTCCACGAAGCGTTGAATATCCTTGACGTCGTTTTCACCAAGTTTCGTCAGGCCATCTAGATAGCAGGCTCCCATAAATTGCATTCTGCTTTGCGTTACACGTGAACCGATGCAAAGCAGGTGGAGTACTTCTTCTTCCTCCTCCTCATCTTTGCAGCTAGGTCACTAATCATAACCGGAGACTCTTAGTCTACCCGAATGTTTATTAATAAAACAACGACTCATCAAAGCGATATCAGCTGGCCGGTTTTTGCTAGATCTGCCTAGTTATTACGCGTTAGACCGGCGTTAAGTCGGCGTTAGACCATTTATCGTTTGTTGCTCTCATATATGCTCCTCTTGAAGGCGCTATTTCAATATTTAACCTGGTTGGTGAGATAAAACAAGTTTTGCTTTGACGAGTTGTGCTTAACCAGTCCATTACTTTCATAATCGCGATTAGTTCAGCCTGTAAGGCATTGCAAAAGTCGGAAAGACGAAAAGAGAGGTTCACATCCAACGCGCCTCAAGTAAAACGCCATACCTGACTCTCCCATTCCTTTTTGAACCATTTTTTTGTAGGAATTTCACTTGGAAAAAAGACGATGGGACGGCGTAATCGGAAGTATCAGAGATATCCCTGTTGCACAAAACCAATGAGTGTCCTATACTGTTGCAGGTCCACATAAAAATGGATTTGAGCCCTATGGCTGTGCAAGACTGTTAGAGCTGGCCATCAGACGATAGTCCCAAATTTACTAAATAACTTTCGGGGCATACATCCCCATTTAATTTAGGAATAGAAGCTCCAGAGAATTTACCACTCTTTCGTGGCACATGATTCATCCGGTCGTTGGAAAAATCTCGGGATAGAAGGACTCTTAGCTTAGCTACCTCTGATGACACCTGTATTTTATAACAGTAACGCATCTGAACGGTATTTAACATTTCAAGCGGGAACTTTTAAGTTCCTTCGGCCATCAAGATGGCCGCGACTTGCCCAAATGCCTGCTAAGAAAACATGCACATAAACGAGCTTTGTTTGAAAAATCGGATAGCTCGGATTTAAAACCAATTCATACTGAATATAGCAATGGTCAAAAGGAATGGTTTTTACATATACGCCAATTCAGTACACCATCCTTGATGAAATCTGAGACAAGCGTAATGTCTAGCTTTTCTTGTCTGTTTTTAGTAATGAATGTTGGCTTACGCGCAATATTACATATATGTGTTGGTAAGTACTTAAAATAAAATTAAGCAGTGACTCACCTCGCCCATTTAGGCCTGTTAATTTATGTCTCACTGGGCTCCGCCGCGATCCAAGTTCATGCTCTGAGCCTTCAATGAATTTCCTACCTAGTGAATATTTACCGTGTGGCTCCAAGTCAGACCTCACCTAGGATCTCACCGCTTTTTTTGTATAGGGAAACCGACCTCTGATCGGCACAGGCTGTCAATTTGACATGATCCTGGTGCCGGACTCCATCCCGATAGGACGAGCAGGTTCAGTTTTTTCCCTCATTATTCTAAGGATGTTCGTGGTTGATGCCGTTTCCACCTTCCTCCAGTTTAAGGACGTTTTGTTGCCATCCTCCTATCAATCGCAACCATCACCAGCTGTTCCTTAAGTACCTCTTTTATTTGTGGCTTTCTTAAACGAATTCTCTAGAGATATCTACCTCGAAGGCTGTGGGACCCCAGAAGAACCATCCGGCTTCGGCTCTGTAGAATGGTTTAAGCTCATGCGAGCGACTCCTTCTCCTTGTTCCTTCTCCATTCCAACGGAATCTTGGTGAGCTTCGTTTCATATGGGCCAGCTTTATTAGTGCATTTGTTTGAGGCAAACACATAAGGACCGATGTCCCCACCACACTGCTTTCCGGATTTTTAAGAGAGCTGGGCTTAAGGTGTTGTAATTGTGTTTGTTATACTGTTTTTTTTTATTGTTGATACCACGATAATACTGTTTTTTATTATTGATGCACCGATAAGGCTATGTGACCCGGAGGGTGCCAGATATCCTGTTAGAGACTGAGGTAGTTTTTAGCTTAGTCGTGTTTTTGCTTAGCCTACCACAAAACATGATGAGCTGCCCGGTGGTCACTATATGGAAAGGAAACATGGTGAAAGTTGCACAATAGGGAGCTGCGTAACAAGACCCAACTTGATTCCCCTATGCAACTTTATCCCTACAACCACCGACTTGTTCTCATTTATGTACTTACATCAAATGTCTTATATAAATTTCACTCACTGTGTCAATCCATAAAATCAAAATTATCTTCAAGACCAAAGTTTGACTTAACGGCAAATTAAAATTAAAGATCCAAGAAAGCTCATGAGTTGGTTGGCTTTGTCTCGGTAATTGTGTTGACCAATTAAAATTTCATGTTTTTTTAATACTTTAACTGTCTGATGGGTTCGATCTTTACATGAACCTCTCCTTAACCAACTTCTCCACAATCTCATAGTAAACTAAAAATTGGTGAAAAGCTTTACCTCATTGAACCTTTTGATTTATTAACATGTGAAAGTGATCAGGGTTCCGGGTTCGAACCAGTGCTCCACATCAAATTTTGGTAATTTGAGACATGTTGATTTATCCGGAGTCAAAACATTCTGAAATAATTTTTTGATTATTTTTTTAAGTTTACTGAAACTTTGCTATCAACGGACCCAATGGCTAATTTGAATGATTTAATAAAAAACAATACACATATTTGTATACAAGCCATTTGAACGTAACAAAATTGAAAAAATTCACTGCACGTTTAGCAACCTGCATTACTAAGCAGGAAATACGGACACGTCAAAGTTATCGCAACACACAAAATATTTTTCATCATCGCTCACACTATCATTCCAAAAACATTGTACTTTATCAATTTTGAACTCAATGTACTTATGTATTTCGTATGTATTTCGACTCCGAGATCAAAGGATCTACATTTTTTTACTGGTGTCTGTAATTTTTTTTTTCCAAAAAGTTCACAATACTTTCAAAAATCGAGACAATCGGAAGGTATGAATCTTGATAACATAAAATCGAAATTCCCTCCAAACTCTAATTACTCTATAACCAATTTATGGTATTTGTGAGTTTGCCTGACATACAGAGACTTTTAGTATAGTACTTAGATGCCAAATTTAAACTTTGGAAAATTTGGAATTTCATGCTTAGGACTGTGCCGGTCAAAATTGAAAGTTCCAGAAAATAATATAATTTTTCAATTAACTGTGCGAGTGGTTTGAGACTTTGTCGCAATTGGGAGATTATTTTCACATATCTTTGGTTCGTTCTATTTCCATTAATATCTTGACTCTTATAGACATTTTTAGCAGATTTTATCAATATTGAAACACTGTAGCTCAGCCGCAGTAGATATTGTAAATGGCTTAGAAATGGCCTGCTTTAAAATACAGTATAATTTCCAATATCAGATATGCGTCTCCAATTAATCCCATAATAACATACAGCTTTCGCCAGAAAGAAGCACTGGAAATTGTTTATAATGAAAGTCTTATTTCAATTTTTTTTTCTTATCAACAATTTTTACTTTTTTTTTTTTATACAAAACCGACAAAACCAACAAAACCAACAAACAACAAAACAGCGAGCAGCAAAAAATAATCTAAAACCTTTTTCACCTTTATATATAAATAATATAAGCGCATACGACGATTCTGATACAAACAGCAACAACAACAATTTATAACAACAAATCCAACCGAAAGGAAATCAAATTCAATCACGATTTTCATGTAACCAATTAAAGATAATAGAAATTATTTTTCAAAAATGCATCTGTCATTTGAATATGTAAATTTTGTTATATTGTTAACAGATGTCAAGTGGTTTATAGATTATATACTTGCTGTTTATGTTGATTTCTGTTCGTTGTTGTTGTTTGGTGTGTATTGTATATGTTATGGTTATCTCCCCCGCGAATATTTTTTATATACATATATTCTTAAATGTTTTATGTTGTTCATGTTTTGTGTTGTTATATTCTTCGAGATGA
This sequence comes from Tipula unca, assembly GCA_951394425.1. Taxonomy (NCBI): domain Eukaryota; kingdom Metazoa; phylum Arthropoda; class Insecta; order Diptera; family Tipulidae; genus Tipula; species Tipula unca. Next base: position 197,686,943 of record OX596381.1, read on the forward strand.
CACGCGCGTTCTCTTCAAGTGAAGCGTAACGGATTTCAAATACATAAGATTGTAATTTAGCACACACAGAAGAGAAAGAGAGGTAAAATTTGTGCGGTTTTCGATTTTTATAAAAGTGTGAATTTTATTTAAAATGTTCCCACGATTTGGTAATTTTTCGTTTTTTTTTATGTATTCCACACTCTCTTAATATATCTTTGTTGATCAGGTAAAGGTGTGAAATCATTAATTTAAAATATAACCGAGGCGCCATTATATACCCGTATACGCAATACATTTCAACATACATAGCATTAACGATATATGTATATATATACATATGCAAGAATTAAAACAACAACAAAAATTTATTTCATTATCACATCGTGAAGAATAATTAAATGATTAACGCGCAGCCGGTTCCTTTTCATATAATTATAATTTATATATACATATACAATACATGGGGACGAGTATATATACACAAACGTATACAAGATCAATTACTTAATCTTACCTCTTTTCATCTTAATTATCACCACACACGGCGAGGGAACGCGCTGCGCTTATAAACATAAAAACAAAAAAAATTATACATTTCAAAACTGAAACCCAAACATACACACACACACACATTATCTATTTAATTTAAAAATTATACCGTAAAATGGATAAAGTTTAATTTCAAAGGCCGCCTTTCTTCTCAACTGGCAACACACACGATAATTACTTCGTCTATAATCATTTGCAAATAATTATAAGCAAAGTTCATTAAATTTTATGGTACGAGTATATACAGACAGAGATTATCGATTTGCAATATACAACAAGATTTCAACAGGTATACCTCGTATAGCGCTTTATATGCACGAAACATACAAATTTTAAGTTTTATGTTTTTGCGAAAAATTTCAACTATATTTGAAAATATTTAATATTCAAAACAAAATTGGAATTTATTGACAATATTTGATAACATTTATTGACAATATTGGGCTTATATTTTTGACATGTATTTTACAACATTTATCATAAATTTTGGAATTATAATGTTTTTATTAAAATTTGACATTTATTGAAAATATTTGTCATTAATTTATTTGGAATATTGGTAATTGCTATTGCACATATATTGACAATATTTATAATATGAAATGATATCCCTTTGACCCTATTATTGAATATGACTAAAATTAATTAAATATTTATTGACCATATGTGACATAGATTTGACATTTTATTGGCAATATTTCACATAATTTTAACATTATTATTGACGATATTTTACATAAAGACCATTTTAATTATTTTTATCAGTTTAGAATTCATTTACACTATTCGACATATATTGATTATATTTGACATAAATTATAGATATTCATTGACAATAAATTTATGTCAAATTTGATAAACATTTACAAATTTTTATGAACTAACTGAACATTTATTAACAATACTAGACATTGATTGACAATTTGAAGTTATCTATTTTGGGATTTTGGTAATTAACAAAAATAATTTTTTTTAGACAAAGATTAACTTGGTTAAATCTTTAATCATTATTCTAATATGGGTTAATACTTATGTTTTTCCAATCATACAATCTTCAAACTAATTCACAATGTACAAGGCAATGTATACAATGTAATGTATATTTATTGACATTATTTCATAAAATTTACTGACAGTATTTATCATAACAATATTTGAAATAAGTTCACATTTAATGACAATATTTTATTTTATGACGTAAATTTGACATTTATTATTTATTTGACATAAATTTGTTATAGAAATTCACAATTTTCATATTCACGTATATTGACAATATTTATCATTAGTTCTTATGTTGCAATATTTAACATCAATATTTAATTTGATTGATATTATTAGATATTTATTGACCATATATAACATAGATTTAGTATTTTATTGGCAATATTTTACATAAGTTTAACATTATTATTGACAGTATTTTAGAAAAAAATAATTTTTATTTAGGTGTGGGATTAATTTATAATATTTGACATGTCTGAGGAATTTATTGAAATTATATTTATGTCAATTTTTTACCTTTATTGACAAACATTGTTGACATTAACTGAATATTTATTTACAATACTTGACATTTATTGACAATATGAAGTTATCTATTTTGGGATTTTGGTAATTAACAAAAATAAATTATTTTAGACAAAGATGATAAATCTTAAATCCTTATTCATAAATGGGTTAATAGCGTAACGGCCACAGTTATTGTCACTCATAAGGAAAATTTAATGTGTAATAGCTTTCAGATTTAGGGGTTTAAAAAAATTATAAAATTGAATTTTTTATGCTATGCTTCAAACATTGATAGATTGAAGTCAGAATAATACTTATGTAAAATCTATTATTTAGTTTAAGAAAACATCAAATTAAACAATGATTCCAGAAACTACAGTAATTGGCACACTACCTATAAAGTTGCACCCGAATCTGAATTTTTGCGTGAGTTTGTAAAAGTACGTTTGATGAATAATTGTCTATTGCTATTAGAGGACCAGATGTTAGAGTTTGGTGTGCTGTACTAGATACTTCCCGAGTATCTGCGACTAATTGTTTTGGCAAACAAGTGTCTAGAGAAGCTAGAGCACTAGATGTCATCGTGTGTAATGCTGATACTACTATTTTTGAATCTATGAAATTTTTCGGATGTCTTTCTTAGCGGTGTCTCAGGCCAGTCCAATGGATCTCTTTCTTAGCGGTGTCGCAGGCCATACGATTTGTTTAAAACTGGTTACTGAAATGAATTATTAGATGTAGGAAATGTAGCATTTTGAGCGATTTCAGACATCAATGTTTCTAAAGCTATGATTATTAGTTAAATTTTTATTTACTTGTTCGCATTAAATAAACTCATTAATACTTCCAATGTTTAAGCACCAGGGATGGGCGAGGTAGATCACGCCGTATAATCTACTCGGTTGTCGACACGAAAAATAATACGTAGATTAGAAGCGCAGTTGTATTTTGTAAAAGGGCGATGTCGTGAGGAGAAACTAAAGAAACATTCAAATTAAATCGGAAATCACATGCCATATACTGTAATTTTGTAAATATGTGTTGAAATAAAACAAACCGAAGCTTTAATTAAAGAAAGTTTATTACACTTAACGTTGTTATGTTTGGATGTGAAAGTTGGGCGCTGACGGATGAGTACGAGAGATGGCTCCTAACATTTGAGAGAAGAGTCATGCGTATGATTTAAGGCCCAAAACGCGAAATAGATGGTACCTACCGAGCTCAGTACAATATCGAGATCAGAGATCTGATGAAAATCCCCGATATTGTACATGAAATAAGATCTCAGCGAGTACGCTGGCTCGGGCACGTTCTGCGTGCTGATCCGGAACGAATTGTGCAGCGATCTCTGAAAGGAGAGCCACCATATGGTAGGCGCAGAGGTCGTTGCAGGCGACGATGGCTCCACGGTGTAGAGAACGACTTGGCCTGTTCAGATTGTCTTAGACAGTATGAAGACCATGCTCAGGATCGAAACCGCTGGAGCCGAATTGTTGACTCAGTAAAGGGCCAGTAATGGCCTTTAAAACTGTTTTAAAAAATTACACTTAACGTTCGGATTTATCTTAATTTCAAATTAAATTATTAAGGATAAAATCAAGCACATGTTGTTTGATGTGATATTCTACACAGCTTCCTCAATGATATTCTACACAGCTTCCGATGTGACTTTGGCAGCAATATTGTACCATTTAAAACGCATATTTTCAGCAATCTTATCGCATCCGCCGCCATTCTTCTTTTCTCTATTTTCAAATATTTTTGGATACGTCGAAACCGGTTAGTCTCTTTAGTCTCCTTTATAGTTTCTTTAGAGCAGAGCTTCGAACAGGTACTGAACCGGAACATTAAACCGTAAATAACCGAAATGGACGTGACAATGCTCTTGAGTCCACAACTGCAAATCGCTTGCAATTATAACCCTTTTTCAAATTTATCTAACTTGGAGTGCCTATAAATTTAGCGGACGCATTGTCACTATTTTTGGTAAGATAACAAATCATATTTCACGTACTTTTCGTCATCTATCAAAACATATTCTCAAATTTTTTTCAAAACTTGGTAATAGAACACCGACACACACACACGGCACATTTAGCGGACAAGTTCTGGTTATCTGAACAATTTATAGCTTTTTAATAACTCGATAATTCTTATAACCTTCTTCAACTCGAATTCGTGTTATAATGGAATGTACTCAATTTTGTGGTACGGTCATAATTAGAGATCTTGGATTATTTTTAATGGAAGTTATAATCTTGCGTATTTTATGTGAGTGCTGGCCAAACTTGGTAACGGAATGTTATTCTTAATCAAATTTAAATAATATTTAAAATAAAAAAATTCTCGATGCCATAGTCACATAGTAAATCACACAAAATTTTGTCTTGCATCAGCGCTGGACAATTTTTCGTGTGTTTTACTATGTAAAGGCTTGGCAAGTTCGATAAAATTTTGGTGTCGAGAATTTGATATGATTAAGTATAATTAGGTATAATCAGCCATTGAATTTCTCTAATTTGGTTATTGTTACAGTTTCGAATATCAGTAAGTCGTGATATTTGAGTTGGTACATGACTCCCTTCGCCGACGAAAAATCAATAAATTTCAGTTATTATTCTACAAATCGGATGGTTTTATATCATTTCGTGACTGATATTTGGTTAGCTGAATTGACAATACCGTATTCTGGTTTCAATGTATCGTTCGAGATTGATGGTTGTTTATCTCTAACTCAGACAGTGCGTATGCGGCGTCTAACCTTGTATGGTCTATCGTATGAAGTTTTTAATACAGTTCGAATTTTATTAACCCTGATCAAGACGTCAGGTACTTCTGAAATCCAATTAATTGTGTTGCCTCGAACCTTGAGAGCAGATCTGAGCTGTCGGTGTGAGCGTTCTTTAGTTTTAGTTTAATTTTAGACGATAAATTGCTCGTTGAATGCAGAGTATTTATTTTCGGCATCCGAGAGCTTCTTCTAACCGAATATAGTTCAAAAGTTATGACCCTCTGGCAGACTAGACAGACGAACAATGAGTAAAAGCACAGTAAATTCATAGTGTCCTAGCTTTGGTTGTTTGGTATTCGAGGGTCTCGGGTTCAATTCCCGCTGGTGAAATCAAGGTTGTGTCTTGCATCGTGGACCCATTTGTGGCATTCAGTCTTGGAATGATCCGCCTAACTCTAATTTGTTTTAATCGCTCTTTTTGGAAAAACTTAAAATACATTGAAAAAAATTCTTTAAAATTGTCACCGTATCGGTTTGATGCTAAAAAAAATTTGGTCTCCGTAGTTTAGAAATAATTCTCAAAATCACTCTAGGAATTGTCTACATTATGGATGATGTCCACATGGTCGACGTTGTCTACAGGTTGTCGACACGTTGACGTAGAAAATAATAGATGACGCGTAAACGCCTATCTCTGCTAATCACGTAATGTCGTAATGATTTTTTAATATCTGTCTGCGAAACTTTGTTATTTACATTTTGGTCAATCTTTCTTTCGAATTTAATAAACTTAAAGAAATGGTACAGTTTGTGTAGATGTTTGAATTTCCCAGATCTATCTTTAATTTCAATAGTGTACAACATCTCTGAAAGGCACCATTTGTGTCTGATGATCGTATTCCAAGCCATGTTAAGAAGTTTAAAAGCAGCTACATCCGCCGTCTGAAGTATGCTAGTTGAATGGGGGTACAGAGCAATTAGAACAATTCCTAAATGAACGAATAGCTGGCTCACTGGCAAAATAAGATGGGTGGTAAACCCATTATATTATTGGAAAGGTTTGCTTTATCATCCTTCCATTTTCGCTAATTCCAAACCCCCATGTATCTGGAACTGGGCTTCTATAATTTCATCGCGCATTCGTTTATACACCCGATGCAGAGAATGAAAACATTACCGTCAAATTTGATGTAGCTACATCCCGATCAACTTCATAAATATTTGTTGAACCTTTCGCTGCCAAAACGTTTTTTGTTTTTGACACAGCATAAAATTCGTTTCGTCTTCATTGAAAGCTCTACTTGGATCATTCAAAATTGAAAACTGATCATTTTCCAACAGATAATTTTCAATCGAGTCAAAGCATCCAAATGGGATTGGATTCGTCGCTCTAAATGATAAAGAGGGGTACCGCTTTAAAAATGATTTAAATTAGCCTTTTCCTGGCAGACTTCCTTTCTTCACCAAATGGATGATATCTATTATTTTCTTCTACGAAATCTTTTACAGGATGTAGCTTTTTTTCTTTCTTTTTGGGAATCTTTTTTGTTGTGAGACCTTGATCCAGTCTACGATACCTTCTTGCTCTGTTGATTCATTTAAAACCGTTGACGTCCCTGGAAGAATTTTTGTAAATTTTGAATTTCGAAATTAATTATATTTATTGATAATATTTGATAAAATTTACTGTCAATATTTGGCTTATATTTTTAACATTTTTTTTACAATATTTATCATAAATTTGTCATAACAATATTTGACATTAATTTATTTTGGCAATTCACAATTTCATATTCACATATATTGAAAATAATTAACGTTAAATCATTTGTTGAAATATTTGACATCTATTTCACACTAATATTTAATATGATTGAAATTAATTAGAGATTTATTGACTATATTTAACGTTGATTTGACATTTTACTGACAATATTTCACATAAGTGCAACATTATTATTGACAGTTTTTCAGATAAAAATAATTTTTCAGTTTGACATTCAATATCTGACATTAATTAGGAATAAATTGACAACAAATTTATGTCGTTTTTGACATATATTGACAAAATTGTTAGACTTCAGTCAAACTCGCTTCAAATAATCTTTGAAAATTATCTAAATTAATATTTTCCAGTAAATTTCTTCTATATAGAACCCCCGCTTAGCGGGGATTTGTTATAAATTTGGGTATCCTGTTAATCCTGTTTATCCTGTTTTTGTTTTAACCAAATCCTCATAGGTTTATATTCATCTGATGATCCTGTTAGTAGGAACATACCAATCCATTCATCATTTACTTGAAAACCTATGCCACACAATTGTTACGAAGTTATCATAACTGTATTAACTTATTGCTAAACGGTATCACAACTCTCCAGCTTTGTTGTGATTAATTCTCCGTGCATATAATTTGTGGGATCCACTAACAAAATCAGTAATGGTTTCATCTTGGAGTTTTTTCGTAACCACCATCTCCTTATTTTCAATACAACACCATTGTTCCAAATATCCACTCACAGCGAACTAACAAGTGCTATAATTTTTACGTCCCTTAATCAATCTTTTAAAGGAAGTTCGCTTGGCATGTTGTTTTGTATAAATTGATTAATTTCAAACATAGATCAGATGTTTATCTGATTCAATCTTGATAATTATCATGGCGACTATCCCTACAGTGCTTTGGTCTCCATCCAAAGTGGATTGACCAATTAGTAAATTGGTTGATGTTGGTATACCACACCTGCGGGGTATTAACTTATTCTGCTGTGTCCACTACATAGTTTTGAATGAAATTTAAAACTTGTCTCACTGCAGTTCGAGTTCAAAGTAGTGTTAGATGAATTGTTGAATTTCTGTAACCGATTCTGGTCAATTTAGAGTATGCACCATTGCAGTACCTATAGCTAAAGGTGTGTTATAGTTTGTTTTAGTAATTGGTTTAGTGAAAACCAAAAATTATTTTATATGATCAGATCATAGGTATGACTCGATCACTGGTAGAATATCAATTTTCAGACATACAACCTGGTTATCTTGAGGAACGAAGTGACTAAATGAATCAACCCCGTACCAACTCTCTACAAATCAGTTTCATACGAATTAGCCCTTTCGTCCTATAACCTACCCAATATAAAAAAAACATCTCAATCAACATCCGGCGTTCGCTCAAGAATACTGGAAAATATTAGCACAAACATCGACCATATGTGGTGGCCCTTTCATCAACCATACTCGTAGTCAGCATAATTAGGTAATTGGCCACATACTAGCTCGTTATTCTCCGACCTAACCTTGTCTGTTTTTACTTGTCCATTTCATCCATTAAAACCTTCAATAATGCTAGCCATCATCCATTATCTAGGTGGTGTTATTTTATTTTTAATAAATATTAACATTTCGGACATGTGTTTTTCAATGTTATCTATAGCCTAAAATGTTTGGAAATTTCAGGTAACAAAGCTTCTTGTATGGTGTAATTATTAGCTGACCAGTCAGAATGTCATTGAAGGGAATGTGTTTGCAGATAGACCATTAGCGACGACACCTATTGTAGTTCAATTGCTTAACCAAGAATTCCGTTAGCGCCGATAAAATTACTGCCGTTGTCACTATACTAAATTATGATAACCTCGTCCGGCATATTTTCTAGCCAATATACTTTTATACAATGATTGTGCCTTTTTCTATCAAAACCATTATTTTCATAATGGTGTTAGACTATCAGCATGCAATGTCGATATGGGTTTCACCAAGCAATCTTTTCATTAATATTGTGTAGATATCACTAATGATTCATCTCAATTATTCACCCAATCACCTATACCTAACGGCCATAATTCTTGAATAAACTCACTGAAAGTAACTCACAGCCAATTCGAAACCACATCGTTTAACCTGTTAAATAATTTTTGTCCTTAAACTGATCGATTGGGACTATACAACTACTATAATGTTAACATGTATGTCATCCAAGTAAAAATCATTCGGCACAAGCACATTGGTTTAATACTTTGATTGCCAAATATATGGTGATGAAGCTAAACCATAAGTCACAACTATGAGCACCAATGAATCGGTTGAATGATACATTTTGCAAAAATCCACAGAAATAGTAAATTTACCAGTACAAAATTCAATCCTAAATACAACCCATCAAAAAGAACCCCAAATTGACGATTCACCGCGTGGTGTGGTCTATATAAAATATAACTGATGAACCATGTAAATCGATTGGGTTTCATGTCGTCTCATATGGTAATCACCAAATTTTTCAAATACTTTAAGTTCGAATAAAATTCACAAAATTTTGATTTAATTGACAACTGAGCATTGTAATTATTTACATTATATTTGACTTAAATATTAAGTTTCTGAATTCAAATTTCGTTCAGTTTAGAGTCAAACCTTGAATTTCCCCTATAGCTGAAATTTCTTATAGTTAACTTTTAAGCGGATCATGTTTAGCCACCAGCTTTAGCCGTTCGAATCGAATTTGATATACATGATTCAATTTTTATTTGAGAGCATTTACGTGATAAATAAATTTCGCAACCTATAAGCTTTTAATTAAAACTATTTTACGATTTTATATCGAAAATTAATTAAAAACAGCGACAGTCCGAAATAACATTGCACGATGCTGTGTCGTACGATGTGTACCTGTATTTTATATTTATAGAATGAGCAACGTATAAAAATAATAAAATTTATTACCGTAAAATAATTAAAATAATATAAATTTATTAAAAACAAATATTTCTTTTTGTAATTATAAATAATAATAAAAATAAGATTCACGATCGCGTATATGAGATCGCGATCCAAATATAATTTTTTTTTTGCCAAGGCGAGAAGATTTCCTTCTATACATGTTTCATCTTAAATCCGATCATTGTTTTCTTTTAATTATAAAAAAATAAAAATCTTTATTTCTAACTAAATATTTATTTAAGTAAGAGAAGTTATGTTTAATCTATTAAAAGCTATTTAAAGTAAAAGACACGTTTTTATAAGTTTTAATGTCTTTTATAATTTTATTTTTTTTTTGATAATTCTGTTAATTAAATTTTACTTATTTTGAAAAATAAAATTAATAAAAACTGGATTTTAACATTTATTTTTTGTTTTTCAATTTACTTAAATAAATCTTAAATCTTAAATAATAATAATGTTAATAGTTAAACCGCCTCTTATCCTACGAGAGTGTATAAGATTTATAGAAACGCAAGAAAACTTCTTTTTTTATTTTTTTTATTACAGATCGAGTGTATATCGTATATGTGATATGTTGTTGTTCTTAATCCATAAATAAAATTACAAATTAAATATTTAATTTAAAGAAAAAAAAATTAAATTAAAAATTTCATCCCACTAATTTTATGATTTGTTGTGTGAAGAATTGTGGCGTGTGTGTTACGATTTAATAAATTTTATTGTAAAAACTTGTTTAACACATATATCTCATTGAACTTAATCCACGATTCAAAACAACATTCTTATGATTCGTGATAGTGTTAATAGCATTTTACCATCTCACCATTTTAGCATTTTTATTATGGTTTATTATTAAAAGATTGATTTCCATATAATAATTGACATCGCATTCCGGGTCGCAGAACTCACTTTCCTCGTTGAAAATAAAATAAAATAATGAAATAATGAATGATATTTAAATCATCAAATCTTCTAATTTAGATTGGTTTCAAATTCAACTTTTATGAAAAATTTAGTACCGTGACTTTTATCAATTATATTTATTCATGTTGTGTTGTTAAATTCAGATCAAATTTTTTTGAAACTTTGATTTAAATATACATTTCATACTTGATAAGAAATTGAATTAAATTTTGAATTGAAAAATATTTACAATGCGACTAGTCTCTTTAGATCAACAACATTTCGTTTTTGACTTACTCTCTGTTAACTTGGACCTCTCCATTGGTTTCTCCTACATTTTAGTATTGTTGCTTTCGCATTATGCTTATTTCACCCTTTTTTGCTTCTGAAGTGTTTTTCTTAATTCTGGTAGTCGAGCAGTTGGTTGGTCTCGTCGTTTGGAAGGTTTCTGAAAGGTCTGTGTTTCCATTCAAAGGGACCCACGGAGGTAACTGTGACGTACATACCAAGCGGCATTTACAATATCTTTCAGTACCTTATTATTGTTGAATTATTTAACTTGTTCGATTTAGTACGACCCCAAAGCGGAGTTTCTTCCCAAGACCCAATACAATATCGCAGTTTAGAATCTTAGATATTTTGCCGAGTTAGTATATATGGTAATGGTGTCACCTACTGCATGGATTTCTTTAGCACCAGAGAACGCTCCTTTGACACGAAAGTGCCGTTCTGTAATATATGATTCTAACAGTTGGCAAAATAGTATCGAACATTTTTTCTGGAGTTTGAATTCCATAGTCCGCACCAGACTTTATCAAAGGCCTGTGACGCATCCAGGATAGCCGCCTAGCAGATCATTTTTTCGTCGAGTGCTTTTTTTATCAAATCTGAGATTCTATGAATTTATTATTGAGTGGCTTTCATGGAGTCCAAATTTTTGGTTTCATTCGTCAGGAGTCGTTTCGATACGACCGATGATAGTGATATTGGTCTATGAGAGTTTATTTCGTCGGTGGATTTTCCTGGCTTAAGTATCATATTTGATTCTGATAGAGATTGGTTAAGTTATTTAGCGCTCTTTTCAGTAGCTTTCCATACTAGTGCCGCATTTGGCTGGAAGATACGATTTATTTATTTATTTCGCCTGTATTTATTTCTTTCCTCAATCTGATTATTAAGATTACATCCTGGTATGCTTTTCTTTCTTCACAAGATCTCTGACTTAATTCAAGTCATGGTCACCTATTTATTATTCAGTTGTATGTCGATTATAAATTTTTCACTTTCGCCATCTAGTTGTTCCATCATTTTTATAGGTACGTTATTTGGCTACTGAGCCCTTCATTGAATTGATTTCCTAATATACAGTATGTATGGGTGATCTCTCTTCAATGTTGACGTTATAAAATGTCAAGAGTTAACAAAGCGGTAGCTTCCTTGTTAAAAAGATCTCGAATATTTTATTGACATCTGTCGGTCAGTATGTTGGCTTTCCAGTAGAGTGCCAATTTACATCCAAATTCTGTGACTGCTCCGCAAAGTTCTTTCATTTTAGATGTAACGAGTAGTGATCTTCAATGAGAATGTTTTGAGGTGGCCTGTGCTTGTTTTGTTTAATACTTTTCTCTTCCTGGTGTTGTATATTTTTTAAAACTATAAAAAAAGGGAATAAAACCAGGTGGAAGTGCTACCTTCTATTTTATTTTATTTTTGTTCGCATTATTTCGTGCCTTCTGTATTTCGTTGGCAACCGCACAGCCTCTGTAGCTTGCGGGATAAGGTTTTCCATAGTTTACATACACTTTGTTGAAGTTTTTTTTTTTTTTTAATATTACCTAGTGGGGTGTTTCTCGAAATACTTATTTCCTTATTCCATATATTTTCTTTCATTTCTTCCTTTTCCTAGAAGGCTAGCATGAAGAGGGGTACAGAGGTTTTTATCTAAACCTAACTTAAACTGGGTAACTTCTTTTATTCTATAAATAGTTTCTTCTTTATATCCTGCGGGTCGCACAGGGGGTATGTAGCCTTCTTACAATGAATTTTATTGGTTTAGTTTGATTATCCTCAAAAGAGTAACACGCATGTCGTATTTCTATAAGAGTAACTGTTCTGTGTTTCTACGATTTGTTCGAACGTGGTTAATGGCGTTAATAATCACTTTTTTGCTGGATTGCGTTTTCCATCTCCTACATACCCTAAATTGTTTGATGTATTCTATTAAAGTTCTTCTTTCTGTTCTTGTCAATTTGAGAACCTTGTACAATTTATGTTCATTCGCTGTAACCAGCTTATCCTCCTCAAATGTAATGATCTCATATGTTTTGAGTTTTTGTTTTTCTTCTCCTAGCAATGATTGGCCCTTACGAGAAGCCATGGGCCCGGCTTTTTTTTAAGAAGGGTGGATTTCCAAGCTATAACCTGGTTTGCCACTGGGAGTATAGTTAAATCTGTTTTATTTATCATTGCACCTTTGTGTTTGGTTCGCGGAGAGTATTTTATTTCTCCATGTAAACCCGTCAAAACCTAAGAGACTGACACATCCAAATAGATCACACGATTTGGCTCTTAACGAAAACATTGAGACAATTGCCCTGCGTAGTAGCAATAGAAGCTACCACAGTTAAACAATTTTACTTTCATATTTCTTTGTTTTAAGACGGCGACAAAGGGCCAATTCAAGTCAAAACTTTTAAACTTGAAATTTTATAATTTTGGGAGCTTTTAAAAGTTTAATCAAGTATAAGTTCAAAACAATTTATTTATTTCAAACTTGAAACAAAATTGGTTAGCGAAATAAAATGTTGGTTACCAGAAAAAAAAAGCTCATATAAGTTTCCTTAGTTCCCAGCAAACAGATAGTTCACGACAGTTTATTGATAAATTGATAGGATAGTAAGCTTTTAAATAAGTAATGAAATACATTATTTGTTTTAAAAGCTCGCGAGTTTTTCTTACTTACATTTTAACATTACTAACATTCGACAACTTGAAATTTTAACAGATATCAATTGGTTTATTCTGAGTTCCGAATTGAGCCAGATTCCATAACATTGGTTGGATTAAATAACGTAGATAACCTCGTTAAGTTGTCGAACTTTTTTAACCCTAAGAAACGTTGCAACCATTGAGTTCCAATTTTTAAATATTCTGGTTTAAGCTTTAAACCAGGATTAAGTCAAATATTTTTAAATAAACTTTATGTGAAGTCTCATTAAGTTACACAATTTCGGTTGTAATAATTAAGGTAACATATGCTTAAGTCACATATCAGTTTTTAAAGTACGCTTCTATCATTAGTTTAAGTTAGATATTTAAATATGTTGAATAGTATCGATGTCACACAAATCATAATTCATATTTCATTCGTGAAATTTGTTTTAAGAAAAGAGAGAGCTTTTAAAAAGCTTCTTTCATAGCCACTATTTAGTACTTTTTCAAAATTATATATTAAAAAAAAAATTAATTTTAAAGGAATTCAAATCAAACTGTTGAGAACTTTTAAAAGTTCAAATGGGTTAAGTTCAAAGAACTGTTTATGTTTGGAACTAAAAGTGTTATGAAACTAAAAAGCTTCTTTAAGTTTTCTAGTTTCAAGCTAATAGGTGGTTTACGACAGTTTAATGAAAAACTCATTGGATAGTAAGTTTTATATAAGTACACACTCATTCATTTCAACATTTATCTTCAAAGCTCGCAAGCTTTTCATAATTATTAAATCATGAATATTTTGCAACTCGATGTATTAACAGAAATATATTATGAGTTGAATTAAGCCAAATGTTATAAAGTTGAATGGAGTAAAGTGGCGTATAGGTTCCCGTTAATCTCGTTTCGTCGCAATTTCAACATATGAATGGTTGAACCATTAAAATTCATTAACATTCTGGCTCAAACCTTACAAATTTGAATTAGAGCAATAATTTTGGACGACACTTACTGAAACAAATAACATTTAAGTGAAAGCCCAATGACAAATGTTGTGCTTAAGAAAGCAAATGCGCAGGCTTAAGTCATATATTAAATAATGAATTTGTGCTTAAATGATTTGCTTAATTCATATCTACAACTTTGGAATTAATCATTCATTGATCATATTCCTGGATTGTTTTTAAAAAAAAATTAAAGCTTTTAAAAGTTCATGTAATTAAGTAATAAAAGCCTTTATTTGAAAGTTGGGCCAATTCAAGTCAAAAATTTTAAACTTGAAATTTTATAATTTTGGGTGCTTTTAAAAGTAAAATCAATTATAAGTGTAATATAATAAATTTTTAAGTTTGGTTACCAGAAAATAAATAGCTGATATAAGCTTTCTTACTTTCAAGCACTATCTGTTTGCTTCACGACAGTTTATTGATAGATTGATAGGTTAGTAAGCTTTTAAATAAGTACATAGTGATTTATTTCATTATTTAAAATCATACACATTTTACTACTCAAATTTTTAACAGATATTAATTAGTTTATTATGAGTGCCGAATTGAGCCAGATGACATTACATCGGTTGAATTAAATAACGCCGATTCTCGTTGACCTGGTTAAGTTGCCGAACTTTTGTCAACCTAAGGTAGTTTGCAACCATAAGAATAATTGAGGCGACAGTGACAGATGTTGTACTTAAGCTACCAAATACAGGCTTAAGTCATATAGCAGTTATTTAATTGTGCGCTTGTTGGAATCTTTTTTAAGCTTTCCAAGTTTGAAGCAAATAAGTAGTTTACGACAGTTTAGTGGAAAACTCATGGGCTAGTATGTTTTAAATAAGTACACACTCGGTTATTTCAACTTTTACCTTAAAAGCTCGCGAGGTTTTCTTAATTACTACATCATGGACAGTTTATAACTCGATTTATTAACAGAAATGTATTCAAATGAGCTAAATGTTATAAGGTTGATTGGATTAAGTAGCGTTTCAACCAATGGTTGAACCATTTGAATTCTTTAACATTCTGGCTTATACTTACAAATTGGGATTAGATCAAATATTTTGTCAAAACTTACAGAACTAAATAAAATTTAATTGAAAGGTCAATTCGAGAAGTTCGTATGAAATAATTAAGGTGTAAATGTTGTACTTAAGCCACCAAGTGCGCAGCCTTAAGTCACATATTAAAAAAAGAATTTGTGCTTAAATGATAAGCTTAATTCTTATTTACAATTTTTGAATTGATTTGAATATTCCATTCGTGAGATTTATATTTACTAAAATTTTAAAGCTTTTAAAAGTTCATAGCCAGTCGTAATTGTTATTTTTATGTTTAAATTTCACTTACAAGAGTTTAAATCAACTATTAGTCCAGAGCCTTATTCCACTAACAAAATTGGTTGGTGAAATAAAATTTCGGTTTTAAAAAAATCAAAATCTTATAAGTATAAGCTTTCTAAGTAAATAGATATTTTACGACAGTTTATTGAAAACGTATGACTAAGTAAGCTTTTAAATAAATGCACATTAATTTATTTCAACTTGGACTTTAAAAGCGCTGACAAAGATTAATTTTGTTATTATGAATGCCGAATTCATCTAAATGTTTTAAGTTTGATTGGATTAAGTTACGTCTGGTTGACCTCGCTTGATTACTGAACTTTTCCCAACCTAAGAAGTTTTAATTCCCGAACATGTTGAAATAAGCTTCACAAATCAGGATTAAGTCACATATTTTGGACCACACTAAGAGAAATATAAAAATTTAAGCGGAGGACCAATTAGACAATTTTGGTGAAACTGACCAAATTAAGTTACATATTAACTAATGAATTTCTGTTTGAATTATTAGCTTAAGTCATAATGACAATATTTGATTTGATGTTATTTCGATCAAATCTTTTTCCAAATTTAGAGCAATAAGCGTTCCGGCAATCACCCATCCCATCTTCGTGTTGTGACCCACTAATTTTGATTTTGCAAGATGTTGTTTGTTATTTATCTTTATAACATGATAACCCAGGTTTGTCGATTCCTAAAATTAGACATTCCACAAACGACAAAATTCTCCGTATTTTGCATAAAGTCTTAGGTCTTAAGGCTTTTAAAGTTCAGTTAACACAAGAACTCAAACCAGTAAATCACCATAAACGTCGCATCTTCGCTGATTGGGTCCTTCAAATGCATCAACATGATACGGATTTTCATCGAAAAATCATCTTCAGTGATGAGGCCCATTTCAACCTTGGAGGTTACGTTAATAAGCAGAATTGTCGCATTTGGGGATCAAAAAAGCCAAGAACGATTGTTGAAAAGCCTTTCCACCTTCAACGTGCCCATGTTTGGTACGGTTTTTGGGCTGGCTGTGTTGTTGGACTTTACTTTTTCGAAAATGAGACTGGTGCAACTGTTACGGAGAATGGGCGCTACCGAGCTATGATTAATGATTTTTTATGACCGGAATTGGAAGATATTGATGTAGATGACGTTTATTTTTATCAAGACGCCGGTACGTGTCACATAAGCAACGAAACAATCGCAACTTTGCAAAAAAGTTTCTTGACCGTGTTATTTCTTGAAGAGGTGATCACAATTGGCCACTGAGATCTTGTGATTTAACACCTTTAGACTTTTTTCTTTGGAGCCACGTGAAACGTAAAGGCTATGCCAATGCGCCACAATGGAATTCGTGAAGTTATCGAGGACATACAGCCTCAAATGTGCGAATAGGTCATGGAAAATGTCATGAAAAGGATATGGCGCAGCCGCGGTGGCCATTTGGCTGATATGGTTTTCAAATGTTAATGGCATACCTTCATCTTTACAATGAAATAAACATTCATAGATTTCTCTTACAAAATACTCGTTTTTTAAAAATATCAACATGAAACCTCTTATGGGCAATCCTTCAGTTCTAAGTGTACAGCCTTTGTTGCCATACACACAAAAAGGACTAGGTAAGGCTTACTAGTTTTAGCACCCCTTTATTTTGATGCCTTAATCAACAATGACCCGGCATAATCCACTACTGTGGTGAAGCGAGAACGTTGGTATATGCCACTCTGGATTGTGGCAGTTGACCCATTAGTCGGTGTTATTGCTGGGCTTTTAAACGGAGGCATTTCACACACCGCCCAATTATTCCTCTTACTTCATAATTGCATCTCATTAGGGTGTACTTTTGTTTTAATGTGGCCATCATCAGTATTGGACCCACATATAAGAGCCTGAAATGTTCGTCTCTTATAATCAAACTTGTTACCTTGTTTCTTGCCGGAAATATAATTGGATGCTTCGACTCAAGAGGTAGCTCTACGTTACCCGACAAACCATGATTGTCTACGAATGGAAAGAGAGATATTAATGTGGAACTTTTACAAATTGCTATATTAATTGTTAGGGCAGTGATTTCAGTGTCCATCTGTTCGTTTAATCACTAAATTAATTTATCCACAATACGCTGTTATTAACCACTTCTTCCGACAATAGACCTCGCGAAGTGAAATCAGCTGGCTTGTCGTTAGATGGCACGTGAGGCCTTTGATTGCGGTTGGTGCATTTTAGAAAAAACGATACTCTATTTACCACATACGTCTGGCATCTTCTGGGACACGATGACAGCCAGTTTAGTATAATAGTTGAGTCATATTTTTCTCATTTTAAAAGTGAATGACATTTTTAACTTAGTTAACAATATCGCGGCGCATAGTTCCAGTCAAGGTATACTATAACTGATTTAATTGGTGATCCCGTTGGTTTTGCTTGTACCCATTTTTGGTTGTTAAGCCAATCCAGAAGCATCATGCCATCTGCATAATTGTTGAATTAATATTTTAATTTTTATTGTCGTTGGAGACAGCCATCCAATCGAATCCTCATTCTGATAACATATTTCTTTAACTTAATTTTTAGGTTTCTAGGGTGACTTTAAATTGGAAGGCGTCAGCTACGGGAGAATATCTTACACCAAGAACTGATACTTTTAGAGCTTCATTGTCAAAATCAATGATAGAGACCTTTCTGTTGGCCTCTAGAATACTTTGAAGGAGCCATTTGACCATTCTTTCAAGCGTCATTTACATCATTAGTCCCAGACATCAGATCATCAACGTAGAAATGTCATGGCCGCTCGTTGTGCCATATTGAACAGTAAGCAGCTTGTAGACTTCTAGCTTATCTTTTGGCTTCTTTTTCCATACAATATTTTGGTAGTTAGTGTCCTTGGTACTGATCCCAGATTTGTTGAAGCATTTTCTCGATATCAGCTGTAAATACTATTTTGGGATTTTCCAGTCATCTTTGCGCAAATCAGTGGTTCAATATGCTAAAGTACGGCTTTAATGGATGTACAGAATAATGAATTTAGGAGCTTCTTCCAAATTGTAACTCTATTCTGCAGTTTTTTTTTATAATTACTTCGTGAATCGACGACATCTAGGATGCCTGGTCCCACGCCCCACATTTTTTATCAAACTATAAAGGAAGTGCGACCCTAGACGTAATTCCGTTCGTTTAATCCCAAAACACATTAAATTTCAAAATAGTTTTAAATCAATTATTTGCCCGAACCAAATATAATATGTGAATTAATTAACTTTATAAACTAAATCGAATATTGCACTAATTCGACCACAATCTACATAATGCGAGTATATACCATTTAGTAATGCAAAAATAAAATAAAATTAATCCAATTAATTTACGTTTGATAGACAAAATCTAAATATTGAACTCGGGCACATGTATGTTTATGTACAAAAAAAAATTAAATTTTGATGCACACAAAGTAAATTTCAATTACAAAATAAAGTCATCGAGGAAAATTCAATTGGTGGAAATGGTATTTGTACGTATATATACATGATGGTTTTATTTATTTTTTCAAATCAATTTTTATAACAAAACTTTTTTGCTATATGTGGATGTTCCTATCACAAAACATAATATTTTGTTATGTCATGTTGTTAAGAGATTTAATAAAAATAAAATAGAAATCGATAATTTTAATTAATCGAATCGTTTGATAATCGTTCCCTTGGGGCTTTTAGTATAACACAAAATCCAAAAATAAAATCATCACCTCATAAAGCAGCCATAAAAATATTGTATGCGCTATAAAAAATTAAATATAAACAAAAACTGATTCTGCACACACAGTGGATAAATGTTTGTTCGTCTCGAAAATCCCTCACGTGCGCCAATGCTAATTTTTTTACATTGCCCATGATAGAATTTAAATTTAATAATTTTTTTTTTAACTGCAAGGAAACAGTTCCAATTCGAATTCAACAGTATGTACTCGGTATGTACACATATTGTAACAATAAAAAAATAATAGAATTCTCTTGTTCACAATAAAATAATAGAAAATTATTCCAGTTTTTTTAAGAAAGCACGTGCCAATAATAGCAAATAATAGCAATTGTCGCACGTGTATTCGATTGTTCTTCTGGAAATAAAACCAAAAAGAAAAAAAAAACGAACAGAAAACACTGATGAAAAATTGTTGAATGAGGAAAATGCCATACAGTAAAAAAATTACCAAAACAATGTAGCACTTAACAAAAAATTTTTTTTATATTGTTGATAGAAAATAGATTTGTCAATAGTAATAATAATAGAAAACTGTATAGTTTTTCGGAAAACTCGTATATTATCCATATAAAGATTTAGGAAATGACAAATGGGTAAATATTTTTTATAAATAGACCATATTTTTTTGATGATGATGATGATGATGACGAGTATTAACACTTTTCCTGTTTTCTGTGTGTATGTGTGTGTGTGGTAAATCATGTGTCATTTTTCATTTATATTTCGACTATTTTTGATGTTGACATTTTTATTCTCGTTTATATAGTTGTAACAGTTGTGGGGCTAAGTGCCTATATATATACAATTAAAGCGTGTTTACGATATTTTATTGATATAAAAGTTAGTTCGAGCTAAAGCGGAATAACTTAAGTATAGATAGCTTTTTGTGGCAATCATCTATCGTCTTATCGTTAATCTAAATTTTTCGTGTATTTTACTATGTGAGCGCTGTCGGTTCCAGCCAATCTTGGAACAACGTTTCTTTAACGGCTTTTATCTATGTCTGGAGATGACGGAGGATGGAGCAGCGCAAATGAATCCTTTAACTGCCTTGTTAGAGAAACTGACTGAAAACAAATTCGATCTAAAAATAATTGGAGCCAGGTTAAAATCCAATAAAAAGATGCTGAGACAAACCCAGCTGTCATTAAACACCGAAGGAGCAAAACACAAAATACCACACATTCCACAAAAGATGAATAAATCCTATCAGGTTGTGATAAGAAACTTACATCCGTCAATTAACACTGAATATTTCAAAAGTGAGTTAACTGGCTTGGGCTTCGATGTTGTTAATATATGCGAAATGATGCGAAAAAGCCACTCCCACTCTTTAAAGTGAAACTTCGAATGAGTGAAACTAATAAAGGGATATGTAATAATTGTAGTAATTCATTTACATATACATAGAAGATGAATATCCAACATCATCGAAAAACAATAAATAATGATCAATGACACACACAGTTGAAATTTAATCGAGGTACGATACCCATCATTTAAACACAATTGTAATTGGAATAATAAAGTTATACTTATTAGTTTATGTTTGATTTTTATTCTGTGAACAAACTTAACATTTGGCGACGAGATAAAAAATTTTTCGCGTTAAGCATGATATAAAAAAAAAAACAACCAAGTGCATAGTTTAGTGTAGTGTTTTGGGAGAGCATACCACAGTGAAATAAGAAACGTCGGTATGGATGAGGAATTAAAGCGAATTCTCGCGCAACTCGCAGATACGCAATCGAAATTATTAACACAATCGGTTACGGCGAATAAAATAGAACCTACAACAACAGTATAGCAGCTATAACGGTGTTCCGATCATTTGATCATGAGAAAGAAAATTTCGATGAATATATGGCGCAATTGAAACAGTATTTTATTGCTAACGGTATTACGGATGCAGATAGACCAAAATCTTGTTTTCTCGCCTGGATAGGTGTTGATGCATACCATACAATTAAAAAGGTTTACGATGAATACTCGTTTGAAAATGAAAATTTTAGTGACATTGAAAAGAGGTTAAGTGATTTTTATTTAAAGTCCGTCCATATACTATCAGCACGTTTTAAGTTTTGGCAAATTAAAATGAAACCGAAATGCTACGAAATGCCGCTACAAAATGTGAGTGTAAGAAATCATATACCGACACTGCTATTCGAGATATGATAGTGTTACACACAATTCACGATCCCGTTAGAACGGCAATTTTACAGCTGGAAAATCCAAAATTAGAGGACGTCATCAAGCTTGTGAATGCCCATGAGAGTACGCAGGCTACAATTGAAGTGTTAAAGGGTGATAACAATGTCATAATGCACATCGTCGTGCAAGGAGTAGAGGTCGCTCACACTATAAATTTAACAGACGTAATAATGCACTTTCGTATTCTAAAATGCGATGCTGTCCTGGATGTTACGAGTATCATGAACGTGATGATTGTAAATTTTTAACAGCAAATTGTTATCGATGTGGTAAAACGGGACACATTCCTTCGGTGTGTAAGAGCAGTTTGTCGTCTCAAGTGCAGCAGAATGGAGAGAAAGGAAATCGTCAACGCCGAAGAAAGTCACGTAGTCGTCATCGAAGTCCATTAATGCAGGACTCGTTTAATATCAACTCGTTTGAGTATCCGGAACATCGGACGATGTTCAGATTTCAAACGAGCATTCAAATAATGAATACACGAGGAACAGTAATACAGAGATGGAATTGCTACTGAGTCCCTAGCATCGAACTAATGAGAGATTCAATCGAGCACACTGGTAAGAAATTTTTTTTATTAATAGAAATTAATGGAAGAATTCTAAAGTTTCTAGTCGATACGGGTGCTACCATCTCATTAGTGGGTAATGATGTATATTGCAAGCTGGGAAAACTGAATTTGAGTCCAGTTTCAACGATTTTAAAAGGGTATGGTGATGTTAAAGTACCAATACGTGGTAATGTTCAGGTTGTTGTCAAATTTCGTAATAAGTGTGTGAATTTTCCATTGCTCATCACAGCAACTGACGGAGCAAATATTTTTGGAATGAATTGATTTGATGCGTTTGGATTTCGAATCACAAATGACAAGTTGAATTGTGAACAATTGTTTAACATCTCGGATGATTCCGCCAAACAAATTGATAGTACTCTACCATTTGAGCAGCAGGTGAAAGTCAAAGATGAGATTGACAGATTAGTATCAATTGGTGTTTTGAAACCAGTAAGATTTAGTGAATGGGCAACACCCATTGTAGTGGTGAACAAGCCGTCAAACCAAATTCAGCTATGTGGAGACTTCAAAGTCACGGTGAACTCTCAACTTAATATAGAGCAGTATCCGATTCTTAGAGTAGAGGAGTTGTTTCAACGTCTTCAAGGTGGTCAACGATTTTCGAAAATTGACTTGAAGGACGCATATTTTCAATTAAAATTTGATGAGGAGTCAAAGCAGCTCACTGTGATAACAACACCTTTTGGTTTATTTCAATACCAGAGAATTCCCTTTGGTATTGCCAGTGCACCTGCAATCTATCAACGTTTCGTGGAACAGTTGGTTGCAGGCTTGGATCATGCTTCGACTTATCAGGATGGCATCATAGTTACGGGCAGAACGAAAGAAGAGCACTTGGCAAATTTAGAAGTGGTTTTAAAGTGTTTGGCGGAGGTCAATTTGCGTTGTAATCGGTCTAAGTGTAAATTTTTACAACGTAAGGTTTAATATCTCGGATATATTTTGGATGGAAATGGCATCCGTCCATCTGGATTACGCCTTAAAGCCATCAGAGACACGCCAAGACCAAACAATATAAAAGACATAAGCGCATTTTTGGGCAAAGTTAAATACTATAATAGGTTAATTAATAATTTTTCCCAAATTTCAGCACCTTTAAATGAGCTGAGAAAGAAAGGCACAGTTTTCGAGTGGATAGAGAGACAAGAGAAAGCATTTCAAGCGATAAAGAAATGCTTATTGAATGCTACGATGTTGATACATTATCACCCAGATTACCCGTTACTTCTGGCAACGGATGCATCTAGCCATGGAATAGGAACTGTCTTGTCGCACATCTATCCGGATGGTTCTGAACGCCTCATCGTAATTTTATCGAAGACACTTGATGAACAAAAGAAGAATTGTGGCTAACTGTGTGCTCTGTAATGGTAGTCACCCAGCCAACTAAAATGGTTTGAGTGTCTATAAATAAGTTCAAGCCCGCAGATTTCTTCCTCTCAGGGGAAAAAAAATACACAAAAGTCGCAACCCGCTACAAAACCGAACCCATCGTATCAAGTAGTTAGTTGGGCAACGTATGCGCAGAAACTGAAAGATTCAATTAAAAGTGAAACTTCGGAAGAAAACCGTACCAAAGAAAACCATTCAACGGAGAATTCAAAATCTCATAACCAGCAGCCTCAGCTGTTTTGCACACAATCGTTGGCAAATATGACGCAAAAGTTAATGGTCAAAATGGATACTATCCTTAATCTTTTAAAGAACATTGCTTCCATAATCATTCAATGTCCAGAACCCTTAAACTAACAATCTATAATGCCAACGTTTTGTCACAACATGGACAAGAATTTATAAGTTTTTTAATAGAACAAGAAATTGATGTAATCCTGAAAACCACATGGTGGCACAGCAGTTATAATCTAAAACATAATCAAACACCATGAAGTGGAAAAGGCCATATATTGCCTACCAAAACATGCAATAAAATTTGATTATTTTTATACTTCTTTGGGTCACCGCCAGTGATGGGCATTTACGCGCCATCAATTATTTTCTACGTCAACGTGTCGACAACTCGTAGACAATGTAGATATTGTAGACATAACGTAGACTATTCGTATAGGAAACATCGATAATATAGACGATTGACAAATTCCTTTAGTGATCTCGTTCAATCCATTTTAATCTGTTTTCAACAAATGTTAGAATAAAAAATTTTAAAAATTAATATATTTTGATAATCTATCTCTAGAAATTTAAAATGAAATCAAAAATGTAGAATTTCTTGTAGGACATCATTTACAATTCTATATATAGATTACCCTTATGACCCTTATGGTCATTTCCTATATGGTGGCTGTTTGTGCAAAATGCCTCTATTGAAATTATAAAATTGCTTGTGACGTCATATAGTCATATGAATTATTCGATAATTTCGGGAACGGATGACACACTTCCGGGTCTACTTATTTTATAACTTTGGCATTTTTTTCATAGACTAGAGCCTTATGGTCAAATTCTATATAGTGGCTGTTTGTGCAAAATGCCTCTATTGAAATTATAAAATTGCTTGTGACGTCATATATTCATATGACTTATTCGATAATTTCGGGAACGGATGACACTCTTCCGGGTCTACTTATTTTATAACTTTGGCATTTTTTTCATAGACTAGAGCCTTATGGTCAAATTCTATATAGTGGCTGTTTGTGCAAAATGCCTCTATTGAAATTATAAAATTGCTTGTGTCGTCATATATTCATATGAATTATTCGATAATTTCGGGAACGGATGGCACACTCCCGGGTCTACTTATTTTATTACTTTGGCATTTTTTTGAAAGGCCAGAGCCTTATGGTCATTTTCTATATGGTGGCTGTTTGTGCAAAATGCCTCTAGTGAAATTATAAAATTGCTTGTGACGTCATATATTCATATGAATTATTCGATAATTTCGGGAACGGATGGCACACTCCCGGGTCTACTTATTTTATTACTTTGGCATTTTTTTGAAAGGCCAGAGCCTTATGGTCATTTCCTATATGGTGGCTGTTTGTGCAAAATGCCTCTATTGAAATTATAAAATTGCTTGTGACGTCAAATATTCATATGAATTATTCGGTAATTTCGGGAACGGATGACACTCTTCCGGGTCTACTTATTTTATAACTTTGGCATTTTTTTCATAGACTAGAGCCTCATGGTCAATTTCTATATAGTGGCTGTTTGTGCAAAATGAGTTTAATAGAAATTATCAAGTTGTGAGCTGCGTCATATTTTCACATAGATCTCTCGAGATTTTTGGGAACGGATGAGAACCTTCAGGGTCTATATTTTCAGTTATTTTGGTATTTATCTGTTAGACTAGAGCCTTATGGTCAATTTCTATATGGTGGCTGTTTGTGCAAAATGAGTTTAATAGAAATTATCAAGTTGTGATTCGCGTCATATTTTCATCAATATTCAATTTTTCGGGAAGGTATGAAACCCTTCCTGGTCTATATTTTCGGTTACTTCTTAGTTTTTCTGTTCAAATAGACCCTTATGGCCATTTCCTTAATGGTGGCCGTTTATGCAAAATGCCTCTATTGAAATTATAAAATTGCTTGTGTCGTCATATATTCATATGAATTATTCGATAATTTCGGGAACGGATGGCACACTCCCGGGTCTACTTATTTTATTACTTTGGCATTTTTTTGAAAGGCCAGAGCCTTATGGTCATATTCTATATGGTGGCTGTTTGTGCAAAATGCCTCTATTGAAATTATAAAATTGCTTGTGACGTCATATATTCATATGAATTATTCGATAATTTCGGGAACGGATGACACTCTTCCGGGTCTACTTATTTTATAACTTTGGCTTTTTTTTCATAGACTAGAGCCTTATGGTCAATTTCTATATAGTGGCTGTTTGTGCAAAATGAGTTTAATAGAAATTATCAAGTTGTGAGCCGCGTCATATTTTCACATAGATTTCTCGAGAATTTTGGGAAGGGATGAGAATCTTCAGGGTCTATATTTTCAGCTATTTTGGTATTTTTCTGTTAGACTAGAGCCTTATGGTCAATTTCTATATGGTGGCTGTTTGTGCAAATTTACTATTTAATTTTTTTTTTAAATTTAATGAGACGTTCTTATTAGAATACTTCTGCTTTTATTTTAAATAATTTATTAGTTTTAAATTAATTTTCATTTTAAATCAGTTCTTTTAGTAGTTTGAATGATATTTTAATGTTTTATAATTTTAAATTTGTATAAATTAATTTGTTTTATTCGAAACTGTTTAATACATTTTCATGAGACAATCCGACATTTGATTGGTTTTTTGACATTTATACTGTTCCATAAAAACTCCATAGAAACTTCATACCCGTCTATTACTGGTGTTATTACCTTACGCTGACTATAGTGCTAAGTCAAAAGGTTTTACTCTTTTCAGTCTTCTCATTGCTTCCCTGTGGTCGAGTAGTTGGTTGGCCTCAACGTTCGGGTGATTCTGGAGCCTCACTTCATGCTTCCGTGCAGCATTGTTTGCTTCTCTGGTGACAGTTTCCGCTCTAAGGTCTCTATGGAGGTCGCTATTACGTATGTACCAAGGGGCATTTACAATATCCCTTACCACTCTGTTTTGAAATCTTTGAACGATATCCACGTTGCTTGGTTTAGTACAACCCCACAGCTGAATTCCATACATCCAAATGGGCTTTAATATCTGCTTATATAGCATCAATTTATTGTTTATTGATAGATTGGAGTTCCTTCCCATCAGCCAATACATCTTTCTATATTTGAGTTTGAGTTCTTCACTTTTTTTCTTGACATGGACCTTCCATCTAAGTTTGGTATCTAGATTCATCCCTAGATATTGTGCTGAGTTAGCATGTGGTAATGGGACATTATTTATTACCACAGGCAAATGATTTATTTTTCTGTTGGTGTAGTCAACACGTATGGATTTTGTTTCATTTAACCTGACACGCCATTGCTTCGTCCATCGATAAATTTTGTTCATCGCACTTTTAAGCTTATTGGTAGCTCGTTCTATGGTATCATCTACTACCAAAATAACAGTGTCGTCTGCAAATGTGCCAATTGTGGTATTCTGAGATAATGGAATATCGCTTGTGAATAATAAATATAGAATGGGTCCTAAGACACTTCCTTGTGGTACTCCAGCTTTGATATTTTTAATTTCTGGGTATGATTGTTCCTGTTTAACACGAAAGTGTCGCTCATTACAATGTAGGATTTTAATATTTGGCAGAATTGTGAAGGTAGAATGTTCTGAAGTTTGTGCAGAAGACTTTCGTGCCAAACTTTGTCAAACGCCTGGGCCACGTCAAGGAAGACTGCTGAGCAGATTTTCTTTTCTTCGAGTGATCTTTCTATGATATCTGTTATTCTATGAATTTGATCGATTGTAGAGTGTCTATCTCGAAATCCAAATTGATGTGTGGGGATTAATTCCTGCCTTTCAATTATTGGTTTCAATCTTTTTAAGAGAAGTCTTTCAAATAGTTTTGACATAATAGGCAGTAACGGAATCGGTCTATGGGATGTTATTTCGTTTGGTGGTTTTCCAGGCTTAGGTATCATAAATCACCTCCGCGAACTTCCATACATTTGGTACATATTTCATCCTGAAAGCTGCATTGATTAGAGTTGTTAATTTTTTAATGCCCTTCTTCGATAGCTGTTTTAAGATTTTTCCTGTTATCAGGTCATAGCCTGGCGCTTTGTTCGGATTTACATTTTTTTTTATTTCATTAGTCAATTCAGCAGGGGTGGTCAGAGCGATTTCTTGATCAATAGTTTCCTCTACTTCTTGGAATTCTTCCCTCTTTTGTACCTCATTAGGCCGAAAAATACTTTCTAGATGGTCAGCGAAAGCTTTTGCCTTTTCTTCATTGCTTCTGGCCCAATTCCCATTGCTTGTTCTTATGGGTGGTATTTGAGTTATTGGTCTTTTCATTCGTTTGGTTGTCTTCCACAAAGAATAGTCAGTATCCTTTTCATATGTTACTAACTGTAGATATGAGTTTATTGTATCATTTTTAATGTACTATTTCCCTCCTGAGTCGCTGTGTCAGGTTATTCAGTTTGTTTTTATCTGCAGGCATCCTGGTGTATTGCCATTTCTTCCTGGCGCTCCTTTTTTCTTCGACAAGTTCCCTGATTTCTTTTGGGTAATTTGTACCTATTGTTCTTCTTTTGAACTCCGGCGTATTATTCCATGCTGACTGTTGTATGTCATTTATGAATTTTATGATTTCTTCATCTAGTTGTTCTTCTGTTTTTAACGTTACATTAAGTTTTATTCTACTATTCAGCTCTTCTTTGAATCCCTCCCAGTCTGTATATTTATTTGTCAGAGTCGGGTTGCATTCTTTTGAGATTATTTTTTCACTGAGAGTAAGTAGTATTGAAGAGTGATCGGAGCTCGAATCATACCCCTCTTCGATTTTAACATAAGTAGCTGGAAGTTTTCTAGTTATAAAGAAATCTAGTAGATCAGGTATTTTGTTATTATCTGTTGGCCAGTATGTCTGATGTTGCAATAACCCATTGGGGTTCCATGCTAGTATTCTAATGTCACTATTCATTCTAAAATATGGGTGACAGGAGCAGTCCTGATGCTGTTTTCTAGTTTCGTTAGTCTTTGAATGATTGATCCAATAGCTTTTACTTGCTTTTGTTCTTGCTTATCCATTCAGTTTAGAATTGTTTGCAACATTTCACTATAACGGTCAAAATCGTTTTTCAGTTCTGCTCCCCCTTTAGCAACTTCAGCATATGAGATACCTGGGGCTTGAATTATTTGATAAGCAGGTTTTCTTATCTTTTCTATTTGATTTCTTGGCTCCTTTAATTTGCATTTTGGTATGTCCTTTTTGTTGTTATTATTTTTTCTCATCTTCTGTAGTTCTCTGGCAACTTTACATCCTCTATAATTTGCGGGGTGTGACTCTCCACAATTTACACACTTGGCCGGAGTTTCTCTAGTTTTTGTACATTCTTTTGCTTCAATCTCAACCTTCATGTTGAGGATATACCTTATTTGATAAATATTTTGTGTGTCTTCATCTTTATCAAAAGTTAACATGAACAAAGACAGCAATGGCAACGATATCAACTAACGAAAAATAAACGCAAGCTAAACAAAGCGGTCAAACAGTTAAAAAAGCTCCTGCTCAATCGAAAAAACTAATCAATTCAATAATATTTATTACAACTCTTACCAACAGAAAACATAAACTATTCACAATGGAAAGCAACTAAGAAGCTGAAGCCGTTGCATATGCATCGTACAATCACGAAGTTTTATATCTTCAAGATAAAACGGCGATACAGAGAGAGTTAAACCTTTAAAAGCCCCTAGAAGTTTATTTTACCCACTCTGTCAAAATTATTTGAAAAGTTACTGCTTAAGCGTCTAAAGCCTATATTGCTGGAAAAGAAACTGATTCCGGACCATCAGTTTGCCTTTAGACCAGACCACTCAACAATAGAGCAAGTTCACAGAATAGTTCAAGTAATTCAAGAAGCACATGAGGAAAAAAGATATTGTTAATTCAGCGGTTCCAGTCTAAACTTCCAAGGATCATAGTTGACGCACCCTGGTTCGTGTCAAACGATATAATTCACAGAGACCGAAGATTACTGAATGTCTCATATATTTTTAAGTGTTTTACTATGCGAGTGCTTGGCAAGACCGACTAAAATTTCGTGTCGAAATAAATTTTTTTTTTAAAACGTTATAAACAATAATTTTAATTAAAAAAACTCAATACTAATTATTAATCCACCTTTCCAAGCACTCACATAGTACAACACGCGCAATATTGTCTTGCATCAGTAGTAGACAGTTTTTCGTGTGTTTCACTACGTGAGTACTTGGGATATTCTGGTAAAATTTGGTATCGAAATTATTTTGTTTATAAAAATATATAAACAATATTTAGTCGACCTTTCCAAGCACTTACATAGTAAAATACACCAACAATTGTCTTGCAACCTCCTCAATCACTATTAAATTCCATCTGTACGAAAGTCAATGACTTTCCAGATTCGATAATAATTAATAACATTATTTTTGGTATATCAGAACAAATATTACGCATCTATGTACATAAACAACCGAAACGATTAGAATTAAAATTTTATTTTGTAATTATAATTATAAAAGTTGGTGTTCAAGCTTAAGAAGATGAGAAAAAAAATGGTTTTTATTACAAAATAAAAAAAAGGGAGTTGACCTGAATGATGTTGCAAAAACAAAAAACAAAAAATCATTAAAGTTTGAAGCATTAAAAACAATAGTACATCACAATAAAAGCACATCATATAGCTACAGGCAGAACGGCTAGATCGAAAATAATTAAAAATTAAAAATAAAAATTAAATAAAAAATTATTTGGTTTTTATTGTGTGGTGGCAAAAATTAATTATAATTCGCACAATATTGCATTAAATTCAATTATTTTTATTGAAAACATAAAACATTAATGTTGTATAATAAATAATTGGGTTGGATTGATTCTCGTGATGAGTGCATTAGAGTATTTCGTTTGGGTGTAAATATCAATTAAAAATTTCGAATAAATTTTTTGTTACAAATTAAATTTTTGATAATTAATAATTAATATTATTAATTTTTTTTGACTGTGTGTGTATCTGATTTATAATAACTTTGTTGGAAATTGTAGCTATGTATATTCATATACGAGATGAACAAAATTGTTTACTTCTATATATACTTATTACAATGTACTCGTATGTACATGTGTTGTGTACTAAAATCTAATAAAAAAAATTTTGTAATAAGAGAAAATATATTTTTCTTATATAACATCAAAAACCACAACAAAATAAATTTATTTGCACAATTCATGTACATACAGTTAGTATTAGTACGTATGTATAGTGTATAAGTATGTACATACGGAATAAAATATTTTATAATTTATTAAAAAAAATTTAAATATTTGGTTTGGTTTTTAGAAAAAAAAAACATTTTTTTAGTTTAAACATAATTTTTAGCTTTTTGTTATAATTAAATGTTTTATTTATGATTTATAAATTTTGTTTATTACTAATATAATATTCTATATTTGTTTTGGTTGTTTATTTGTTTATACATTTTGTTTATTTTGTGGAAAATTAATTTTCTTATGGTTCTTAGAACTTTAATACAAACATTTATTTATAGTCTGGGTATATGAGAAAATTTTGTAATAGCTGTGAGAGCTTTTATCATGTTTAACCGGCTTGTCGTAAGAATTTGTTTTTGAAAGTATTCTATCTGCGTGAGCAATTTGAATAAAAATTTAAATTAACTCAGATTTTATTAATTCAATGAAGCATTTGAGGCATCCGTAATAATCTCAAACCCAAATGGTATATACCTTTTAAGTTAATTCCATTGGTGTGCGGCACTGAGTGGTGCGGGTTGGGCGATTCTCAAAATGTTTCCCAAAGCTTTAATAATACGTTTTTATTTTTATTTTAGTGACACTAATTTAAGCTAGCAAATTCTAAAACAGCTTTTTTTCTAAACTACAAGCTTTCGAAAGTTTTCTAAATGGAAATTAAATGACATAAATGTGTTGTTGAACTTGTGGTGAAGTTGTCACGTTTAGGTATAAAAGTTTATCTTTTAAACCACATTTTGAAAAAATTATGAAGCTTTAAGTATCTTTCTCAGATAATTTTTACATTTTAAAATGCTTTTTGCATAATGAACTATAAAATAGGTTTGCTGGTAACTCAATGAGCTTTCATCAATTTGCAGAGCAATTTACATATTGCGTAATGAATGTTTTTCAAATATTCCAGTAAAATGCGAATATGTCGGGACTCAAGTTTTTGTATCACTGGATAATAAACACTTAATTCACAAAAAGTTTCATTTATAGCATTACTCAAAAGCTTACAGCAAAAATTTAGAAAATCTTGTTTATTTTGAAAATTTTATAAATCTTGAATCTACATCTTTTAAATATCTGAATTTCTATGATCGAAAATTTTAAAATCTTTGAATTTGTAAATGTTATGACTTAGGTAGTTTGTACTCAAATTTGTTTCAAAGTAAATTTATAAATCCAAAAAACTCAATACTTGAAATTTTAAATTGAAAATTTTTAAAATATTTTAATTTTTATATGCCAAAATTTTACCAGTTTAACAAACGATCCCTTCTAACGAATTAAAAACCAGGAGCTTGTTTAATGTAAATAAACAAAATAACAAGCTTAAAGCTGTTATGGAAAAAATATAGTTACATATTTTTATTAATTTGCGTTGACTTTTTATGTTGAGCTTGAGAGTTTCTATAACAAGATTGACCAAGCTGTAGTCACTCTGTGGGGTGCCATTCCATAAACTGATTTGCCATTAGAAGAGAGCCGTATCACAACATATAAAGCTGTCTGTCAATTAAATTTAGCTGA
Organism: Tipula unca; assembly: GCA_951394425.1. Classification (NCBI taxonomy): domain Eukaryota; kingdom Metazoa; phylum Arthropoda; class Insecta; order Diptera; family Tipulidae; genus Tipula; species Tipula unca. Next base: position 197,719,535 of record OX596381.1, read on the forward strand.
GTCACCACGGCCGTTTCTTTTACTTCATTACCCAGGATGCCAATTCAACAACCAACGCCGGGATTTACTACACATACTATAATCCTGCCACCTTCTCAATTATTACCGCCAGCATCGGGAATCGCCCGAATCTAAAATCCAATTCCTTCTGTTGAGATCAACAGTGCAACAAAATATCCCACAATGGCAACAGGGTAAAATGCACAATTTTATTATATTTCATACACATATGTTGACGAAATATGATTTAATTCATCATATATATGTATACAACAACAACAATAGAAATGCAATTCAGCAATTTTATATTAGTGTAATTTTTTACTACAAAATTGCTGAGTTGCAATTTATTTGTTGTGTAATTAGTATATAAGATTTTGTATATATACTGGAAAAATGAAATAATAAATTCAGAATAAATTCAACCTTAACAACGTGTTTACTCTCGCTTATTTAATAGACCCCACCCGTGGTAATCTATTAAGTAAACTCATAAATCGAAGCGAACTTAATTTTAGAATTAAGGCACAAGCCGAGATTTTACACCTTCCAAAACCAACTCTGAAAATAACGTTAACAGAATGTCGTCTAAAGCTGCAAAGTTTTACAACTACATATATTAAAAAAGCATCTTGAGCACGGAATTTTCCCCCAACAATTATATTGTACATCGTAGTGACAGATTAGTATATACCAGCCCTAAAATTTCAGGAGGAAGAGTTCTAATTGCGGTGAAATCATCTATCCCGAACCAAATTGTGGCTGTTTCCCAGTCAGGATTGGAATTGGTATGTGTACAATTTTGTTTGCCTAAAATTAACATATACTTAGTGACAGCTTATATCCCACCCCAATCGACCTGAGAAACACATACATTTTTGTGAAGTTTTAAAAGAAATAAATAATTTAAGTGTTTCGTCAGACAAATTTCTCATCCCGCAGTTGATTCCAAGCTTCGTAATATTTCCTGATGTTTCGATCCCTTTCTAATGATCCTGGCATTTTTGATATAACTGATTTTGTCAATGATTCTATTCCTAACAAATGACAACCACTACAAGCAATGGAAATTTCTTTGAACATAGCTAAAATCGTGCCATGCTTATTAATCACTGGACGTGTAACCTCACTTCAATTTCGAGAAAGCGAAAGTTACTGAGCTGAAGGGCTGCTTCAATAACATCATCTGACAGGACGAATTGTCTTCAGATGACCTTGACAGGAACGTCAAACATTTCTAATCGTTTGAAAATCATGTTCCTCTGTCCAGAATATCGAAATTCAATAATCCTTTGTGGTATGATTATATTCTTATCAATTTTATAAATACGAAGATCAAAGCATACAAAAATATGATACAGCACTCAAAAAAATATCGTAGGTGAAATTGAATAATCGATTTCATTAAACTTTGATTAAATTAATTTATTCAATTTGATAGCACAATTGTAGATTTAGTTATACACAATATTCTTTCGAAGAATAAATCATCAACCTCTACTAAAAAATTAAAATTGACTCGCATTTTATTCAAAGTGAAGAACGATGTCTTCAAATTTTGTTAATTTATAGTAAAGCATTAATTGAACTAAATTTCTTCAATGAAAAGAATCGATAATCAAACAAATTTGTATTGCGTTTTCTTTAAATTGAATAAATTTTGTTAATTTAGTGCACATTTTCACAGCAATTACTATTTTATAAACAATTTTGTAAATCACATTTCGTTGAATTGATTAAATTGAAGAAATGTATATTAAATTGACGAAAGGATATCAAAAATGAAAGCGTCAGTCTAGTTCAACATACAACAAGTGTGCAAGTTATGGTGCTTGATTTAATAAATTACAAAATGAAAATAATTTGTTAATTTAAAGTGAAATTATATAATTGTTAATTAAATATAAAATTAAATTAATTAATTGTTATTAATGTGTTTCAAAAAAGTACAGGTATTTTTAATATTAGATATTTTTAATAAATTTTGACCTTATAAGTCGTGTTTCATTTTAGGATTAAAATTAATCTTTAATGTTATAGAATGTTGAAGTGCTAAAATATTTCCATATATTTATTCCAAATGCGTACCATCATTCTAATGAACCCGAGCGGCAGCCATATGGTGATTTAACAAAATATTTTAACAACGTCCGTCAATTAAAACCAGTGATACTGAAACAAGATAACGTTAATTTAATAACGCTAATTTACAAATTATTCATTTTTAATTTTAATTATGTTTTATGTTTTTCCAAACCTTGTTGTAGAAACTATTCCGGCTCTAAAAGAGTGCAACATAATTTGAACAACGTTGGCAAGCCACCACAAATTACCGGTTAAAGAAATTTTAAATGCAATTTTGATTAATGGAAGCAGTATAACAAATCAATGGGCTATAAATTGAGATATACACTTTTTTGAATTATAATATATTGTAAATTAAACTAAACATATCTTAATTTTTGCTTTGTAGATAAACATAAATTTTATATGAAGTTTAATATTAAACTGAGACATTTTCACCGCCAAAATAGTGATCTGAAAAAGATGAGAAAAATCATGTTCAAGGACCTTGAATATGAACAGCTTGTTACTGAAAGTAAGTTCATTGATTACATTATTATAGCTAACACAAAATATATTAATTTTTTTTTCGGTTTAGGTGTACATTATTTTAAATTCAACATAACCGACTCGCAAAGAAGTTATACTATTGTAGACTATTCTGTAGGAGATCGCGGAGGAGAAAAATTCGGCAATATTCCAACAAGACTCCGATTCAGCAGCTTATCCAAATCATAATTGGGCCCTACGCTACCAAAATAAAATTTCGATTTTTTATTTGGTGACGTTCAATATGTTTTGAATTATTTTGTGAATATGGTTGATATTTGTGTTAAAATATTTAAAGTTTTAAATTTAAACCCAAATGAATCACATTTAGTATAGACATTGAGTCAAAAATATTTTTATTCAATCAACACACCCATGTCATGTTAATGTAGATTGAATTTTAGCATTTTAATTTAATGCTAAATTTAATTTTGAAATGATGTTAAATATCACCAATATCTGTAGTTCAAAATTTTTAAATAATTTAAATTAAATAAAGTTCATTTTTACTAAATACAAATAAACCTGTTGTTTTTTATATACCAGCAAATACATATATATAGTTACATACCCAGAATGTACCAGCAACAACAAGGACAACAACGTATAATACAACAAAAGCAGTATTTCCAAATCTACCGCATCAGTAGAATTATTAAATATAATGCAAAGTATATTTTATACAAACCATTATTGATTTCATCATGTCTTCAAGGCTCCAAACAAAATTCGGTTAAAATAAAACAAACCTATTATTTTTTCACCATTATTATAGTTCAAGTTTCAACGATTAACACGTTGCTAAATAAAATCCCAAAATAAAATAAATAAGTTGGAGTTTAATTTAAATTAAACGCGGCACGACCTAAAAAGAACTTTCGCTCGAACCATATCAACCGATGTGCTTCGATCCCATAACTGGCGCAGCCTGTGGAGTTCAAATTTCAGTTTGAACAATTTATTTTGCAAATAAAAGTGTTAAAATTTTAAATTTTTTTCGGATAACCCAACTAAAATATTAATTTAAAATCAGTGTAAAACATTTATAGTGAAAAATTATAACAATCTTGCGCAGCAAAGTGACACTTATATTACGATAAAAAATTCTCATGGTAGAAAACAGTAGTTAAGTGAATCCAGTGCAAGAAATTACACGAATATTTTTGCTAAACTCAGTGTAAAACAATTATAGTGACACATTATAAAAATTTTGTGCCTTAAAGTAAACTTAAATTACAACAAAAATTCTCATAGTAGAACACAGTAATTAAGTGAATCTATAGTGCAAAATAAAAAAAAATTACACAAATTTTGTTGAAAAGTGAACTATTGCAACAAACTATCAGAAGATTACCGGTCCTGTAAACCAATCCGACGAGAAAAAACAGTTTCGAACAACCGCATTATGAAAAGTTTACTATTCGTAACGATTGTCTGTTTGATTGTTGCTTGGTAAGTGAAAGTATTTTTTGCAAATTGTATTTCCACAAGCCAAATAATCCCAATAACCTTAATACGTAAGCATATTGAAGGATACTACCACCGCTTGCACGATAGCAAACGGGGCCCATATAAAAGCTACAATTGATAGCAATAAAAAAAAAATTAATTTTTTAATTTTTAATAAATTTTTATTTTTAATTTTTATTTTTTTAAATTTTATTAATTACCCTTCAAATCCCATCCAAATTTATATAAATTTCAAATACAATTGCAAAATACTCTAACGAACCCTGCAACAAAATAGATGATGGTACATATTTCTGCAAACAAGAAGAACTACATACAACTAATGAAAAATGCATCGAACAAATAATAACAAACCAACCATTCACGTGTAATATGCCCGGTAAAAATCAGCAATTGCACAATAACCATAAATAACATCATATATACAAAAATCAAAACCTCCCCTGACATCAAAGTATGTACTTCGACAACAGATGAGAAAATCGTCAGAAACCAATTTCACTGAGGACAGCGAAAATCTACGGATGGAGGAGTTACATACCCAGAATGTACCAGCAACAACAAGGACAACAACGTATAATACAACAAAAGCAGTATTTCCAAATCTACCGCATCAGTAGAATTATTAAATATAATGCAAAGTATATTTTATACAAACCATTATTGATTTCATCATGTCTTCAAGGCTCCAAACAAAATTCGGTTAAAATAAAACAAACCTATTATTTTTTCACCATTATTATAGTTCAAGTTTCAACGATTAACACGTTGCTAAATAAAATCCCAAAATAAAATAAATAAGTTGGAGTTTAATTTAAATTAAACGCGGCACGACCTAAAAAGAACTTTCGCTCGAACCATATCAACCGATGTGCTTCGATCCCATAACTATATATATATATATATATATATATATATATATATATATATATATATATGTATATATATATATATATATATATATATAATATATATATACATATACATTTATATATATATATATATATATATATATATATATATATATATATATATATATATATATATATATATATAATTGATTAAATAGTTCATCCAATTGAAAAATAATAAGTTAATTTAGTTGTTTATTTAATCGAATCAACAAAATAAATTCTTTAATTTTTATTTGATTTGACAAAGATTTATTTAAATCAACGAATTTTGTAAACAAATTTTGTATTGAATTGACGAAATATATTCAATTGGACAAATTAGTTTTGCAAAAATTGTAATCATATTGAAGAAATTTAGTTAAATTTGTAATTTATTATTAAATTGTCAATTTTAATAAAACGTAATCATTTTGATCACCCACCTTCGTTGACGCTATTTTAAACGCTTTTTCTTCAATTTAGATACAAATTTTTTCAAATTCACTTCTTTATTTTTTTGAGTGAGGAGTCAACGGAAGATCATTCCAGAAGATCAACGCCTTGTATTACGAGTATTTTGAACTAAAGTACTAAAATTATATTGTGACATTACAAGATAACATCAATAAGGATCCAAAGTACTTCTGGAACTATTTTACGACTTAACGCCAGCCTAAGGGCTATCCGGCCTCCATGTACTACAAGTACAGTGTACCAAACCAAAAACTAAACGACAACCAATGAACTAGGTTTCCAATCTTGTTTAGATATACAAGTTCCGTATATAAAGAAGATATTTCACAACCTTTTAATTCAATTAGTAATGGTTGCGGTCCCGATAAGATACCATCAACGATTATGAAGACTTTCGGCCGCGAGCTGGTTTAACCGCTTGGTCTGTTCTTTAATCAATCTCTTCAGACAGGCAAGTTTCCACGCCTTAAGAAACCACCAAAATTACACCGATATTTAAAGCTGGAAAGAGAACTGCCTTTTCATGCTACAGGGGAATTTCAACGTTGTCGTCTGTAGCAGCTCGAATATTCGACTCACCGATATTCGATTCTGCCACAAACAAAATAATTAGTGAAATTCAAATATAATCCAACTTATTTGAATTAAGCGTTCACTAACCCCATCACATATCAATCTATCCAACCAACACTATCTAATAACCGAACCATTACTATAAAACATTTATAGTAAAACCATCGCCATCCAACCAACATCACCACGAACTAACAATGTTCGGTGATGCAAATAATAATCCACTGCACTACATAAGTGCAATGTCGACCGTCGCCGGCGCATGTGTTCCCTCTTCACAAAACGAAGACGAAGGCGACGTCATCACACAACAAAACAAAAACACAATATTATCGTCCATTGCGATTTTAACTCTCGAACAAAAAAGATTCGAACCTCTCAACAATTTTGTGTGCAAGTAAAAATGTGGTAGTGGTGGTGCAACAATAAATAATAAAATTAATTGATTTAAAATAAAAACATTTATATAATTATAATAAAATTAGACATTAACAAATAATAAAATTAATTGAATTAAAATAAAAACATTTATACAATTATAACAAAATTAAACATTAACAATAAATAAAAATAAATAAATAAAAATAAATAAATTGCAATAGTCAAAAAAATTAAAGACGTGAAAATAAATAAATAATTTAATTCAATAGTGCATTTCATTTATTGTTGTTATGAGAAGTCCGGACCGGGCGACATTGTTAAAATAAGATACAAAAACCTACAATTGGTGACCAACGACGGCAGTTTTTACTGCATTAAGAAGTATACACGCAACCGCGTGGGCAAAAACACATCGCAGCGAACACCACGCTGATAATTTCATGCGACGCGGGACACGGTGAAGCGATCCACCCTCACCGCAACGCGGGACACCGAGGGACGACACAACGGTGAAGCGAACGACCCTCACCGCAACGACAACCAGCAGCAGCAGCAGAAACAACAACAAAATAACCGGTAACAAGTTTTTTTTTAAGTAAAATTTTTTTTTTCTTGTATTAAAAGTATTATTTTTTTTTTGCAACATTTTTTTAATTCAATCATTTTTTTTCGTATATAAACTTAACGTAGAATCAATTTTTATTTTTGCAAAGTAACGTAAATCATTTTCATTGTACATTTTTTTATATATAATTTTCATCACCACATTGCCACCCATCCAAAATATTCTCACACCCCGGTCGAATCTCGCTGCCTATTGTAAATTTCAACGAGCCCCCCCAATATAAGGTAGGACGCAAGGAACTCCATATTCGGGGGTATCTCGCATCGGGCGTTAAAAAGAAGGAGCATCCCGGCCTTCAAACCATTCACTACACGGTAACCATTCCGCTTAATTTTTCATTTTTGGTCAACTAATTTTTTTTACACGGTAACCATTCCGCTTTAAAATATTGTATTGTTGTATTTTGATTTGTTTTATTGGTTTGTGCAAAAATGTCGGACGATGAACAAGATCAACAAGGTCCAAAAATAGAGATCGCGGCATCACATCAGCGAATAACAATACAACCTTTCTGGCCACAAAGAGCAAACACATGGTTTCAGCTCGCCGAAATACAATTCGGACTGCAAGGTATAACAGCTGATAAAACAAAGTACCTGCAAACATTATCAGCCTTGCAACCAGAAACGTGCGATGTGATCTCGGATCTCCTCCTCAATCCGCCGACAACCAACCAATACAACACATTAAAGCAAACGCTGCTAGAACGACTAGCACCATCGGGCGAACGTCAGTTGGAACAATTGCTTTCAGGCCAGCAATTAGGCGACCAAAAACCATCTGACGCTTTACGGCACATACACACACTAGCTAACAACAGTTTTAATGAAAATATCATTAAATCTTTGTGGATACGTAAAATGCCGGAGTTGATTCGCATAGCGCTGGTAGCACAGCCCGAATCCTCCACCACACAAACGTTAGCCAAGATAGCCGACAAGATGTATGATGTCATAAACATCACATCTCAAAGCGTCAGTCAAATCAATAATCCATACCGGCAATCACGTGAACGCAGTGGAGACAGAACTCCCCGTTCAACACAACCACCAAACACACTCGAACAAAGACTGTCGAGAATCGAGTCCAGACTCGACGGGTTACTCAGAGGTCGAAGCCGTTCGCGTGGACGACGAGCTCCCTCACGCAATCGAACCCGCAGTCCCAGCAGCAACACTTACCAACATGGTAAATGCTGGTTCCACACAAAGTTTGGTAGAGCCGCGCGAAAATGCACGCCACCGTGCAACTTCATCACGTCGCAACCATCGACGTCCGCGGCCGCCGTAAAAATGGACATTGACTCACAAAAAAACTATTAGAGTCACGGGTTGAGAGCAACATGCCTCCCCTGACCACAAACACACCCTATACGTCACGTTTGTTTGTGTACGATAAACACAACAAACTCACCTACCTAGTCGACACTGGCGCTGACCTTTCGGTTATTCCAGCAATGAATTACAAAATGAATTACACATTAGCTAATCGAAATTCAAATCTAGTCTTATCGGCTGCCAATGGTTCAATCATCCACACGTACGGCACAAAATTGCTTAACGTGGATATCGGACTCAAACGAACCTTCACGCATGCTTTCATACTAGCTGCAGTGAATCGTCCGATCATTGGCGCCGATTTTCTAAGCAAATTCGGACTTCTTGTCGATGTCAAACGCAAACGGCTGATTGACCCAGCTACAAAGCTGTCAATAAACGCCACAATGGTTCGTGTTAACACACCAACACCGATCCATTTTAACATCGACAACGGCTACGGCACTCTGCTCAAAAAGTACCCACTACTTACAGCAGAGCCGAATTACAAAATGCCAGTCCGACACAACGTGGTTCATCACATCGTCACAGAAGGCCATCTTCCCGTGTCGACACCACGCAGACTAGATCAGGTGCGTCACAAAGCTGCACAAGTAGAATTTCAACACATGGTGGAATTAGGGATTTGTCGAACATCGACATCTTCCGTCTCTTGTCCACTTCACATGGTCAAGAAGAAAGATCAAGACTGGAGGCCATGTGGGGACTATCGGCGTTTAAACACGGTTACGATACCGGATCGCTACCCGATACCCCACATTCAAAACTTCACCATGCACTTGCATGGCTGCAAAGTTTTCTCCAAACTTGATCTCATCAGAGGTTATCACCACATTCCCGTGGCACCTGAAGACGTTTTCAAAACGGCAATCACCACACCATTTGGCCTCTTCGAATACACCCGAATGCCATTTGGATTACGCAATGCCGCACAAACGTTTCAGCGCTTCATGAACGAAGTCGTTCGAGATCTCGAATTCGTTTTCGTCTACATAGACGACATTCTTGTGGCATCTCAAACTGAGGAACAACACAAACTCCATCTGGAAACACTTTTCCAACGACTTGTCGAGTTTGATGTTCACATCAAGAGCTCAAAATGCGTCTTCGGCGCATCCACTCTTGATTTCCTCAGCCACAAGATTACCGCTAATGGCATCCTTCCGTCACAAGACCGAATCAATGCCATTAAAGAATTTCCAGCTCCAACCTCAATCAAAAGTATTCAGCGATTCATCGGCATGGTCAACTACTACCACCGATTCATACCAAAGCTCGCTGAAATACTCAACCCAATTCACAGCCACCTGGCAGTACTTCTACGTAAGCCCAAAACCGCCAAGAACTTTTCTTGGCCTGACGAATGTCAACACGCATTCACGTCACTCAAGGCTGAATTGGAACGCACAACACTCTTGTCTCATCCACTGAGCGACTCAAAGCTCAGCATAACTACTGATGCATCAAACACTGCTGTCGGAGCAGTCATGCAACAGTACAACGACAAGTGTTGGGAGCCCCTGGGATTCTTCTCAAAGAAGCTCTCGGATGCCGAAAAGAAATACTCTGCATTCGATCGGGAATTACTCGCAATATATCTAGCAATCAAACACTTCAGATATTTTGTCGAGGGTCGGGACTTCACAATTTACACCGACCACAAACCTCTCACTCGAGCAATTCAGTCTAAAACTGAACGCAATCCAAGGCAAGCACGCCACTTGGATTATATTAGTCAATTTACCACGGACATCCAACATGTTCAAGGTACCGAAAACGTTGTCGCGGATACACTTTCGCGCACAACATCAAACGAAACGGCCACAGTCGAGACTCACTTCGACTGCAACAAGATCGCACAAGCGCAAAAAGCAGACTTGGAACTTCAGAATTTACTTTCTGGTTCTGCTTGTCACGCCAGTTCATCACTGAAACTGGAGCTTTTCAAACTACCTGGCCTCGAAATCTACTGCGAAACATCTACGGGTGCAAATCGCCCGTACATCGCAGAGCAACTACGTCGAACCATCTTCGACACACTACACGGTATCTCACATCCTGGTGTCCGCGCAACTCGTAAATTGATTACTGCTCGATACTTTTGGCCAAGCATTAACAAAGACGTGACCCATTGGGCACAAGCATGCTTATCTTGCCAAAAATCGAAAGTCCAGCGACACACAAAATCGCCTCTTGGACAATTCGCCATTCCACCTGGTCGATTCGAGCACATTCATTTGGATGTCGTAGGACCACTTCCTCCATCCAATGGATACTCATATCTACTCACCTGTGTCGATCGTTTCACTCGATGGCCAGAAGCTTACTGCATGAGCGACATGTCTGCAGCAACCATTGCCACCACATTCGTTCAAAACTACGTATCACGATTTGGCGTTCCACTTGACATCACTACTGATCAAGGAACCCAATTCGAGTCGAAGCTTTTCTCGGAGTTAACGAAACTCCTCGGCTCACATCGGATACGTACAACGGCTTACCACCCGCAAGCCAATGGCATGGTCGAACGCTTCCACCGCCAGCTCAAAGCTGCTCTCAAGGCCCGAGGCAACACAATTCACTGGAGCTCTGAAATACCAATCGTTCTACTTGGTATTCGAGCAACGGTTAAAGAAGATCTGAAGTGCTCACCAGCTGAAATGGTTTACGGTCAAACCATCAAGCTACCCGGTGAGTTCTTCGTCGAACATCCTCTACCGTCTCCATCCACAACCGACACAGTCATCGACCAACTCCGCACCACCATGCAAAATATTATCCCCACGGCAACAAGACCAACGAATGAAACCAACATATTCATTCCCAAATCGCTCAACAATTGCGATTACGTCTTTGTCCGGGTTGATAAGGTTCGAACTGGATTACAATCTCCATACGATGGGCCATACAAAGTTATACGCCGCTTACGCAAGCAATTCATTGTCTCAATCAAAGACAAACACCACTCAATCTCCATCGACAGATTGAAACCGGCGTACGGTATTCTCAACACAGCTGATCAAATATCAGCCAGCAAACGATATAAAACCGTCCGGTTCAACGTATAACGTCTCAAAACCCATGGTTTCTCATCTGGAGAGGGGGTACTGTAGCAGCTCGAATATTCGACTCACCGATATTCGATTCTGCCACAAACAAAATAATTAGTGAAATTCAAATATAATCCAACTTATTTGAATTAAGCGTTCACTAACCCCATCACATATCAATCTATCCAACCAACACTATCTAATAACCGAACCATTACTATAAAACATTTATAGTAAAACCATCGCCATCCAACCAACATCACCACGAACTAACAATGTTCGGTGATGCAAATAATAATCCACTGCACTACATAAGTGCAATGTCGACCGTCGCCGGCGCATGTGTTCCCTCTTCACAAAACGAAGACGAAGGCGACGTCATCACACAACAAAACAAAAACACAATATTATCGTCCATTGCGATTTTAACTCTCGAACAAAAAAGATTCGAACCTCTCAACAATTTTGTGTGCAAGTAAAAATGTGGTAGTGGTGGTGCAACAATAAATAATAAAATTAATTGATTTAAAATAAAAACATTTATATAATTATAATAAAATTAGACATTAACAAATAATAAAATTAATTGAATTAAAATAAAAACATTTATACAATTATAACAAAATTAAACATTAACAATAAATAAAAATAAATAAATAAAAATAAATAAATTGCAATAGTCAAAAAAATTAAAGACGTGAAAATAAATAAATAATTTAATTCAATAGTGCATTTCATTTATTGTTGTTATGAGAAGTCCGGACCGGGCGACATTGTTAAAATAAGATACAAAAACCTACACGTCAATTCCTAAACTATTTGAATTGGTTATTTGCAATTTATTTAAGCCGATTATTCCACATCGTTATTCCACAACATCTAAACCAGAAGAAGAAGAATAAAGCATGTGTTTTGAAATAATATTGTGATAAAACTATTAAGCTTTAAGTTTCTTAGTCAGATAATTTTTAGATTTAAAAATGCTTTTCCCATTGTGAAGTATAAAATAGGTTTACTGGTAAATCTGTATCGCTTTACTTACTAAATTGCAAACGTTATTTCGGAAAGCGTTTTGTCACAGGATAATAAAAAATAACTCGCTGGTTGAGCTTTATAAACTATACCAATATGTTTAGATAATTTAATTGTACCAAAAATATTTAAATTGTACAAATCAAAAATTAAAAGCTTCATTAATTCTTTGATTGGGTTTTACACTTTAAGCTGAATGTTTAACATTATGAGCTTTTACCAAAGCACGAAATTTTTCTGATACACTTACATTAAATTTTTTTAAAAATCTCGATGTTTGGATTCCTAGTAACTTTATTTGCAAATGTTCAAAGATCTGTAAAATTTTGTAATATAGCTATAGTTAAAGCTTTGATTTTAGTTTTAAAAATTTAACAATTTAATTTCCGCCCGGAGCCAAATTTAATTTTGCGAAACATGTAATACTATTTTATAGTTTTTAGTTACGATTTAAGCCATGAAATTTAATAATTTGGATTCTTTTAAAATTATAAAAAACAGTTTTCAAATTTCTCATTAAATAGTTTACTGAGCTGCTTCAAGCATTTTGAAGTAAATTTGAAAAGATGATTGCTCGGAAATTTTGCAAATAATACTGCGTTGATCTTTTACCAAAATAATTTAATAATTGAAAGCTCTCGAAAGTTTTCTAGATGGAAATAAAATGACAAGAACGATTTCGTTAAAAGGTTTTGGTAGAGTTGTCACTTTAAGGATTAAAATGTATGTCTTTTAAAACAATATTATGATAAAACTATGAAGCTTAAAGTTTTTTACACAGATAGTTTTTATCTGTAATATCTGTATCGATTAACTAATTTAACTGTGTGAGCTTTCATAATTTTGAAAAGCTTTTTTACATTGTATTATAATTGTTAAAGAAATATTCATGTAAATAGTGAACATTACCTTGGAAAGCTTTTTGTTCACTAAATAAGCAAAAACTCTGGTTGAGCTTTCAAAACTAACAATATGTTTTGATAATTTAATTGTACCAAAAATATTGTAATTAACAAATCTGAAACTGAAAAGCTTCATTGAATTTCATTGAATTTTATACTTCAAAAATTTTAAAAGCTTTCAAAAGCTCACCCTAAAATTAAGAAAATGTCGATGTTTGGATTCTTATATAGTAACTGGTAATATATTATTTGCAACTTCTCGAAGCTCTACTTAAGACACGTGCCTTAAGGATTACCTTCTTCCGGTTGATATTTTTGGTAAGCAGATGTCTATATGTGGCTACACGGCTATCAGCAGTTTCACAGTGGAAATGTCTTCAGACATGTCACACGACATTAGTAATTCTCCAGGGAAACATGGGGCGACTGTTGAGCTTCCGGGGTCTTCTGTGATAAACTGCACGTAAATATTTCCGTTCCTCTTCCTGACTACTGCGGTGAGTAGTAAGTGGCGGTGATAGCGATTGAGGAGGTCCTGACTTGATTAATATATAATGTAGTATCCTCGATTGATATTGCAGTTTATGTGGACAATCAGGTGGCAAACAAGTCACTGGAATCAGTTTCTCTGGCATCAAGGGTTGAATTGCTTCTCTTCTCTTAATAAAATAAGTGAGCATTTCAACATCAGGATAGTCTGGTTCCTACCCACTCTAACGTCCGGGCGGCAACCTTATAGACCTTGGTAACATTATATGTGCGGATTTTTTTTGGGGTGGGGATGCATTTTTTTAAAATTATATACTAAAAACAATGTACGCAAATTTGCATTTATTTCTTTTATAATATTTAATATGTATCCCTACAATATAATTACATTACGTATATATTTTACAAACAAATGTTTAATTTACGTTTAGGTTTTTGCAAAATATTTAGCACTTCTTCTTTATCTTCATCTATTTTTATATTCTTGTATATATAAAGTAAACAAAGCCCGTTCAATCTGTTTTCTGAAGTAGAATTTCGCAAGTAGCTTTATAAATATTATAAAGTTGAAAATGAACGTTCTGAAGTGCATGTAAAGTGGTAACGTCACTAAAATTTATAATAATTAAAAACATTGGGATAAAGTACTTTATCACACGTCTCAAGTGATTCAATAGCAGATTCTGGTGCCTTTTCAGCAATTGAAATTTTCGTAGCCATAGCTGGTATTCCGCAATTATCGTTTGAAGATTATAATTCTCTAAATCTAATGAGTATCTTTTCAAGAGAATTTCTAGTTTGTCTACAAATCCAATTGGATTGTCATTGTGGCCAGGAATTAATATGTTTAACGATTCTAGTATCAACTTATGTTACATGATTCTCTTTTTTAAACTCCAGATAGTAGAATCCAAAAAATCGTTAAAAATACAAAATCGATAATACATCTCAGGTGTCTCAACATTAATATTACATCAATTAGTTTGGCTTCCTGTTATTCGGGGAAGCGAAACTTCAGACTCTTGATCTACGAGTATTTGTTTTAAAATTTTAAGAGATTCCTTACAAATATTGCTAAAACTACTTTCTGCGGTGTTTCGTAGATTTTCTAATTCTTTTATAACATCTCCACATATTCTAACTGCGATGACAAGGTCTAGTGACTTTGATTGCAAAATTCTACATAATGGTTGCGTATATGAAAATACTTTTTGAATAGTTAACATTGTGATAACAAAACTGGAGGTTTTTGTAGAATATGGGGCAAATATGCAGCTGACAAAGATTCCTTGTCGTTCCAATTTTCAATTTTTTCTAATGCATAAACTAATGGGTGGAATAATTCTACCATCACCATTACAGATTCAAGACGTTCGATCCAACGAGTTGGGAAAAGTTATTCTACCATACCATTTCGAATATCTCTAACTTGACAGACATCCGAAATCGCTAAGTTAAGGTAATGAGATGCACAGTGGTATACTGTTATAAATGTTGCTCTTATTTTGGATAGAACCCCTTTATATTTTCCCGCCATAGCCGCTGCACCATCATATCCTTGCCCTCTTAAATATTTTAAGTCCAATCCTAAATTATTCAATGTATCCAATATAATTTGTGACAAAAACTCTCTGCATGTTGATGTTACAAATTGTAGAAAATTTTCACAAACATTCAGGTTACCTACATGACCTTCTATAAATCTCAAATAAATAGAGAGTTGTTCCTGCATAGAAATATCTGTGGTTTCATCGGCTAATATTGAAATATATTTACTTTTATTCATAATTATGGTGTTGATTTTGGCTTTTAAGGGGGTGCATATGCACCTTCACATCCCTCCTTAATACGGCTATGTATATATGTATGTCCCTTTTACTTCAATTTTAAAAATTTTAGCTATTGACCGTATGGGATATTGCGGTTTCGAGAATTTTTTTAGTTTTTTACGAATTCCCAATTTGGTTTTGTGTCCTGAATTTAAGAATTTTTTAATTTGAAGTTAACTACATCAAATTGTTTAGTACTAAGCTTTTTGAAATTTTATTTGTGTGGTAGAATTATTTGAATTGACAATTTTGAATTTATTATTTTCATTCTTTCAGATACATACATTTCTAGCATTTAATCATTAAAGCTCAATTAATATTGAAAAGTTATTTTACAAATTAATTTAATTATTAAAAGCTTTTGAAAGTTTTATAAATGGAAATAAAAGGTCAAAGAGATTGTGTATTCGGTATTGACTCAATGAGTATTTATTTAGAACAAATAAACGATATCCAAATGAGCTTCCCACGCTAACAACAAATTTGAAATAATTACTTATAACATAAACATTGTTTAATTACCAGATCAAACACGAAAAAACGTCATTAAATATAGTTTTTGATTGGGATTTAGACTTAAAGTAAAAAGTTTAATGTGTTGAGCTTTTTACCAAACGTTACTACGAATTAAGTATTTTGAGGGGTTAAAACTTTCTTGAGTTGGACTCTAAAATTACGAAGAATTTTCGAATTAAAAAATTATTTTAAATAGAATATTTTGTTGAAAGCTCTTAACTATTCCATAAGCTGGTTGGATACATTAACGCGAAATGTGTAGATGCATACCACATTTGTTTAAAAAATGACCTTTTTTCAACTTTATTTTTCATCAAGTCATTGTTGTGTGTGAAAAAGCTCATTATCTAATTTTTTTCAATATATAGAGCTTTGGGTTTACTTATAATGATGTTAAATAAATTAAGAATGTGATGAAACATCCATCTTCTTAAGACACATATCTACTTTAATCTCGCGCCCATAAAAAAATACACGAAAAAGTTTCCACAATAATTTCATTATTAATTTGACCTAGTTACGTACTTTTTCCTATTTGTTATACATATCGTACTTACATTCAAAACCGTATCGAATTTAACTATAAACAAAATAAGGGAAAAAATGGAAAATTTTATTATGTTTTTCCTTCCAAACCATTTAAAGGGCGCCAAATTCTATATTGAAATATATAAATCAATAATTTGATGATTTGGAAAATTGAATTGGATCCCGGAGAAGAGGAAATGTATGTATGTATGTACATATATATGATATAAAAGCTCTCGTATATATGTATATTTATGTAATAATAAATTTAATTCTGGGATCCGTATATATTTTACCACCACCGATTATTTAAAAAATTAAAAATATTTTTATTTTGTCGAGCTGAACACCTGAGGCTATATAAAAGCTAATTAAAGCTTTTTTTTATGTATATATTGTAGATGTGTGTGTATACATATACAGTTTAAATTCAACAACTATAATCGGACGAAAATTTTTTAATTGATTTTAATTTTTTATAATTGTTTGGAAAAATTTTATGTTTGGAAGTATAGTGCCGGAGTATAATTATTCGTATTTTATGCAATTATAGAATAATCCTGGATTGTTTATGGTTTCACATTTAGGTAATAGCATAATTAAATTTTGCATAATATTTTACAAAAAATATAAATTCGAATTATTTTTTTTTTATTTCTCGCCCATTTTTAACTATTTAATGTTTTTTATTCAAGCTTTCAACTCGTATACATATATAAATATTTTATATAGAGATACGAGAATGTATATATGGAAAGATAAGGAACAGAAGATCATTAAAAAATATCCCAGGAGGATTTTTCTGTGATTTTATTTACAACTTTCACAAGACTAAATGAAGAAGAAAAATATGCTTTCTTATGTTGCTTATATATTGTTTATTGTCGAAGCTTTTTCTTTTCTCATCTCTCGTTGTATTCAACTCGTATTATAGTTCAGAGATGAGATGACCTCTTTTATTATGTGTATATTGGATACACAGAAGAAAGTTTTGTATATTCGCCTGTTGTATATATTTATTCTATTTGCGTTGCTAATGTTATCGTTATGGATAATAAAATAACAAGAAAAACGAAAAGCATTGAGCTTTTGAAGGAAGAACACGAAAATTTTATGTGATTTTTATGAAAGAAATTGAATGGGAAATTCTTCCGTTTCCCAGTGCAAAATATAATGAGATGAATACATAAAAATCGTATCTATGTATCTCTTCTATATATATAAAAAATATATTTTCTTAAGAACATGAATTTAACACAATTGAGATTAGAATTATTATGTTATCATTTTTGCTGTATTTATATACAATTTTATGACATGATTATAATATTTGTTGTTATGGTTATCATTCCTGACACTTTTCGGGATATATATTTTCTATTGAAATGGATGATGACGAAATTGTAATATCAATGAGTGGTATATTAATGCGTAACCAGTTACCGAATTTCAAACGATGTTTAGTTTCAAATATATATACGCCATTCCGCATACAAGTCGCACTTGCCACAGAAAATGAATTTTATTAAATTTCACACAATTGTGACACCTTACATTCTATTGGAAAAGCCAGAATGTCCACAATATTTAACGAAGTCTATAAGTTGAAGAATAACAAATGAAACATTAAACAGTCTAAACGAAAAATCAACCTATCGTTCGTAATATTACCATTCGAAGAACCAATAACGTATTCATGCCGCAGACAGATCACCTGTTTCAATTTGAGACACCATCGATCCGAGTTATTTTACTTGTATTTGACATATGGTTAATTCATGCCAGGTATACATTTTTCCAAAAGCTGAATGAATTTTCTTGCATGATATGGTTACAAGAATATTTGCGTCAAATATACAAAAATGGGGCAAACTGGACTTCACCGACACAGAATTTGAAATTGTTCAATTATAGTTACAAAATTAAGGAGATCTCATGATCTACACAAAATTCAATCGCCTGTTCCAATTAATTCAATCGGAATCTGCACCTTCAATTTAGTGTTTCTAATCCGGGATCCCGAAATCCCGAAATCCCGATCTGTTTTATAGTCTCAAAATCCCGGAACTAAACCAAATTCTTTATTATCTCTATAGCAGGAACTACTAATTTTAAGGTCAGAAAAGCTCGAATTAGTAAAATACCAGTTTGGCCCGGGTACGCTATACTTCCCCACAAAAGACTTTGTTTTGCGTTTTTATTATGAAATGAAAAGCTTTATGGATTATCGTCACGAATGCAATTCAGACCGAAAATTGTTAACGCTTGAATTCGAACGCCATCTCAGTTGGAATCATTGGAATTCTTGACAGCAATACATCATCTTCTTTGTATTTTCCGGTTATTATTATCGCTTCAATCGAATTGCTGTTCAACTTATTCACAGCATATCGAGTGGCATTGTACAGGCGTGGCACGTCGATCTAAATATTCGGGACACCAAATTCAGAGTTTTCTACATATGGTTGCTAGTATTACTGTACAGTGGATCCCTAGGCCTTTACAAATCGGTATGAAGTATTGATATAAAAAGGGTTGGGCTCCTCTGACATAATTCAAAATTCTGCACTCTTAACATTGTACGACCATGTTTTTCGCTAATTTCATAATTTCAATATTTTTACATTCATACATTCAATTCATCTGCAGCTGTCAATCGCGGAATGACTGGCAATGTTTGGCGAAAATGGTTTGCCTACAAAATAGGAGCGTGATTTGATTTTTTTTTGTACCATGGAATATTCATCTAGTTGTAGCAATTTTACCATGCCTGAAATTTTTTTCAGTTTGCACATTTAATTTTAATGGGTGTCCCAAAATTAACGCAATATTTGAATTAAATGGAAAACACAGATTTTAGTCTTCAGATTGTAATACATAGGATAGGGTTATTTATGGAATAACACATCGGGCAAATGGCCTCCTCAGAATTGCTGGCGCACATACACACTCTTTTATCGAAATTCTCCATGACGTTTTTGCATAAATGTGGTTGAATTTCATTGATGCAGCATTTAATTTCCTCATGTAATGCACGAGTGGTTGAAGGCTTGTTGACATAGACCTTTGATTTCAAATAACCCCATAAAAAGAAATCTAATGGTATTAAATCACAAGATCTAGGGGGTCAATTCTGATCACCGAAACGAGAGAGTACACTACTAGGAAATGTCTCATGCAGTAATTGAATTGTTTCACGGGTTGAATGGCATGTGCCACCATTTTGTTGAAACCACATATCGTCTATGGCAATATCATCTAACTGAAGCAGATAGAAGTGTGTTACCATGTCGCGATATTGAGCACCAGTAACAGTTACTGCTTGACCAGCCTCATTTACAAAAAAGTATGGCTGCCTCCAGCCGAAAATCAGCACCAAATAGTGTATGCATTTATTTTTCGACAATCACATGTGGGTTCCCCGTACCCCAAATGTGACAATTTTGGTGATTAACAAAACCATCAAGGTGAAAATGTGCTTCAACGCTTAGGATGATTTTGTATGTAATTTCCGAACTGCGGCTGCCAAACTTTCATTATTTTTAAGATATTCTTCAATAGTGAAAATACGTTGTTCTATCGTGTAATGCCACATTTTTACTAACCCGAACCTCTCAGCTGTCAAATTTTTTTTTTTTTGGGGTTGCCAACACTTTACTGCACAAATGGCAGTAAATTCAAATCATGCGTTAATTTTGGGACACCCTCTATATAGTGTGGAGACTATGACTCGATCAATCGAGAGAGTTGGTGGTCTGCTCTAGAAAATCTAGGAATGAAAACAAAATTAGTACGACTGTGTAGAATAACAGTGACGTAGTCTCCAGGGATATTGTACCGGAAGTAAGAATTCAGCGAGCTCGCTGACTCGGTCATGTTTTGCGTGCTGATCCGGAACGAATTGTGCATATGGTCTGTGAAAGAAGAGCCACCATATGGTAGGCGCAGATGTCGCTGCAGGCGACATCGGCTCCACGGTATAGAGAACAAGTTGACTTCTTTATGTTGTCTAAGACAGTATGAAGACCATGCTAAGGATCAAAACCGTTAGAGCCAAATGGTTGATACAGTAAGGGGCCAGTAATGGCCTTAAAATTTTTTTTTACTATTATTGAGGAAAAAAGTGCTCATATGGAAGAAGAAAAGAAAAGAAAACTCAACCCCTCGAAATGAGTTAGACAAATCGTCGGGTTCAAATAATCAAACAATGAAACTTTATTTAAATTCAATAATTCAATAATATTTTTTTTGAATCAGTCCTTATCAAACTTGAATTTTTAAAAATGAGTTAGAAAAATTTAAATAACATTTTATCTATCAGTTTCTCCATTAAATTCCGGAAGCGGTCTTGCGGTTAAAATTCTTCGTCGTGACGTAGTTGCAAGTTTGAAATTCTACTTCTGGAGAAGAGGCTATATCTCAGATTGGCTCTCAGACTCTGAGTTTCTCGCGGTATTTTTTGTGGGCACTCTCTTGGGTCTTGTAACCGATGATGAATTGCTACTGCAAGTTGCTTCGGGGTTCACCTTCGGCCTTTTAAAATAAAAATAAAATAAAACCAGGAAGCAGCAAAATGTTGCTTCAACCTACGTTATTGTGCATCTAAATGTAATAATTGATGATTCCATAGATTTCTGCTATAGGCACCTTTAATTTGATTGATTCCAATATAGATGGTGCGTCGATGTGTTAAAGTAAAATATTCCCAATAAATGTACTATTTAGCAATCCACGCCTGTTTTCAAGTGTAGTCATCTTATAGGTTTTGCAGACAGTTACGTATGGTGGTAGTTGCTTCACATTAAGGTAATAACGTAATTCATGATTATAAGGCCAATCGCGATGTTACATAACGGATAAACTTCTTTTGAATATCCTCAATATAAACGTCGTAAACAGGGCACCATACATTAACTGAATACTCCATAGGCATACTATAGGATATTTATTAATGGTCTTGCACTTGATGATGTTGAGGTTAACCTGCTTAGGTTGAAGTCATACCACATCTTCCTGGCGTTTGTAAGTCTCGTCGATATTCTTCACAGTTTTGTATATTTTGAGGTCATCGGCACACATTAAGATCTTGGAATAATGAATTGTTGCAGTGATGCCGTTGATGAAAATGATGTAAATCCATGGGCCAATATACGAAACTTGAGGTACATCTGAGGTGGCATAAATTAGTAAAGACCTTTTGTTTGCAATGGCTGATGGAGTCAAAGGCTTTGAGCGAAATCTGTGTATATAACATCTACTTGCTTGTGATTTTCAGTTACATTAATCGTGCTGCTGGTGGACTCCATAAGGTTAGTTGTAGTAGACCACTTTGGCATAAAATCGTGTTGATATATTGATATGTATTGAGGTACCACGATCCGGAATGAATTGCAAACTATACCAGTTCAAATAACTTTGGGATTGATGAAATTAACGTTATATACCTCTATAACATGAAATATCATCCCGCGTTCCAGTTTTGAATATCGGCGTTACTCTCGTTGTTTTTCACTTCTTGGGAAATTCTCTTAATTTCAATGATTGAGTTATCAAGAAACCAACTGAAATGAAATTTTAATACAGACGTTTTGGCCCAGTATCGCGTTTGTGCTACTCTACATTGGCTATTATCGGGCATAGAGTATCTCGAAAATACCTAATTCACGGTTATAAATTCTAGCAAATGTAGGGTACGCACAAACGCGATACTGGACCAAAATGTGTATTATAGTATGTTTCAGTTAGTTCCTTGATACAAGATGGGTTTTCTGAAAAAAAATTTTATGGCTTGATCATATAATATTTATATTGAGGTATATTGACTACAGTTGGCCAATTTTGCTCTATTCTAGTCATTGTAGAGTTTGTGGCAAAATAACTAATAATAATTTCAAATCAAAGTATAATAAATATAAAATATTTGGGTTTTCTAAAATGTGATTTCTGGCGTGATGCTCTCGCTTATTTGAATGTAATTATCGATGTTTTCCGTCTTATATATACTGATTGAAAGAATTTAGCAAACATATTACATAGATATGACTTGTGGATCACAAAACTTATGTTCTTCAACTGTCATATTTTCTGGGTAACCGTTAATTTCACGTTTCGAAGTAGCTCCAAAAGTATTTTGGATCATGCTTTATATTTTCGTGAATACAATCTTTGTACTTTGTCAGGTAGTAGCTTTCGAAACGTTGGTTACAGATTGTGTGTTTGTGTTTACTAGACTCAGAATAACAGTTTAATAACATATTAAAACAGTTTAGAAGTTTAATATTAGGAGCTTTTTACCAAACATTACCACAGAGATCAAATCAAAAGCTCTCAACAAAAAATATTTCGAAACAGCTCAGAAAAATTAATGACTTAAGCAACTACTCGAAACTAGTCAAATCCAAAAAACAATTTCAAATTGTAAGATCATCGAAAAGATCGTGGATATAGAAGCAGATAAAACATGGTTTGAAATACTCATAAAATGTCCCAAGGTTTATATCGTCGACCGTAAATATACGGAAAAACTTTGATGCGGCTGGTATAATTATGTTGAAATTGTATTTGAAGCAAGCGTTAATTTAATGACGACTAATGGTGCCTTAAAACACTGCCCATTGGGTGTACACAAATTTTAATTATTTTTGCACTGATTTAAAATCTGCACCTACACAAGAAAAGTCATAAAATCAAAAACTATAAAAAAAAAAAATGTCTAAAGCCCTTGAAAATATTAGTGGCAACCTTTATTTCGAGATTTTAAAGTGCGCGAAAATCGTATAATAAAAAATTTATTAATTAAATAAATCCTACTCACTTTAAAAAATAAAAATTAAATTCTGACATAATTTATAAGCAGCCGTAATAATATATCATGCGAATTTAAACCTAAATTTCTACTTTACAACGAAGGATTCCCTTTTTTGTTATTGCCAAGTAATTTTGCTGATGGCAGTTTTGTACTCAAATTAAAATTACAACAACAAAACGAAACCGAGGCAGCAACAGCGTATAGAGCGTCGAAACGACATCTTAATTTAACGAGATGATTTGTTATGACATTTTGATGAATGTGAAAATTGGAATATGTTCTTAATAATTTTTACACTTCTTTTGTATATCGTATGTACATACATATGTACGTACATAACTTTTAATCAAGAATATGGCGGAATGAGACACAGTTTTTGACGTACATATACAGTATAAATGTTGAATGGTGAGATTTTTAAAATGTATGTACATACAAACTTGTTTAATTGCGTGCGTATATACACGGTTAATTTATCATTTTACTAATTATAAGATGTGAACAAAAAATTTTGTAATGATTAAATTTACTCGTCTTTCGTATATGTATATAAGTCTCTCGAGACATTTGTGAGACGACGCCGCTCAAGTTGATTTTTTAATTACTTATTATTATTACAGTTATAAATGTGTGGTGTTACACAAGTATATTAGAAAATCGAAGATTGATTGGTTTGGTGAATAAAAAAAAAATGTGATGATGATGATGATGAGTCGGAATGAGAAAATTAACAAACTGCGCGTTTGGGGATTGATCATCGATGAGTTGATTTAAAATAATCGATTTGACAAGCACTCCATTGAGGTTAAAATGTACAATGTGTTAAAGCTTTAATTGGATATTTTATGATTTATTTTGGTAATACGATTCTAATTTTAGGTGTACGAAACCATAGCAAATAGTTTTGTTTATTTAAAAGCTTTAAAAACATAAATTCTTATTGAATTAATTGCCTTCTTCATTGTATAATATTTTAGTTTTAAAAAAAGTACAAAATTGAATAACATCCTTAAAAGCATTCACACAGTCTTAGAAATTAAAAAGCTCTAACAACAATTCAATGTTTGACAGTATCCGTGCCATCCTAATATGTTCCCATAAATTGGAAAACGTGCTTTTAATGCAAGCTTTGGACAAAAAAAAATTGGATGCTTATTTGTCAATAGAAACGTCATGTAACAGCTTTAATAATTAATTGCTCTAAGAACTATTTTATAAATGTGCGATTATCACAAATCTTTCCTAATTCAGATTAAAAGCTTATTTGTATACACAATTTAAATTTTAAATACGAAAAAGTATTCAAAATTTCTATTAGTTATCAAAAAATTGTAAAGTTTTTCAAAAGCATTTTCAAAATAAAAAGCTCAAAGGGGAACACCTTAAACACTTCATAAATATACTACAACAGAGATCAAGGTTTCTAAAAGTTTTGCAAAACCAGTCATAACGTTTAAAATTATTTTATATAGGATTTAAAGCTTTCACTGATGTGGTTCCATAGAAAACCTTTTTGTATACTGGCCCAGTATCGCAAACGTAATCCATGCCTAATTTATGAAGGGCTTTAAATAGATGGTAGCGGTGAAAATATAACAAAACACCTTTTGATTATTCATCGTCTTCGCCTTCAATATGCTTACTTCAAGATCATTCGGGTCTGAAGAACGTGAAGTTAATTATTGTGAATTTAATACAGCTTCCATTAGTTTAATCGAAAAGTCGACTCCAACCTTCTAAAACGGTGGCACACAAGTAACATATTCGAGGGGGAAATCTCTCATTGCGCTGACTTGTCTTGGTTCGAAAGCAGGAAATGATGAGACTCTATCGAAACAATCTGTTTTGCTAGTCTTCGTTCACCAAGTGGCAAGCATGTTTGTCGCATTTAGCCACAGTACTGGCTCTGGACGTAATAACACATTTCATAAATATATAAAACATTGATATTGTAAATGAATGTGCAGTTTGTAATAAAATGGGATACTTTCTTGAATAATAGAGCGAGGAATGTTTGAATGGACCACCAACTCGAAGAATTCCGTTAATATCTAATAAAGATAACAAAGAAATTAACGGATTTTAATGGGCTTGTGTTTTGTTTTGTCCTTTAAAGACAACAACTGCTCCTTGAAACCATTAAACTGAGTAAACTTGAGAACCAAAGGTATACAACTCTTTCTAAAGAAAGTGATTTGAATCTCTGCAGAACGATCACTTTTTCTTTGTGTTCATCGCAGATAAACATACTAAGGCAAATTTAGTAAAATGACGTTCAGGAATATTATCCAGCACATGAACACTATATCGATGTCCTATAAATCTTGCCGTAACACAGGTCCTACTATAATGATGTCATTGAGAGCCATCCCAGAAAGTAATCCTTGGTAATAAGTAAACGTCAATATCATGATGTGACCAATTCCCATTATTAGCGATGTAGTGCAACTGTGCTGCAAATTTTTAGGTGATACGATTGAGTTGTGTTTTAGTGATTATTGATGTTTCTGATTTATTCAAAACAATTCTGCAATCGATAAACAGAGAAACCTTCTGCTTTGATTGATTTCGAATTTCTCAAATATTCTATGACCATTAGCGCACTCAAAATTCCAAACATCTTTAATGTCCTTTCAGTAATCATTCTATTCAAATACTTCGACCTTGGAAATGACCGACATCTTTTTTTACAAGTAATTATGTATGTTCTTAGTTACGAATTATGATTCTTTCAAAGCTTTCCAAATTCATAATTAAATTTTTATTTTCTAACTTATGTGGTTTAAAGCTTTTGGAAAACTATTACTGAATGGTATGACGATGCAATTATAATGAGGAGCAACTCCGATATGTGGTTCATCCATGAATTCGATTATGAACATTTTATGAGTAAGTGTTTCTAGAAAAAAAGGTCAAAAAATTCCTACAGCGCCCTAGTTCTGTTAAAATGCTATTTAGAGATGGGAGGAGCCTCACATGGATCACTAGCTCTATGTTTAACCCATATGTTTAACTGCCGCAGCTTTAAAAATCATGCTAAATCTGAAACTTTGAGGAAAGTTCAAAGAACAACATGCTTTTGTATAAGTGCACCCCCCAGAAGCGCATCTACTCAAGGTTTAGAGATTCTTTCATCTCTCATCTTCCGGCCAAACAATAGGGTACATGTTAAGCATTAAAGCTCTATACCACCTCCATGCTCTAAACCATACTCATACATTACCCGCAACAGAAATATCCCTGATACTATAACGACCACGCTATCCAATCGTCATCTTTTGACGGGAAGTTGCTAATTGAGATTCCCACCAGATAGGTCTGGGTGAGTAAGGCAGTTATGAACAAAGTCGTGAAGCTTTTTTACACAGATGGTTCAATAAAGGATGGAAGGGTCATGTTGTGGTGTTTGCTGTGAGGCACTGAAAGTGAACTTCTCTTTTCGTCATCCCAACTTTTGCAGTGTGTTTAACGCTGAACTTATAGCAATAAAAGAACGCATACTCTGGTTGTGGTATAATGTAATATATGCAAGAGATAATTCGCAATTTTTAAAGACAGACCTGCTGCAATTAAAACGCTATAGTAACACTCTCCCTTTCGGTAGGCCAGAATTATCACTCAACTATAAATGAAATGAATGATCAGATGAGCTTGCTCATCAGGAAACAACATTAATCATCTGATCAAGCCGGTTAGATATTGAAAAATTACTCGCTATATAAACTGATATATACACAGAAGGAAGTTATGAACACAACGATTTACAGATGACCTAGGCAGATTTAACCAAAACTTGTGTTCGTGGGACCTATATCACTGTTTCTCGTTTGAAACTCAAAACATACCGTTTCCGCCAAGGAACGTCGTCTATGGCTAAACTTAATCCGCGCTGGCAAAGGCGAATTGGTGTTCTTGTTAGAGAATGGGATCTTCAGAGCACCGAACAGCCATTTTGTAAGCGAAAAAAGTAGATGGTTGACATCCTGACATCCGATCGGAGACTTTAGAGCCCTCAACGCGATTTCAGTTCCAGTCAAATATCTTTTGTCTTTATGTTCAAAACTGCGCAAACGTCGTATGTTATAACAAAAACATATTTACCAAAATCAACCTGCATAAATCATTTAATCAGATACCGATAGAACCGGCAGACATACACAAGACAGGCATAACAACACGATTCGGACTGTTCGAGTTTATGTATATTACTTGAGGACTATGTAATGCCGTCCAAAGATTACAGCGATATACGTAAACCACGATATTGCAACAGAAGATGAGAAGCAGCACCGATATCAGCATCGGATATTCTTTCATCGGTTAAGAGATCTTGGCCTATACGAACAAACAATGCAAAATACCAGTATTACCAAAGTGAAATTGAATTCGTAGGCCACTTGATAACGCCGAATGGTCTAAAACCACTGCCACATAGAGTTGATATGGTTAAACAGTATATATTTAAGCTACAGAGGCGAAACAGCTTAAAAGTTTCCTAGTTATGATTCATTTCTATAAAAAATTTATACCACAGGCAATAACCCATCAGATCAGTTTGCAAAATATGATCAAATGGAATGTGAAGAATGATTAAACAAAACTGTAATGGATTATTGAAACCGAAGATTATGCAATTCATCTAAATCAACTTCTCGAAGAAACGAACAGAAACGAAAAAATGTTATGCAGTTTATGATCGGCAACTTGTGGCATATGGCAAGGCATTCGACACTTTAGATATATGCTTGAAGGTCAGAATGCCACCGTATATATACAGATCATAAGCGATGATGCCACCGTATATATACAGATCATAAGCGAATGCAGCTACGATGATATTTTGACCGTACAGGTAACAAATGTTGAAACTCAAGCATTACTCCAACGGTAATACGGCTTCTCTCCAATTATAAAAGAAATACGTTTGCCAAATATCTCAGAAGAGGTATATCGAGAAGCAGTAATAAATCACTTTCGAGATTATTAGCTGAAAAATTTATATGGTCCTCGGGACCTCGAAAAAATGGTCAACGTGCGAAAATTTGCATCCATACTAAGTCGCCATTTTCGACAATACTACCACCAACTCGACTTTCCAAGCATATACATATCGACCTAGTAGGCCTATTGTCACTGTCCGAAGGACAGCGGATTCTATTAACAATCACGATAGATTTACTCGATGGCCTGAAGCTTATTAGAACACCGCAAAGAACACGTCTGAGTCACAAACGATTTGCGAACGACGCCACAATCAAACGGGGTCATAAAAAGATTTCACAGAACTATCAAAAAAACTATAACGTGAATTCAAAATCCCAACTGGCCTTTATTATCCCCAGGTTTATGCATAGCACACAAGGAAGATGTTGGAGCGGCTCCAGCAGAAATGTTGCACGAAACAACTGTTCGGTTGCCAGGTGAAATTTTCGTAGAAAGCACAGCAACACCCAGAGACCGAGTACGTTAAAATCCTTGGACGGAATATGAGCACTTTGCAGCCAACTCGTTTTATTTCGAAACTATACTGTCCGACCGTTATATTGACACCCATTCACACACATTAAAATGCTAATCTTGATTGTCAAATAGACTAATCATAGTTTGATGCCGATTATGAGACTGTATACACGAACATAAATTAAATTAATAAATAAATAGAAGCTAGAAGTTTAAAAATATTACAAGTAACCTCATCGGTGAGATGAAAAGTCAGTGGAAGATGGAAAGCTCACTCGAACTCATTCGAATCCCATCGCATATTTGAAGCCAAACAAATGTATCGCGTTCTCAAGTTGGGTTTTACTGCACTGCAATCATCATATTTACATGATTATAATCTCTTGCAATAAATGGCGGTACGTTTAGCTGGTAGGCAGTAAAACAGCCCATTTATATCGTATTATCCGCGTATGAAGTTAATAAATATTTAATAGATCTTAAGCGGAAGTAATAATTCTTTAACGTGAATGACTGCATTTACCGGTTTACATATATCGCATATTATTTATAGCAAAGCTAATCACCACCGTAAATTGCGTGATATTTTATATATACATACATACATACATGCATATGCACATGTAATGTATGTACATATACGAAATCGTCGGTTGGAAAAATGAATTTTCAATTTTACAGTTTTTTTATTTTTATTTTTGTCTACGGCTATATGTATGTACGTACAAACATAAACATCATACACACCGCCATATCCCCAACATATAGGTGCACACTGTACATACGTATACATATATATGTATGTATGTACATAAACAGGAAAGAAAAATTATTTACAATTTTTATCAGATCTAGACAAGAGTTCATAGAATTACTAAAAAATAAAAATTAAAACTACCTAATGCATTTTAGTTTTTTACATCTAGGCTAATTACTATTATTATATGCAAATTAAAATCTAATTAAATTTATTTTATATTAAAACAAAACATAAATTATAAAATTTGCTATATACTCGTATAAACTCAATATAAATTTAATTAAAATTGATAATCAATGAAACTTTAGACAACGCGCGGCAAAACTCAAACAAATAATTATTTGTCTTAAGCTTTTTTGCGCAATTTTATGATTCAGTAGCGGATTCGGGTAGATGGGTAGCTTCAACCATGTTCCAGCGTTGCAACTATCTGCATCTATACCAAGTGTTCAGTATACCTCTAAGTGGTATCGCACCCAGGCAACGGTATAATTGGTTACAATTTAGTCGGCTGAATACTAATTCAATTAATAATATAACTACCCCAGGTGTGGTACATCTGATATTCGGGTACATCCACTCTCGTCTGAGGTGAACTCCATGGATTCTGGGGGAAGTCATGTATTGCTTAATAGTCAGAATAGTGAAATGACTCCAAGCTACCGAGTATCTTTCAATCGAGTAGAAAAGTATTAAGGTCTCCTACTTTAAAGATACAAAATATAAGTAGTTTGCCACCACAACCGAAGCCATAAAAAAAAAACGCAACTGAAATAAATTGTACACCCCTGGAAGAAATAATTAAATCCAGACAAGAAAATAAAGAAATAAGTGCAACAAATCAATGGATACAGGAGCATATCCAAATTTTTGAAGAACAAGTAAAGCAACTCAAAGAACGTATTAAAATGGACTACCAATCTGAAACGGAAGCTGGCTTGGCACAGATTCAAGAATAAACCAACTAGGCTATTCGAGTAATGCTCAAAAATTTACATCATATACATGTAAGCCAATGAAAATAATTTAAGATCTAAGTGGAAAAGGTTTGAAAGCATTCGATTCTGCTATTAAACTGAAATCACGAAGCAAAGAACTGCTAAACATGTTTATGTTAACATTCGGTTTTGAAAAAAATATATTAGGCTGTGAAGGTTAAAACTCATACCAGAATCTTATGGGTACACTCAAACATATTGCAGCAAAGAACCTCGTTATTTTAAATATCTTGGGTAGCACTCCACAAAAGATTACTATAAGCCGAAAGAAACATCTCTGAATTTAAAGAAAATAAAAAATCAAAAAAATGAAATTGGGCAAACACCATAAAAATTGAAATAACTACCTAGCACCTATTTGTCTGCCGCAAACAATATAAATTATATTAAAAATGCTGAAGCTGCATATAGTCCACCTGTGAATGGTAGATTCACATATTCACAAGTAGCGTCAAAAGGGATAAATTAAGAACAGGCACAATATGATGCAAATATCAACCAAACGCTGCAAATCATAATAAATAAACTCAACTCGTTTGATGAGCGGTTACTACAACCGGACTATAGCAGTAAGGGAGCTATCCCAAAACAAAAAAATGGGTAAGCGCATCTCAGAATATTATGAGCTACAGCAACATCAATGCCAATGAGCTACAGCAACATCAACAGGAGCTGGTTCTAGATACACAAAAAAATAATTGTCTTTTATCAGAAACCCACTTTACCAAAGATAACTGTCTTTTATCAGAAACCCACTTTACACTATACATCCTAATAATTCAGCCAAAGGCTGAAAAAATATCGGAAAAATACTCAACATGATGAAATACATGCACGACAGTTGCTATTGAAACTATAAACTATGCTGTTGCCGTTACAAGGGTGTATTGCTCGCCGCAAGACACTCTGTTATGAAGAAACAATTCATATAACGCTTTTTTTTTTTTTAATTTTTATTTAAAAGGACGTGGCATAGACAATTTTTTGGTCCATAGCCTTACCTTACATTCAAACAACATTCATTCAATCCATTCATTCACCCCAGTCACACAAGTACAGTATACCACCTGCGCATTGCATAGCTCCATGTCACCCTGTATAGTGACATGGAAGATGGGTCGGTCCATGAGTTCTACATTCCAACAGAGGATCATAGATGTTTTCAATTTAATCACCGATCGTAATCGGGAGATGAAAAATCCCTTTTGCATCCCGCCTCTGTTGGGATTCGAACCCGGTACCTCCCGATTGGAACGACGCAGTTTTAACCACTGCGCTATTTGCTCGGTATAATGCTTTAATCATATGGGAAATTAGTTTATAGCAGGAGGTAATTTTAATGCTAAGAGCACTAACAGAGGATCGAGACTAACAAGAACTAAAGGAAAAGAGCTGTTGAATGCAATTATAGAAAGCAACTGAGAAAGCAACATACTATCAAGATTCAATAGATTTCTTCGTAACAAAGAACATATCAATGCACCACATGACAGTGGAAGAAAGTTACGAAATGAACCCCGACCACTCACCCACTGTATTGTTAGTCAGTGAAAATGCTATAGAAAAGGACAAAATTGTAACTCTAAGTAATAAGTTCCCGGATTCGGACTATTTTAAGATTCGTTTAAATACCAAAATACGACTGACGAGTTCGTACTCCTGCAATCAAAGCTATATGAACATTCCTTATGGACGGCCACAAAATGCTTAAAGAGACCTGTAATAAGCCGATAGGTTTGCTGATCACCTGAAAAATATATTCAGACTCCTAGATGGTCAACGAATAGAAACTATGCATCGTGCTTTGAAGTAATGGATCTAATAAACCAATTAACTGAAAAGTAGTAAAGCACCGGGGTTTGACTTGATAGCAAGAGAGATTGTTAAAAGAACTCCCATAAGAAAGGCAATTATTAAGTTTACCAAATTATAAAATGTAATGTTTAAACTTAAATATGTTCTAAGATTATAGAAGGTGGCTGAAGTCAATATGAGTCTCAAACCAGGAAGTTCTCCACAGGAAGAAAAGTCATATAGACCAATATCGCTATTAGAAGTGAGCACTCAACAATTGACCAAGT
Organism: Tipula unca; assembly: GCA_951394425.1. Classification (NCBI taxonomy): domain Eukaryota; kingdom Metazoa; phylum Arthropoda; class Insecta; order Diptera; family Tipulidae; genus Tipula; species Tipula unca. The sequence continues at coordinate 197,752,354 of OX596381.1, forward strand.
ACATAGGATCATTAATATCATTGAAAACGTACTCGAAGGAAAGTAGGTCTGCTCTGCAGTGTTCCTTGATTTTGTACAGGCTTTTGATAAAGTGTGGCATGAAGGTTTAAAATGTAGCCTTGCTTTGTTAGTAATAGCGACCTACATACGGACTTGGAGACTGAATCGGTTGTGGAGGAAATTGGTAAATGGACTAAGAGATACCATAATATAGATTACAAACACATACTAATGCAAAGGCATCACGACCTTGACAACTCGAACATCGTCAGACGGCTTAAACGGGCTAAGCCCTTTGAGTAAAAAAAAAAATACGGATTCGTCGACTTGTATGCATATATGAACGAATGTTCTTGGAATGTTTAAGACAAAATTAATAAAAGTCGAGACATATAAGTCGTAAATTTAATTTTTTGCTTTCAATATTTATATGCTTTTGTTGCCCTGGAGGTGTCTAGCCTATTAGTCTTGTGTAGAATACAATTTTGTTATCTATCATCCACTGTACAACAATGTACTCGTATATTAGATAATGTGCACAGAACATTAATTTTTTTATGTTCACTTCATATCAAATTGTAACAAATTTTCAAATATGAAAGAAAAGCTCTTTTTGTTTTATTAAGCTTTTTTTACTGTACACATATACATATATAGTTTTGTGTCGTTTTATTATATCAATTTTTAGATTTTCCTTTGTTTTCCAGCGAAAATGAGATTTGTTGTTGTTGTTGTTGATATTTTTCATTTGGAAAAACTTTTATTAAATGCTTTTTAAAATTATTTCTTTTGTTCTTCGCGCGCTACATATACATACAATCTGCAGTGTAATGAGATATGATTTATGTTCTATGTTATAAACATACATATAAATTGTTACAAGATGTATCAGTATCTGCGATGCGAGGAGATATATTTAAAGCATCTTGTTGAAAACAATTGCTGAGACAGTGTCATTTGGAAAATTTCTAGCTTCTAATAAGATTTAAAACTTAATGAAACCCAAGGTTGAAGAATTTAAAACTGACTTTGACAAACAAAATTTGACTACAGTGGCGGTCTTGTGGCGAAAAACGTTTACATTTGTTAAATAGGAAGTGCCGTGACCCTAGTGCCTTCATATTTTATTGTATTGCACTTTTTCTATCCATATTCTTGCATTCTTCCCCCTAATGCACAAAAGTGGCAGTGTTTGCAATAAAATATCTATATAATCTTTAGGATCCGAAATTCTTTAGGTGCCTTGGACGATAGCCATTTCCAATACATTTTATTGACCGTAGTTTTTATTTGGCAACTACATCTGTCTGCCACAAGACGAGAAATTTTATTTGAGTTTTCAATTTTAAATTGATTTTCAAGGCCGCTCAAGCTATTTCGTTTGAACCATTGTAAAATTTAATAATTTATGCGGTTAGAATGCTTTCTTTGACTGCAGCATCGGTTGTGTACTTTAAGCATTCGGTTAGTTCTAAACATTTCGAACAGACATCTGTCCGAGGTGTCATATAAGTTAAATTGAGATTTTTTTTAAATGCTTTATCTCCCATTTAGGAATATACGCTTACTACGCTGAACCATCTTACATTGTTGGGGGCTATTTCATTAATTTCCTCGGTTAGCAAAGTTCTCTTCCATGTCGTTGCTCGTCTTCCTATTTTCTTTTTCTCTTGCGGGTGCCAGTCCAGTACAATTCTGGATACATGTTCGATTTGTTAATTATTAATGTGCATCGGTGTGGTTATATTTGTGTGTTGAGTCTCATCGTCTTGCTGTGATTTATATTGTGATTCCATTACTGAAAAGCCCTCGAATTCCGTTAAGCTATTTTCGGAATTGAACAAATCGAGCGTGGTAAGGAAGGTAGTTTTGCCCAGTACGACCATTGGTGCTGTATATAAACAAGGCGGCTATGGCAACGGATTACTGTTTTTTCTTAGGTTTGATTGTATTGTCAATCTATTGATGTAATGTAAAATTAAATGTCTGCACTAAATTTGTCAGTCGAATGGGTACAGTTGTCATCTGTAGCAGTATTATTTAAGAATGGCTACTGATAAAGTGTGACGATAGGCTCATGCAATAATGTGAACCCTATAATGGAATTTTACAAAAACCGATGGTTGTTTTGCGATGATTGTGACGTCAATTTCAACAAGTTAACCACAAAATATTGTGACGATAAAAGATCATCTCGTTCAAATATAAAAACATCAACAATATCGATACTATGGCTACTTCACAATTATTTCAACATCATCAGAGCGACTTTATTATTGATACATATCCAGATACAGCGTCGTTGACGATCAAATCAAATCAGTTCCTGCTATAGAAAATATATTAATGCGTTAAGTCTTTCAAATGCAAAGTAGCAAATTGCAAATAAAAATGTGTGTGTTACAAACTGTCTTTATTAAAAGAGGATAGTCGAGGCGAAACAAAATTCAATTCAATCAAATTTGGAATCTATTGTACCAAACTCAATAACAATTCACTTCAGTGAATTCCAGATACCTTAATATTGAACCTTCATATTTAATTCAACCCAATCGGAAAACCGTATGAGAACACAAACTTTCCTCTCTTAAAAAACGTTTAAAACACTGGAAAGCTATGGCTCTCTAATCTGTGATCAGAGAATTCTACATCACTCCACTGTGTGGCCATAAGGGCATAATTCGAACATATAAGCGATTGAAACAATATTATTATTTTCCTAGAATGAAGCGAAAAATTGGAAATTTGATTAAATCCTGTGACACACTTAGTATAATTGGACTTCTAGCCACTATCTTTTTTGGGACGCCCATTTCACAAAGTGTCTGCTCTATTATACTCCTATTTATTGTGCCAAATGCACGTTCAAAATCCACAAAGAATAAGTATAATGGAGAATTCCATTCGTGAGATTCTGTCAAGGATTGTGATCATTGCGAGTATTTTTATTGTTGTACGAGTATTGAGGAGGGAGATACCACGCCAATTCGTGCATTCCTTTATGTCTCTTGAAGTTATTCTAGGATTTTTTTAAAATAGCACTGACAACTACACAAGCGTAAATAATCCATCCCAGACTTTTTAAAAATGCAATTTATATAATTGGCTTATACATTTATACTATTCCAAAATTTTACGTCAACAAACAAATATACAGTTGGTATATACACTACCAAAATGCTTACGTCACATTTTTTAATATGTAAAATTCATTTGGTGGAAAATTAATTCTACTGGGCAAATCGTTAAAAACTGCCTATTTTCTTTTTGCGATTAGATAAAGGACCCCATCATTATTCCCACATACATTAAGCGCCATGCCCCATTAAACCTTATTGTGGTGTCTTCTTTTTTTATTCTCTCGAATATGGCGGGGCTAGAACCAAGGATATACTCAGCTGTTCAATTGTAATATTATAGGTGGGCTGAGGTACTTAACATAACACAAAACAAAATATACATGGCGACCAATGCCTTATATATACCTATTTATGTAATGCAGTGCATCAACCATGGGCTTGTCTAATCAACAATTTAAACCGGCGCATACAAAATACTATGTCGCCACATAAAACTTCTTTACAATTAAAGCAATTTTTATTTCATATGTACACATGTACATACGATTTTAATAATACAGGTACTCGAACGTTAGGTGTAATTTTGATTAATGTCGCGTATTTTTTGCGCACAAATTCATAAGATAAGCGCACAACACAAAAAGTAGAAACTACCTTTCGTATAATTTATATGTATGTATATATGTATGCTTAAGACCGGTTTCAATTAAACAACAAATTGACTTAAATTATTATAAATGTTTTCATTGATTGCATAAAATACAAAAAATTGCGCTTATTCATGTTATTATTTTTTTTTTTTAGGAATTCAAAACATATATGTATATATATGTATATAAATATATTCAGAAGCATAATTTGTACCGTGGTTGTGGATTCTGTAAAAAAAAAATGTTGATTAGTTACCGGAAAATGATGTCGTTATCTGTTGGATTTATATATTTTTATGTCAGGTCTCTTGTACTTATATATATATATGTACCTACATACCGTTGTACACCAAAGGAAATATTTTTATGTACAAAGCTTTCGTCAAGAAAGCATCATCCTATAATAAAAGTTACATTATCGCATGTATATGAGGTATACTGTATAGTGAAAAATTGTTCGTAAAAATTAATTTTCCGGAAATCATCATTTTTATTTTATTTATTTTTTTGGGAAAATGTAAATTTAACATTTTTATTTTTAAATAAATTTTTCACGCAACATAAAAAATTGGTTTTATGTACGTATAAAACGGATACGGATATTATTGGGTTGTGGTATGTAGGCAGGTACTATTTATTTGTATGGAAAAAATAGTGCGATATAAAAATACATATCCATTTTCCATAATGATTTTCCAGATTATTACCTTATTTTGCATATTTTTATTACATCTATGCCACACATATATGGTTTTGGATTTTATATGCCTCACAGAGATAACGATTTTGGTAATATTGTTGGTGCGCGCGATTAAAAATTGATTTTTTTTTCGGTATTTGGGGGAGGTACTCGTATAAACAATATTGTGTTTTGTAAATTTTATATAGCAAGTGATTGATATTGGGGGTGTCGGGCTACTTAAATTTTTTAATAAATCATCCCGTACTTGAATTCAACACTGCTTACCCATTAGATGCTGGGTACGAAAGAGTCGGTAAATGATTAAAATTTTTCTCGGCTATTAATGTCTCGAATTCGGTTATTGGACCAATTCCGAAATGTGTATAGTCATTCCTATCTTCGCTCCAGCTAAAGTAAAGCTTTTATCAATTTTCAGACAGAAAAAATCGATTTATAAACGGAATGCAATTTAGATCAATTTTTGGTTTGATTTACCAACCTGAGTCACCATCTGCCTTGTTTTCTAACTTACGTTACGTTATTTAACTATATATTGCGATGGTTGATAATCTAATTACGATCAGCTGAATTGAAAAATAAATGACTTAAGCCGGTTTTTATGAATTAAATTATTATTACAAATGACCATAGATGAAACCTTTAGTTCCATCAACAAGGGTGGGAAATTACCCGTCATCTATTGTTTTCTACGTAGACAACGTCGATAATGTAGACAATTACTAGAGTGATTTTATAAATTAATTCTAAACTACGGTGACCAAATATCATTAGGATTAATGTGAAACGTGATGTCTGTGAAGTTATCCCCGAAATAAAAAATTTGAATCAGGCAACTCTAACAATTTTATAGGTTATGCCAGCCCAGGAACTTATTATAAATTAAAACTTAATGTAAACTTTGCTTTCAATAACAACATAAAACTTGGTGGTTGTAATTGTATACTTTTCTGGTTATTAGATGGTAAGTAGAGCCATAAAAATTTGTATAAAGAAGGCCACAGTGTATAGAAAGGGCAGCTCACAAAAATGTTAAACAACGCACATATATGATAAAATTTGTTACAAGAAGGTTATATTATAACTTACATTAAAATTAATCCGAGAATCTCTGACTTAAACCGGGCCATGAAATGTAATCCATCCTGCTCCATGGTACTATGGAAGCTATAAGGATTATCAAGTTATTAAAAAGCCAAATAGTCAGATAAACAGGACTTTGTTAGCTAAAAAACATGCCAAACTGCTTTATGATCCAGCGATTTCCAGTTGTGCACTTAAGAGTCGTTTTTGCCACAATCTCCGACAGTGACGTCGATTCTATGCAAGTTTAGTAGAAATCTCTTCACTTTCTAGGTCACAAAATTACCCCAAAGGGAATATTCCCATCCGTTAATTATATCCATCGCTACGTACCAAAACTAGCAGAATTATTATGGCCGATTCATGCACATCTAGTTTTGTTATTCAGAAAGCGAAAAACTGCAACAAATCTTACTTCAGAGTGTATTGAAGCATTTTGTCAGACAAAAATTGGGCTTGCTCATGCAACGCTATTAGCTCATCCTTTAGATGATGCAGTGTTCAGTATTATTATTTATCAAAAATGGACGTTACAACCGGCCCAAATGAAATGTTCTGCATATATAATTACCCGCCATATATTGAACTTAGCGGTGACACATTTTCGATACCATATAGAAGGTGGAGAATTTACGATTAACACCGAGACCGCAAAAGCCTCTTACAAGCGTAATAAGCTCCAAAACAAAAAGAGGCGCACGACAAGCTCGTCATTTGGATTATGTTTCGCGTTTTCAACGGACATTCAATATATTATAGACAAAGGTAATGTTGTGAAAAAATACTAAATCGCAAATCAATTTCGGAATTACAGAATCCTGACGATTAACGTCAGAAACTACTTTCTGGTTCCACTCGTCTCACCAGTTCATCTTACAAACTTGAGTGACTACGTCAATTAGCTTTCGACGCTTTGCATCACATTTCACATCCTATCCGCACAATTTTAAAATTAATAACGAATCGTTGTTTTTGGTCTAACATGAACAAAGACGTTAACCACACGAAATCAGAATTAGGACAATTTAAATCGCTTTTTGGTCGTTTTGAATACATTCATTTGTACATCGTTGGACCACTTCCTCCATGAAATGGATATGCATACATTTTAACTGCTGTAGGTCGTTTCACTAGATGGCCAGAAGCTTATACCTTATGTATGATATTACCTCCGCAACAGTTGCAAAAGCTTTTGTGGGAAATTATATATCAAGATTTGGAGTACTTGTAAACATTTATTTAGATCAAGGAAGTCAATTCCAATCGAAGCTGTTAACAGAATTAACTAAGTTGCTAGGTATACATTGAATTCGAAAAACTCCTCATCACCCGCAATATTTCGGATTGGCTACACATTTTCTTCACCCACTACAAGCATCTTTATAAGCGAGAGGCGATACAATAAATTGAAGTTCGCACCTGCTAATAGTTCTTCTTGGCATAAGAGAGCTACCCCCAAAAATAATAATAAATGTTCTCCGGCAGAACTATAGTTTATGGACAACCACTAAAATTATCATGCGATTTTTTCTTGGAAGTAATAATATTAAACATCTACAAAATATACTAATTCCAGCTACGCCTTACCATGCTCCGATCGATATATTTATTCCAAAAACGCTAGATAAATGTGAGTTAGATTTTATCAGGTTAGATAAAATTCGAACTGAGCTGACACTGCCTTACACAAGCCACCCAAGGTAATTCGACGATTTAGAAAATATTTTGTGATGGACATCAATGGAAAACTCACATCCATATTTATCAATCGACTTAAACCAGCTTAAACCCAGTTTTGAGTTTTGAAAAAAATGCAATTGTTTGTGAGTTAGGCCATAATAATGAGGCGCAACCTAGAAAATGGATATTTAAAATTTCAAATATTCGTAGTTACTCAAATCTCCAAAATTGCATAGATTATATTTTTGGTTGTACCTCTTAACCCGATCGTTTAGCAGATTTGCATTGAGCAATCACACTGTGCCACCTATACTTCCATTATTTTATTATCATTGAGACCAAAAAGAACGTCGATTGGTTAAATAGAAAACAGGATTTCAAGAGCAGTACATTTTAAATAATATATCAGTTTTAATGCTTTCACTAAATTATCAATCATTTAGGCCTTTCCGCAGGCCATCCAGATGCCTAGTTATTTCCAATCAGTACTGGACCGAGGCAGGTTTGTTCTGTGTGTGTGTTGAAACGTACAAAACATAGAGTCTAGTTTGTTGTACCTGCTTTTCTGTAGTTGTAGTAGGTCGTTTGGTTCTGGTGACATTTTAGGCTGAGCTCGTTCTTCATAGTTATTTCGATAGATTTATGGTGGATATCGTTCATACAGAATGGTGATAATGATTCGTTGAGTTGGTAAAAATCAGATAAAAAATAATGGTGATAGTCTAATAGAATATATTATGCAACGTACAAGTACATTGTCTTTTTTTTGATCGTTGCTTTAATATATTGGCCACATCTGTACGCCACGTATTGCGATGGAAACAATTCAGAACTGTGAATCTCTTTATTAAGGGTCACATATTATACAAACAGGAACAACGCTTTCAACACAAAGTTATAGAATTGTACGGCTTTTGATGCCGTTCTATTTACATTTTGGATGTAAACAGTCAGATTCTTATTTTTATCAACTTGTTTGTTGCTGGCGTTAGTAGAAATTGATTTTGCTAAGGTACGTTGAAGATTATGTATGTATGCGTAAATGTGTACAGTTGGTCGCCTTCCACTTGTGTAAAGTAACAAAATTTGCAAGTATGTCTTGTTAATGCCACTATAATGCATGAGGTATTCTCCCAAAAACCTTAGACCTTAGCCCTCAATTATAGATTATTCATAATTAACTTGAAACTGATAGTTTCAGTTTGATTGTCATCTGTTTTTTTATCGAACTTCGTGAATATTATAGTTAAAATGTGTCCGGTAAAACTATTGCATATCTGTAATTAATACACTTTTATGAAAACTAACAAAGTTTGAGGTGCTATTGGTAGTACAGAAATCGTGGTATAGAGGCTATATCGCATCGGCCGCATATCTCTAGGTTGTTGACATAGCTCACTCTATCAATATATGGTATTTGATTTTGGTCTCTCAGAATCAACAATTTACAACAGTCGCTTAGCAGCGCTACTAGCCCTAGTAGTCCCGCGTGCACTATGATATACTCATCAGTGTAAACCGTATTATATCGTCCGATAATTGGTTTTGATATCATTGAAGGTTATATCCCTGTCCCCATACATTTGAGGCTCCACTTTGCTTTTTATGTCTTAAATGCCATGTTTTGTAGAACTGAGGACCTGATCTTTCCCAAATCGGTGTGAATTTAGAAGTCACGTTGATTTACCACATCCTGGAACTCCTTGAATCGGTATGCTATCCGGTTTACTTTTATGGTAAAGTAAGTTCAAAAACTCTTTCAAAAATTGTTTGGTCAAGCATTACTTCTGTATCATTAGAACAAAACATGTATTTTTTGGTGGTTTTGAAACCGTTTTTATTTGAATCATACTCTACTAAAATACAATGCAAAAGCTCATTGCAATTCAACTCAACTTATGTCCGCATAATTTAAGTTGATTGATAACAATAGAAAGCTCGACATAAACCAAAAAAGCATTGTGATATGGATTTTGATTTAGACCGATGATTGAATTACAACAAAACAGTGGAAAGCTTTTGCATAATATAGCACGACAAACGAAACATGATCATTTTCCAATAATAATTTTTTATTAACACATATTGTTGATCTACCAAACCGGTTCACGATCCTTCAGCAAAATTTTTGCAAAGAGAAAAAAGCTCGTCTTTTTATGTTAAATAGTAATGTAGAGTATAGCTTTTGTAGTCGTAATGAAACTTTAGATAGTTCTGTTTCTGCGCAAATAAGGTTCTATAAGTTGAAAGCTCCCTAAAACTTAATTTCAGTATTAAAAATTAAAGCACATCGTAATCAAGCAAGCCTGCGACCAATCAAAAAGTTTTTGCTTATTTTTATATATGTACACACTTTAATTTTGGTGCACTAATTTATTCAGGAATTTAAGCAAAGCTTTAGTGCATAAAACCTCATAAAAATTTTTTTGATAAAATGATACTTTGGTTAAAATAACAATTTGATATTTTTTATTTGCAATCCATTGAATTAATATTATTATAAACCATTTAGGGGTTTTTGATCTGCTTTAACTACAAAACAATTACAAAAATTTATTGAATCTGTTTCAATTGAATAACTCGACTTGATTTGTTAGAATCTATATACATACTCTCGTATAAGTCAATAAAATAAAAAATCGTTTCCCACAGTAAATCTGCGCGTGACATTAAATTTCAAAATACGTAACATAAAATTATGAATTGTAATAAATTTTAATGCTACATCATTAAATTTCGAATTACCTTTATTTACAATAATACTTATAGCATATACGTAATGCTATATATGTTTTTAGGGTAAAAATTTATGATAAATCAAAAATTAGCAGAATTGTCTTTTAAGCTTTTTCGTTATATATAGATACGAAGTTAGATTGTGCTCGAATTTTTGCACTCGATTTGAAATATTTAGAAGACGAGTTTTTTTATTGAATATTTTAGTTTAAAACCACACACATCAACACCCTTTTGTACGTTTTTTTATTATTACGAATATATAAGAAAGCCCACATACTAACGACAAAAAATTTTTCTTCGCAAGACGAAAAATATTGTCTCCAATATTGATTGCTGAAAATAAATTTGTTGGCGTAAAAATGTGTATATATAGCGTACAGACCTATTCCTACCTACAGAACTATATATTATTGAAACTTTTTATGTACACTTAATTTATATGAAGTCAATTTATACTATGCTGATTTTTGTATGTGTTGGATGATACATTTTCTGGTTTCGAGAAATCGAGAGCCTGTTGCTTTTTAATTTAAACGTGTGATTTTAATCACCTCAAGGTGTGCGTAATAAAAATTTAATAAAATATATTATATGTATGTAAATATATGCGTTGTGTTTATATAGTTTTAAAGCTAATTAAATCGTTTATGCCCCGGGAATATTTGTCAAGCTATTAATCATATGTACTAAACTAAATATAAATTAATATTTATTACTTATCCCAGCCAATCGTCACCTTGTAGTTACATACATATATAATGTATAACCAAATATATAAAAAAAATTGTAAAAATTCAACAATCGTGTATATTACACTGTATATATATTGATGGCCTTATGGCGGCGAGGGCAAATCAAATATCGTAAAAACTGAAAATTAAATTTTCCAGATGACAGTTTTTAATAGCGCACAGTAGCAATAAAATGTTATAAGTTTTTTTGTTTCTAATTTTATTGCCGTTTTTCCCAGGTAAATATATGAGATTCTACTTTTATATCTACATGCAACACTTAACTTCGAGAACATAAAAAATTTAGACGATCTTTGGCTGTACATAATACTCGTATGTACATAAAATCAAATTTCACGGTATACATATAGCTCGACATTAATTTGTTATACATTTTCATAATTATGTAGACCATACGTACCTGTATACTTAAAAAAAAAAAAAAAACGCGGAAGATTGATAGCCGCACTAAAACCCATTAATTTTATGCGATATCGCGGATCAATACAAAATGCAGCAAAAAATGTTCTCAAAAAAATCACTCCCAGTTTTAATGATAAAATCAATTTTATGTCCATTTCGATAAAACATAACAAAAAATCGTGTACCTCTAACATCATTATATTCTGTACATAGTAGGACATACATACATATACATACATATATTGCAATAATATAAGAAGGAATGTCTATCTTTCCATTCCAATCCCACTTCTTGCTACATGAACAAAAAAAAATTTATTTTTTGTTTTTCAATGTATATATCTCCAACTACAATCTTGATAAGAATCCATTAATTTATCAACTTTTATAACATAAATGATTACATTTATTACCAACAAAATAATAAATACAAAAAAAAATGTTTACCATCAACATTAACATCACAGTAATCACAACAACACTAAATAAACTATCAAGATAATAATCGGAAGAAACTTAAAAAAAATAAAAAGTTCTTAAACTTAAAATGTGACAAGTGAGTTGGAAATGTAACAGAAAATTATTACCAATTAAATAAGAAATAAGCAAATTTTAAATAAAACATATATTAAATCAGCGATTCGTAACCTATGTCAAATCGTTGAACCAGGTCTCAAAAAAATTATAAATTTTATGAATAAATTCTATTGTTGTTTCGGCTTGAAGATTAAAATTACCGGTTTCATTTTAAAATTTCGTATATCGCAATAACGAACTTCCAATATTCTAATTACAATTTTCAATTTTTGTTGAACACAAAATATGAATACACAATATAACTTTGGTATAATTGAATAATTTGGAATTTATCATCCTGAATACCAGGTTTGAAGCAATCTCCCAATTTTCAGTTTTCATTTTTGAATATCCAATTTCCAATTATATATTTCATATCTTGCTCTTCTAAATTTCCCATAACTATCAATTTCGATTTTTTTAACATGTACAATTTTAAATTTTTAAATTTTTAATATATGTTTTCTTATCTTGATACATTTTAATTTTTAATTTCCAATTTCCTGTATAAAATTCCAAATTCCAATTTCCAATTACAAATTTTAAACTATACCCTATCCAAATTAGAACATTCAATCTCCAATTTTTAAGTTTAAATTTGAAACATCCATTTTCTAAATTTAAATTAATATTTTCCAATTATTATTTTTGTCACCATTTTGGTATTTCGTAGTTCTAATTTTTAGGTTTTTTAATTAATCTCCAATCATTAATTCCATGCTTTTCATTTCGAATTACTAATTATCAATTTGAATTTGGAAACTTTAATTTTGTGTTTTGAATTTCATATTTCTATTTTCCATTTTCTAATTTCGAACTTCAAAATTGTCAATTTCGGTTCCAATTTTCCATTTTTATTTTACAATTTCGAATATACTTTTTCCAAATTTCAGTTTATAATTCCTTTTTCTCAATTTACGAATTTCACGATTTTAATTTTCAATTTCGAATTACGACTTTACTGTTTGAATTTCGAAATTTAAATTTTGTGTTTTGAATTCCGTATTTCCGTTAAATTACAGTTGTAAAGTAGAAATGTCTTTTGAACTCTAATTTGCAAATTTTGAATTCTCAACTTCCAATTTTCAATTTTAAAATTCAAATGACTATTTTCGAACAACAAATTTCAGATTCAAATTTTCAATTTTTAATTTACAATTTGGAATATCTCTTTTCCAAATTTAATTAATTAATTTCCGATACTCCATTTTCGAATTTCGCGATTTAAATGTTCAATTTCGAATTAGGAATTTTGTGTCAGAATTTCCAATTTTGAAATTTAAATTTCGGTCTCGAATTCTGTATTTCCATTTTCATATTTCTAATTTTGAACTATAATTTGCAAATTTTGAATATTCAACATCCATTTTTAAATTTTTAAATTAAAATTAAAATTTTCGAACAACAAGTTGCAAATTTAAATTTCCAATTTCGGTTCCAATTTTCAATTTTTAATTTACAATTTGGAATATACTATTTTCAAATTTCAGTTTATAATTTCCAATTCTCTTTTAAATTTTCATGTTTCCAATTTTGAATTCTAAATTGAAAGCTTTGAATTTCCAATTTACAATTTTCAATTTTAAATCTAAAATTTAAATTTTCGAATAACAAATTTCAAATTCAAATTTCCAATTTCGGTTCAATTTTTAACTGTTAATTTACAATTTCGACTAATAATAATAATAATAAACAGTTTTTAAAGGCCATTAATGGCCCCTTACTGAGTCAACTATTTGGTTCCAACGGTGTCGATCCAGAGCATGGTCTTCATACTGTCTAAGAAAATCTGAAAAGGCCTGGTCGTGCTCTAAATCGTGGAGCCATCGTCGCCTGCAACGACCTCTGTGCCTACCATAATATAGTGGATCTTCTTTAAGAGATCGCTGCACAATTCGTTCCGGACCTGACCGAGCCAGTTTCGAATACCCATTTTCCAAATTTCAGTTTATAATTTCCAATTCTCCATTTACGAATTTCGCGATTTAAATTTTCAATTTCGAATTTTGAATTTTCTGTCTGATGTTACAATTTATTATTTTAAATTTCGTGTTTCAAATTCCGTATGTCACTTTTTCATTTTGCCAATTTTGAACTTTAATTTGAAAATTTTCAATTCTTAACATCCAATTTTTAATTTTTAAATTAAAATTAAAATTTTAGAACAACAAATTTCAGACTTAAATTTCTAATTACGGTTCCAATTTTCAAATCTTAATTTTGTAAGTATATTTTGTAAATTCAGAATATACCTTTTCCAAATTTCAGTTTATCATTTCCAATACGCCACTTTCAAATTACGCGATTTAAATTTTCAATTTCGATTTATGAATTTTGTGTTTGAATTTCCAATTTGGAAATTTAAATTTTGTTTTCGAATTCGGTATTTCCATTTTCATATTTCCAATTTTCAACACAAATTTGCAAATTTTGAATTATCAACATACAATTTTAAATTTTTAAATTTAAATTAAAATTTTCGAACAACAAATTTCAGATTCAAATTTCCAATTTCGGTTCCAATTTTCCATTTTTAATTAATAATTTGGAATATCCTATTTCCAAATTTCAGTTTATAATTTCCAATTCTCTACTTTTTGAATTTCGCGATTTAATGTTTCAATTTCGAATTACTAGTTTTTTGTCTGAATTTCCAATTTCAAAATTTAAATTTGGGTCTCGAATTCTTAAATTCAATTTTTAGTTTTAAATTAAAATTTAAATTAAAATTTTCGAACAACAAATTGCAGATTTAAATTTCCAATTTCGGTTCCAATTTTCAATTTTTAATTTACAATTTTGAATATCTCTTTTCCAAATTTCAGTTTATAATTTCCAATTCTCCATTTTCGAATTTCGGGATTTAAATTTTCATGGTTCAAATTGTAACACATTTTCGTGTTTTTAATTCCGTATTTCCATTTTCATATTACCAAATTTGAACTCTAATTTGAAAATTTTGAATTCCCAACATCCAATTATTAATTTTCAAAATTTAAATTTTGTGTTTCGAATTCCGTATTTTACATTTTCATATTAGTATTTCGAACTTCGTATTTCCATTTTCATATTTCTAACTGCCAATTTCGAATTTTGTATATCGAATTTTCCATTTTTAGTTTTTATAGCTATAAAAATTTACGAAAACCGACAGCATTATTTTTAGACATTTGAAAGGCATTTGAGAGTCATCACGTCGTAGAACAAGAGGAACTTATCAATGACCCTGGCCACTTCACCTGCGACATTTCCTAGAGCTATGTGTTGGAGCTCTATTGTCTCTAATTTTTTATAAATTCAATTTTCGATCTAAAGATCATAGGATACTGCATTTACTGACAATTTGGTTTTAAACATTGCACCCAAATCCTAATCAGTTGTTCTTAATACGAGAACTTCGAATTGCTGCCAATATCTGTCGATTTCTAATTTTTTACCTCCAAGAATTTTTCGAATTTTCCATTATGACTGTCCAATTTCGAATTAATTCCTCAATTATTTTTAATTCGAGGAGAGGAGCTTTTTACAATGTTGTCAAGTGAACGTCCGTTTATAAATTTTTAATTTGCATACTAAATATTAATTAATGGGACATCAATTTTACAATAACACAAAATGTTCCGTGGATCACTGATTGAGAATCATGGATATATATACATATATTTGTATTTCACTAAACCGTTTTGATTGATCTTTAATTAATTTAAAATTACATTTAAGCTCTCTGCTTTATATTATGCGATGGTATATGATGCGTGATGTGGTTTTAGCACGAATCCCATTTTTTTTTTAAATTCAAGTTCTATGTTGGTGGAATAAATTATTTTTAATTATTAGTAATAATAAAACAAAATCGTAAACTGGTCGTAAGTGATTGTAAGGCCAGATACATAATATTTATTTGCTATATATGTGGGCTTATTTTCAATTATTGAGGTGAAAAACTTGTGTATTAATACGAGTGCCTGTACATAAACGTGCACTAAATTTTTGACAGCATTTTTTGATTTGGGTATAAATTGAGATCAAACTAGTATATAGAGCAATGGTCGTAATTAAAAAATTATTTTGTTTGATATGCGCTAGACCCTAGGTACAAGTAAACATAAAAGAAGCTTAACTAATTAAAATATTTTTGTGCACACAGCTTTTCACCTCCAATTCCTCAAAAATATATAAGTCGAAAATGCTGTAAAACCACAAATTATTTTAATCCTCTATAGTTCCTCTACAGAAATTCCAAATTATTTTATAGTTTTTTTGTAATATTTCTAATTTAGATTAGAGTAGATTTTCCTTTTATTTATTTATAATAACCAACATTTTCACAACAACCATAAACAAATTTAAATCTCTTAATTTTAACATTTATCTATTTATCAAAATTAAAAGCTAAAAGGATTAAAAATAATGAAATTGAAAATAAAAAATGTAAACGATAATTTCCCATCAAATTCATTTTGACAACAACAACAAACAGTTCTCGTCAGGTATATTCCACAACGAAATAATTTATTTGCATGCCGATTATTCAGGCATGACAAGTACACAGGCACACACACACACAATTAATAATAAGACATAAATTAGCCATCAGCGAATTGTACTGAATTAAATATAATATTTTGTGATTATTTATTAAATTAAACTTTTATTTATTTATAGTTATTTTTATTCAAAAAGCGAAATTACATAAAAACCACAAATCACCTTTAGGGTTATTTGTAATTATATCCATATAGTAATTTAAAGTTTTTATTTATTTACAACAATTTCTAAAAAAAAAAACTACAATAAATTTTAGTTTAATGTTGCTTTAATGCGGTTTGGTTGGGAGCGGGTGAGCTTGATCAAAAATAATCTACCTGTTTCCACCTAACTTTTACTATACATATTCGAATTTCACTTGTTGATTAAATTACACTGCATTAAACGAATAAACGCTTCCAAATATGGAATCAAATTAAAAGTATTAAAAAATTTTTTTTTAAAATTGTCCGCAAGCTAATTTACAGCGCACACCCATATACATAGCGCTGTACACATAAAAGAAAATTCCATTTTCGCAAAAGTTATAAATTTTATTTATTTTTTTTTGTTCCATCTTCCGTTATTTTAATGGTCCAAAACAATATTAAACTTCAATTTCATTAAAGTAAAAAATTTTCCAATAACTCCGAAGGAAAATCCAACAACAACAAAAAAATAAAAACTTTTAAATTTGATTCAAAAGAACACAAAAAATTGTATTTTTATTTTTTTTTATTTTTCATTCCTTTAGAGAATTAACCATCCAACCAACTAACTGGTCGAGAAAATATCAGGCAAAATTGAAAGAAAATTCCTTTTTTTGGTTGAATCAGTTTCTTTTGAAGAAAATATAATTGAAAAAGTTAAATTGCAATTTTCTTCTCTTCCAGCCATACATACACACATACATGTGTATATGTACGTACATAGAAGAGAAATTGAAAATTGTTTGTATTTTTTAGGAAAACCATAGAAAATTAAATTGCTGGTCATTTGGGAAAAAATATTTTTCGTTATTTTTTCAACGTCAATATTTATAATAGATATTTTTTGACATACACTCGTATATGATAGTTTTACCACGTCTGACCGCATTGCATTCATCCGCCCTCCGATCAATGCTAAATTAATCGAACTACTCATAAAGAATTTAGGATATAGAGACTGAAATAAATCAAAGGATGCGGTCAAAAATTCAGTCATTGCATAAAGTAAGGCGGTATGCGTAATCCCCTGCTTGTAGGGGATTTTGACATTTCTTTTTTCTAATAAGGTAAAATGGTACACGATTTATACTTTTAAGGTTGAACGAAATAATAAACAAATAATTTGTTAGAAACATTTATTGTTGCGCTCAAGTGTTATTAAAATAAAAAGAAAAAACCTCAGAACAAAGCTAATACAAATTTTACCACCAAGATTATCCATCACAAAAAGTATTGTAAAAATTCCAAGTTACTTACAAATTATCAAGCAGTATGATGAAAATACGCTTCAACAGGGATGGGCGTTTACGCGTCATCTATGATTTTCTACGTCGACGTGTCGACAACCCGTAGACGAAGGGTGATTTTGTGAATTAGTTCTAAACTACGGAGACCAACTTTTTTAGGATCAATGCGATACGAATGGTGATAATTTATTAGAATAGAATTTTTTCAATGCATTTTATAGAAAGAGCGGTCATATTTAAAAAGAATTGAGTTGGGCGGACCGCTCCAGGACTCAATGCCACAAACGGGCCCACGGTGCAATACTCGGAAAAACACACATACATATAAAACACACAACCTTGATTTCACCATCGGTAATTGAACCCGAGACCCTCGAATACTAAACTATCAAAGTTGCGACACTTACTGTGCTTTTGGTCCCTGCACTCATTGTCCGTCTGTCTCGTCTGTCAAAGGGTTATAACTTTTGAACTGTATTCGTATAACGAGAGGGCTATTTAATGAATTTACGATGTAAATGTAGCAAAAATTGTATGTCCTTCCCCTTCCCCTTATATCTGAAAGTTGAAGGTCCAACATCTAGAAAAAAAATCTGAAATGTGTTTAAAAAGGAAAAGGTTAAAGGACAACTATTATCGTTCAAGCATGGTTAGACGAATTCGAGATCAGGAAGGCTGTAAAACTTACCGAGTTATTAAAAAGCCAAATCGTTTACATAACCAGAACTTGTCCGCTATTTGTGCCAGGCTCTTCTATTACCAAGTTTTGCCAAAATTTAGTGAATATGTTTTGATGGATGACGAAAGGTACGTGAAATTGGATTTGAAACAGTCGAAACCGTTTGAAAGAGAACACTATCTACGCCAACGGCACTAGCATCACATTGAATGACGAAAGGCTTGCTATAGTCGCAATTGGCCAACACATGTTCCTGCATGGCTCGAATTATAGTTTGCGTCAGCTGTTGTTAAATAGTGAATCGAATGAAGACAAATTATGTCCAAACCAGATGACTGAATATGATACGAGACAAAAGTATACCCTAGTATACCAGACACTATAATCGTAATTTTATTCCAGATCAACCCTTTCTTGTTAGATCTTTCACTCACGCCGCCAATAAATTCTCGTTCAAACCAGCAGTGAATTTTGTACCTACAATCATAGAGTCCAAAGTTGGTAATGTTGGAAATTATTGGACACCTTTCACTCTAAAGATATCCGCGCTTAATATTTATATATTGGTCCTCTAATTTTTTTGTTAATTTCGATTCTTTCAATTTCAGTATCAGTATTCTTTAAATTGTCCAAATGAAATTCTTGACCATTCCATTAACTCAAAATTCTATTTTATTTCTGCGGAGGACCGTGAAAAAATAAGTAAAATGATTGCTAGTTTTCCGTCTTTCACCGAAGTAGGATTAGTTGAAACAACATTGTTATTGCATGTTATCGATGTAGGGGAGGCAAGGCCTGTAAAACAAATATTTTACACAATATCACTGGCAATACAAAATTTAATGTATGAAGACATCGATACTATGTTGACATTAGATATGATTGTGGAGAGGCTCAGCTCTTAGTGCTCACCAATCACCCTGGTGCGTAGGGCAAATGGCATAGCACGGGTATGTTTGGATGCACGAGAATTAAACAAGGTGGCCGTCAAGGATGCGTATCTCTTGCCTCTAATTAATGGATTGTTGGGTCGTTTGGATCAAACTCGATTTATTTTGACCTTAAAGATGCCTTTTGGCAGATCCCACTCGACCAACAATCTAGGGATAAGACGGCGTTTACGCTACCTGGACAGCCCTTGTATCAATTCAAAGTCAAGCCTTTCGGCTTATGCACTGGGTGATCCCTCATCAATTACATGACAAAATGTTTGTTTACTTAGACGATCTTTTGGTCACCTCAGCTAACTTAGATTTTAGCCTATTGGAACAAGTTGCTCAATTTAAAAAAGGTTGGTATAACAATAAATATAACCAAAAGTCAGTTCATTTTAAAAGAAGTCAACTACTTGGGTTATATATAGTGGAGATAGTTGCCTACGTATAAAAATCCCGATAAATGCAAGGCCGTTTTAGAGTTTCCTCCATCAAGGACCACCAAACAAATTATACGATTTTTAGATTTGTGTGGGTAGCACCGCAGATTTATTAAAAATTTTGCATTCTTAGCTGCTCCTCTCACCGGCCTTACTCGGAAAACCGCGAAACCTAAATGGTCCACTTCTGAAGAAGCTGCGTTCAATTCGCTCAAATAAGCTCTGTCATCGACCCGCGTGTGTTGGCCAATCCCGAATATAGCAAGCCTTTCTTCATTCAATGTGATGCTAGTACCGTCGGCGTAGGTAGTGTTCTCTTTCTAATGGATTCGACAGGTGAAGAACTTCCGATCGAGTACATTTCGCACAAGCTAAATGCAACCCATAGAAATTATTCGGTAGCCGAACTTGAGTACTACGCCGCAGTACTGAGCATCCAAAAATTTAGACCATACGTAGAGAAGGGTAGGATCAATAAATATAGTGCCGGATGCTTTATCAAGGGCGTTCGGCGATGAACTAGCTTGTCGTGCGATACTTTTCATCACAAAAAAACCTGAAAATCTTTTGCTACCATCGACCGTTGGTTACGACATGACCAAGCCCAACGAAGTATGGTATATGATTTCCGATCTAATATCAATAATTCTTTAGTTTCTTCTGCTGGCTTAACTGAATCGTTCTTTTACAAAACACACCTGAGAACTGGCGCTTTTTATTTGAAATCGCTAAAATATTGTAATTTACGTAAAATTGTACGTGTCGACAACTGAGTAGATTATACGGCGTAATCTAAACCTATGTCGTTTTAAAAGTGACGAGGGATCGGCTATGAATTGGCTTTTTAATATGGGTATTAGGAATATCACATATCATCCATCTTGACATAAAATGAGGTTATAAAACACCAAAAATGACATTTGCAGTCAAATCAGACAGTCGTAAGTTCAAATTTCAGTAAAATGTTTTTTTTAACCTTTACAACAACAAAACTATTTTAGATACAGATCCAAATTTTAAATTCTTATTTCCAATCATAGCTTTAAAATATTATATTCATATTCCTAAATCTCTAATTTCAAAATTTTCAAAGTAAGCAAAAACTTTAAGCTTTAATTCAAATAATTAATAAAATCTAAACTAAATATTCCAAATATTTATTTTTCAAATTTCAAATAATCAAATCAAAAACTCACGGATTGAATAAATTAAAATTTATATTTGAAATTTTATTCTCTAGTGAAAGCGCCAGTTTTAAAAAAAGTCCAACTTTTAAATTTTATAATCTTAAAATTTTCGCATCACTGAATGCGGAATTTCATATTTTAAATCAATTCCTATTTCAATAAAACTCCCAAATCATAATTTTATTATTTTCTTTTCAATTTTGTCAAATTCCAAAAAGAATTTTAATTTTTTTGTTTAATTTTTAATTTCAAAATTAAAAATTTAAATTTTTAAATTGTCTGTTGCAATTTCAAAAATTCAACTTGCTCAAATTAAATTACGTACACTTCTAACCAATATTCTAGTTTTAACAATCATAAATATAAATTATAGTTTAGAAATTAAAAATTAAATTGTTAATAAAAAAAATGAATTATTCTTAATTTTTAATATTTAGATATAAGATTAAAACTCCAAATGTTAACCATTTTATAAATGATATCCACTATTAATTCTAAAAAAAATTATAAATTGTGGGCATTACCTATTATATTCCGGTTTTTGGTAAATTCAGCCTAATTCTAATAATTTTAATTCCAAAATTTCAGATTCAAAAAATATAAAATAATTTATAATTTATAATATCAAATTGCTAAAAATTTAAACTTGAAGATGTAAATCCTTAAGACCTATCTGAAATAAAGACCTACCAAAATTATTATTTTTTAAATTTTATGAATCTATGTAAAAATATTTTAAAATCTCAAACTAATATTTAAATGAAATTAATTCGGGGTATTCCCAAAAATCAACTTTTTAACTTAATTTAAGAATTTTAATTTTTTAGGTAGTCAAAACAAAATCGATTTTATAAATTATATTATAATTATTATTATTATTAATTACACAAGCATAATCTTAATTTAAAAATCGAAATTAGTAAATTTATATTTCGGGATAGAATTTTAAATTGAAAACCTTTAAATTATGAATTTTTTTCCCCAAAATATCAAATCCAGACCCAGATTTTTAAATGTTGAGGTCAAATACCCGAATTTTTAAATGTAAACAATCAAAGTTTTAAATTGGACGAAAATTTATTTTTATTTTTTATTTTCTTCAAATATTTGCAAACATTCCAATTCTTAAAAAACTTCCAATGCAACAAATGAAAAATTCAGAAAAATGAATCGAGAGATTTTAAAATTATGATTGAAATTTAAAAAAAAACAATATTCCATATTCTAAAACAATAAAAAATTTAGAATTCTCAAATAATAAAATATTTGTGGTTTTAACGCTAAAATTCGATTAACCTTTCGAAAATTAAAAAACGTCCAAATTTTAGTTAACATATAAACTAAAATTTAGACGATTTTTAATTTTCGATAGGTTAATCGAATTTTAGCGTTAAAACAACAAATATTTTATTATTTGAGAATTCTAAATTTATAAATAATTTGTTTTATTAATTAATATTTAATTTTTTATTGTTTTAGAATTATAAAAATTTTAAATCAATCATTTCAATCATAATTTTAAAAATCTCTCGATTCATTTTTCTGAATTTTTCATTTCGCTTTTTTTGTAAATTTTGTTTAATTCTTAAATTATAAATTCAAAAAATAATATAAATTCTTCTGAGATTTGAAGATGTATTCTAAATAAAGAGTGTTCAATTTAATTTAAATATTTTGGCTTTTCCATTAAAAAATAGGAATTGGAATCTAAAATAAAACTAATTGAATTTTTTTTATGTTTCACATCTAAATATAAGGTCAAATTTATGAATCTAGGTAGATGTTTACAAAATATCTTAAAATATTACCTAAATCTTTAAATTTGATAAATTATGTTTAATAAAATTCAAAAAAAATTTAATTATTGCGAATCGAGTATCTAAGTTCCATAAAATTCTCCAATACTCCTAAGTTTTTGGAAAATCAATTTCAAAATTCAAAATTTTTAAAATTTTGAGAAATGCTATAAATATTTAATTTTACTGATTCAAACCAAGATGATTTATTTCGGTGTTTGGTAAACTTTGTTTAATTCCAACATTTTAAATTCAAAACCCATAGTTAAATTTTGATAAGTTTGAATTTCTAGGTCAATTCTAAAATTAGGGTGTCTCATCTAAATAATAAATATTTTGACTTTTCCTAATAAATTTAATTTAAATTTATAAATCCAAATATTTCAGAATGGTCAACTTTACGTTTTTTTATTAACGAAAGGTTTTATCAAATTTTAACGATTATACGAATTTTAGAAATTTCCCAAATTTAAAAAAAAATTCAAAATTTTTAAATGTTATCTCGAAATATAAAGTTTCAATTTTTGGATTATCTACCTGGAGTTTATGAATAATAGCCTAAATTTTACTGAACTCCACCGATTAATTATAGTGAAGTAACTGTCGAATTCACAAAAAAAATCAATGTTTAATGTCCTTTCTTGGATTCGCAAATTGTATCTATTTGCATATTTCTGGTAAGCAGATGCTAGATTTTACCGTACTTCAGCATGAACTACGCTAAGTCGATCAGGCATTTCTATCCAATCCAAGCAATTTTCATCAGTAAGGTCTAATTCACTTAAGAGCTTGTAGTCATTCCCATTTAACATTTTATGGTAGCCATACGTGAGAAAATGCTGAGAATAACCCGTAGACTTGTGCCAGGAGTTTCGAAGGAAGCTCATAATTTGAGCAAGGTGCTTATCCCAAGTAGTTTGCTTGTCTAGTATATGGGCTTTAATTGATTGATCTATTTACTCTCTCTGATGCGTTATTATGAGGAGAGCAATAGGCGGTTCTTATATATGAGATATTCCGTATTCCTTAACTAAGGCCTAAAAAGAATTTCTTTTCAAAATTTCATTCTTTAAACACTTGAAATAACTTTAGGAAAATTGTCCGAAATAATTAAGAAGGTGGTTTTGCCAGTGGCAGATCGTGGATAAGGCCCCAGAAAACCTATATAAATGGTTGGCCAAGATCCTTCCAAGATCATCTTTCCTAATGTTGGCCTTGAACATCTGTTGGTTGCTTTAGACTTTTTACATATTTCACAATTCGTGATATAATTTTTAACTTCAATGGCCATTTTAGGCCAATAGTATAGACGGCAACAATCGTTCTATAGGATGTTTTTAAGTCCATCATGAGCTGCAGCGGGATGGGCGGGATGGTCATGAACTTTTTTAATGGAATGGTACGGGTCGCAAAAGCACACAATTTCCAAGAAGGTATATCTGTACGGGGAATATCACGCTTTTGTTCAATCCGGATTAGTATTGTATTTTATTCTCTTCTACAATAAGATTAGCTGATTTTAACGAAGATGTCAAAATTTGGGACCCAAGTTTCAGATACGCTTCATTCTTAATAGACTTACCGTGGAACAGATTCATAGTTTGCTGCTGGTAGTCATAGTTCTTTTCAGTATTGATGTCACAATACACTCGGAACAAGGCATCAGCTACTACGTTTTCCTTTCACTTTTAATGAATAATTGTAAAATCAAAAGTCTGAAGTTTAAGGATTCACCTCGCGAGTCGACCACTAAGCTCTTTTTTCGTCATTAAACACTTAACACTGGCATGATCGGCGATAATTTTTGAATGCGGAATGGGCTTCTGCATCCCACTGAAATTTAACACATTTACGTCATAAGTTGGTGGTGGGAGCGGTAACGTTGCGCTTGCTTTACAGTGGTTGGTACTCTACCTCTACTTTAGTTGTGTCCGTCCTCAAACCACGGTCTCCGATAATTTATCATATAAATATTTCATTTCTCTAAGAAGAACGTCACTCTTTTCAATACTAAAGTTCAATCATTCTATCTAATTCGCTATATATTATATATGTGGGATAATCGGAGATACGGAATAATGTCTTTCCCGCTGCCGTTTGAATATGCAATTTAAATGGCATCATTTTAACGACGAGAGAACTGTAATCGAGTGGTCAAGCCATATGAGGGTGTAGTTTTGGGTCAAATATTTTGTCGATAATGTTGCTTTAGTTCTTCTAGTGCTCACTTTTAGTTTAAATTTTTTTTATCATGGCGTAGGGATCGTCGGCATTTTTAAAATTAAATTTTTATTTTCAAATTTAATCTAAATTTATAAATCGTAATATTAATTTGAAGTTTCGGATTAAAATTTACATTTCACATTTACATATTTAAATTGTTAAATTAAGTCCAGCACTCTTATTCCTCAAAGTTTCATATTTAGACCCAGAATTGAGCACTGAACATTTTTAAAATAGCGAGAGGTTAATTGAATTTTAACGATTTTATGGATTTTTGGAGTTTCCCAGAAAATCCAAATTTGGTTTTTCAAAAATGTATAATCGACAATTTCAATGTTGGTTTACTGACTTTAAATTAAAAAATTAAACATTTAAAAATTTAGATTGGAAATCCCAAACTCCTAATTTTTTAATTTAACATTATCTATTCAAATACTCAAATCTCTAGTAGTTTTTATTCTATTCCCGCGTGAACGTTGAATTCCGATTGAAAATTAAAATTCCACATTAAAAACAAATTTATTCAATTTTTAAGATTTTTTAGTTTAAATTTTTTAAAATCGTAATTTTGATATTGATTTCATAAATGTTTGTAATTTTTGTTTCGGTGTTTGGTAAAGTTTGTTTAATTCCAACATTTTATGTTCAAACCCCATTATTCAATTTTGATAAGCTTGAATTTCTAGGTCTACTCTACATAAAATTAGTATACGCTCAATTAATTAATACATTTTTCGACATCAAAATTTTAAATTTAAACTTTTACGTTTAAAAATCAAAAACTAAATTTAATTAATTAAATCAAACAACATAAACACTGTGGTCAACACAATTTTTATATTCTAAATCAAACGCATCGTCGGCATTTCTAAAAATTCAATTTATATTGAGTTATAAAATTAAATAAAATTTGTTTTTTTAATTTTTGGTCTAACAAATTTAATCTAAATTTAAAAATTGAATTATTAATTTCATGTTTCGGATTTAAATAGAAAATTAAATTTTTTTAATTTAAGACCTGAACTGAACCCATAATTCTGAAAGTTTCAAATTTTACCGATTATTCGAATTCTTGCAGTCCCAAATTTTAAAAAACTATCTTGAAATATGAATTTTTCCCTCGATTCCCTCGATTATATGAAGAAGTAACTGTCCAATTTACAAAAATCAAATCGACAGAACAATAAAATAATTCCCAAATTTATTTATTTTACAATTATAGAAAACGTTAAATTTGAAGAACTTTTAAAGAAGTTCCCACATTTGCAGATGTGGTATTTAACTAATTTTCCTCCTAGGCGCCTACACAATTTTTAATTTTAATTTTCACAAGCTTGGCAAATTGATGAACAAACGTTTGAATTTCTGCTTTGTATAAAGCTCATTTGTAAGTGATAGCCTACATCATAACAGACCCATTGGTTTGTTTAATTTGTTCGTTGACTTTTAATTTTTTCTTTTTTAATAATTTCTGGTTATTTTCGAATTTCAAGAGCTTTCAGAATTAGTTTATTAAGATTTCAAAATTTTAATTGTTCCCGGAAACTTTCAAATTTTATGGAATTTGAGAATTCAGGAAATTGTAGACAAATTTAAAATTGATAAATAAATAAAATGCTTTTGGCAACTGATCCGATTTCAAACACTTAGCTAAATATGTTCGACTTGTGGACACAATTATACAGGATTGTCATATAAACACAGACATACATATATCGATTACCTTGAAACAAACAAATTTGAAACTGGTTGTTATATAAACATCGACATTTTTCTAAAATATAAAAATCCTCTAAATTTCGAAAAAGCACTTTAAAATACATTTCTAAAATTAATAGAATTTTAATTTCCAGAAATTTCTCAAAATATTTTAAGTCTGATCAATTATACTTCGCCAAAAGCCCTTTATATCTATCGAAAAATATTTAAT
Source organism: Tipula unca (assembly GCA_951394425.1). Taxonomy (NCBI): domain Eukaryota; kingdom Metazoa; phylum Arthropoda; class Insecta; order Diptera; family Tipulidae; genus Tipula; species Tipula unca. Next base: position 197,779,189 of record OX596381.1, read on the forward strand.
TACATTGATTCAAACCAATTTTAAAAATTTCCGGTAGCTTCCAAAAATTTAGAAAATTGAAGGATTTTCCTATAAAATTAGTTTAATCTTTTAAAACTCGTAATTTTGAAGAAATTTTGAAAATTCGAAGAAGTTTAATTCGAGGCTAGTGAGAGTGTTTCACTGCATTACTTTAATTTATACATAAATTGTATATAGTTTCACGTCCATTAACTGTAAGGCCACAACTTATATGCTTCACAATATTGCAATCTGAGATTGATAAAAAAAAATTATGGTCGATTTTTCGATTTAATTTAGACCAAATCTACTAAGAATCGTATAAAACATATTTTAGCATGTCTGCATATACATACATTATACATAAATCAAATTTATGCAACAAAAAATTTTATTTTTATGTTTTATAAATGAAACTAACATTTTGATATTCAATAATAATAAAAAAAAAATTAAAAACGCCAACAACAAATTTTATCGGTGGAATGTTATGTTTCTGCTAGCATGTTGCAATTTTCCCAGAATTTCATGTTGAATTCAATTTTGGTTTTTTGTTCTTATTATTATTGGAAAACTGTTTTTGTTTGTATGTACATACGTATACGTACATTATATCGTTTCAAGCGAACATAATGAAATCAAAATATTAAATAACATACAAAACTGTTTGAAAGCCAGATTGTTCGTGGCTTTATTGGCTTAAGTTCTGCGTTGTTTTTCGGAACAAAAAAAAATAAACAAACGAAAAACTTTATGCACTCTGAAAGCTTTTGTGCGGAAAAACTATTTACTAGCAATAATAATAAGGAATAAAAATGTGTTCTTTCAAGCTTTTGTGTATTCGGTATATACGAGTATGTATACAATCGCACATAATGGGCTAATTTGTACAATAAATTTGTGTACGCGTCTAAATACTATGCGGACGATGGCGTTGAACTTAAGTTGGGTGTATATAAAATGGTTTAACGGGCGGAACAAAATAAATAAAAATCGTTAACATTGACAACATTTCATTACAAAACATAAATAATATGTTTAATTAATAATTGTTTCCATTATTTGTTTTCCATTTTCTAAAACCCGTAATTATCATATCAAAACGCAAAAAAACCCTAAATTATGTTTTATGCGCCCACAATTTTGTTTTAATTATATATATGCATAAATACATAGATATTATATACCAAAAACAAAAACATATAAAACAAGCATATAACATAAAATTAACATATTATTCAAAACAAAACAAAAAATATTTTCATTTGCATGATTCGAAATGTACATATATATATGTATGTACATAAAAACACGTCTACAAATATACATTTGTAGAAAAAAAAACACAAATCGCGTTAAAATTCGTTTGATGTTCTTGATAATTGAATATACATTGCGAGCACCGCAGCGGTAACGATTATTTCGTGGATCAAATGGGTGTCATTATGTATGGCGACGTAATCACCTTATAGCTAGTATTTATGTATTTAGTTTACTGGATGGAATACAACAAAATTATTCTTAGGAATTTGCTGTGGGCAATTTTGCGTATACGCATATATGTACTATATATATAGTGTCAGAGTCAAGGTGGCGCAAGAGGTCACGGTCATTTCGTGTGAGCATATTTTATAAAATTTATTCAATAATAAGTAGGTTTAAAATTTATTCAATAATAGTTATATGTGTGAATGGTTTGTAAGAGCACACGAAATTCGATCCCAACACTGTCTGAATAGATACATCCAACAATCTGCCATTTTAATCCTTGGGATCACCAGCAGGGATAGGGATTTACGAGTTATCTATATAATTTTCTGACAACTCGTAGACAATGTAGATATCGTAGATAACGTAGACTATTCGTAGTAAACGTCGATAATAAAGACGATTGACAGAGATGATTGAGTGAACTATAGTTCTAAACTATGGTGGCCAGATTTATTTAGGTTTAATGAGATACGGGCGGAGACGGTTTTGTAGTTTCTTTCAATGGTTGCTATTCTAAGAGGAATATATAAGAAAAATTTTAAATTAAAATTGTTCACAAAAATTAGGGAAGTTAAAATTAAAAGTAAACCTCTCAAATTAGTTCCCTTGAAATTTGTCTTTAAATAAAATAAAAATTAATAAAGGATTTTTTAGGACCAAATTCACAATTCTATATAGACGGTTGAAGTTTGTCCTAATCCCTAAATTTTTTGTTACATGACTATCAAGTTTTATAAATAATTTAACAAAAATACACTTTCCTACCAAACTATTTCTTTTGGCATAGGCCTACCAAATAAATGAATTTCCAAATAAACTTGGGATAACCTTGTAATGCGAATACCATAATGGCATATATACCAAGTTGTCATTGGTTCTACACTACCCGAAAAATATTTCAATTTTTAGAAAAATAGGAGATTGGATGGTTTAGGACATCAAGTTTGATATGATCTTACATAATTGTTGCCCTAAGCCTCCTACATTTCTTAAAGCTAAAGTAATTTTCGGATAGCTTAGACCACAAATTAAATAATATTTAATTTCTGCTTAGACCCAATCACTTATGTATATATGTATATATGTATGTGATTATGATGTTAGTAGCTTTTTGAAGCTTGTAGTCCAGGTGATTCTTCCAGGAAAGTTTACTATCCAGGACAACACCAAGGTGCTTGACGTGGTCACATTTTGTGATCGTTCTCCCAAAAAGGGAGGGAACAGAAAATTCAAGAGTCTTCCTCTTCCTTGTAAAGACAATTAAATCAGTTTTAGAAGGGTTGACGTGAAGACCCTTTTCAACACACCATGCCTCCACAATAGTTAATGCATTTTGAGTTAGGTCGGATAAAACACTGAGATGTTTGCCTGCAATGTAGTCAGATTGCTGCAGCTTCACAAGCAATTCGTCAATGACCAAAAGCCACAGCAGAGGTGAGAGCACACCTCCCTGAGGATAGCCTTTGGTGACCTTAACAGAAACTAACACCCCATCCAGCTCCGCCTCCTCAGTGCGAGACTTAAGCATGGATTCAATCCATAGAATAATAGTGCGATCAATACCAAAATTGGTACAGGCAGTAGTGATCGTAGCAAACGAAGTGCTATCGAAAGCTCCCGCAATATCCAGGAATGTACCCACAAGAAACTCCTTATTATAAAGGGATTTTTCAGTCCTGATTACAAGTTCATGTAGGGCGGTTTCACGGGACTTACTGACTCTATAAGCATGCTGCATGTTACTGAGTGGGGATGTGATTAGAAAATGATCTCTAATGAATCTATCGACAATTCTTTCCAGAGTTTAAAGAAAAGTTGAGGATAGACTAATAGGCCGAAAGGACTTATCCGTATAATCGGACTTACCAGCTTTCGGGATAAAAACCAGTTTCCAATTTCCTTGTTGGAGTAAGTAAGCTGTCCGTCCGGTAGACGAAGAGAATCCAGTTTACACGTACTGTTCTTAGGTCAAGCTTTATTGAGTCCAGCGACAGCAGAAAGACTGTTGATTTCATCGCAGAAGTTCAACCACGCGGCTTTTTGAACGGATCTTAGACTTCTTTTATATTCCTTTTGAGGTAACAAGAAGTTATCCCAGTCAATCTGTTGCTTAGACTTTTGCTTTGTTCTTCAGTTTCCTAGTAGATTTCCTTAATTTATTAAGGTGAGAGTTCCAAAAAGGTTTGTTCCGAATCTTTTGATTAGTGATAAGAGGAAATGACTTTTCAAAGGCTATCGTAATTGCCAATGCAAGTAAAGAACCTAGCTCGAGAGAGAAAAGACCCCACTCGGTTAATTTCCGATTGCGGTAAGGTTTAAGAGGTGGTCGTTTAAGGTTGATATTAAACGAAATACACCTGTGATCAGAGGTGAGGATGTCATCCGTCACTCTCCAGTCTGAAACTAAATCAATAATGGACATGGAGCATAAACTAATGTCAATCACCTCCTGCCGGATACAGTTGACAAAAGTAGGCTCACTTCCAGTATTGAGAGTCTCAAGCTCAGAGGAGCTTATATATAGTTAAACAGCGAAGAACCCCTGTGATTAATGTTCTTACTACCCCAGATCGAGTGACGAGCATTAGCATCAGAACCGATCACCAAAGGGATATGCTTGTTCTTACACCATGTCACAAGATTAGTGAGTTCCTCAGAGGGAGGAGGTGAAGAAGAGTCAAACGGCAAATAAACTGAGGCGATGAGCAGGAATTAGCGGATACCAGAGTAATAAGAACAGCCGTAATATCGGCCGAGCTTAACTCGTGAATAAGAACTGCATTGATATTATTGCCAATAAAAATGCACGCTCGAGTTTTATTGACAGAATTCTTACAGAAGATTCTGCCTCCATTTCTTGCTATGGAATCCATTCTTTCCTTGCCTCAGTTACGCACCTTTATTCTAGGAACAGCCTGTTCTGCAGCTTATCGTCTGAGGTGAATTGGGGCATGGAATCTCTGGGGTTCTATCGTGGGACATCGACAAATTTTTAGTAATTATTTTTCATGTTTACCAGACATCGATATGGTTAACGACAGACTACTACCCGAATTCCATTTCTCAAATCTTTTCTCGGTGGCTTATCCCTCGAGAGATTTGTGGAGTTCACAAATGTTTCTTAATAAATTAGATGAGTCCATTGCCTTTTATTCTAATGAGCCTCGTTGTCCTGGGACGGATCTGAGACTTTGCGGTAGTCTTGGTTCGCATTGTACTGTTTTTCAGGCGGAACTAATAGCACTGACACGTAGTGTTATTGAGGTTTTGAATTTTGCTGTTAAAAACAAAAGTATTCTACTGTGTACAGATAGTAAAGCTGTACTTAACTCTTTAAGAAATCCCTTGACTGTTTCTAAACTCGTCAAGGAATGCAAACAATTCATGAACCTTCTTTGTTCTAACAATAAAGTTACGGTCATGTGGGTTCCGGCTCATTGTGACATCATAGGCAATGAGATTGTGGATTGTTTAGCCAAAGCTGGCTCCCAATCAACTTTGATTGGTCCTGAACCAGCTGCTCCTATATCTTTCAACTACGGGAAGAAAGTTATTAAGAATTACGCTTTGAAAGACTTAAGGTCTCAGTGGCTTGCGACTTTTGGTTGTCGTAAGGCGAAGTACTTCATTGGGGAGCCCCATTTGAGGTCCACCAAGTATGCTTTATCTTTAAAAAAGAGCCAGTTAAGAATCTTGGACATGGCCGTTTTGAAGATCATCTACATCGTATATGCGTTTAGCACATGATGTTATTTGCGAGGACTGCCTTGAGGAGGATGACGACTCCCTCCACTTCGTGTGCAGTTGTCCTGCGTTCAGTTCTATACGAGTTCGGGTATTCAACTCTAGGTCTTTGAATTTAGATCAGTTGTCCTCTCTGCCTTGGACTAAACTTGTTCAGTTTGCGAAGGCAGCAGTGCGCGTTTGCGAATGGGATAGAATTGCGAATGTGATAGTGGGATCCGGCCATTTTTAATAATAATAATAATGATGTTAGTTGTATAGAAAATTTGAACAAACATACAATTGACATATTATATATATCAGGTCATACAAAAGTTGGTTGGCCTAACCCCTCTAATCCACTACTGATTTCAAAATAAACATATTTTTTGTAATTTTTTAAAGAATAATCTTAAAATTTATTTTTAAATCCTGTTTCAATCAAACAGATATATTTTCATCATAATCAGTCGAGAAATGAACCAGCCCAATTCTAGTTGGTCATATTCAAGAATTGTATTCAAAAAATATTTAATCCCACTTTTTTCAAATCAAAAATGACTTAAAAATCCGATATCCACCCAACATGCCGATTTTCATTATAATCGATCAAGGATTAGCCATATAGTTCCGTTCAAGTTGGTCAACTTTAAAATCTCATTTATACCCAACATGTCGAGTTCCATCATAATCAAGAAATAACCTCGTGGTCCAGAACTACTGCCGGGATGAATTGCCTATAATGAATTTTATAAGATAAATTATAATTGCGATAAATCGGCATGTTACCAAAACTTTTCTATTGAATTGTGTTAATGAATTAGGGCCAAAATACGTTTCTGTAGGCATTCTTTTATGTACACAGTCGATGCTATTGCAGAATATCACAAAGGCCTAGAAAAAACCATGAACGTGACCGAGTCAGCATACTCGCTGAGATCTTCTTTCATGTACAATATCGGGGATCTTCATCAGGTATTTGATCTCGATATTGTACAGAGCTCAGTATGTGACATCTACTTCACGGTTTGGACCATAAGTTCTCAAGAACATTTGATCATCTCTATAGAATCGGCGACACAAAATTTACAAAACACCTCAAATTCAAATAGTTTTTTTGATGGATCTGTGTGATGGACCTGTGTGATGGATACTAAAAGATCGAGATCGAACTTTTTCAACAACTATATAAATTCCACCTATCAAGTGAAATTTAAAATTTGAAACGAACATAAATTCTTCCAACGTGGTTTAAGACTTAATCTGGGTTTGATGTGTCTCGCATATACCACACCATGCCTTGACTAGATCGAAAATCTTACCAAGTATTTTAAGTTTTCTCCAAGCAGACTTTCCCTTTTATAGTATATAGGTGATCGTGTTGTACTGTAAGAGACCAGAAGTTTACTTAATTACGGGATTTGGTGGTGGATAAAAATGATTCAACAACTTCATGAATGTCCACATGGAATCAGGTCTTGGTTTTCTCGTTATTCTCGATTTTCTATATCGCTGTGTTTTTCATTGTATTTTTTAAATATTTTGCGTATTTGGCAGAAAGAACTCAGATCTCGTAAACAAAATCAATCATGCGAGGATGCGTATAAATTATGTATCTAATTCAACCGTAAATTAATTAAAATATTTCTATAATTAAAAGGTATCCTTTACCTGAATTTCTCACGTATAGCTTACCTATGTGTACTGTACACATTACAGCATTGTTATAGTTTATCCCCGCACGTATACTCGTAGATAAACAAAAATTATGATTTTTCGGAAATTCAACAAAGCGGAAATATTTTCCTTTTCTGATTAGGAAATTTTCTATTTTTAAGGCACCCACCTCCTTTGCATCCCCCAAACGTAAAAATAAAACAGTTTTGATTTTTGAAACACAAATTATCTCGTTATATGAATAAATGAAAACCGCTAAAAGGAAAGTAAATTTGATGATTTCCCGGAAAATTCGATCTGTTGTTGTTGTTTTATTTTTATTTTCCAAAACATAAATTATACGTTTTCGTTTTATATTTGTTAATTTTATTTATAAAAATGGAAACGTTCAGGGATCTAAAATTAGAGTATATACGCAATTTGTGTTATCGTTATACCCGTGCAAACCATCAATGTTAACCATTTCAAGTCAAATTTAAAATTTGTGAATTGGGTCCGAAAATATTCGAAATTTGAAAATTTGATTTCTGACATTTAGATTTCATTAAATTTAAATGGGCCTCTTTCTCTTTCAGTAGTACGATATTGTACCAACATGATTCACTGTTTTACCCAATGACCCATGAAATATGCATATCAGAGCGTGGCTCGTATTCAATCTAGTACCATTTATGACCCGGTGTCAAAATGACCAACTCATTTCCACCAACTGCCCATATACGGGCCTAGATTTCGTGATGGCCTCAATCTGAATTAACAACGTAGTGAGTTCTTCCATATAGAGTATCAGAATAGTTTTGCCGACTGGTTTTCTTAAATACGAATTCGTGGTATGCACTGCTGACTCCCTATAGTTCATCCGATTGTGGAGTGGAGGGCCGGGTTAAAGCAACACTGGACTTCATTTTCATACCACATTTTATTTTAATTAGAGCTTCTTCTTCATTAACTACTGTCGTTAAATCATCCAGGTGACCGATCAATAGTATATGATCTGATTTTCTTAATTACTCCATGATGTGATGAAAAGTAGTCGCGTACTCAGGGAGTTATGCTATTGTTTCTTGAACTCAGGATCTCGATTAAACTTGTTCTCTGAACCAGCTTCAATTCTGTTATTCAAAGATTCCCTTGCTCAGGTATAGATCGTTGATAATTGGAATACTCTAAATTTCCCTAAATTTCCTGCCGTAAAGTGCGGTCCATCCATCTCCGATGCGACCACTAACACATTAGTAACGTTTGGTTTGCATCATCGGTTGGCCCAATTTGTGAAGGTTCTGCGAAGTTTCTCTAACCGCACGGAAGAGAGTATTGCGTAAGCATACTCTTTCTTTCTGCTGACAATGCGTCTCCAATCCCCCAAATACTGACTAATCCATCTTCACGAGTAGAAGTAGTTTCTACCACCCTCCTTTATTTTGTTTGTTTTATACTATTAGTCATGCATAGGCACTAAGCGATTTGAATGACAACGTTCAGAACACGCCGATGGGATTCACAATATGTGAGGCTCCGAATCTTTACCAAAACCTCCGTTTTTGCAAGCTTTAAATTGTAGGTGCTACAAGTTACCACCACAACCCACGACAAATATGTCCCCTACCGACCGAACATCTCCTACGTTCAATGAGCACATGAGTATAGACAGTAGCTGAGCGATTAAAGGCAGCAAATCTTTCCATGTTGAAAAATCAAGGTTTGTACGAAAATTGAAATATCTGACTTGAAATTTTCACGGATTTATTAAAGTCCAAGGGTAAAAGCGTGTAGAACGAACAAGCACTAAAACCCTTTGAGCAGCTGAAAACCCTTCTAACATCAGCACCCATGTACTTAATCATCCGGAATATAGTCGTACCTTTTATATACAAGTGGATGCATCCACCGGTGGAGTAGGTGGAGTTTTCTTCCTTAAAGATGATGAGGATGTTGAACCTGAGAATCCTGCCGCGTCTCATATGGGAACAGGGAAGATGATAGAACTGGCCTACATTGTCACGTGATACTAAAAACTACGTGCGCAAGTCTGAAATGTGTAAACAAACAAAACCAGTAAACCATACTCTGTGACTATCGATAGGTCAGTTCCGGGAATTCAAGAGACCTTTCCAGAAAGTCTGCCTCGATTTCATAGGTCCTTACCCAAGATCTAAAAAAGGCAACACTCATATCCTCACTGTATTAGACCGCTACTCCCGGTTCGTATTACTAAAACGAATCGCGAAGCTACTGCTGAAAAAGTGGTTCACTAACTGGAGTACGAATTTTTCCCTGTTTTTCAGTGCTAGAAGTGATACTCTCGGATTTATTTTACTTTCCATCCTTGCAGCGGTACGTGTATATGGGAAGGACGACCCCCAAACACGCGATCAGTATCTGCTACAAATTGCTGGCGTATTGCGTAATACTGCGCCTACCACCTTCTCACCACCGCATACTTAGTGTTTGGTCAACATATGATTCAACATGGATCCCAGTATGCGAAGGAGCACTGAGTATATTGACCAGGTAAAAGGAAAAACTGAACGACTAGCATTAGCCAAGAAACTCGTGGTATTTCATCTATACGACATGTTTCCCAAAATAATGCTCAATTATACGACTTGCAGTCAGCAGAACGAAAACTAGTGTTAGAACAAAAAGTATATGTCAAAGCAATCAGGCAAACTTGCAAACTTGTTGGATTGCATGCAACCTGTAAGTTATTGGTTTTCTATTATAAACCAAAAAACAAATCAATGCCCAGCAATCGATCAATATTGACATTTTTTTAAATATCGGATCAGCAAGGATCAGCAACTTATCAAGTGTCCGACTCATCAGATATAATTTGAAATTAATTTTGGTGTCGTCATCGATTAAACGGAATTTGGTAAAAACCTAAGCCGATTCCGAATACTATACTAAATATACGGGTATAATCCTCCCGTAAATAAATTGATAACAAAACCAAATTCAAAATTTTCTTATCAATAATGGCAACTTGAACACAAAATAGATATCGCTTATCAGTTTGGTTTCGCAAAAATTTGTATACACAAAAAACTCGAATTTAGTCAACTTGAAACCGTTCGAAATGAAAAGTCTTGTTGGAATTCTGTTGTTCGCCATAACCATAAATTATGCCAATTCATATCGGATTTTGTGTGCATATCCAACCATGAGCCGGTCCCATTTCATTGTGGTGGATGCATTAATGCGAGGACTGGCGCATAAAGGACACGATGTAACAGTGATTAGTGCATTTGCGCCCGATCAACCGATCCCAAATTACCGGCATATTTTAAACGAAATGACATCATCGCATTCAGGTGAGCGTGATCAAAATTGTTTTGTGTTATGATACGACTTAAGCCAAACATGTGTAATCAAGATTTACTAAATTTTAGAAAATATGAAAAAATTCACCGATAATCCGGGCGAAGTTGGCATGTCATTGGACGTTGTAACCTCCATGATGGAAGCAATAATAAATGAAAGTCACTCGATGCTGATGAATCCGCACGTGCAAAAAATTATGAACGAAGAGAGTTTCGATTTGTTGGTGATCGAATTCATGGGCGAACAGCATATTGGACTGGCGGCCCATTTTAATTGTCCCGTCATTATATTCAGTTCGATCAAAGCATCGTACCGGCTGCTCGAAATAATGGGAAATCCACTCGCCATATCGTATGTCCGACATCCAGTTTTTCGGCTCGACACCATCGACAGTTTTAAGGATCGAACGCTGAACTTTCTATTCTATGTATTTGAGAAATTTGCCGCATCATTCTTTACAGCAAAATATCGAACATTTCACGAGGATCACTTCCCCGCACCAAAGTATCCGAGTTACGATGAAATGTTTCAAAATTATGTATCAGCCGTGTTCGTAACGGATCATTTTAGCCAAGGTGATGTGCGACCTCTAGTACCTGGAGTGGTGGAAATTAGTGGAATACAAATGACTCAAACACCGGAACCGCTACCAAACGATCTTCAAATTTGGATGGATAGATCCCCACATGGTGTGATCTTGTTAAGTTTAGGATCGAATATGAAATTGTCCAGTTTGGCGCCGGAAAAACTGGAAGCGTTCCTAAACGTGTTTAGAAGGATAAACGTAAATGTTTTATGGAAATCGGACGTGACCACGATTCCTAACCTACCACCAAATGTTCGCCTAGAAAATTGGATTCCACAAATTGACGTGCTACAACATAAAAATCTTCGTTTATTTATAACCCATGGCGGATTTGGTAGTATTACCGAGGCGAAATTTTATGGTGTACCAATTCTGGTCATACCCATGTTTGCCGATCAAATTCCTAATGCGCACGTGGTTGAACAAGAGGGCTGGGGCATTAAAATACCATACGCTGAATTTCATGAAGCAAATTTATTTAGTGCGATTCGCGAATTATTCGAAAATCCTACATATTTGGCAAAGGCCAGCTATGAATCAATGCTGTATCGTGATCGACCACTTACCCCACTACAAAATGGTATTTTCTGGGTCGAATACATATTGCGTCATCAAGGGGCGAAACATATGCGGTCGAATGGGCTCGAGTTAAATTTCTTTCAACTACATTCGATCGATGTGATTGGATTTTTATTACTAGTGGCTTTGGTCAGTTGTTACGTATCGTACCGGATTATGAAATGTTTGGTGAAAAAATTGTGCACATCCAAGAAATTGAAACAATCGTAAATAAATATTTTTTTAATTTGAATGTTTTTTAGATTTAAAAATTCTTTTAATTAAATATTCGAATACACAAACTCGTATAACAAGAGTATCTGTGCGCGGTTTTTGTGATCAAAAACACAAAACAATTTTCATTTCTCACCTGCGATGGTTTCATTTCGTTTAAAATATACGAGATGGCTTGTCCGGCGTAAACATATTTTCTGCATTACCTAGTCATAATTAATTTTAATTTTGGTTTTCTGATGACTGAACTTTATTTTTGTGTGAAAAAATTTACGTACAAAGCCAAACTGATAAGGGTTATCGAATTTGTGTTTCCTCGTATACGTGTATTGGAGTTAAAAGAATGTTTTGTTATAAATTTCCTAGCACGCGTACGAATTCGTCAAAGTTATGTTTACACTATACGATAGTTACAACAAACAACGTATTGTACCAAAAGAACCGTTTTCGACAGATGCCTCTCACGGAATCCATCGGTAATGCCAACAAATTATTAAATTTCCTAATTCACCAATGATCGATTTATATTCACAGTCCAAATTATTAAATGTTGAACTTTATGAATTTACTCACTGCATCGACGATTGTCCAGATAACATAGATATCTCACATATTTGGTATGTGCGGTTCATTAACTTAAGGCGTGGGCTTTATAAATTAAAATTACCCAGATAAGAAATGCCCGCAGGCTTAGTAAGTGTTTTTTTTAAATTATCTAAATCTATGTATTCTTGTATCTATCGAATTCATTTGATTTAAAAAAAAGTATGTGGGGCACCCAAGACCATTTTGACCGTTGGGGAATTTTGATCGAAACACTTCCGAGACGCCCTCCTTAAATGTTCAGAGCTATTTAGGTTTCACAAAATACGAGACAATTTTCAATATTTTGGGAATTCCAGACGAGTTTAGGAATCAAATTGAATGGTAGAAACTGTCGGAAGATTGACGTGGTTGCAAAGCTCCAATACTTTGTTCAAAGATTAGCTTAGTAAGGATGCTTCTGGTATTATGTGCCGAACCGGAGATATACTTCATTCGAGTAAAGCAATCTGCCTTGTTTTCTTGCCTGCAAAAGCGATCGAAAACTAAGGACGTAGTTCCTTAAAGTTGTAATGTAGAAGAATGGCCATGTGAGTCACTGGAAAGGGTAGTTTTAAGCTCGAAATCAAAAATTTGTTGACTTGTTTTCCCTAAGTTAGTTTGAAAACGTATCTTTAAAATAAATGTAAATCGCTTAAATCAATATTTTCGAAAAGTAGACAAATCTAGTGTAACAAATCGCCAAATTTAGTGTAGCAGATTGTCAGACGGTATAACTTTAATTTTGATTTCTTTAAAACTTATTGGTTATAACTATAGAGTCTAATGGTTTCACTTTTAAAATTGTTTGTTACCAAACTTTTCATGTATCTCACTCAAAACATCGATTTATATTCAAATTCATTTAGATGTAAAATGTATTAAATCTTGAAACTGCCATCGTCAAAGCCTTAGGTTTGTATTGGAATTCGAAAGAAAAGTCCCAAAAATAAAATTATTTTTCTAACCTTCAAAAATGCTTCATGATGTAAGAACATCCCATCTATACTCATTCGAAAAATAGTAAACCAATGTATTTTGCAAAACAAAATCTTGCTTGCAGAGCCATAACTGGGGCTATGTCCTCGACTCCACTTCTTGCTATGGAATCCACTCTTTCCTTGCCTCAGTTACGCAACTTTATTTTAAGCTCAGCCTGTTCTGCAGCATATCGTCTGAGTTGCATTGGGGCATGGAATGTTTTTGGTTCTATCGTGGGACATCGACAAATTTTTAAAAATTATTCTTCATGTTTACTAGAAATCGGTATGGTTTATGACAAACTACTACCCTACTTCCATTTCTCAAATCTTTTCTTGGTAGCTTATCCTTCGAGAGATTTGTGTAGTTCGCAGGATTTGCTCAACATATTAGATGAGTTCATAGTCTTTTTTTCTGATGGCTCTCATTCTAACCTCAATGCAGGTTTTGGAATCTACTATCCTAGGACGGATCTGAGACTTTTCGGTATAGTCTTGGGCATGGTCCTGTTTTTCAGGCGGAACTAATAGTGCTGACATGTAGTGTTATTGAGGCTTTAAATTTTGCGGTTAAAAACAAAATTATTTAAAGGAATTCAAACATTTCATGACCCTTCTTTGTTTTAACAATAAAGTTACGGTCATGTAGGTACCGGCTCAATCGTAGAAAATGCTATCGCGAATTGTTTAGCCAAAGCTGGCTCCCAATAAACTTTAGTTAGTCCTGAACCAGCGGTTACTGTTTCTTTCAACTACGGAAAGAAAGTTATAAAGGACTATGCCTTGAAAGACCTAAGGTGTCAGTGGCTTGAGACTTTTAGATGTCGTAAGGCGAAGTACTTCATTAAGGAGTTCATTCATCATCTATATCGTATGTGTTTAGCTCATGATGTTATTTACGAGGACTGCCTTGAGGAAGATGATGACTGCTTTCACTTCGTGAGCAGATATCCTGCTTTCAGTTCTATACGAGTTCAGGTATTCAACTTTAGGTCTTTAAATTTAGATCAGTTGTCCTCTCTGCCTTGTTCAGTTGGCGAAAGCAGCAGTACGCATTTGCGAATTCGGTTTGCACCATGAGCCTTTGTGGCATTGAGTGCGGAATCCTCGTTCAATCCAATTTTAATAATAATAATAATAAAACCAATGTGTGTAATGTTTTAAAAATAAGCCAATTCCATAGTGTCACAAAAGAATGGGAACTTATCGCATTATAGAGAAGCACAAGTAAGGATAATCCTAAAGAATTAAATAAAATATTAGAACTTGTCGGAAGTTGGACGTCCAACACGAGGACGAGGTCAACGACTAATTAAGGTTCATGTGTGTATATTTGTCTGCAAAACAACACTACATAGTTAGCTTTATACCTTGAACTAGAGTCGTGGGCTCTATATTGGGATTTATTGCGATTGTAGATCGATTTACATCGGAGTGGGCGGCCATTTGCTAAACGCATTAAATTTCATTCAACAGTAACAATGAATTTACAGTTCAAGCTTCAAGGCTTTAATGATGGAGAATATTAATTGTCCTATAATATTCTGAAAATTTGTACAATGGCTGAAATTATATTTAAAATTATCTTTCAGCACGAAAAATGTATTCTGTATTTAAATTCAAACATATTCGTGTTCTCTTTTTGAGGTGACGAAACCAAAGGAGATACCCAGGTTTTGTAAAATAATTTTAAGTATAGAGAGCACGAGATGAAAGGTCAAGGCAACAATTCGCCTAGTTCCTGAAATTTGTTGTTTTGAAATTTTACTATACTACAGTTATAAGCATCTGGAGAAGGTGGATTAACCATCTAGATAGTCTAGATAGGATTGAATGAGTTCCTCCTATATACCTGTTATGGAATCAGAAACTACCGTTTTAGTCCAAAGTAATGCAATAATTAATTGCGAACTGATGTGGGATTGTGGTATCTAACTGCAGCTTATAAAGCAGCGATTAATTATAATATAGCGGTAGTGGATTGCACTCGGAACGGAGATTCTAGAACCTTGCATACAGTTAATTAGTTCAAGGAATATTTAAATGGTCATCCCTTTTGATGGACCGGTTAATATCAATCGACTTGTATTGATGTTTGTTAAATCATTCGCTTTTTCGACGCTCAAGTAGAGTGGATGATGTGAGAGTTAAAAACATAATATAATGAGTAAAAGATATTCCTGTTCGCTTATTCTGTCATTTTAAAACAGGATAAAAAGCCATGCTGTCGAGAACAGCTGACGTTTGCACGAATTCATGGGCGAACAGCATATTGGACTGGCGGCCCATTTTAATTGTCCCGTCATTATATTCAGTTCGATCAAAGCATCGTACCGGTTGCTCGAAATAATGGGAAATCCACTCGCCATATCGTATGTTCGACATCCAGTTTTTCGGCTCGACACCATCGACAGTTTTAAGGATCGAACGCTGAATTTTCTATTCTATGTATTTGAAAAATTTGCCGCATCATTCTTTACAGCAAAATATCGAACATTTCACGAGGATCACTTCCCCGCACCAAAGTATCCGAGTTACGATGAAATGTTTCAAAATTATGTATCAGCCGTGTTCGTAACGGATCATTTTAGCCAAGGTGATGTGCGACCTCTAGTACCTGGAGTGGTGGAAATTAGTGGAATACAAATGACTCAAACACCGGAACCGCTACCAAACGATCTTCAAATTTGGATGGATAGATCCCCACATGGTGTGATCTTGTTAAGTTTAGGATCGAATATGAAATTGTCCAGTTTGGCGCCGGAAAAACTGGAAGCGTTCCTAAACGTGTTTAGAAGGATAAACGTAAATGTTTTATGGAAATCGGACGTGATCACGATTCCTAACCTACCACCAAATGTTCGCCTGGAAAATTGGATTCCACAAATTGACGTGCTACAACATAAAAATCTTCGTTTATTTATAACCCATGGCGGATTTGGTAGTATTACCGAGGCGAAATTTTATGGTGTACCAATTCTGGTCATACCCATGTTTGCCGATCAAATTCGATCAAATTCATAAACATTCGCTTTTTCGACGCTCAAGTAGAGTGGATGATGTGAGAGTTAAAAACATAATATAATGAGTAAAAGATATTCCTGTTCGCTTATTCTGTCATTTTAAAACAGGATAAAAAGCCATGCTGTCGAGAACAGCTGACGTTTGCACGAATTGACGATTATCTTAATATATACATCAGTTCCCTATTTGTTTTGGTCGTGTCGGTGATCTATTCTCACTGTCGATATGGGAAACGGCAACTAAAAGCAGTTGAATGACCACAATTTCAGGTCGAATGTTGTTCTTAAGATCTTCAATTGTTTTTGGATCATTGTTATACACTTTACTTTTCAAAAAGTAAATTGGTTTGAATTCGTTTGATTTTTGATCGTCGTGCAGTTTGGACGTAAAATCGCGCGGAATATAATTAAAGTAAAATAAAATTAAAATAAAAAGTGCAGTGTTAGTTCTTTTTTATTATTTTTTTAATATTTAATTTAATTACTGTGCATATAACGAATAATAATTAGTGCTAAAATTATAAGGGGCCTATTTTCCGCCAAAAACAATATCAGCATTAAATCAGAATAATGCAATGCATGCAATGGGTAAAGTGGAAAATAGCCCCAAAAAAAATATAATAACGCAAAATGAAAAAAGTGCTTCGACATCAAATTTAGCAAATTCGGTAATACCACCTTTTAACTCAAAAGAAAATACTAGTAAAAAAATAAATGTTGCAACAGCAAATGAACATGAAATAAATAAAAATGCAAGTGAAAAAATAAACGCTTCAACAGCAAATAAACTCAGTGCAGTGAACATGAATAATGACGATGAAAAAAACAATGAAAGTGCATCAACAACAGATGATAATAAAATAAACAGTGATGTAGGTCAGTGTTTAGTGCAAACAGGGCTGGACAGGTATATTACTGTCAGCTCAAAGCGAAGGAGAAGCCCTCGATCAGCGACTAGTGCAAACGTGAATAAATTCACCAAGCTAGGTAGTGTTGAATTAACTCAAAGCAACCGGTATTCTTGTTTGGTTGTTGAAGACCCATCGGCCGAAAAAGCTCCAAAACCAGAGAAACCGCCACCAATCTATTTGAGGGAGGAATCAAATAGAGAGCTCACAAAAACAATCGAGTTCATTACTAATGGAGAATTTTATATCTCCGTGATAAAAAGAGGAGATATAAAAGAAACAAAAATTCAGCCGCTGAATGTTGACGCTTACAGAGCGTTAGTTAAACATTTCGACGAAGTTGGTAAACACTACTACACTTACCAACTAAAAAGCCAAAAAGGCTTGGTCGTCGTGTTAAAAGGTATAGAGGCCTACGTGGATGCAAATGAAATACGAGCCGCTCTCGCTGAAAAAGGATTTCAATGTAAATCAATCACCAACATTATTAACCGTGAGAAGTTGCCTCAGCCATTGTTCCGTCTGGAATTAGAACCAGATAATAAATAAATCAAAGAGAAACATTCAATATTTGATTTCAAATATCTACTGCATAGAAGAATTATCGTAGAGGAACCCAGAAAAAGAACTGGACCGGTACAGTGTGTTAAGTGCCAAGAGTATGGACACACTAAAGCGTATTGCACTTTAAGCGATGTTTGTGTTATCTGTGGTGAACTCCATAACTCAAATGCATGCAACAAAGTGAGAAAATGCAGCAACTGTGGCGGAAATATCACTGCAAATTATAGAGGGTGTCCAATTTACCTAGATTTGAAAAAAAGAATCAATCCAAGGCAACGAGCAGAGCAACGAATGCTTAATCTTCATTCTTCCACTAAACCAGACGTGCGACCAGAACTTTCATATCATAACGCACAAAATAACCAACCAAAAGCAACTGTTAACAGTAGTGTGCATCCAGAGGTTTCCTATGCAAGTATCCTTAAGGGTACCACTCCTAAAGTGCAAACAAGCGAAGAAGAAACATGATGCAAAGCTTCATGGCGATGATGGAGAGAACCATGAATCTAATGATGCAGAATATGAGTACGCTGATGCAGGTAGTCGTTAAAAACCAAAAATGACTGTCCTCAAAATAGCCATATGGAATGCAAACGGCCTAGCACAACATAAAGCAGAGGTTCAAGCATTCCTCACTGAGCACAATATTGACATTATGTTAATATCTGAAACACACTTTACATTCTGTTTATGATACAAAGCACCCAGATGAGAAAGCACATGGAGGCACAGCTGTACTGATAAAAACAAGATTAAAACACTATGAATTTATCAAATATGAGAAGGAACATATCCAATGAACGAGCATCTGTCTGCAGGAGTGGTCTGGAAACTGTGTCATATCAGCAGTGTACTGTCCTCCAAAACATGCTATAAAAAAACCGTAGTTCATGGATTATTTCAGCCAGCTAGGTAATAAATTTCTTGCGGGGGGTGATTTCAACGCCAAACACACCCAATGGGGTTCCAGATTAACATCGCCGAAAGGCAAACAACTTTATGAAGCTATAGAAGAACAGTCCCTGGATTACTTATCTGCTGGTCACCCAACGTACTGGCCCACAGATAAAAAGAAAGTTCCTGATTTAATTGATTTTGTGTAACTAAAGGCATTCCACGCACATATGCTAAGGCCTCCGATTGCTATGATCTGTCTTCTGATCACTCACCTGTAATTGTAAGAGTGAGCACCGGCGTCCTAAGAGTAGAAACGCCAAAACGGGTTACAAACAAACAAACTGATTGGGATCAATATAAGAGGCTAGTCGAACAAAATTGTGTACTGAATATCCCTCTTAACACACCAGCAGATATTGATGCGGCGGAAGCAAATTTAAAAGATGTCTTATCATTATCAGCTGAAAAGGCCACACCCATCTTAAATAGTACAGAAAAAGTTAATAAACTGTCACAAGATATACAGGAACTAATCCAGGAAAAGCGGAAAATTCGCCGCCGATGGCAAGAAACAAAATCACCGTTGTTAAAATGGAAATTAAATCGAGTTATTAAGACTCTAAGATTTGTATTGCGGGAAGAAGAAAACCAGAGCGTCCAGAATTACTTAAATGAACTCTGGGCAACCGAGAGGACAGATTATTCTTTGTGGAAGGCAACAAAAAAATTAAAAAGGCCAACAAACTCGAATCACCCGATTAGACTACCAACTGGAAACTGGGCGAGAAGCGATGAAGAAAAAGCCAATGCTTTCGCTGCTCATCTAACAACAGTATTCGCACCACACGAAGAAACTAATAACTTCGTGTTACCCGACCAAATGGATGATGGTTTGTTCTTCAAACCCATACAATATAAGTGGAAGAAAGTTAAGAATACAATTAAAAATTGTATAAGTCCAAAAAAGGCACCAGGGCATGACCTTATTACTGGAAAAATGATAAGGGAATTGCCAGACAAATGCATAAAACTAATAACATTCATATTCAACGCAATCATGCGGACTGGTTATATTCCTCAAAAATGGAAGATATCTTTGATCACAATGATACATAAAGCTGGAAAAAATGAAACACATATTTCATCATATCGTCCAATAAGCATGCTGCCTACAATCTCAAAACTATTTGAAAAAATGTTACTAACGAAATTGAAACCAGTATTAGAAGAACGGCATATTATTCCAGACCATCAATTTGGGTTCCGAAACCAACATGGTACCACAGAACAAGTACACAGAACCGTAAATGCAATCAAAAACAACTTTGAGGAAAAGAAATATTGTTCTGCTGCCTTCTTGGACATTGCACAAGCCTTTGATAAAGTTTGGCATGATGGGCTAATATACAAAATTAAAGGACTTCTACCGAAGAAATTTCACTCAGCTATGGGAAAACTATCTCATTCAAAGGCAGTACATGGTTAAACAAAATAATGCAACTACTTGTTTAAATGATATCAACGCAGGTGTTCCACAAGGCAGCGTTCTAGGTCCAATATTATACTTGCTGTACACAGCTGACTTACCTATAACCAACAAGGTAGTAATATCAACCTTTGCCGATGATACGGCCGTCCTGGTGTCACACGGTAATCCCGAAACTGCCAAACTACAGAATCATCTAAACAAAATCGAGAACTGGCTGAAGACATGGCGCATAAAAGTGAACGAAAACAAATCAACTCACGTCACATTCACGCTAAACAAACGCACTTGCCCACCAGTGGAATTAAACAATATAAATATACCTCAACAAACCAAGGTCAAATACTTAGGAATGCACCTGGATAGAAGGCTAACGTGGAAACATCATATCGAAGCAAAGCGCAAACAAATAAAAATAAAATTTTCCAAAATGAATTGGCTGATGGGAAGAAAATCTCAGCTGTCATTAGCCAATAAAGTTTTATTGTACAAAGTGATAATCAAACCCATATGGACATATGGTATTCAGTTATGGGGATCCACCAGCGCGTCAAACAGAGAACTCCTGCAACGAACCCAAGCAAAAATACTTCGTAGTACTACCAATGCTCCGTGGTACATTCGAAATAGTCATATTTACGATGATCTTGAAATTAAAACTATCAAAGAAACCATTAAAGAATTCAGTTCGAAATATTACTCAAAACTAGAGACACATCCCAATGAATTGGCCAGGGATATATTAAAACAGCCGCGATTTAGGCGACTTAAAAGAGCAGATCCACTTGGACTGATGAACCTGTAAATATATTAAACGTTTAGGTTTTACATATAAATGTAATCTAAATTAATTAAATAGTGAACACTAATAACAAGTATTAACATTAGATAAGACTTAAAATATGTAATAATTTTAGCTTAAGATTTGAATACTTCTTGTTAGTTTCTTTTGTAGAAAGATTCAAGAATAAAGCCATTGGCAGCATTTAAAAAAAAAACTTTTCAAAAAACTTAAAAAAATGATCTAACGAGCCCAAATTCCAATTGACATCAAAATTTCTTAAATTTATGTGGTCTTGTTTAAACCAAAGATCATCTAAATCAAATTCATAAATAATTTTGCCCACAAAAAACCAGTTCATGCCACGATAGCGCTCACTATTCACTGTTACTGCCTGTTCACGTTTACTGTCAAAAAAATAAGGTGATGATGACCAATGCTGATGGTGGTCACACGAACGATGTTGTATTTCATACATAAATGGCAAAGAACTAACTATTTTATTGATAAAACTTCACGCAGCCAAACACCAATCGGATAGACTTAATTCTGGTTTGCCTAATTTATCTGAAAGTTTGTTTTAATGAGACATATTTTTTCAATATAGCTTTCACTTCTTCATGCCGGATTTCTAAATTCTGCTAGTCATTCGCTATAATGAACTGTTTTATAAAGCATCAATCGAAATCTAACAGATAATTACATCACTTCAAGCAAAGGTGGTCATTTGCATGTCTACTTCGCACAGTTGTTTCCAACCTGATCAAACATATACTAACATCTGAAATCATTGGAACGGGCGATCCGTCTACATATTTACGGACTGTTGTTGTACCAGCCAAAGATGTCATTGGATGTCACATTGTATGGTTATAACAATACTTTACACCGCGAACAGCCACCAGCGGTTTATAACAATACTTTACACCGCGAACAGCCACCAGCAACAAGATTTATTCAACCAAAATACAAAATTAACAGAATTTCGGTTGGGGTTGGTAACGCCGGTGTTGGTTATTGAATTAGCATCCTTGGTATATATAAAGTTAAAGGTAATGGCAAAGGAGTTGGTGGAATGCCCTGAATGGCACTCATCAGAGTAACTTCGGCTTGGTCAATCCTTTTCACAACGGTAGCAGTATTAGATGCAACATGAATTGCACTCATTAGAGTAATCTCAGCTTTTTCAATCGTATAAAGCGTACAATTCATTTTCCTATTACATTCTGAACAAAACCAACGTGGACGAGGGGCCACTATCTATAATTATTTTGATGGCTTTCTTTACCTCATTTGAAAATTTGTTCATTAGTATTTCGCATTAAGTGCGGCACAGTTGTAACTTAATACTTTATTTGTTTGACAAGGCTAATACGTAAATTAAAACAGGAGTGGTGCGGCGTGGTTTGTCAACGGTCAGAAAAATGTATTCAAGCTGCGATTACTTCAAACCTTGGTGAAGGATGGTATATGGATTCTGCTAGTTAAAATTTTGATGAAGCAACGTTTTCGAACAAAGAGGACGACGATAATGGTGGTGCAATGGTTGAAACAGTACCGGTATAATGGCTGATATTCAACAGCCCGATTTGAAAATGAAACAGTCTATTGAAAAGTTAGTGGAAAAGTCAGTAAATAATCAATTGGAGAATTAAATCAGAAAATTGATCAGTCATTTGATTAATCAAATCAGCGTATGGAGCAGTCAATCGGCGAGATTAATAGTAAAATGGACGGGCAATTTTGAGAAATTTGTACGCCTCTACATGAAGAAGTAGAGAAAATGCAATCGGTTATTCTAGATTTGGAACAAAAAATTCTCGAAAAGAGTGAAAAAGTGCAAACTTTAGAGGATACAATTCTGAGTTTCGAGAAAGCACTTTTGTACATGAAAATGAACGGAACATCGCCGCAAGTAAGTCAGCCAAGACACATGAGCAAAATTAAGTCACCAATATTCAATGGAACAACATCATTTGTCATTAAAAATCCAATTCAAAATGGGGGAAATGGTTAGAACGAGGAAAACCGTGTATCCACATTAATAGTGGCTCCTCAAAGCGGCTGAGACAATTATAACGAAGTAATGAAGGCATTGGATGGAAAGTACGGAAGTGACCATAAACGGGAGATGTATGGTATGGAGATGAAAAGTCGACCTCAAAAACTATAAGAGACTCAACAGGAGTATTGCGCAGCAGTCAAACGGCTAGTTAATTTGTCTCATACAAATACGTCTCCCGATTACATGGAGAGAAATACGATAGCATTCATTGGTGGTATACGGGATCCGGAAACACGTAAAGCAGTAATGTTGTCACCCAATGTGACGCTCGCCGATACCATTGCTTGTGCGTTAATAAACGAGGCTGAACAGTCCATCATAAAAACGTCACTTAGTGCAAGGTTCAGGGAAGGTGGCAGTAGAATCAGTGTTGGGCGATGTGGCAGGACAAGCCAAGGGTGGATCGCGATCACTGGTGCATCAAGAATCATAGTGGCGTAGAAAGAGGAACAGGAGCATGAAGAATCAGTTGGACTACGGAGAGTCAGCTGTTGCTCTATCCCTGTAACGAGATTGGGACGAGGCCGAGACGGTTGGCGGGTAGGGGAAGAATATTATCAGTGAATGGCAAGAGTTCCGTCATAACGGGCAAGAAAATTGCAACGATAAGGATCATCAATAATCAGTTCCGATACGAAGTATTAGTCTAAATATAGTGGTTGAAGTCATCTCGGTGATGAACTTCAAGAAGGCAAATTGCTACGTGATGGATGTGGAACAGGGAGTATTGGATTGCCATAGATTCGAGTTGCCACTTCGTATAGATTATGCCAGAGCAACAATCAGGGGACTATAGTAGTGGATCAGTGGAAAAAGCGTCCATCGGACTCAGAAATAGTTGCACGGAAAAAATACGAGTGGCAGGTAACCGAATGACGGCAGGGAGTGACGTGCGAGTAAATAACTGTGGTTTCAAGCAGGAGATTTAGTATGGCATATAATAATTTGAAAGGGAAGAGGGGTTTTGCAGAGTATGGTTTTTTACTGTAGGTAACAAATATATAAATAAGTATGTGTCCCTTGTTGATGCAATTATACAATTTATATAATGGCGATTCACCTTCTTTAGTTTTATGAACATTTCTTCCAGATTTTTAAGATATTCCTCCTCAATTCGATTACAACGTTGTCATCAAGGTACAATACCTTAATATGATCTAATTCGGCTGTTTCACGGAATAACAACTAATTTCGTTTCATACAGTATTATACTTATCAGAATTATTATTTAATCAAGAAATGTTTTTATTAATATAATCATTTTTCGGATTAAACCTAGCAAACTCATTATTATGTCGCAAAATTTGATATACAATTATTTATTCTAACTATTAAGTAGCCATAAACCATAACTTATTTGATATTCACCGAAAATTTGAAAAAATATCAATAATTTATTCGACACGACTTGCGGTCACGCGTATACTCATTGTTTATGTCTTTTGATGTATTTTTTGTTGGTTGACATTGCGAATCATTGTAATAAACACTATATTCAGAATTAGATTTATTGGTCTACTTGGTATGAATACAAATTTGGCATTCGATCGATCCGCGGATGTATACTTATGTGGATATACAAAGAGTATATGTATGACGGCGCTTAACGCGTCATCATAATATCTATATTTAAATTTCCAAAGAACTCAACAATTTTCCGTACATCCGCTAATTTTATTGTATTCCTAAATTAACTCCACATATATAGTCTGTTTGCACATAAATGAGTGTGAGAAGAGTTATCAAAGGAAACCAATTACATGTGTGCGTTCGGTGCTGTGCTCCGATTTTATTCAAATTAAATTTTGGTTTGCAAACCAAACCAAAAGAACAAAAATAAATCTCAGTTCAAATTAAATTATTATCTCGTTGACAGCACAGATCACATTTTAAACGATTTACGATGCCGCGCAGATTACGCGATTTTGAATGAATGTGTCGTTTTACGTATATATGTATGTACATTTATATGAATCACAACATTTTATGTTTTAACATACATAAGTGGTGCACGCGATTTGCAAATGAATTTCCCAACAATATTCAACAAATGAAAATTTTCGTATACGTACATAAGAAATGTACAGTAAGATAATAAAATTATAAGCAATGGTATCATCACCATCATCATCATTGTTGTGATCATTAGATGAATGAAATAAAATAAATTTTATAAAGTCAAGATATAAATTAGCATTATCTCTGTTTAAGAGATGTTTGTTTTATGTGTGTGTGTGTTGTACTGTACACATGTACAGCCTCTTTTAAGTCTACTTATGTTTAATACATTACGATTATTTTTTGTTTTGCTTTCTTTTTTGTTTTTGTCTTCATTTTCATCTTAAAATATATACACGAGATTCAAGTTTTTATGTTTTTGATGTAATATATAAGAAAATGTGTGTATTTATATATTCATGATAATTTTTATCTCGTATCCAGTATAGTATATATAGAGCTTAAGATAAATGTTTATGTTTATATGGTATACAAATTATATGGAAAATTTATTATTCGTCTTTGATTAATTGATGATCACAAATTGAGACGAGAACGCGAGAGATTATCTTTGATATATGGCTTAATATATAGAATAATTTTATATATGTATGTAGTCGTACAAGCCCTAATAACGTCATTTTTATACAAAAATCCTTCTGAATGTGCAGTATTATGATTTAACTCAAATTTCAACAATATTCCGAAATTACTCTCGTGTTTCTGCTTTTGGATGAATAACAGAACTTAGCCTTCTAATCTTTGGTTAATCTGGCGGCTGTCAGTACCTGCTTTAGCTAAGATGACGAGCCCAGTCAACCACAAATAATTATGGTTACTATCTGCTGCAGGGACCGCATTACCGGTAAACGATTAATCGTAACATTGACAACTTCTGTAAGGAACAAGACCACATTTGTGATCACTGCGGCGACAATGGACACGACCAAAAATCATGCACAATGCTAAAGCAGTTGGGTATGAGATTATACAATCCATTGAAAAAGAAGCCATCGATATACTCTGCATGCAGGAACCATACGCGGTTAAAGGGGTCATAGGGGGAATGACCACGTCCACAAGGATAATCAGTGGAAGCAACGAAAACATTAAAGCAGCAAATGGCATACTCAATAATTATCTTGAGGTTCTTAAAATTTCACAGTATTTACTTCCAATATTCAGACGATCCAGTGAAATATGTTAATAAACTGGATAAAATGATGGATGGTGTCAAAGACCATCATTATCATTACTGGCGACTTCAATGCTAAGTCTAAATTTTGGCATAATAATGACACAAACGAGAGAGGAGTTTTCGTTGAAGAATTCAATGCAAGAAGTAACCTATTCGTTATAAACGAAGAAGGGCAGCCAAGTACATATTACCACAATGGAGAGTCAAATATCGAACTCACTCTCATGAAGGGCGGTCTGTTAAAAAAAATCGTAAGTTGGTCCGTCCATAAAAATTGGACATCAAGGAACCACAAAGTAATTGTCTCGATCTTGGGCTCGGAGAACACACATAATGCTTTCCCAGCATCAAAGAAAGTTCGTCGGTATGCCTTAAGGCATGCCAATTGGGAGGCCAGCTAAGTAGCATCTGGCAAAGCCTGGCAAAAAACCTGAAGGTTTCGATCGAAAGCGATATAGATCGAGTTGAACAAATAATAAAAAGTTCAATTATCAAAGTCTGCAGCGCTACTATTCCACATAAACGTGCTCGGGAAAGCAAAAGACTATGTGGCGTAAGACGTATTTCAAAAATATTAAAGACAAAAGCCAAATGAGCCTAAAAGAGTTCATAACGAAGCATGGAAATGCTGAACTGTGGGGCTTTCTCTATAAATTTAGCACATGTAAAATGAAAACGAATGAGGTACTAAGTACCCTGGTGAGCGGTAGTGGACTAACAACAATCTGTTAGTAGGACACTACAAAATGCTTGCTTTACACCTCATTGCCCGACAGCTATGAGGAAAATGACTCTGAGAGTGGAAAATGACTCTCAACTACACCAAACGTGAGCCACTTCAGTGATGAAGAAGCCACTTTGGCTATCATGCTTGGCCTATTGTTGGGCCCTGTGTCACAAACTTTATGAATACGTGTCTTACTAAAGGACTATTCCACAAATCATGGGAAAATGATAAATTAGTAATCATTAGATCAACTGGAGATAGGTGTGAAACCGATCCCAAATTTTATAGACCAATCATGCTGTTGCCTCTCCTTGGTAAACTATTCGAAAAGTTAATTGCCGGCAGGTTAATGAACATATTCCAAAAAAGTGGTACCTATATAGTGACAAACAGTTTGGCTTCAGAGAAAATAGATCCACAAAGGACGCAATGATCAAATTGATCAATATGGTCAAAGAGTCGGACCAAAAGTACAATCTGAGAGTATTCCTAGATGTATCTGGCGCAGCATCATGTTGGAGCTAAAAAGATTCAATTGCCCACGCAATCTCTATAACATCCTAAACAACTATTTTTCTGAAAAGAAAGCCACTGTTATTTCAAGTCATGGCAACCTTGAACAAATGGTCAACAAGGATGTCCGCAAGGTTCCATCCTTGGTCCACTCCTTTGGAATACTGTCTTCAACGGAAGCATGAACCAGGAAGTCCAACAAGTAGCATTCGCAGATGATAAGGTAATGCTTTTTGCTGGGAATTCAAGACAAAGTATTCAAAAAAAAAACGCATGGGTAGGCCGAATGAACTTCCACCATCGGCGTACACTAGTTAGTGCCCAAAGAAGTATCTTGTTCGGAATTACCAAGGCTTACAGAACAGTGTCAACTGACGCCGTTCCAGTCTTGGCCGGCATGATTCCGAAGGCGATCAAATTCGGCCAAACCTCATGGACTTGCTCAAGAGGAAAACGAAAAAAGCGTCAATAGCAATATGGCAAGATAGATGGTCGCACTCAGTGGATGGCAGAATAACATATCTGTTATCAGTTATCTGCCAAACATTGACGCGAGGTTAGAGACAAAGATTCCTCTAAGCGTATGGTTCACCCAAATGTTAACGGGACATGGTAGAATGGCGTCCTATATGCACCGATATGCACAAGATTTCTATCTTAAGAAAATTTCTTTTAAAAGCTAGTTAGAAAGTAGACGAGTATGCGCCTGCTCGATGACAGGGACGGTAACAGGGTAACCTGGCTAAACATATACCGATATAGTAGTAATATCTTCAAAAATTGTAAGTGCGCGTTGGAGTTGTTAAAGGCACGACCTCCTGATTAAACTATTAAAAATGATTAAGCTATTAATCGCCATGCGCTTGGACATATTGCAAAACACTGCAAAGAACAAGATCCTATTTGCGCGGTCATTGTTGTGAGAGTGGTCACAATAAAAAGACCTGTTCAAGAAAAACCGAAGATGCTAAATGCGGTTGTTGTAAGAAAGGGCATTCAACCACTCATCGAGATGCAAAATATGTCCTTCATATAATACGGCCTTGAACCTAATGATAAAGAAAATTGTTTATGTCAGTTAAAGACAAAAATAATTGTCGATTAAAAATTGTTCGACTGAATATGCAGAATACAAAAGCAGTGGGACATGAAATCAGCCATTGGCATCCTCAATATAATGATCAATATATTTTAAAGGTTTCACGCACCCGCATTGCAGGCGTGTGTGTAGAAATAATATCAGATCCAGCTAGTTTCTAAATCTAGTCAGTATCCACTTCTAGTATTCAGCCGAGCCAGAGGAATATGTACATAAGATAAACAAAATTATGGATGGTCTGAAAAACCATCTGATTATAATTACAGGCAACTTCAAAGCAATGTCCAAACTTTGGCACAATAGGACACAAATGAGAGAGGAGCTCTCGTTGAAGTATTTATAGCATGGCGTGGCCCTTTTGGTTATTAACGAAGAAGACAAAGTTTCTCGATTTGCAACTAAACATGCAAATTGGGAGAAGTTGTACCTCCTATTAAATAACACCTGGCAAAACCTGGTGGATGACCTGAATATATCGGACGGAAACGACGTCGATAAAATGAAGCAAATAATATCAAGCTCAATCATCAAAGTTTTTTGTGCTGGTACGTAAACGTGCCCACAAAAACAAATGGCCATAATGGTCCCAGGACCTAACCACTAAAAGAAAAATGGTGCGGAAGTTGCGCAAAGTATATCAAAGAAACTCCAACCCCGAAACCCGCGGGGCGAGCAAGAAACTAACATATGTAGCAAATCGTAATGCATATTTCGAAAGTAAAACAAAAGCCAAAATAGCTTAAAGCAGTTTATAACAGAGTACGGTAATGCAGAACCATGGGGTTTTGTCTATTAATTTAGCACAGGCAAAATGTTAACTGATGAGGCACCAAGTACCCTATGGTACATGGTGGTGGACAATCAACCATCCACTGGGAGGACACCAGGAAATGCTACACTATACCTTGCTACCGGATGACAGTGCGGAAAGTGACTCGGAAGGGCAAATGGCAAACCGCGTGCATCGTAACATTGTACCAGATATGCCAAATGTGAGCTATTTCAGTGTTGAAGAGGCCACTTTTTCGATCATGTCTATGAAAATAAAGAAAGCGCCAGGCCTAGACAACATCGAGGTGGAGTTATACAACGTGCCTGGCCTACTATAAGGCCCAATATCAAAAGCTTAATGCATACCTGTATAAGTAAAGGGGTTTTTCCCAAAGCTTGGAAAAATGGTAAAGTGGTTATATAGGAAAGTTGGGGATATGTGCCAAACCGATCCAAATATATATATATATAGGCCGATCATGCAAAATCAAGGTAAATTACTTGAAACTCAATTACATTCCAAAAGAATGGGAAATACAATGATAAACAGTTTGGCTTCAGAGAAAATAGAGAATTGTCAAAATGATCAGCATTGTAAACGAATCGAACCAAAAGTACAATCTGGACAAGCCAAGTATAATGCTGGAGTTAAATAAAATAAACTGTCCCGCAGATATATTTACAACCTCATAAACGATTATTTTCTGAAAGACCAGCCACTGTAACCACAAGTCACGGTACACTCCAAAAGAGTGTCGATATGATCCATTCTAGGCCCAAATTTATGGAATATAGATTTCAACAGTAGTATGAACTACGAAGCCCAAGAGGTAGCATTCCCCGACCTTATGGTAATGCTGTTTGCTGGAAACTGTAGACTATAAGTAATCAAGAAAAAGGTTCAACTGGCCATGGCTTCGACTGGACTTCGACGACAGGCTCGGAGTCACATCACATGTTAAAAGTATTGCGGAGAATAGCAAGAAAGTTTTCGTCGCGCGAAAAAGAGTAGCAAGAAATACATGGGGCATCAAGCAAGGTACCCTGTTTACATAAGAGTTCAATGGCCAACAAGTAAACTTGTTCTGATGATACCACTAAGCGGTAGGTAGCAAAATAACTTCGACCTTGCAACCCGCAATAACCTATTGACCGACAAAGTATTTCATAGTCATGAGACAATATTGATTCAAATATTAATCGAGTCGACCAACAGTAATATTGTTTCGTCAGTCACCTGATAAATGTTACTTTCAATAAATATTTAGAACTTCAAAATTTTCAAAAAAACTAAAATAAAATCGAACATTTTCAAAATTCGGTTGCGAATATCTGTTTTATTTTAATTTTATTAATTCACCTCTAAAACAGTCTGCGGAGATTTGCACTGAGGAGCCATCCCATGAGGAATTCACTAAGGCCATGCAGAGAATGAAACGAAACCGCTCACCTGGAGTGGACTGCATTAATTCGGAGCTCTTGATATTCGGAGGGGATACTTTGTGGAACTGTCTTTTCGACCTTATTCGATTAGTATGGCGAACCGAAGTTATGCCTGATGAATGGAAAGTGGCCGCGATATGCCCCATCTTCAAGAAGGGAGACCGCTTGAAGTGTGAGAATTATCGCGGTATAGCTCTCCTTTGCACAGCATACAAGTTACTGTCATACATTTTATTGGATAGAATCACTCCTCTGGCGGAGGGCTTGGTTGGTGACTATCAGGGAGGATTTCGTCCGAATCGATCAGTCACTGATCAGGTTTTTTTGCTGCGGATGATTCTATCTAAATATTATGAGACATCCATCTCCGTACATCAGGTTTTCCTGGATTTCCGGCAGGCCTACGACTCGATCAATCGAGAGAGTTTGTGGTCTGTCCTGGAATACCTAGGAATGCCAACAAAATTGGTACGACTGTGTAGGATGACAGTGACGCAGTCTCAATGCTGTGTTAAAGTTGAGAACAGGCTATCGACAATTTTTGCAGTTAACTCGGGTGTTCGGCAGGGAGATGCTCTGTCCCCGATACTCTTTAATCTCATGTTGGAGTACATCTTTCGTAAAACTGAAACACCTCAGCGCAACATCTTATATCGCCAGTCCAATCAAGTGCTTGCATATGCAGATGACATATGCGTGATTGGACTGAATAGCAACGGAGTGAAAGAAATACTTGATCCGCTTGTAGAGTTTTCAGCTTCTGTTGGACTCCAGATCAATGAGTCCAAAACGAAATACCTGATCTCTGGTTTTAGAGACAATGGCACACCAGATTTTAGTAGTGGCCACCACACGTTTGAGGGAGAGGAGGTTCAAATATTTGGGCTCTCTTATCACTCACGATAACAGTGTGGGTGAGGATATTAAAGTGCGGCTGGCAGCTGGCAGTCGTTCTTTATATCCTCTAAGGCCACTGCTAAAATCTAAACACTTATCAAGTGCCGTGAAGCTGAAGCTTTACAAAGCGTTGATCAGGCCCGTTGTTATGTTTGGATGTGAAAGTTGGGCGCTGACGGATGAGTACGAGAGATGGCTCCTTACATTTGAGAGAAGAATCATGCGTGTGATTTACGGCCCTAAACGCGAAATAGATGGTACCTACCGAGCTCTGTACAATTTCGAGATCAGAGATCTGATGAAGATCCCCGATATTGTACATGAAGTTAGATCTCAGCGAGTACGCTGGCTCGGTCACGTTCTGCGTGCTGATCCGGAACGAATTGTGCAGCGATCTCTGAAAGGAGAGCCACCATATGGTAGGCGCAGAGGTCGTTGCAGGCGACGATAGCTCCACGATGTAGAGAACGACTTGGCCTCTTCAGATTGTCTAAGACAGTATGAAGACCAAGCTCGGGATCGAAACCGTTGGAGCCAGATTGTTGATTCAGTAAGGGGCCAGTAATGGCCTTTAACACTGTTATTATTATTATTAATTCAATAAATCCAAGATGTACCGTACTTATACTGATGATTCAGTCAATTTCAATTTCTGGCGAGGATTTATTAAATTTTAGAGCATTCTCTCATTTTTTCAATATTCGAAATTCAAAAACTATATTTATCAAATTTTGAGTGTTCAATCGAAGTTAAGATGATTTATAGAAATGCGTTGTATCACTCGAATTATACCGAGCAAATGGCACAGTGATTGAAGCAGTGAGTCCCAATTGAGGCAGAAGAACAAAAGGGATTCGAATTAAATTGGACCTGTAATCAAAATAAACTGCGAGAGATTTGGAACAGCTTTAAGCCTCAGATTTTAACAATTTGCATAATAAATGTTCGGTTTACTGGTAATTTATCACCGTTTACCGGTAAACGAATGGTTGAAATGTATGCGATCTGTTTTGCAAATCGGCTCAAAAGAACAGAAGAGGTTTATTGTGCGGTAGATCAGGTTCAATCCGTCGAAGGAAAAATATAACTTTCGCGTATATTATGTATATACAGGGTGAACGAAGAAGACATGTTGTGAAAAATCCGTAACTTTTTTGTTTTGAGGGATTACTACGAAATGCAACACCGTGTCAACATTGTTCAATTATTTTATTCTTCCGTTTTAAAATATAAAATATTTCGGAATTAGTCTCAATTTGATTGATGATTATTATTAGGATCTTAATCTTATACGTTTTGAGAAGACAAACACTGTGGCAAATCATAGAAAACCGCCAAATTCAAAATAACATCTGCAATATGCCATGTCTTTTCCATACTTTACCATAGACTTGTCTAGTCTTTTCCTTGACTGTAACGAATTTCCATGTCGTTTCTTTATCATAAATAATCCTTAACCGAAAGAGGCATGTGTCAATTTATGATGTGCATATCTGATTAAATTAATTAAAATGTTTGGAAGGAATCATCAAATGTAGCCGTGATCTTACATCTCAGTTGAACTAACAATATAGAGATTATTTGATGTTTTCTTGATTGCAAAGTGATATGGAGACCCCGTCTAGTAAATTTAAATTTAAAAAACTAGTAAAATCAGGTGCATGGTCGCTTAGCAACATAGACACATGGAAACCCATGGTTAGCGAATATTTTAAGAATTTCTGACTATTAGTTACTATATGTTCTTCTATTAAATTGAAAAATATCAATTGTGGTAAAGGCCAGAAAAATCCACATGTCCCTTTTCGAACCAATTTTTAACCAATTTTCAATAAGCTGATCTATAATTTTTCATACCAGCAATAGCTCCTAGCTAACTGTTGGTTTCATACTTGATACACCAAAATTTGAGGATTGCAATTCAACCACTACTTTTTTCCGACTCAACTCGAGTATAATGTATAGACTCTCGATCCCCTAATTCTCAAATTATTTTCTTATATCGAAAGTTTGTTTTAATTTATATTGAAACGTTCCAGCGTTTACACGTGCCTTTAATAATAAGTTACCAATTTTGGTGCTTAGATAGTTGGGAGGAATTAATCACTGCTACCTGTTAATCAGAACCTAAACATTGAGTCTGGTTTGCAGCAGCAATACTATGCCTTTTTGGAACCCTATCATTCATATAGATTAGGGTCTGTTGAAAATTTGAAAACAACTAAGCATTGTGGTTTCAAATTGGGGAATGCGCAACAAAACAATTTAATTAAAATATGTTTACGCCTCGTTAGCATGATCGCTAACAATAACAGATCGATAATTTAAATTTCCACAAACAGCTTTAATTTATCAAAAATTGGGTTCAACTTGAACCATTCGCCCAACGGACAGAGCTATTGGAATATGATGTATTTCATTTGGAAATACTTCAAACAACAATCTTCCAGGGTCAATACAAACAACGATAACCAAACATACCAACACCAAAGTAAGATTATACTACTGGATGTATCAGCTAAGATGAGCAGCAATATCGCTACAAGAGGTTTAAGTTATATCCAAATAAAAGTAGACTAGCCATCAAAACATTGCGACCGGTGGCGATCGAAGAGAAGCGGAACATCCCAATTGCAGCCTTCTCTAAGTAGATGACTTATTATCGAGAAGCAACGACCTATATAAAGCTCATATAGAAGAGCAAATCCGATTTATAAGCTTACTGAAGTTTTAGGTCATAGAAGGTGCCGATCTTAACTTGAGAGCATTTAGGCCTCACACATAAAATTTAACGAATGACGTAACCAATAGAAAAATTACCAAACGGAAATTTTTTTTTGGTCCTCCTAAATAGGGTGGTAGTCTCGAAACTTGATCCAAGCCAAAATCTTAATGGATAAAAGAATCTGAAACGTATTATGTCTCCCTTCTGCGTAATAAGAAGAAATTTAAATTCCAAGATCGATCGAAGGTAATTAACTAATCACGCACAAATTACAGTAGGCTACCGAAACACGTTCCACAATTTAAACACAAATCCTAAAGCTTCATGTGCAAATTTGTATAAAAGAAGCTTTTTCATATTTGATCTTAAGCATACATATAGCATGTATCATGTTCCATACTATGAGAAAAATTATGGCCCAAGAAAAGTTCCATAAAATATGTTCCACAATGTTATGTTCCAAAATTATGTTCCACAATGTTATGTTCCATAAATTATGTTCCATATTATGTTCCACAAATTTTTCAATTTTCCACAAAGATCATACTATAGAGCTTTTATATTTTTTAAATTTTAATTAAAGTTTTCTAAAGCTGTCACATTATTCGTTCGCGAACACGAATAACTGTATAGGACTTTTTTAATTTTATAGTGACAGCTTTTGGTATAAAAAAATCAATAAAGGATTTATTTTCTGGATTGGACAGCTTTAATAAGTTATGAAATGATTAAAAAGCTTTTACAAATATTTATAATTTTTTTAAATAAACTATAATCGTTCAGTCAATAATAATCTAAAAGCTTTTAACGAACCTGTGTAATTGTTAAATATTTAGGAACTGATATTTTCAATTAAAAAAGCTCTGATAGCAAATATTAAAAACAAAAAATTTTTTAATTGTTCCCTAGATAATAGCTTTCGATTTAATGAAACCACAAAAATATGCAAACATTCTAATACTCCACTTAAATTCAAAAAGACGTGACGTTGATAAGACAAATTACTTTACTTATCTGCGCTGTGAGCCTTATCCAAGTTGTATAGCGTAATGTCATATAACTTGAAATAAACATTTTTTTTTTAGTCAAGTTAGAAAAAATCGATAGAATAGATCGCCTAAAATGAACAAAATCATTGTGAGTGTTGCATTACTTGCAGTTATTGTTAATTGTGGAAGTGCGTACCGAATTTTGTGCCCATACCCGGCTAATAGTCGATCACATTTTATAGTGGCCGAAGCACTATTTAAAGGATTAGCGGCTAAAGGCCACGACGTAACAGTGATAAGTGCTTTTCCACCCGATAAGCCAATACCAAATTATCGGCATATCACGCTCGAGCTGGTCACAAATCATGATGGTAGGATTATCGAGAATTTAATAAATTTTCAAAATATTCTAAATTTGTATTATTTTTTAGAACTCATGAAAATATTTGTAAAAAAGCCTGGAGACATGGGAATTTCACTGGATTTGATAAAAACCCTAGCCCAAGTTACATTAGACGAAAGCCGTGCCATGTTAAATAACCCTGAAGTGCAAAAGATTATGGCCGAGGAAAGTTTTGATTTGGTGATTATGGAATTCATAGCCGAATCGCATGTAGGTCTAGCGGCACATTTTAACTGCCCCGTCATACTGTTTAGTTGTGTTAAAACCTCGTATCGTTTATTAGAGTTTATGGGCAATCCTCGAGCATTGTCTTATGTAAGAAATGGATTGTATCCATGGGCTGATTTAAATCGTTTCACAGATCGTATGATCAATTTTGCGATTTATTTAGTTGAAAAAGCGGTGTTCACGTATTTTTCGCAACAGTATAGTGCGTTCCATGAGTAAGTTAAATTGTGAGATTGATAATAAAACTATTTTCTATTATGATGTATTTATGTTACGCACAGTGAACTTTTCCCGTCGCCAAAATATCCATCGCATAAAGAAGTCTTGAGTAATAATGTGGCAGCGGTATTCGCCACAGATCATTTTAGTCAAGGCGATGTGCGTCCACTGCTTCCCGGTGTAATCGAAATAAGTGGCATACAAATGACTGAAACCATATCACCTCTACCCGATGCCCTTCAATCGTGGATGGATCAATCAACGAATGGAGTTATTTTCTTTAGTCTTGGATCTAATTTAAAAATATCGTCATTGGCTCCCGATATGCTTAACGCGATCAACAATGTGTTTAAAAATCGAAAACAAAATATTTTATGGAAATCGGATGTCGCGACTATACCAGGAATTCCGAATAATGTGCGGCTCGAGAAATGGGTATCGCAAATCGATGTGCTCCAACACAACAATACTAAACTATTTATTACACACGGTGGTCTTGGATCGATTACCGAATCCAAATTTTATGGTGTGCCTGTACTCGTGATTCCAATGTTTGCTGATCAAATTCC
Organism: Tipula unca; assembly: GCA_951394425.1. Classification (NCBI taxonomy): domain Eukaryota; kingdom Metazoa; phylum Arthropoda; class Insecta; order Diptera; family Tipulidae; genus Tipula; species Tipula unca. The sequence continues at coordinate 197,815,847 of OX596381.1, forward strand.
AAATACTGATACAGTTGTGGCGGAGGGATGGGGAGTAAAATTACCATATGCCGAATTCACCGAAGAACGGCTAACTGACTCACTTAGCGAGGTGCTTGAGAATCCGAAATATGGTGATCGAGCGAAATACGAATCAATGTTATATCGTGATCGACCGTTGACCCCACTGCAAACAGGTATTTTCTGGGTTGAGTACATCATTCGTCATAAAGGCGCTCGGCATATGAGATCGAATGCAACACAATTGAATTGGTTCCAATTGCATTCGATCGATGTTATCGCATTTTTGTCGTTTGTGCTAATTGTTTGGGCGTACGTATCATACAAAATATTGAAGTGTCTGGTCAAAAAAATATTTGGCGCCAAAAAATCAAAACTGAAACGTAACTAATGTATGTATACTACAGATTTAAGTTTCTAACTAATAAATTAGCAGTATTTTGACAAATTTAATAAATAAATTGTTTCATAAATAATTAAAATCTAATTTAAAGTCAGTAATTCGCTGCTGATAAGAAAAAGTCGAATTTTTGTATCAGCTGCGTGAAAAATATACTTCTTATCATAGTCGTAACAAAATTTAATTAAAGTTTTTTAGTGTAGTCAAAATTATTTAATCGAACACATCATTAAAATGAAAAAAGGTTTTGTGATCGTAGCTTTATTTACTGCTCTAATTAATTGTGGAAGTGCGTACCGAATTTTATGCCCATACCCGGCTATAAGTCGGTCACATTTTATAGTAGCTGAAGCACTATTTAAAGGATTAGCGACTAAAGGCCATGAAGTTACAGTGATAAGCGCTTTTCCACCCGATAAGCCGATACCAAATTATCGGCATATCACGCTCGAGTTGGTTACCAGTCATGACGGTAAGCGTTTCGATATACCTGCATAAATTTACAAATTAACGGATTATAAATATATTTTTTAGATTACACGGCGATGCTTGTGAAAAAGCCTGGAGAAATGAAAATTACGATTGATTCAATCACAACGCTAGTACGAGTTACAATAGACGAATGTCGGAATATGTTTAAAAATCCCGAAGTGCAAAAAATTATGGCCGAGGAAACTTTCGATTTAGTGATTATGGAATTTATGGGCGAACCGCATATAGGATTGGCGGCACATTTTAACTGTCCAGTCATACTATTAACTTCTGTTAAATCAAACTATCGTTTGTACGAGCTTTTGGGTAATCCCCTCGCATTATCGTTTGCGCGAAATCCATTTTACCCATGGGTGGATTTGAATCGTTTCACAGATCGAGTGATCAATTTTGCGCTTTATTTAGTCGAAAAAGGATTGGGCGCGTATTTTTCGCACAAATTTAATGAGTTCCACACGTAAGTTGTAAACTGAACTATTTATAAGAGTATAACCAATAATTAATGACGATTTCGGTTACATAGGGAATACTTTCCGCCTGCACAATATCCATCGCACAACGATATTTTGAATAATAATGTAGCGGCCGTGTTCGCAACACAACATTTTAGTGAAGGCGATGTGCGACCACTAGTGCCCGGTTTAATTGAAATAGGTGGCATACAAATGACTGAAACGTCATCACCTTTAGCCGATACCCTTCAAGCGTGGATGGATCAATCAATAAATGGAGTTATTTTCTTTAGTCTTGGATCTATTCTTAAGGTGTCCTCATTACCCAATGATATGCTTGTGGCCATCATTAATGTGTTTCAACAACTGAAACAAAATGTTTTATGGAAATCGGATGTGGCCACAATACCGGGACTACCGAGTAATGTTCGGCTCGAGAAATGGGTATCTCAAATCGATGTGCTTCAACACAAAAATACCCAACTTTTTATTACACACGGTGGTTTTGGATCGATCACTGAATCCAAGTTTTATGGTGTTCCGATAGTCGTGATCCCGATATTTGGCGATCAAATTTCAAATGCTGATTTAGTTGTTGTAGAGGGATGGGGAACTAAATTATCGTACGCCGAATTAACCGAAGAGCGATTTTCTAACTCACTTAGCGAGGTGCTTGAGAATCGAAAATACAACAAACAAGCTAAATACGAATCAATGTTATATCGTGATCAACCGTTGACCCCACTGCAAACAGGGATCTTCTGGGTGGAGTACATAATTCGACATAAAGGCGCACGACATATGAGATCGAATGCAACACAGCTGAATTGGTTCCAACTGCATTCGATCGATGTTATTGGATTTTTATCGGCTGTGCTAATCATTTGGGCGTATGTTTCATACAAAATATTAAAGTGTCTGATCAAAAAAATATTTGGCGCCAAAAGATCAAAATTAAAACTCAACTAACTATGTACTTAGGTTTCTAACTATAATAAACGAGCAGTATTTTGACAATAATTTCATTGGTCAGTTGCAACTCAAAACGAAACCAACAGGTATATTTTGATCTGGTCATTAGACTGAGACTTTATGTGCCAAACACTCTCATAAATTATATTTTAACTCATACACCATTTCTGTATAAGATTAAGCTTTTGATAAGCTTTTAAGATATAATAAGGAAACTGCATTATTTTTCAAAAAAAGCTCTTCTCAATAAGCTTTTCAGTATAATATATCACTCGTTTATATAAATGGGTGCCCAACAAAGAGCTTTCATTAGGCGGCACCCATATGTCAGTTTAATTATTGTAGAATTTTGAATAAATTAATTAATCTTATTCTTTCAGAGAGCTTTCGTCAATCTCAAAAATTATGTACGTGTCTACTAGACAAGGAAAACTAGTAAAATTCAAAAAGAGTGCTGTGATAAACTTTAAAGTGCTTTTGATTGTAGATTCTCGATCGGCGAGCTTATATCAATACAGTTGGATATACTGGGATTATGCCGACTAATTATTGTTATCTTTGAGGTTTCCGCAGGTTTCTATGTTGAGTAATCTTATTAAAATTGAGCTTTCTTAAGTTTTAGTTGATGATTGAATTTTTAGCAGAAAGTTCTCAATAAATTATTAACCGGCACGCTTTCGTATAAGTTATATGAATTCTTGCTAAAACTATAAACGACTTTTTTTCGATGAGATTTTAACCGTAGAGCGGCATTATCAAGAAAGCTACAGCTGATGAAATCATCTGAGTTCAAATTTAAATTTTTGGGAGCTTTTATCAGTAAGATTACATTCTGCTAAAGTGAAATTATTCCAATAATTCATATGTCATGTACAAAAGCACAGAGACCCTATCTTGGTATAAATTGGCAGGTTTATTTGAAAAAGCTTTTGGAGTTTAAAAAACATAAAAAAACATAAAATAAAAAGTAAAATCATAATTTTAATAACAGAGCTTTTATCGAAAAGACAATTCCAGTGTTGGATGCTGCCTTTTTAGTCCATTATTATCTACAAAACTACTACTTCAGAATTTTAAATAATTATGATAATTTTCAAATCAACTCACACACAAAATAGTTTTAAATCAGATTTTAAGTTTCCAATCACAAAACTTTTATGAATAAGTCACGGCACAAACAATGTCTTGAGATGAGGTTTCGATTTTTTTTGATAAATATTTTCTGTGCTCTCGATTAACTTATGCATGATGTGGAAAATCGAATCCGAATATAAGTTTTATGAGAGCTTTTCGGTAAATTTATACAAATATAGTTTTCAGAGGATTGAATTGTAATTTAAAATTGAATGTTAGTTTCGCTGTGGGTTTTTGATACTCTTTCGCGGATTATAGTCAAAAATGAGGTTATGATTGGCTTATTAATGTGCACAAGAACTTCATTTTTTTTATCCCACAACAAAGATGAATTTTTATATCAATACGTATCCCAAAGATTTTGACATCTTTAGAATACATTACTGTTTCGTTTAGTTTTCAGATAAGACATGAATTTCTTCGTTTTACTTATAGCTCAAATTTAGCGGGAAAATTCGCCACTGGCCCCTTAATGTGTAAACAACCAGACTAACGGTTGCGATTCTGAGCTTGGACTTCATACTGTCTTAGACAATCAGAAGAAGCCAAGTCATTTTCTACACCATGGGGCCACCGTCACAGGCAACAACCTCTGGACCTACCGGTTGGTGGCTTTCCTTTCAGCAATCGTCACACAATTTGTTCTTGATCCGCACGCAAAAGGTGACGGAGCCAGCGTATTCACTGAGAAAATACCTCATATGCAATGTAGAGGAACTTCATCAGATTTCTGATCACCATATTGTATTGAGCTCTCGTAATCGTTCGTCAGTATCCAATTTTCATCCATATATAACAAAGGGCCTGAGCAACGTTCTGTAAAGCTGCAGATGCATGTCACGTGATAGGTGTATTGATTTACACAGTCACCTTAGATGATACAAAACACTACTGCTTGATGCAAGCCGTATTTTAATATCCTCGTCTACACTGTTATCGTGAGTAAAATATTTAAAACTACTCACTCCCGCAAACGTGTATGTATTTTGTTTTGAACTTATTGATCTGGAGTCCAATAGAAGCTGGAAACTCTACAAGTGAATACCAGTCTGAAGTTCTTGCACAATATATACAAGATACAGCGAGCGTCCATCTATTCTTAACAGTGTACATAAAAACTAAATGCATGTATAAAAGTATTATGCAAGCACAAAAACCATAGTTATCCATATAGACCTTAGTATTTTTGAATAGTAGACACTTGGATTTTCCAAATTGATATGCAATACGTTACTATAAAAAGAGTTGGGCTCCGCTGCTAAATCTTGGCAATTTGACGAAAGTTTTGCAAATCAGATGTACATATTTTACTCCAGCACAAAAATCTTACAGTTTCTGGCATAAAGGTTTGAATAGTGGACATTATTTCAAAATTAGTGCAAGGGTTAGACTGTTAAGAAAGCATGTACACTCGCAGAAATTTGAATATTTTCCTTCACTCCATTGCTATTCAGTCTAAAATTCAATCATATATGAAATACAATGCACAACATGTAATTTAAACTTGATAAGACAAAGTTTATATGATTACTTAATCGGCTGTGTGACAAACATAATAAAATATCTTATCAAAGTTGTGAAGAAATTTAATTCAAAATTTTTAGTCTAGTTAGAAAAGGTTAACCGAATAGATTACGAAAATGAACAAAATCACTGTGCTCGTAGGATTGCTTGCGGTGTTTATAAATTGTGGAAGTGCATATAGAATTTTGTGCCCATACCCGTCTAATAGTCGGTCACATTTCATGGTGGCTGAAGCATTATTTAAAGGATTGGCAGCTAAAGGTCATGAAGTAACAGTGATAAGTGCTTTTCCACCCGATAAACCAATACCAAATTATCGACATGTCACGCTCGACCTGGTTACAAATCATGATGGTAAGCTGTTTCACATTACTTTATCGCATTGTACATTAATAAGGAATTGTATTGTAATTTAGAGCTCATGAATGTGTTAATAAAAAAGCCTGGAGACATGGGAATATCGCTGGATTTAATAAAATCCATGGTAAAAATTACTATAGGCGAGAGTCGTGGTATGTTAAATAATGCCGAAGTAAAAAGGATTATGGCCGAAGAAAGTTTTGATTTAGTGATTTCGGAATTTCTTGGCGAACCACATATAGGAATGGCGGCACATTTTAACTGCCCGTTCATATTTTTTTCATCTATTAAATCAATCTATCGTTTACTCGAGTTTTTGGGAAATCCTATTGCCATATCGTATGTCCGAAATCCATTGTATCCATGGGCCAATTTAAATCGTTTCACAGATCGTGTCATCAATTTTATGTTGTATTGTCTGGAACAAGGCATGAATACATATTTATCGCAGCAATATAATGCGTTCCACACGTGAGTTAAATATTTAAATACCAATATTATTGAATTATGATTGTATTTGTGGTTATACAGTGAGATGTTTCCGCCGACAAAATATCCATCGCACAACGATATTTTGAATAATAATTTAGCGGCCGTATTCGTAACTGATCACTTCAGTCAAGGCGATGTGCGTCCGCTAGTTCCAAATTTAATCGAAATAAGTGGTATACAAATGACCGAAGTTGCATCACCTCTACCCGATGCACTTCAATCGTGGATGGATCAATCAACAAATGGAGTTATTTTCTTTAGTCTTGGATCTAACTTAAAAGTGTCATCATTATCGAATGATAGGCTTGAGGCCATCATCAACGTATTCAAAAGTCGTAAACAAAATGTTTTATGGAAATCTGATGTGGCCACAATTCCGGGACTCCCAAAAAATGTACGGCTCGAGAAGTGGGTATCCCAAATCGATGTGCTCCAACACAAAAATACCCAACTTTTTATTACACACGGTGGTTTTGGATCGATCACTGAATCGAAGTTTTATGGTGTTCCGGTACTCGTGATCCCAATGTTTTTTGATCAAATTCCGAATGCTGATATGGTTGTGGCGGAGGGCTGGGGAGTAAAATTACCGTACACTGAATTTACCGAAGATCGATTTGCTAGTTCACTTCGCGAAGTGCTTGAGAATCCGAAATACAATGATTGTGCTAAATACGAATCAATGTTGTATCGTGATCGACCGTTGACCCCACTGCAAACAGGGATCTTCTGGGTTGAGTACATAATCCGACATAAGGGCGCACGGCATATGAGATCGAATGCTACACAATTAAATTGGTTCCAATTGCATTCGATCGATGTTATCGGATTTTTATCGGCTGTCCTCATTATTTGGGCGTACGTTTCATACAAAATATTGAAGTGCCTCGTCAAAAAATTATTTGGCGCCAAAAAATCAAAACTCAAACGTAGCTAAATGTACAGAAATTAGCATTAAGTATTCTGTTGCACACCAGAGCAAAAATAATAAATTAAATTTGATTGATTTTTGTCGTTTTATTTACTTCTCATCGCGTAGAAATCGGCCAACCAGCTAAGATAACGACGATCCATTCGATATGAGTGTTGTCATCATAAAATTTGTAGAAATTATTTGAATATTTTAGGTTTTAATTTCAAGCCTTATCTAATCAGCTGTCGTAAAATATATAAATACCAGTACACGTGTTCAGTCTACACATTAAAATGAATCTTGTAAGAAGGTTTGTTGTGTTGCTCGCGTGGTTTGTCCATGCTGACGCGTTTAAAATACTTTGTGCATATCCAACGATAAGTCGATCGCATTTTATTGTGGTGGATGCGTTATTACGCGGTCTTGCGAACAAAGGACATAATGTGACCGTGATTAGTGCTTTCCCGCCAGATAAACCAATCGAAAATTATCGTCATGTGCTTAATAAAATGAGCACGTCTCACTCGGGTTAGTATATGGAAAATCATCTAGGGATGGCATTTAAAAAATTTTTTTTATGTTTTATATAGATATGATGGAACTATTCACCGAAGTTCCTGGGCAAGAGGCCTCCTTAAAAATGATCTCATTTTTATTGGAGTTTATGCTTCACGAAAGTGATGCAATGCTACAAAATCCAGAGGTGCGAAAACTAATGGCCGAAGAATCATTCGATTTGCTAATAATCGAGTTTATTGGTGAACCACACATTGGACTGGCTGCTCATTTTAACTGCCCCGTCATACTATTCAGTTCGATCAAGGCATCCTACCGACATTTATCGATATTGGGTAATCCGCTAGCGTTATCGTACGTTTCGCATTCGATGATGAGATTCCCCGAACCCATGAATTTTAAATATCGTCTGCTTAACATGTTGATGTATATGTCTGAGAAATTGATGGGGCCAATATTTTTTCCTAAATATCGGGCAATACATAAGTACGTGGTGAGACTATAAACATGAATTATTATTTTGTAATTTTGTACAATTGTTCGCAGCAAACATTTCCCGGCACCAAAATATCCGCCATTTGACGAGATTATTAATAATGTATCGGCTATCTTCACCGCGCAACATTTCAGTGAAGGTGGTGTGCGACCACTTTTACCTGGTGTGGTCGAAATAGCCGGTATACAAATAACCAACACCTCAAAACCACTCCCGAATGGGTTACAACAATGGATGGATGGTTCAACAAATGGAGTGATATACTTTAGTTTGGGATCAAATTTAAAAACGACGAATTTACCGCCAGAAAAACTAGACGCCATTGTTAAAGTGTTTGGCCGGCTAAAAGAAAACGTATTGTGGAAATCGGAGAAAATTGTAATTCCGGGCCTATCGAGTAATGTGCGTATGGAAAATTGGCTACCCCAACTAGACGTACTGCAACACAAACATTTAAAATTATTCATTACACATGGTGGTTTTGGAAGTATAACTGAAGCAAAGTACTACGGAATTCCACTTCTCGTAATTCCAATATTTGCCGATCAAATTTCAAATTCGGATGCCGTCGCCAGCGATGGATGGGGCATAGAATTAACGTACAACGATTTAAACGAACAAACATTTGATTATTCCGTAGCCGAAGTGTTAAATAATCCGAAGTACGTGAACCAAGCCAAACACTTGTCGGTGTTATTCCGCGATCGACCACTAACGCCACTCCAAAATGGGATTTACTGGGCGGAATACATTTGTCGGCATAAGGGTGCTAAGCACATGCGATCCAATGCCATTGAGTTGAATTTCTTTCAACTTCATTCGATCGATGTTCTCGTTTTTTTGGTAATCATTGTACTGACAGTAAATTGGCTAATCTTTAAATGTTTTGTTTATTTGTTTAAAAGATTGTTCAGTCGTAAGTCGAAAGTGAAAAAATCGTAGTCATGAAAATAGTATTTTGTGTAATGTCTGTGCAAATAAAAATATCTTGAGTTGATTAAATTGTAATCTAATCGCGGCACATTTTATTTTTTGGTGGACGTAATCGAAATAAGTGAAATACAGACGACTGGAATACCGTCACCATACATTGCTTGATAAAAAAATTATAAGTTTCATTTTTTGTAAGTAATAAGAGCGCTAGGTCACAGTGGCGAGTCATCACAATAACAAACAACTATACAAATACAATAATTTCTCACCTCAGCGTGTAGCCGCGTTAACAAATATTGACTTTTGTCGTTTTATTTACACTTCTCGCAGCAATAAATCAGCCAATTGAAATCAAGATAAGAAAACGATGCAAATACTATTTATTGTGATCCATTCGCGATACTCATTATGTCATCGCATAAAGTCCACACAAATGTTAGTATTTTAAAAATATCAAAAGACTTATCTAATCAGCTGCTTTGTCGAAAATAGTATTTTAAGTCGCATATATACACATAATTGAATGTTGGGTTCAGTTTATTAAATTATGAATCTTGTTAACACGTTTGTTGTGCTGCTCGCATGTTTTGTGCATGCCAACGCGTTTAAAATACTTTGTGCATATCCAACGATTAGCCGATCGCATTTTATTGTGGTGGACGCGTTGTTACGCGGCCTCGCGGATAAAGGACATAATGTAACCGTGATAAGTGGTTTCCCGCCAGATAAACCGATCGAAAATTATCGTCATGTGCTTAATGAAATGAGCTCATCCCATTCAGGTTGGTATATGGTGTAGATAAACTAGGAGTTGATTTAAAAAACGAATTTTTACTTCATTTATATAGATATGATGAAACTATTCACTGAAGTTCCCGGACAAACACCCTCTTTAAAAATGATCTCATTTTTATTGGAGTTTATGCTTCATGAAAGTGATGCAATGCTACAAAATCCAGAGGTGCGAAAACTAATGGCCGAGGAATCATTCGATTTACTAATAATCGAATATATGGGGGAACCACATATCGGACTGGCTGCCCACTTTAACTGCCCCGTCATACTATTCAGTTCAGTAAAAGCATCCTACCGACATCTCGATATATTGGGTAATCCGCTAGCGTTATCGTACGTTTCACATTCCTTGATGATATTTGCCGAGCCCCTGAATTTTCGAGATCGTCTGCTAAACATGTTGATGTATATGTCGGAGAAATTAATGGCGCCCATGTTTGTCGCTCCATTCCGAGAAATACATAAGTACGTGACGGTAAGAATGTATATAATAGTTTGCCAACATTAATTCATTTTAATTTTCGCCAGCAAACATTTCCCGGCACCAAAATATCCGCCATTTGATGAAATTGTTAATAGCATAGCTGCTATCTTTGTCACGCAACATTTCAGCGAAGGTGGTGTTCGACCACTTTTACCTGGTGTGGTCGAAGTAGCCGGTATACAAATAAGCGACACATTAAACCCACTTCCCAATAGCTTACAACAATGGATGGATGGTTCAACAAATGGTGTGATATACTTCAGTTTGGGATCAAATTTAAAAACGACGAATTTACCGCCAGAAAAACTCGACGCGATCGTTAAAGTGTTCAGTCGGTTAAAGGAAAATGTATTGTGGAAATCGGAGAAAATTATAATTCCGGGCCTACCGAGCAATGTACGTATGGAAGATTGGCTACCCCAGCTGGACGTGTTGCAACACAAACATTTAAAATTATTCATCACACACGGTGGTTTTGGAAGTATAACTGAAGCAAAACACTACGGAATTCCACTACTCGTAATTCCGATGTTTGCCGATCAAATGGCAAACTCGGACGTCGTCGCCAGCGATGGATGGGGCATTAAATTAACGTACAACGATTTAAACGAACAAACATTTGATTATTCCGTAGCCGAAGTGTTAAATAATCCGAAATACGTGAACCAAGCCAAACACTTGTCGGTGTTATTCCGCGATCGACCACTAACGCCACTCCAAAATGGGATTTACTGGGCGGAATACATTTGCCGACATAAGGGCGCTAAACACATGCGATCGAATGCCACTGAATTGAATTTTTTTCAACTCCATTCGATCGACGTTCTCGTTTTTCTGGTAACCGTTGTACTGACAGTAAATTGGCTAATCTTTAAATGTTTTGTTTGGTTACTTAAAAAATTATTCTGCCGTAAGTCGAGTTTGAAAGTGAAAACAACGTAATTTATGATATTCGGTCAATCTGTTATCAAATAGCTGATAAGAATTCACCTTTGTATATAGTAATAGCAAATAGTATTGTGGCAATAAATAATATCGTGAATAGATTAAATTGTAATCTAATCTCGGCCAATTTTATTTTTGTGCGTGTGAAATACAATTGAGAATGTTATCGAAAATATTTTTTTTTTTCGTTCGGATGTGTTTGAGGCTAGAGCAAATTTATTTTATGAGGGGACAAACTACAAGTTAAAGATCAAACGTAGCTCAAAGGTACCGGTATAGGTGTATATACACGTTTACGTATATGTCATGTGAAACCGATTTTGACGGGCATGAAGAGTCAAGAACTGATCGCAAAGAATACTATTAAGAGTACCACAGCCCTCACAATTTAGTTTATCCTCTTTTATGGAGTAATTCATATTGTGTTTATTTTCCTGCGTACACAGAGGCCTTGACAAAAATTTTGAAACCTTGTCAAAGTCATCTTGGCAGCTACATTATGAGAGTCAGAATTATGGATTGATATGACACCCGATATAATTTTGGAGTAAATTATAATTTTTTGTCTATCAGGTATAGATTTGAACAAACTAACAAAGACTAACGTATAGCGGGTCACCATCGTATACTGCAACTCAATAAGACATATTTGCAATTATCACCGTTGCCAATTTGTGAAGCACACAAACCAAAAATAATCGTTTCCCACTAAATCGGCCACTACACTGCTCAACTACGAATTCACCTCCACCAAAAATAAAATTTGCCGAGGTTAGATTACAATTTAATCTATTCACGATACTATTTATTGACACAATATCATATACAAAACACTATTTTCTATATAACTAAATAGGGTTCTTATCACCTATTTGATAACAGATCAACCGAATATCGCATAAATTACGTTGTTTTCACTTTTAATTTCGACATACGGCGGAATAATTTTTTAAATGAGCATACCAAACATTTAAACATTAGCCAATTCACGGTCAACAAAACAGTGACCAAGCATACGATAACATCGATTGAATGGAGTTGAAAAAAATTCAATTCGATCGCATTCGATCGCATGTGTTTAGCGCCCTTATGTCGACAAATGTATTCCGCCCAATAAATACCATTTTGGAGAGGTGTTAGTGGTCGATCGCGGAATAACACCGACAAGTGTTTGGCTTGGTTCACATATTTCGGATTATTTAACACTTCGGCTATGGAGTAATCAAAGGTTTGTTCGGTTAAATAGTCGGACGTTAATTTTACTCCCCATCCGTCACTGGCAACGACGGCCGCATTTGATATTTGATCGGCAAACATTGGAATTACGAGCAGTGGAATTCCATAGTGTTTTGCTTCGGTTATACTTCCAAAACCACCATGTGTAATGAATAGTTTTAAATGTTTGTGTTGCAGTACATCCAGCTGTAGGGGTAACCAATTTTCCATACGCACATTATCCGGTAGCCCCGGAATTACAATTTTCTCCGATTTCCACAATACGTTTTCTTTCAACCGACTAAACACTTTAACGATCGCTTCGAGTTTTTTTGCAGGTAAATTCATTAAATTAGAACCCAAACTGATATATATCACACCATTTGTTGAACCATCCATCCATTGTTGTAACCCATTGGGGAGTGGATTTGATGTTTCGGTTATTTGTATACCGGCTACTTCGACCACACCAGGTAGAAGTGGTCGCACACCACCTTCGCTGAAATGTTGCGTGATAAAGATAGCCGATACATTTCTAATAATAGCGTCAAATGGCGGATATTTTGGTGCCGGAAAATGTTTGCTGGCGAAAATTAAATTGGATTAATGTTTGCGAATATTACAATTCTTATTGATAGATACGCACTTATGTTGTTCTCGAAATTGAGCGACAAATATGTGCGCCATTAATTTCTCCGACATATACATCAACATGTTAATCAGACGATCTCGAAAATTTAGAGGCTCAGCAAATATCATCATTGAATGTGAAACGTATGATAACGCTAGCGGATTACCCATTATAGCGAGATGCCGGTAGGATGCCTTGAAAGAGCCGAACAATATGACGGGGCAGTTAAAATGAGCAGCCAGTCCGATATGTGGTTCACCTATGAATTCGATTATTAGTAAATCGAATGATTCCTCGGCCATTAGTTTTTGCACCTCTGGATTTTGTAGCATTGCATCACTTTCGCGTAGCATCAACTCTATGAAAAATGAGGCCATTTTTAAGAAGGCTTCCTGGTCGGGCACTTCAGTGAATGGTTTTATCATGTCTATAAAGTAAAAAAATAATTTTAAAACAACCCGGATTGAGTAATTCCCACATATACCCACCTGTTTGTGTCGTTCTCATTTTATGAAGCACATGACGATAATTTTCGATCGGTTTATCCGGCGGGAATGCACTTATCACGGTTACATTATGTCCTTTATTCGCGAGACCGCGTAACAACGCGTCCACCACAATAAAATGCGATCGGCTAATCGTTGGATATGCACAAAGTATTTTAAACCCGTTGGCATGCACAAAATACACGAGCAGCACAACAAACGTGTTAACAAGGTGCATGATGACTGAGTTCGTTACTCATCTATATGCATGCGATTTGAATTACAATTTTCGGCTGATTAGATAAGTGCTTTGATATTTTAACCAGAAAAAGAGTAACATTTGTGGGTCGCGTTGACATAATGGATATCGAATCGATTACAATAAATAGTATATTTGCATCGTTTTCTTATCTTGATTTCAATTGGCTGATTTAATGTTGGGAAAAGTACAAATAAAACGACAAAAATCAATATTCGTTTACGCGGCCCTATGTGACGTGCTATTTCCCAGTTTATTGGGTTTGGTGGCTTGGGTAGACAATTTAAAAAGAACTCTTTTGTTGGGCGCCAGTCTACCAGCACGTGTCGCCGGCTAAGCTCAAATTGGAGCAGGACGACTCGGGCGGGGCGTTCACACACCAAGAAAGCCACCAAATGTTTTTAAAGACACGCAACAGCGCGAGCGTCAATGGAACAGAACGATTATGCACGCGCGGCTAATGGCAATTGTATGTGTGCCAAGAGGAAAAGTGGAGAAGTAATAATTGAGGGAAACTCACCTGTATAATTTTGCGGCCTCGTTCACCCTCTTGACTCAATTCCGGCGTCTTGTAGAGTTTAAATATTTCTTTTTGTTTAAGCACACGCGGCACTCACACTACACTTCACCTTTTATTGAGACAATGGTTCCCCCTTTTTCTTATGTTTTTTTTTTTTTTGGGGAATCCTTGTCCTCCACTTAGATTCGATAAGCAATCCTGTTAACCTCACAACACTTCACTACATGCCCGTGGTCACACAAAAATGCCACTATATTGATCACTTCAGTTTACCAACACTCGAACTGTTTCCAACCAATCACACGGAAAATTCTCAAAGAAAACGCATCATGCGGTTTCTGTTCACTGTTTTATTTTTATTTTTATTGAGAATGTAATTTGAAATAAATTGTCAAAACACAAATTTGCTCTTCAATTTTATAATTAATTTTAATTTGATAATCAAAATACACATTTATATATATACACAATTAAATATTTACACATATACATATTTTTTTTCTTATTTTGCAAAAGAATTTACTTCGGTGTAATAATGACTACGGCCAAAAGGGCTACGCCGTAGATCAATTCTCTGCTAATGTTCACTCTTTATCGTGTTACGATCTCTCGTCTTGAGATCCAAAGCTTAACTGGCCTCTTTTTTTTTTGTTTTCCTTTTATACCTCCGCTTTGTCCCAAAAATTGCTTGTCATGTTTTTTTTTTTTTTTTGAAATATAAGTTGGCTCCCCTGTGCATTTGCTCATGACTGCGTTTGGGCGAGCACTTCGTCCGTCAACGTTCCATTTTCGAAAATGAATCCGTCCATATTATTTCTTTGATGGTGTGGGCTGCCATCTCCATTGCACTGGCTCAACACTAACAAGTTGATGATCCAAAACGCCTGAATGATGCTAGTGTATCACTTAATGTATTTTTGGTCTCATTTGCAATTGGACGTGTATGTATGTATGTTAATGAAAAGAACAATAAAACATCATTAATATCGTCGACTTATATTGATATTATTTGCTATTCCCACAATCAATTCACCGCCTATACCATTCTGCTAATCATACAGGTGAGTTGAATATGGGAGGGATTTGTTTAATGGATGGAGACATTGGTAATGGAGTATTTTGGAAAATGGAGTTGAAACAAACAACTACCACTAGCCGCTTATCAGCCAACACTTACTAATTGATGCGTTCATTTGGTGGATTTCTGGTGAGGTTGACCACCAGCGAACGCTACACCTACGTTGGCGTGAGAATTAATATTAACAGTTATGGTTTGGTGTGATGACTCTCAATTGCGAGCACAAGCTAAATAATGGTTTGGGGTGACAACATTATTAGACAGGTTTTGATTTTTATTTTTGCTCTTGGCCTGGTTTCCAAATTGTTTCCACCATATTCCAGTGCCATTCTAATAGAATTGAAAATGTCCGTAAAAACATTTTATTATATTTGCACTCGACGGTTTCAGTAAAGTGTTCATGTATATGCAAGCTGTATATGCTAAAATATATGAAACATTTCCTTAACAACCAGGAGGATTTATTCAAAATTTCTATTTTATATACTAACACACAAGGTAGTATAATACCTTGTCCTAAGTCACTTATTTACTGCTTAATTTAAAAATATTTTTTACTAATTACCTAAACACGTGTGCATTCTTGGGTTCAACACTTGAGTGAAATATTTTTTTTAAATTTAATTTTGCGCTAGATCACTTAGTATCTCACTGAGTTTGTTGTACTTTCAAAACGTCGGCCCTCCACCATTCTAGATTTTTCCAACTACAAAGCTTGTTAGCTACCCTCAAAGCACGAGCAAAACTAAATTATGTTTATCCGAAGTTTCAGTATCTCCCAGACAGAGTTCACACAGTCAAACATTAGCTCCCTAGCTCATTGCTTTTGCTGGAAAAAAAGATGATATTGTTTCTCTTGATTTTCATTTATTCGACCTTGTCTGCCGAAACGCTCCATGCGTTGTATATGTTTACAATCTGTGTTTGAGGAAAGAATGTGTTTGCTACTCTATATGGTCGTGATCCATTGCAACTACATCATTCTCTCACCATGATCGTTCGCAATTCAGTGTAGGGAGTACGGAACTATGTTTTCATACAAGTCGGTCTGATTTCTGTCAGCATTAAAGTACACCATTACCAGTCTAACATAGGGTTCGAGTATAGATCATCCCATTAGACCGTCTAAATCATTGTAAAATGGATCTTTATCTTGAGGATGGCTGGCTTCCATTAATATAAAATAAATTAAAAGCGTAGATTCCACAATCGCTTATTGACTGCTGTGATCAAAAACTGCCTTCATTACATGCGGCCCAAAAAGAAATAAATTATAATAAATACTAAAACCTTTTGAACTGGTAATGTTGGGAAGAACAACAAATATTTAAAATCAAAATAAAACATTAAAGTCATGATAAAATAATTTAAAATCTGTCCCCACAAAGTAAAATAATTATATTAACCCAAAGTGGGGATCCTTTGGCACTTTGCAAAATATATAAACAATTTTTTATTTTAATCCAAAGGGAGGTTCCAGATATAAAAAAAAGAAATTTATATTAACTCAAAGGGGAGACCCAAAGGACTATTGACAGAAAATTTTAAAAAAAAATTATATTAACCCAAATGGACCCTTTACATAAATAATAATTTTTGTTTCTTTTAAAAAATTTGTATGGCGAGTTTCTCTTACGTCATTGTTTAATACAACACGTTCATTAAAAAAGGGAATGGTAATATTATGTTTTAAGATATCAAAAATGAAACATAAATCGAGAAGAACGCGTCTTCCTTCAAGAGTCTTCATATTAAGGAGATTTAGTCTATATGAATAGCTTGGAGCGCATAATATAAATTTTTTTTAAATCCATACAACGCTACCATACTCAAGTTTAGAGCGTACGAGTGAGCAATATAAGGTTTTAGTAATCCAAACGTTATTAAATTCAGATGCTGGACGTTTTATGAACCCTAACATGGCGTGAGATTTTGAAATATTTGGGTCATAATGAAGATTAATATTAAGTTTTGTATCCAATAAAATACCGAGATCTTTGATATTATCAACTCGTTATGTAGAGGCTCGTTGTTTAAGAAATAATCAAAACTACTAATTCCTTTTTACGAGTGTAAGTTTTTTTTTTTATTTGTTTATTTATATTACGACTGAGTCTAAAGTATTTTGGATAGTCGGCGTAAGATCCGTATCCCCAGTTTCGTGTAACTCCTCCCTCAGATTTTTCGCCACAGTAAATCTACTGACCTCCTGGTCGTGATAAATCCAGTGGTTTGGTTTTTACCAGTCCAGTGGTCTGGTGCAGACGTTGTAGGTGTTTTGTTGCATGATGCTTAATTTCATCCGCGACAAGCTCAATCTTGATATCTCGATGAAGGTTGTCGTTTCGAATGTACCACGGTGCATTTACAATACATCGTAAGATTTTATTTTGAAATGTTTATATGATTTTGATATTTGTCTTCTTGGCACATCCCCAGAGTTGGCTACCATATGTCAATACAGGCTTCAGAATTTGTTTGTATAACAGCAGTTTGTTATGGATCGCCAGTTCAGATTGTCTCCCTAGGAGCCAATGCATTTTTTTAAATTTTATGTTTAGTTCTTCTCTCTTCTTTTTTATGTGTTCCTTCCATCTAAGCTTAGCATCTAAAGTCATACCAAGATATTTGGCAGTGTTTGCATGGGGTACTACTATTGAGTTTATCATTATTGGTGTATGGTTTACTTTTTGATTTGTAAAGTTCACTTGAATTGATTTTGCTTCATTTAATTTAATTCGTTATTTCTTTGTCCAATTACATATCAGGTTAGTAGCCCTCTGTAATTTACTAGTGGAGTCATTGATGTTCTTTGCTGTTGC
Organism: Tipula unca; assembly: GCA_951394425.1. Taxonomy (NCBI): domain Eukaryota; kingdom Metazoa; phylum Arthropoda; class Insecta; order Diptera; family Tipulidae; genus Tipula; species Tipula unca. The sequence continues at coordinate 197,833,765 of OX596381.1, forward strand.
AAGTATTGCCGTGTCATCGGCAAAAGTCGCCATTGTTTCTTCTGTAATTGGTATATTTCTAGTATATAGGAGATATAGGATTGGCCCAAGAACACTCCCTTGTGGTACTCCGGCTGTTATTCTTTTTAGTTGGGAGTATTCATTTTCATACTTTACTCGGAAGTGTCTCTCTGATATGCATGATTTTAACATTTGAAAAAATTGCTCCTGAAGATCTCGATGAAGTTTGAATTCTAGCCCCTGGTGCCATACTTTGTCAAATGCTTGCGCTACATCAAGGAATATAGTTGAGCATATTTGTTTGCTTTCTAGTGATTTCTCGATTACATCAGTAATTCGATGTACCTGTTCTATCGTAGAATGTCTTTCCCTAAATCCAAACTGATGTGAAGGGATAAGATTCTTTTCTTCAATAATTGGTTTTAGTCTTTTAAGAAGAACCTTTTCAAATAGTTTCGATAATGTTGGTAGCAGAGAAATTGGCCTATATGAAGCTTTATCATGCGGAGGTTTGTTCGGTTTAAGTATCATAATTAATTCTGCAACTTTCCATTGTCTTGGTACATATCTTAGTCGAAATGCTGCATTAAGTATATGCACTAGTTTCCTCAATGCTTTCTCCGGTAATAGTTTTATTATCTGCCCCGTTATAAGATCATATTCTGGAGCCTTATACGCATTCAGATTATTCAAATCTGCTTTTTGTTTAGCATTTCGAGCCCAATTTTCATTATTTTTAATTGGAGGAATCTGAAGTTTAGTTCTTTTAATATTCTTAGTTGCTTTCCATAATGAAAATAATCAGTATCTTTTTGCCCAGTTAGAGTGCTGAGGTACTTATTAATTGATTGATTTTTAATGTCTTTTATAAGGTATTTTAATTTGTTACACAAATGGTAATTTTCAGGATTTTGATGTTTTTGCCAATTCTTCCATGCTTTTGTTTTATTTCTAAGAAGTTCTCTCACTTCCTCTGGATAGCTAGCATTGCGCTTCATTTCCTGCCTATTATTTGGAGTGCTTTCCGACGCAGCATATTGGATATTACGGATGAGTTTATCTAATTCGTCTTCTATTTGGACTGGTCCCTGAATTGGGTTCTGCAGACTAATTCTTTCTGTTAACTGTGTTTGGAAGAGATCCCAATTGGTTTTGAAGCTCGTTAATTTCGGGTTGCTCTCTTTCAAAATAATTGTTTGGCTAAGTATCATAATAACTGGTGAATGATCTGATGATAGACTTTCACTGTTCTCCCTCTCCCTCTTGTAATAAAGAAGTCTATATAAGGTCTGGAATCTTACTGGTATCCGTAGGCCAATAGGTTGGTGTACCGCCTGAGTGAAACTCGCAGTTTAGTTGTTTGCCTGCTGCGAACAGTTCTTTAGCGGTCGTTAACCGAGATTCCCAATATGTATTTTTTGCATTATAGTCACCTCCAACTAAAAAGACTAATTTCCTAGCGGTTTGAGAAGATTAGTATAATCTACTTGTTTGAGATTGTATCTTGGAGGGCAATATATTGCTGAGGTACTGCATGTTTTAATATTGCTTAATTGTATTTTGATTGTTGTGACTTGCATGGAAAGGTTCTCAACTTTTGGTTCTTCGTTATGTTTTATATACTCTTTTATGAGGATAGCTGATCCACCTCTGGCTTTGTTCTCAGGATATAGTGCATAGTAGCAATTATATCCTTTTATTTTACAGAATGAAGTTTTTGTGAAATGGGTTTCTGATATAAGACATACATATATCTATATTATGCATGTTTAAAAATATTTCTAGTTCTTGAATGTGTTGCAATAGCCCCTTTGCATTTTAGGTTACAATTCGTAATGTTTTATTCATTTCTTTTGTTTATAATTCGATTTTATATAATTTATATTTTGATACACTTGACCAAGGTGTTCTTCTAATCTTTTATTGAAACTAGTTTGTGATATCATTTTTTCTAGTGTTTTCTGCAGACTCATTTCCTGCGAAATAAGTCTTTTGTTAAGGTTCTCTAGATTTATCAGTATGTCCTGTAGAACGAGATCCACTTTTAACTGTTTCTCTTCTGTTTGCTGAACTATTTGTGCATAAGTAACGTTTTCGTTTACTCTCTGGCTTTGTATGTTATGATTAGCAGTTGACGATTTTGGCTCTGTGGTTGTTCTTATAGATTGTACATTTATTGGTGTACCTGGTTTTATAGTTGATATACTTCAGTGTTGTATCTCGGGGGACTGTGCAGTCATTTCCTGCATGTTTTCCTGCACATTTAACACATCTTGCTTCACGGTGGCAGTACTTTTGTGTATGATTATAATCTTGGCACTTTTTACATTGAGGTATTAATCGAGTGACCTTTTTTGGTGTTTCTATGTTAACTCTAAGGTTGAGGATAGCCTTAATATTATAAATATTTTCGATTTTTTCTTGGTTAGCATGAGAAGTGATAGACCTCTTCTCATGATTTCAACATTTCCGTCCCTGTTTTCTCTTCTCTCTTTTCTGATGATGTTGACTGCATCGATTATTTTCAGGCCTTTGTTTTGCAGGTCCTCAATAATTTCATCTTTTGAGCAAGTTGGATGGAGACCTCTTGCCATTACTTTAATTGATCGATCATTTTTGTCCTCGTAGGTATACCACTGGTGGCCATCAGAATTTAGTTTGTTAGCTAGAGCTTTATAATCTTCAGGCTCTGTTGTATTTATTTTCCAAATATTATTGCTAAGCGATATTACTTTGTAGTCATTTCGTACTACTTCTTTCATCAGTTTCTGAATACTACCGTGGTTTGTTATTCCTAGAATATTGATCGGAGGTGGTACCTGTTTTTTTTTCTGTCTCATGCACTTTTGATCCAGAATGGGTTTGCATTGGCTCAACTTCTGGTGATGATTCAGCTTTCCTCTTGCTTGGGTTGGTTTCTTTACTAGGTTTCTTATTTGGCCTCTTGAATTTCTGTAGTCTCCAATTTGTTTCTTTTTCAAGCTCATCTTCATCAGTTTGATATTCGGCTTGATCTGCGAGTACTTGAAATTGGTTGTTCATTTTTGCTAAGTTTCCTGCGTTGTTATTTTTATTTACGGTTTCCTTTAGCATAAGGTTTTCTTTCTTTAGCACGGCAACTTCATTGTTCAGCTGCGCGATTAATTTCTTCATTTGCTCAAATTTATTTATTAATTCCGCTTTATTTATTATAACTGCTTGTGCACTGGGCGTGGCTTCGGCAGTTGGCTTGGAATTTTTATGCTTGATGGAAGAGGTATTTTCCTCCTCATTGTTTTTTTCACACAGCAGTGTGGTGTTCCCTGGCGGTGGGGTTGATGGTGGTGTTCTTTGGAGTACCGTACTTCTTCAACCAAAGGGCCATTCATGTATCGCTTGTTCCTTGCTTCCAGTAGTACTAAAAGGATCAGTCTGGTTGCCTACCGACCATTTCATTTGCAATGTCGTGTTGCTCCCTCCAGAATCCGTGGTGGAATTTAGAATCTAAATTCTGACCCACCTGGAGTATGTTTTTGTTTATACCCGACATTTCATCTTTTTGTTGACTATCTGCTATACTGTTTCTCCCAGGGTGCGCCACGAGGAGGCTGTCAACTAGCACCCCACGAGTGTAAGTGATGACAGAAAATTTTTTTGTATTCAAGTTAAGCTTGTTGAGTTTGCACCATTCATCCAGACGATGGAGAAAGGATTAAAGAAATGCGGCATCATTGACTGTTTGAATTGTGTAAAAAATTTTGCGATCGTCTGCAAAAAATAGATGATTAATTCCAGATAATTTAATGAATAAGTCAGAGATAAAAATATTGAAGATTAGTGGTCCAAGATGGCTGCCTTGAGGAACTCTAGAAGAAACTGATACTAAAATATTTTAAAATTAGTGTATTGGGACACCGTTTGGACACCGTTTTCCATATTTGCAACTATTGAAGAGGTAAAAACAGTTCCACTTTTAAAAATTGGTGATAAAATGAATATTTCCAATTTTGTATATCACCTGAATTGAATGATAAATTGAAAATATGCAAAAGTGGTGTAGAAATTTCATAACCACAATTGATTAAAAATGATGGATGAATTTGATCAGGTCATTAAAATATTCTGAGTTAGATTCATTCTTGAGATAAGTTCTGTTTTATATTCCTGAATCGTAAAGTCATTGCGGTTGAATGTAATGCTTTTCTCAACAATGTAAGAATTTTGAAAATGAATAGCAAACAGATTACTATAAATGTCTTGTGGAATAGAGGATGATGAGTCATCAAGTTTCATTGTAGATGGAAAACCCACAAATTTAACAAACTTCTTGAGGTTATATAAAATGCTTTCCCCTGTTGATTTATAATAATTGTTGTAGGCTAAAATAGATTCAGAATCAAAAGTGTTTGAATTCGATTTTGTGTCTTTATGTTTGTTAAAAAGTTTGTAGGGTCGATTTCTTTTGCTCCTTAGATTTTTTAAATGGCAATTGAGCCTAGGTTCATTATTTTCCTTGATAATTTTTTTAGCAACCAATTTTTCCAAACAATTAATAATAATTGACTCGAAATGCTTGATTCAAGTTTTTAAGTCCAAATTATTGAATAAACTATTGCATAAACTTCCAATCAATAGATGATAGTTTTTCATTGATTTTAAAATAACCAGCTTTAAAAAAATTATAACTTAGTTTAAAATTGTTATTATGAAACATAGAACATTTATGTTCCATGCAGTCAAAATTTTCAACTATACTCTCGTGGTGGATTGTGTCAGAAAATAAATGAAAGTTTTCGCTAGCCTTGCGAACGCCCAAGTTATTTAGACCATAACTTGGTGAAATAAAAGTTTAAAAATTTATTGTTATTGTTTTTAATATTAAATATTTGATACATATTGTTTCCATAATCTGCTTCTACCAATTTTGTATCGACGTCAGAAGTGATATTAATTGGAATTAAAAGTTTAAGATTATCCTAGTCAGAAATAAAATTTAAATTAGGTTTATTGAAAACTCCGAATATTAAAATATTGTTTTTTTCGTTCTGCATTTTAAAATCTGCAGAACTCCATTAAAATTATTATGATATGCATCATCAACGGATGACGAGTGAATATATAAAGAACAAAGAAAAATTACTTTGGAAAAGAAACTGAGCTTAAGCCGTGTACTCGAGGCCGATTTTATTTCCTAGGAAATCATAGCCGATCTCTCTCCCAATCAAATCAACTAAAATGACGAAAAACACGCCATTTTTCTCTACTATGAGCAAAAAACTCGCAGACGACCAACTTAATCACACAAAAATTATCTCAGGGAGAGATCGAATTTGATTTCCTAGGATTTGAAATTCGGTCTCGTGTACAAGCCTTTAACAAAAACAATTTCGATTGAAGTGGTGTTATCATTATCAACTGCTTCACTTGAAATAGAAGTATGAACCGCAATTAAAAACTGGAACTTATCCAGGTTTCTGATAAAATTAGAATATTCTTTTATTTTCCCACGCATACCACCACAATTAAAGTAAAAAATATTCAAATTAAAATTTTAATTTTTTGGTAATAGTTGCATTCTACTTAACCTACTATCACAGTTTTTCAATTTAGTGTCATCATTTGAGTTGAGTGACTTAAAGGATCAATAAAGCTGCGGGTGTTGATTGACTTGGGTACAATAGTTTCACCTTTTTGATAGTTTATGAACTTGTCATTGTAGGTTGAATTTTGTGTTGTTGATATTATTGATTCCGATTGTGTTTCATTGGAAATGGAAGATTCAGGTGCATTTGATATAATTTTTGTTTCAACCTTTTTTCTAATAGTACGCCTAAGTGAACTATGGCGATTGAGTTGATGACTTGTGCCAAACAGAAGCTATATATTTGGGTGGTTACTAACTGTTATTTCTGCATTATTTTTTTTTGTTTGTGTTGCTTCAGTTTGTTGTTTTCGGATTTCTTTTAACGAAGCATTTTTTCGTAATAATGAGACCAGCCAGATTTCCAAACTTTTTTTCACCAATAAGACGTCATCCTCCGTTAAACTTTATTAATTTGATTGGTTGAGGAACTGGAGTAACTGCAACTGTTGCAATATCCTTTTTTGTGACTTGGGGTTATCTTTGGCTCATTTAATTTCAAATTTTCAAGCACTTTGTTATTTTACAAATTTTAGTGGAGAACAACTAAAAACATGTCTGACTTCAATGAAATTTGAAAATTGAATCGTCCAAAAGGGTTTTCAAAATAATTGATTATTTACACAAATGAAATGTATATTAACCCAAAGGTGGGATCAATCGCAAAAAGGACCCCTTGCAAACAAATTTAAAAAAAATTATATTAACCTAAAGAGACCGTTTGCAATAAAATAAAAAACCGTTTTTATGTTTACTCAAAGGGAATTTTGTACTGTATGGAAGTTGGAGGCCAACAGTTCTACATTTAATAAAATTATTTTTAATGTTTTAGTTTGAAAATTTGAAATTTGGCCCATTTCCATATACCACGGCAGCCGAAGTAAGCAAATCTACGCCTATGATACACTCTGTATCTAGATGACGGGTTTGGGATGATACCAGAGGAAGAAGTTAATCGGATACACTCAATAACCCACCGTTTGGACCATAATATACACTAAACTCGTCCCATATCATATAATTTTGCAATTTATAGTGTTTGTGAAATAATTATGCGATCGAAACCATTGTATAACCCAAAATCTAAATCACGCGAACTTTATACATAACTTGAATTTGTATAACGGCATGTTTCATAAGAAATTACGTTTAAACATTACTTAGATAACCCCTAAAAACTAAAGTAATTTTTATGCACGCTATTTTGTTTGTTAATTGTTTTTTTTTTAATCAGCAACTATTTTAGATTAGAACCGCACGCATACTAAATATTTTCATGTACACGTATTTGTATAAATAAAAGTAATTAGTTTCGTAATTATGACGCGTTATCTGGTTATATTTACAAAAATATAAATTTTATCGCTTATTTCGTAAACTTGCAGATCTGTATACATATTCAAAACCTGGGTGTTCTCTGTATGTGTATGTGTGTGTGTATACAAATATAGACACACTAATTACAAACTAATTTTAATTTTTTATTATCAGATCGTAAAAATCTAGGATTGCAATATTCAAAGAAATACAAATTTTCATTCATAAAATTTTTTTATTTTTTTTGCATAAGAAACATGACAACAGGAACATAAAAATATTTTTTAATTTTATAGACGCATAACATATGTTTCGAATTAAACGATCTTATTTTGTTTTTAAACCAAAAGTTGATTTCTTCGAGACGATAAATAAATGAATTATATGAACGATGGCATATGATAGAAAATGGTAAAATATGTTTATAAATAAAAATTTGCGCAAAATTATGTGCCGCGCACACGCGATGGTGTAATCGGGAAATCGTTAAAAATTTTATTTTTGTTTAAAACAAACAAAAATGTGTTGTCATCATCTACGGATATGGTTGGGATGCGGCAATTTCCTTGAATTGTGGATTTTGTTTTCAGCTATACAGTAGGGCCGTGTGTTAAAATTATATAAAATCGTAAAATCGTCTGAAAAATGGATTACAAATGAAATTTTCGGCTTTGATAATTTTTATTAAGTGTGGATGTGATTAAAGTGTTTTGTATAATGAGGTCATGTTAAGCCATTTGCCGTTCACATGATTTCTGAACATTGATATAATGTATTGAGTATGGCGAGAAAATGTTAATGATCGTTGTATCTAGGGATTGGCCCCTGTGGTCGGGGGGCACTCACATGTCTCGTAAATCTAAATTGCACGAACATGTTTCCTAAGAATACCACCACAGTATCCTTTGCTTGTCGTAGGAGGCGACTAAACGGTTGGATCGCTGGGCTGACGACCCGCATCCGTAAAAAAAATCAACTGTTTATAAAATCAACAAAAAGAAAAATGGATACCGCCAAAACAACACCGGACCCCCGCTCAAGTACCCGGACACGAGATTTAGGATCGGCACGTGGAACGTGCAATCACTTAGAAAACCAGGAGCGTTGGAGGGTCTAATCAAGTGCATGAAAGAGTATCGGCTGGAACTCGTTGCTCTTCAAGAAACTCGCTGGCCTCAAAGTGGAGACCATGTGTCCCAGGGCTATACGTTGTTCTACAGTGGAGATGACCTCGGAAATCTTGGAGCTGGATTTCTTCTTGGGCCGCAGGTAAAGAAGGCTGTTTTGGATTTTCAAGCAGTCAATAACCGATTGTGTATGCTTCGCCTGCGCATGAAGTTAGCCAACCTGTCGATAATTTGTGTACATGCGCCCACAGAAGTCAGCCAGCCCCAAGATAAAGACTCATTTTACAATGACTTGGACGATCTGATGGGATCTATACCCGAACACGATGTTAGAATGGTAATTGGGGACTTTAATGCTAGAGCTGGCAGAAATCAGGCCGACTTGTGTGAAAACATAGGTCCGTACTCCCGACACGAAACTGCGACCGATAATGGTGAGAGAATGATGTACTTTGCAATTGCTCATGATCTTAGAGTAGCAAGCACATTCTTCCCTCACAAACAGATACACCTAGAGACATGGACACATCCTCGCAAAACATCCCGGAGCCAAATTGACCACGTGTTAATTTCAAAAGGGCGAGCTCGGGTTGTGCAGGATGTGAGAACTTATCGGTCAGCAACCAAATACGTAGGCAGCGATCATTATTTGGTCGCTGCAAAGCTACGGTGGAAGTTTTCGTACAGGTCGGGGGGGAACACAGCGAAACGGATGGAACGTTTCGACTGTGAAGGTCTGATAAATGAAGATCAAAAGAAACGATATCAGGATCTTGTCAGCGACAACATTGAGGGAGCTAATTACCAGTCTGACTGCGTGAACTCTGTCTGGGAGGTACTGAAAACTTCGGTTGTCAGTGCTGCTCAACAGACTTTAGGTATAGTGAAAGTCAGACCCAAGAATGATTGGTTTGATGACGAGTGTCGTCTTGCAGTTGAGCAACAAAATATAGCCCATAATGAAGTGCAACAACGTCTCACAATCGCAAGGAAAAACAAGGCAGCTCTTGCAAGAAGGGCAGCTAAGCGGATTTGTAGACGGAAGAAGCGAGAATGGTGGAAGGCCGAGGTTCTGAAAGTACAACAACTCAGCAATGAGCGTAGTTCACGTAATTTCTTTAAAGGAATTACTGGATTGCACCATACTTTCAGGCCTTCGTCAACCGCCATTCGGGACCGGGATGGAAACCTCTGTGTCAACATCGACGCAGTACTTGACGCATGGAGTGGACACTTTACTGAGCTGCTTGATGTTCATCATGCGTCACAGACTGTTGTTGAGCCACCTCTAAAACAGTCTGCGGAGATTTGCACTGAGGAGCCATCCCATGAGGAATTCACTAAGGCCATGCAGAGAATGAAACGAAACCGCTCACCTGGAGTGGACTGCATTAATTCGGAGCTCTTGATATTCGGAGGGGATACTTTGTGGAACTGTCTTTTCGACCTTATTCGATTAGTATGGCGAACCGAAGTTATGCCTGATGAATGGAAAGTGGCCGCGATATGCCCCATCTTCAAGAAGGGAGACTGCTTGAAGTGTGAGAATTATCGCGGTATAGCTCTCCTTTGCACAGCATACAAGTTACTGTCATACATTTTATTGGATAGAATCACTCCTCTGGCGGAGGGCTTGGTTGGTGACTATCAGGGAGGATTTCGTCCGAATCGATCAGTCACTGATCAGGTCTTTTCGCTGCGGATGATTCTATCTAAATATTATGAGACATCCATCTCCGTACATCAGGTTTTCCTGGATTTCCGGCAGGCCTACGACTCGATCAATCGAGAGAGTTTGTGGTCTGCCCTGGAATACCTAGGAATGCCAACAAAACTGGTACGACTGTGTAGGATGACAGTGACGCAGTCTCAATGCTGTGTTAAAGTTGAGAACAGGCTATCGACAATTTTTGCAGTTAACTCGGGTGTTCGGCAGGGAGATGCTCTGTCCCCGATACTCTTTAATCTCATGTTGGAGTACATCTTTCGTAAAACTGAAACACCTCAGCGCAACATCTTATATCGCCAGTCCAATCAAGTGCTTGCATATGCAGATGACATATGCGTGATTGGACTGAATAGCAACGGAGTGAAAGAAATACTTGATCCGCTTGTAGAGTTTTCAGCTTCTGTTGGACTCCAGATCAATGAGTCCAAAACGAAATACCTGATCTCTGGTTTTAGAGACAATGGCACACCAGATTTTAGTAGTGGCCACCACACGTTTAAGGGAGTGAGGAGGTTCAAATATTTGGGCTCTCTTATCACTCACGATAACAGTGTGGGTGAGGATATTAAAGTGCGGCTGGCAGCTGGCAGTCGTTCTTTGTATCCTCTAAGGCCACTGCTAAAATCTAAACACTTATCAAGTGCCGTGAAGCTGAAGCTTTACAAAGCGTTGATCAGGCCCGTTGTTATGTTTGGATGTGAAAGTTGGGCGCTGACGGATGAGTACGAGAGATGGCTCCTTACATTTGAGAGAAGAATAATGCGTGTGATTTACGGCCCTAAACGCGAAATAGATGGTACATACCGAGCTCTGTACAATTTCGAGATCAGAGATCTGATGAAGATCCCCGATATTGTACATGAAGTTAGATCTCAGCGAGTACGCTGGCTCGGTCACGTTCTGCGTGCTGATCCGGAACGAATTGTGCAGCGATCTCTGAAAGGAGAGCCACCATATGGTAGGCGCAGAGGTCGTTGCAGGCGACGATGGCTCCACGATGTAGAGAACGACTTGGCCTCTTCAGATTGTCTAAGACAGTATGAAGACCAAGCTCAGGATCGAAACCGTTGGAGCCAGATTGTTGATTCAGTAAGGGGCCAGTAATGGCCTTTAACACTGTTATTATTATTATCTAGGGATGGGCGAGGTAGGTACGCTATATAATCTACGCGATTGTCGACACGTAGAGTATTACGACGATTAATTGGCAATATTTTTTATCAACGTCGACAATTAAGACAACGTCAGCAACCATTAGCCTAAAACCAGGATGGACAAGGTAGATTATGACGTGTAATTAACGTGGTGGTCGACGTCGCTTACTTGTCAATTTTTTATGTCAATGTCAACAGTTAAGACAATTTCAACCATCTACGATATTTAAGCGACCATCGCAAGCAATTTACGGTTACCATTTCAAAATACGATAAACAATAGCGAAGCAGCGATGAGGATTATGCTCTCCCTTGATCGATAATCATAAATCTCAACATAATATTGGATGGAAATGCGATTTTAAATTGTTTTTTGAATAAAGTTCTGGATGACTAATTTTAATGAAACTATAAGCATGTTGAAGGGCAATGGGATTATAAAATGATTTGAGACTGAAGTTCTGGCTTACCTATACTGAAACTAAACTATAAGCTATTTCTTAACCGATAAATTGATTTTTCGATAAAGTTCTAGAATATTATTAATTGTGGGGAGTAAAATATTATTTTTGTATAATATTCTGGATTATGGCCAGTTGGAATAAAACTAGGTTATTTCTATCAAAGTTATACAATTTTTTGTTTTCAATTGAAATAAATATTCATAGAGAGGACCTATTTTGATACATTTATTTTTTATTTTTTATTAAAATGGTTGGAACCTACTGAGGTTCCGCACTCAATGCCACAATATGGCCACGGTGCAAACCAAGAGGATCTATCCTAATTCGCAGGAGCGTACTGCAATCTTAGTAAACTGTAAAAGTTTGAACCAAGGAATGGATATACTAACTGATCTACGTTCAAAGCTCCGGAAGAGAACACTTGGGATCCAGCTCCGACAAAGGCGGGGCAGCTGCAGAAGTAGTGTATGTAGTCGTCCACATTCTCTAGGCAGTCGTCCTAAAGAGCATCCTGTGCTAGTCCCATGCGTTGTAGAGTTCCGAGTTGGTAATTTTTTAGGGATAACACATAATTAGTTGTATTCAGGTTGGGTTCAATGATGAAATGTTTCGCCTTTCGACAGCTAGTAGTAGAACGTCACTTCAGTCCCAGAGCAAGTAGAGCGAACTTCTTAATAATATCCCTCCCCAAACCGCTAAACTTCAACGCCTAAATCGCACAATGGGTAAGTGCAATTAATTCAGCTCAACAATCAACTACCCGAGAATCATAGCTCATATTTAGGACAGTAAAATCCAAACCCTGGACTGACTTCCGAACGATAGCCGTCCGCAAAAAAAACTATCGACTCAGATAACTGTCTGTACAAATCATGAGATAGCCACCATTCTCTGGAAGGGAAAACTACGGAGAATGAGTTGGTGAAGTTAATTTCAGGCAATAGCAGGTCATTCACCATTTCGTCTCAAATAATTTTCTTACATTCACGATGTAGAATAGACTCCATAGCAAGAAGTAGAGCAGACGATATAGCCCATCTTATAGCCCTACAGGCTGTCCTCTGCAATTCATCCAGCCTTGCTACCGAAGACGTCAGTTCCACAACCGGCCACCAAACAACTGAAGCATACGACAGTAAGGGTAAAACCAGTGATTTATAGATGAAAGACATCATTTTGGGGGTCAGACCCCATAAATTGCCAAAGACCCTTCTGCATTGCCAAAAAATTGCAACGGTCTTTTGCAGCTTATAATCAAGGTGAAACTTCCAGGAGAGTTTACCATCTAGAAAGACACCTAGGCGTTTAACATGCTCTGTCCTTGTGATCGCTCTACCCAGCAGAGCGGGAAAAGACAGATTAACATTGTCTCTGCGCCTCGTAAAGACAACCAGATCAGTCTTTGAGGGATTGACGTACAACCCCTTTTCAAGACACCAAGCTTCTATTATATTAAGGCCGTTCTGCGTCACATCAGACAAAACGTTCAGGTATTTACCAAAAACTGTCAAAACAAGATCATCCTCGTTGCTTTGCACGAAAAATCCAGATCGCTGCAATTTATCAAGTAGTTCATCGACAACCATGAGCCACAGCAAGAGTGAGAGAACCCTGCCTTACGGGCAGCCCTTGGCTACTTTGACGGACACTGTTGAGCCGTCCAGCTCCATTTCAATTATCCGAGACTTAAGCATGGAATCGATGAATTTAACAATGCTTTGATCAATATTAAAATTGGTACAAGCACTTCTGATCGTGGAAAATGAAGTGCTATCAAAAGCTCCCGCAATGTCCAGGAAGGTACCTACTAGAATCTCTTTGTAGTTAAGTGATCTTTCGATCCTAGTTACAAGTTCATGTAGAGCAATTTTGCAGGACTTGCCAGCTCTGTAAGCATGTTGCATGTTACTGAGAGGGGAGATAGTTAAATAATTTTCTCTAATAAATCTATCGATGATCCTCTCTAAAGCTTTTGGAAAAGTGGAGGTCAGACTAATAGGCCTAAAAGCCTTTGGGTCTATATGAATACTACTCTACTCACGCTCCAGGCGCGCGATACCGTTCCAAAAGCAACGCAGGCTAGGAACAGATTGAGTAGGTAAGTGCTGATGTCTAGAAAACCATGCTGTAATTCAGCAGAGAACACCGTCCGGACCACTCGATTTGAAAGGTTCAATTGAGAAAACACTCCAGCTTAAAACATCAGTGGTGATCAGGCTACGGACTAAGTTCCCATCCGGCGTACCGATTAAAATGTCAGTTGGCTCGGAGGTAACACATCCGAATCAAAAATGTCACACCGAGGAAAGTGGACAGACAATAGTAGCTAACCGAATTCTCGCAGGTTAGTTTACAGGAGGTTATACGAAATTACGAAGATTATCTAGTCTACGCACGTATCATTCTTAGCCAGAGTTTTGTTAAGTCTGGCGACAACAGATCAGCTGCCAATTTCTTCACAAAAGTTTCTAAACGCAGTCCTGTGCGCGAATCCTAACCTTTTTTTCTAAGCCTTTTGAGCTAATAAAAATCGAGTTCTTCTTAACTATTTAAGTTCAGATCACCAGAAGGGTTTGTTACGCTTCTTCTGGTTGTTAATAAGAAGGCATAACTTTTAAAAGCAGTCGAGATCGCTTTCGTTAGTGCAGTTGCCGACAAATCAAGATCTGCGATTGACCTAATCTGGTTAGGCAGATCTAGTAGTGAGACGAGGTCAAAGGAGAAAGTATCCCAATTCGTAAGTTTCCTATTGCGATATGGTTTAACCGGTGATCTTTTAAAGTTAATATTAAAAGAGATTGACACATTAAGCGAACGAAAATTCTTTTAAGTGAAGGACTTTACTCTTATTCAGTGAATGTCATATCCCAAAGGACATATTCTAAAACTTATTTCAATAATCAAGTTAGAATTTTCATTTCAACCGAATTAAACCCTGTTTCTATCGAACAGATAAAGTTTCGTCATAATCGGTCCATTCCTGATATGCTGTATAGGTTTTGAAATGTTGTTGTCAAATATTTGATATTTGTTTATATGTGAAAAATACTCAAATCTATATAATTGTTCACTGTTACGAATCACATTTGCATTCAAAAATGGCAAAACACACTATCTGCTTGGACTTCATGCATGTGAACTTGATTGTAGGATTTTGCACGATTAACATTCCACATCATCTATAAGTATCTAATTTTTATTAGAGCGACACATGGTAAAATGATGACCAAACCCAAGATGCAAATTCAACAATAGCACTAACAAAATGCAACGTAGAGAGATTTTAGTGTGAGCAGATCAACAAAATCTCGACATAAATCCGAGGCTATACCAGAAATTGGGACTCAATATTTACTGAATTCACCTCTGGCACGACCTTCTCGTTAACTCTTTTCAAAACATCGTTGCGTAATCTGCAGTGCTGGTTTCAGAAAATATGATAGTGAATTGAAATAAGCTTTTGACTTTTTTTGAAATTATAAGCTCGTTTAAAAATCAACAATCTAAAATGTTACAAGAACCATGACAATGTTATATGGGAAAAATGGACATAACCTTATTTCACCAAAATTTGTGAAGAAAGTTTAAATTAAAGCAGCTTTACATTAATTAGACTTGTTTGAAAATCAGGATTATAAATTCAACGGTTTATTCTTAATTTGTAAAAGCACTAAATTTTCAAATTTAGTTTTATTGTCGATAGCTTTTAGGAATAATGCATTCCCAAAGAGGGAGTGCTAATTAGACACCGGTATGCGTGTTCACTAATGTTTTTGTATAAACAGAAAAATACAGTTTACGCTTTTTGGTAAAAGCTTTTAGTTTTTTGTTTTTATTTCTGGTCAACCTTATATACTGTTAATGAAACGTTACAAAAAATGTTAATTTAAAAATTTCTAGAATCCAAGTTTTATGGTGTGCTTGTACTCGTGATCCCTATATTTGCCGATCAAATTCCAAATGCTGATTCAGTTGTGACCGAGGGATGGTGAGTAACATTACCGTATGTAGAATTTAACGAGGAGCGGCTACATGGATCACTTATAGCGGGGTGCTTGAGAATCCGAAATATAACGATCGAGCGAAATAAGAATCAATGTTATATCGTGATCGTCCGTTAACACCACTATACAGACCGGTATTTTCTGGGTTGAGTACATAATCCGACATAATGGCGCTCGGCATATGAGATCGAATGCAACACAATTGAATTGGTTCCAATTGCATTCGATCGATGTTATCGTATTTTTATCGGCGTCCTCATGATTTGGGCGTACGTATCATACAAAATATTAATGTGTCTGGCGAAAAAAATATTTGACCCCAGGAAGGCGAAATTTAAATGAAATTAATTTTAATAAAAATTTATTTGTTACAAATGATTAATATTTTACTTTGAATTATTGCTAATATGTTCCACAATCTACTTCCTTTCCTATTTGAATCGAAATTTAATCGAAACACGTCAAATTTACTAATTCCCCATAGATTTCATCAAAAAGCAAAAAAAAAAAACAAACACGCTAGCAGTAAAACGTGGAAATTGCAGTCACGACATCATATTCAGAGAATTTATTTCTATTAACGAACGAATCTTGAAATGCTTTAATTTCGCAGATGAACGAACACGCATGCCATAGAATAAGAATAATTGTAATAAAAGCGTGGTATCTCACACATTCAAATCGAACAAGAATGATGGGTTAAGGAGCAAAATATGTCAAGACATGCGTCGCAATCAGAGGTCCTCTAAAATCACTACCTTATAGTTAACATTTTTAGATATTTTATTATCTAATGAAATGTTGTTTTCCGAGATCTCATCTAAAGAGGACTTTACCAGTTGCCCGAGCATTTAATTGTTTCAGTAATATCGATTACAACACATTTATCGTAATTCAGAACAATGCTGATATGTTCCAACACATTGTTGAGCATCCAAATGTATATGCAAGGCAACAAAATAATCAATCATTTTCGGTTTTAACCAGTGACATACAAGTATTTATTGCCGTCCAGCTATTTTCCGGATATCATTCACTTGCGCGAGAAAGATTATTTTAGTGTCTAGATGTAGAGATACCCGGATTCCGTTTGATGCAGATAGGATGTCCCGAAATAGATTTCAGGAAATAAAAAATTATTTGCATTGGAATGATAATTCTAAAACTGATAAAAGAGACATGGGGGTTTTTCTATCAAAAAATTAACGATTGCGAATCAATAGTGAAATATTTTGGTCATCATCCATCAAAGAAATTCATTCGGGGTAAACCGGTACAATTCGGGTACAAAAATTGGCTAATGTGTATAGTACTGCTGGATTTTGCTACAATTTTGACAACTAGTGTGGGGCAAAGAATTAAGAAGAAACAAATGCCACTTCCAATAGGCTCAAATGCTGTACTCGACGCTTTATACATCGTTAAAGTTACATCCTACCATATTGCATATTTTGACCACTACTTGACCAATTCATAAATAACTCCCGAATAGTTATAAGAGGAAAGAAATGGTATTTGTTACCAAAACGATAAACCTCCATAAACTAGTCTCGGAACATGATGTGGACTTTCTAAGCTTTCAACGAACACTAAGGCGGCCACAATAAATGAAAGCAACAATTAATACATGAGGGGTAAAAAAAATAATAATCCAAAGCCAATGGTTCCTAAAGGTATTGTACAGCATGACGGTGGGCTTTTTTCACAAGGGATTACAAATCCTCTTCGATGTCGCCAATGTCATCAGCACCCAATGTGTACACCGTTAAAATTCAATAAATAAATGGTACTTTTATTTTAACAGTTTACGATAACTTTATAAATTGAAATTAATAAAATATTTGAGTTATACCAATTCTGCACGATTTTTTATTGGCGTGGGACTAAATGGGTTAATGTTATTATACATAAATACCAATTGCAGCCCTTTAGGTTCGAGTACACATAATAACTTAATTATGTATTGGTGAGTGCTAAATTTCGATTTAAGTAATAAAGCTCGTCTAGTGTGTGTATTTTTTCAATGGTTCAATTATTTCATTCCAAGGAGTTACATTTGTTTTTAAAAATTCAATTATTTTACGACCATTTTCCTCCGTATCAAGAGATTGTGATGTACACAGTTTGCGACAAAATATTTTTTTTATTATAATAATCGTCGAAAAGCTTCCCCCTTGCCGATCTCTCTGTCCCTCTTTTCTCTGCTGGAGTATAGTACACACTTTTGTAATCAGTATTTTTATTGAGTATACTTAGTATTCGGTAGGCCAATTGCTTCCGGCACCGAATTGGTAAGTAGAATTCGCGAATCTTAAACAAAACAAAAATTGCATAAAATATAAGTACAGTAGATGATTTTTACAATTTTTCATATATCACATCAAGAAAATAGCTGACCCTACAAAAGCTTGGCCAAAAGTTTTTATCGGTTCTAGCTTTCATTGAAAAGTTGACAGTATAAACGTAAAAAATTCTGGGATGAACTTAATCAACTGTATAAATTATTTACGCTTGTGTGTCAGAGGTATTTCTAAAATTTCCTGGAGTAACTTCATGGGGGTATTTTAAACCTAAATAAATTTTCAGTGGTTCAAATAAAAATGAAATTTATTAAAATACTGGTAATTTATTAGCTTGGAACTACAGTACATTAGTTACGTTTTACTTTTGATTTTTTGCTGCCAAATAATTTTTTGACCAGATACATGAATATTCTATATGAAATGTATGCCCACGTAACGAGCACAACCGTTAAGAATCCGATAACATCGAGCGAATGCAACTCATACCATTTCAATTGAATAGCATTCGATCGCATATGTCGTGCACCTTTATGCCGTAGTATATACTCGATCCAAAATACTCCTGTTTCGAGTGGTGTCAATGGCCGATCACGGTATAACATCGATTCGTATTTAGCCTGGTCCGAGTATTTCGAATTTTCAAGTAACTCGCTAACCACCGCCAGAAGTCGATCTCCAGTTAATTCAGCGTACGGTAATTTTATACCCCATCCTTCGGCCACCACCATATCAGCATTTGGAATTTGATCACCAAACATTGGAATCACGAGTATCGGAACACCGTAGAATTTCGATTCGGTTATACTTCCGAAACCACCGTGCGTTATAAAAAGTTTCGTATTTTTGTGGTTGAGCACATCGAGTTGCGGTACCCATGTCTCTAGTCTAACATTATCCGGTTGACCGGGTAGCGTCGTCACATCAGATTTCCATAAAACATTTTGTTTAATTTTTCGACAAACACTCATAATCGCTTCCAGCTTATCGGCGGCCAGGTTCGAAACTTTTAAATTTGATCCAAGACTAAAGTACACAACTCCATCTGTTGATTTATCCATCCATTCTTGTAATGGTTCAGGTAGAGGCGATGCAGTTTCCGTCATTTGTATGCCACTTATTTCGATCACACCTGGCACTAGTGGTCGTACATCACCTTGACTAAAGTGATGAGCAACAAAAATCGCAGCAATGTTATTATCCAAAATCTCATGGTATGATGGATATTTTGGTGCTGGGAACTGTTCACTATAACAAACATAATCATTATAAACAAAATTATATTTTAAGTAAATATTAGGAGTCACTCACTCATGGAACTGAACATAATACGTCACAAAATATGCGCTTACAATATTCTCGAGCACATACAACATAAAATTAATCAGCCGATCCTTAAATCGATTCAAATCATCGGCCACAAATAATGCATTGCTAACGTACGACAAAGCAATCGGTGAACCCATGAGGTCAAGTATACGATTTGATGGTTTCACTGAGCTAACTATGATGACGGGACAGTTAAAATGAGCGGATAGTCCGATATGCGGTTCCCCCAAAAACTCCATGATCACCAAATCAAATTGTTCTGTGGCCATAATTGATTGCACGTCAGGATTTGTTAGCATTCCCCTGCTTTCGGTCAACGTGATGTTGAGCAATGTCCATAACAAATCGGTTGAGATCTGCATATCACCCGGATTTTTTGTAAACGTTGTCATAACCTCATCGTGATTTGATTTTAATTCGATTGTGATGTGCCGATAATTTGGAATTGGCCGCTCGGGTGGAAACGCACTTATTACGGTCACATCATGGCCCTTAGCCGCCAATCCTTTCATTAAGGCGTCCACCACAATAAAATGGGACCGGCTGATGGTCGGATATGGGCACAAAATTCGATACGCGACCCCATAATCGAAACTGGTTAAAATTACAACAACTAACACAAATATTTTATTCATTTTATTTTCAAGTCTAACCGATTCCCGATTGTTGACAAGACTAAAAATAATTAGCGAGATAAGCAACAACTTAATGATAAAATAGTTTGACTTATTTTTTTTTTAAAGATAAGACTTGATTAGACTCATACTTAAAATGGTGACAATACGCCTGCTTTATCGATAAGCCAATGTGTATTATATACATTTTTTTGACAGTTTTGAAATCGAATTTAAAAAAATTTCATTTGTAACTTAATTAAAAATAGAGGTCGTTGCAGGCGACGATGGCTCCACGGTGTAGAGAACGACTTGGCTTCTTCAGATTGTCTTAGACAGTATGAAGACCATGCTCGAGATCGAAACCGCTGGAGCCAAATTGTTGACTCAGTAAAGGGCCAGTAATGGCCTGTAAAACTGTTTTAATTAATACGTCAAGCTTTTAATTTGTTTGTGCAGTTAGGTATTTTATTGTTTAATAAGTTGTGAAAAGTTCAAAGTTACTGTTTAAAATTTTCGAAAGCTCATTTTAATTCCTTAAATGCTGTATTGTTTACGTAGATACGGTAAATTTTCATTAGAAACCCTTAATAAGCTTTTAAAAGCATTTAAATGAGTTTTGATTTATTTAAACATCTTTAATTTACCTTAAGTGTATTTTTCTGTTTATTGAAAAGCACTAGTGAACACGCATTCCCATGTCTTATTAATTCTCTCCAATAAGCTTGATAGAATATTGAGTAAGGTTGGCTTTGAATAAGAAGCTATGGCTATGAAATTTTTAAAAGCTCACTACAATGGAACTAAATTTGACATTTTAGTGCTTTTAAAAGAGCTTAACTTTAAAAAAAATGCAAAAGCTTATTTTAATTAAAAACGATATTTTCTGAAACCAACTCTGTAAAAGTCTTTAATCATTTATTCATGTATTTCTAGTTTATTCAATAAAGGACCAAGTTTCTATATTATACATAAAGGATTTTAATTAAAAACTTTAAACGAGCTTTCATTATTTCAACAACGTACGCTCTAAAGCAAATGGCTAAGTCACGCTTTTAATTAGTTTTATTCTCGATAAGATAAAAAATCTCAAAATGCAAAACGTATAAACAGTTTACCTTCGTCTTACAAAATCCGCGTTGTTCGTATGTTTCTAGAAGTTTTAAAAGCTTAATACAATAATGAAACTGGAAATGTTAAATCAGTACAGCTATATGTTTGTTTGTTTTAACACATTTATTTTGAGTAAAGCTTCGCAAAAGTATTTATTTATTTCAGGCTTTGGCAAGATGAAAGCTTTCAATGAATTATGAACGCGATTTTTGATCTAATTTGAAATCTTGTTAAATTTCTCTTCTTCCTTCTAACGACGTTGTTTAAAGCTCATTTTAATACAAAAGATTAATATGAAATAAAGGTGCTTTTAGAATTTTTGAAAATATTTCTTTTTGCCAATTCTCATTATTTATTACCACTCATTATCACTCATTTAAAGATATTAAATTTAAGTCATTGGTCTTAAGAAAATAAAAAGAACAAATTGTTATATGTTTAAAATATAATTTAGTAAAAAGCTCAAATCGAGCTTTTCACTAGCAAATAAACACATCCATTTCGAAAAAATTTGTTAATATCTTAAAGTCACCAGTTTTGTACTTTATAAAATAATTGTTAAAAGCTCACTATAATATTGAATTTCGAAGCTTAATTGTAATTTAAATCAAAAGTTTTCTGTTATTTAGTTCGTTACGACAATCTAGTTCCAACGGTTTTGATCAGCTTGGTGTTCTACTATTATACTGCCTTAGGCAACCTAAAAGTGCCAAGTTTTCTCCACCTTGGAACCATCGTCGCCTGCAACGACCTCTGCGGCTACCATATGATGGCTCTCCTTTTAGAGATCGCTGCATAATTCGTTCCGGATCAGCACGCAGAACGTGCCCGAGCCAAGGTACTCGCTGAGATCTTATTTCCTGTACAATCTGTATCGAAAATCTTAATCAGATCTCTAATCTCGACTGATCACACGCACCACTCTTCCATCAAATGTAATAATACATTTCTGGTACTCATCCGTCAACGCAAAGCACGATAGCCTGCTGCCAGTCGCACTTTAATATTCTCACCCACGCTGTTATCATGAGTGATGAAAGACCCAAATATTTGAACCTCCTCACTCCCTCAAACGTGTAGCGGCCACTTCTAAAATCTGGTGCGCATTTTAACACAGCATTGAGACCGTTTCACTGTCGTTCTACACAATCGTACCAATTTTGTTTGTATTCCAGCAAAGACAATGCACTCTCTCGGTCTCTATATATATTCCAGCAAAGACAATGCACTCTCTCAGTTGATCGAGTCATAGGCGTGCCGGAACACCTGATGGAAGTTTCTTAATTTTTAGATATAGTCATTCGTAGCGAAAAGACCTAATCAGTGATTGATGAATTTGGACGAAATCCTCCTTGAAAGTCAACCAATCAGGCCCTCTGCTAGAGGGGTGATTATATCCAATATAATGTGGAATAGTAACTTGTATTGCTGTGCAAATGAGAGCTATACCGCGATAATTCTCACACTTCAAGCGGTCTCCCTTCTTGAAGATATGGTTCGCTATACAAATCGAATAAGGTCGAAAAAACAGTTCCACAAAGTATCCCCTCCGAATATCAAGAACTCCGAAGTAATGCAGTCCACTCCAGGTGAGCGGTTTCGTTTTAGAATATGCATGGCCCTAGTGAATGGGCATGAACCTCATGGGATCGATCATCAATGCAAATCTTCGAAGTCTGTATTTGAGGTGACTCAACTACAGTCTGTGACGCATGATTAACACCAAGCAGGTCGGTAAAGTGTCCATTCCATGCATCGAGTGCTGACATAGAAGTTTCCATCCCGGTTCTAAATGGCATTTAACGCATACCTGAAAGTATGGTGCAATGCAGTAATTCATTAAAATAATTACGCAAACTGCGCAGTCGTTGAACTTTTAGAACCTTGGCCTTCCACCATTTTCGCTTTTTTCGTCTACCGTTTACCTGTTCTGTTGCTCTTTACTATGGACTAAAAAACGTTCCATGCGTTTCTCTGTGTTCCCGGACCCGTACGAAAACTTCCATCGTATCTTTCCAGCGACCAAATGATGATCACCTACGTATTTGGTTACTGACCGATAAGTTGTCACATCCTGCACAACCCGAGCTTGCTTTTTCGAAATTAACACGTGGTCAATTTGGATGCAGAAAATTTAACGAGGATGTGTGTGTACCAATATTTTAACATAAGTCGGTCTGATTTTTGCCAGTTCTAGGATGAAATTCCCCAATTACCATTCTTACATCGTGTTCTGGTATACATCCCATCAGATCGTCCAAGTCAATCTAAAATGTGTCTTTATCTTGGGGTTGGCTGACTGTTGTATAGGCGCGTGTACCAAACCATCAACTAGGTTTTAAAACACTCGGTTATCGAATACTTGGAAATCCAAAACTGCATTCTTTGCCTTCGGCCGTATAGCCCTGAGACACGTAATCTCCACTTTTAGCCTAGCAACTTTTTTGGAGGACAACGAGTTCCAGCCGATACTCCTTCATGCATTTGATTAGGCTCTCTAACGCTCCTGGTGTCTTGACCGGTGTCAAGTGACCGGTGTTGTTTTTGCGGTATCCATTTTTCGTTTTGTTGACTTTATAAACAGATTCGTCGATAAATAATAAGTTCGATAAATAATATTTCGAAAGAGCTTTTGGACAAAATATTTTCAGTCAAAAGCTTTAAATGATTATTAGTTTCGTTAATCGTATCAATACGATTTCGATTTCTTCTGCAATTGGAGTTTTTTAAAAGCTCAATGATGTTGAAAAATAGATTTTAAATTTTAACAGGAACACATTTTGTCCTAAACCCATTAGTTTGGTGTTATTTAATTAATGACCATGTTTACTGACTTGGACATTTTAGAAATGTACAAAAAACCAATTGCTATACCACAGAAACTTTGAGGATTTATTGCTGTTGTGATCTTGTAACTGAACACATAAACATGATACATTATTGCGGTCATATACAAGAGTCCAGCAAGCAAAAAAACTCATAAACCTGCGATAACAACTTATATAACTCTAACCGCGCTCTATGAAGTTTTCATAATAGCGTATTTAACCATAAAAAAAAACTAAAATGAAAAATATGATTTATTACTGCAACAAATTGCAACATCATGCAACATTTAATAGTACATTTAAAAAAAAATTTTCATTATTGTTGTTGTTGGTGTACTTCTTTTAATACAATTTTTCTACTTTCTTAACGTCAAAACATGGTAAAACACTTAAAAACTCATAAAAAACAAAGTAAATAAAAAAAAGTTCATTAAAATTTATTATATTCTTTAAGAAAATAATTATTGCTATCACCATAATCATCATCATCATCATCATCGTATAATGACTATCATCATCATCATCATGATTGCGCGCACATCAAAATATTAATTATAATTTCGTATAAAAAATTTTTTCTGTTGGTTGTTCGTGGTTTTGTTTTTTTAGATAATTAAATTAGTGCTGAAAACTTTTTTAGTGCACCTCACACTATGTACAAATATACATAGTTAAAAGCTTGGAAAAGTTTTTATTTATTAGATATTAAGATGGTAAGACGTTAAATATATCCTATATATACTCGTTTATATATATCTAAACAAAGTATTACAAAGATCACGACAATTTAATATTCTACTTTGCTACCCACATAAAACTATATACATAATAGCATAAATGGCATAAATTAGAATTATATCATTTCAATCTTCGAGTCTGATTATTTTGCTTGGTATATATATATACATAATTTTATAAATCAAACATAAAACCCGACAAAAGAAATCATATTTATACATAATTATGATTCCGGACGACGACCAAACAAAAACAATCATCATAAAAAATAAAAAAATTGCGTGGATTTTCACATTTGGATGCAAGATGGAACACAAATCTATATACAAACATACATATCGTCGAAGAAAATTGTTGTGCACGCGGTAATAAAATGAAATCATCCATCCGCGCGCATATCGGTGGTTTGTGCGGGATAATAAAACACTGGCCACATACTATCTAAGCAAATTTTACATCGCCATAAACGATTGAATACATATATGTACAACTCAAACCATATAATTTCCCAAAACAGTTTTCATCAAACTCACAAAAATATACAGAACAATAAAAATGTTGAAAATTTTATCGGCTATAAAATTATATATTTTTCCAGTTGATTAAGTGCCATTTGACCCAAGAATTGTTTTGGTGCGCTTGGTTTTTATTTCGGTTGGAGATGCGAATATGTTATATTGACATACATACATATACTTAGATGTATCTGATGATGGGGTGATTTTGAGATGTGGTTTGAACTCAAAAATATTTAATGACTATACACTTGAACTGAATTTGAATGCCAAGGTTAAGCTTGCTAAAAGCTTTTTGAGAGATTCACAGACCACCTCACTAGGTATTTTTATTTTTACACCAATCAATAAGATTCTCTTTCAAATCGTTGTGGTGTTTAGACGTGGAATCGGTGAAGTAAGCGATAAAATAAAAATAATCAAAAAGTGCAGTGAGTGTAGTTTCTTTTTAATTATTTTATGTCTGTACATATTGAACATAGTGAAAAAAAAAATTAAAAGTGCAGTGTTAGCTTTTATTTTATTTTATTTTTAAATTTATTTTATATACACTCCCGGCCAAAATTATTGGGTCGATGGGAAACATCAAATCCGGTCGGTAAAATGAGTGACGACAAGGAGCCATTTTCTTTCCAATGGCGCTCTAATCAGAAAAAATCCCAAGATACGTTGAGGAATTGTAAGATACGAATGAGTGAAGCAGAAATGGATAATATCGATCCTTTCCAAAAGAGTCAGGTTCTACCGAGGTCTCCTACGAGAGCCTGTAACACGTTCTCCACGAAAATAATACCTACAGAACTTGTGGAGTTACCGAGAAATGCTTTTCCAGAGGACAACAATTGTTCTAAAAAAGAAGAAATGCTGTATCAGGAATTGCGTAAGGCCAATGCTGCATTGGATGAATCTAATAATTTAAATAAGCAATTAAATGATACAATTGCTTGGATGCAGGAACATATAAGGATTCTTGAAAACGAAGTTAAAGCTCTTAAAGCAAAGGAAAACGTTGATTCTCCTCCTACCCAAAAAGTAATGGAACAAGAATACCATACGGATGAAGAAGAATTAGCTCACGAAACTGAGTGGATTAGAGTCAAAAGTCAGAGAAAAAAAAGGAGAAGGAATGATACACCTACTCCTCCTCAACTAAAAGAGACAATTCCTAAAATAATCCAAAACAATCCAAAAAAATTACCTCCACCACCCCCAATAGTTATCGATGGAGTTAAAAACTATGATCTACTGTATGAGAAAATTAAAACAATAACTAAAACAGATAAGTTTAATACAAAATTGATGAGTGGAAACAACATCAAAATAAACTTAGCAGATGGTGAAACCTACAGAGAAATGACAAAAATATTAAGCGAAGGGGTACATTCCTGGCATACGTTTGAAAACAAACAAATCAGACCAATTAGGGTAATGGTTAAAAATCTGCACTCTACATGTAAACCAGAAAAAATAATTGAGGACCTGAAAGGAAAAGGTTTTAATGCAACTGAAGCATCAATTAAGCTAAAACGAAGAAGTAAGGAGCCTCTGAACATGTATATGCTGACATTCAGCGCAGATGATGATATTGAAAAAATACATCAAATCAAGTACATCTTGGGATGCAAAGTCAATATTGAGCCCCTAAGAAGATCTAGGCTTATACCACAATGTAAAAAATGTCAAGCATATGAACATACTCAAAAATACTGTAACAAAGAACCCAGGTGTGTCAAATGTACAGGTAAACACCATACTAGAGATTGTGTCAAACCCACAGATGTACAGCCTAGATGCGTACATTGTGGAGAAAACAATCCAGCTAACTACAGAGGATGCAGTGTTGCTATTGAATTGCAAAACATCAAAAATAAAAATATACATGCTAAAAATACAAATGTAATAAAGAAGCAAACTGTTGGAATAAACAGGCCTGAATCATTTAAAGGGGAGTTAAGGCGTAAAGCAACGATAGCCTCTCAAGCAGAAGTGGGCAAAAAAACTTACGCTCAAGTAATGATAAGTAACGAAAACAAACAAAAAACTCAAACAGACGACATAAATCAAACGCTTAAGCTGATTGCTGGAATGCCAATGGACTCCAGCAACACCAACAGGAATTGCAAATGGTTCTGGACGCAGAGAAAATCGATGTCTGTCTCATCTCTGAAACTCACTTCACTAGGCAATCAATTATCAAATTTAGAAATTATAAAACATATCACACTATTCACCCGGGAAATACTGCCAAGGGAGGTAGTGCTGTTATAATTAGAAATAGTATTAATCACTTCGAGGAATTAAAATATGAAACAGAACAAATACAAGCAACAGCTGTTAATATCAAGACCAAAAATAACTCTATTAGTGTTATTGGAATTTACTGCCCACCGAAATACTCTCTAAAAGAAAAAGATTATCTTGAATTTTTCAGTAAACTACGGAAAAGATTTGTAATTGAAGGAGATTTTAATGCAAAAAATACTCACTGGGGTTCTAGACTAACAACAACCAAAGGGAAAGAACTCCTCAATGCTATCAGAAAATACGGTTGTGAAGCCTTATCAAATGGTAAACCGACCTACTGGCCAACTGATCCAAATAAAATACCAGATCTGATTGATTTCTTTATAGTGAAAAATATATCTGTAAATTATATACATATAGATGAAAGTTTTGACTTAAGCTCTGATCACTCCCCAATACTTTTGACATTAAGTGAAAGGATCATTCAAAAAAAAAGCTATCCTAGTTTAGTAAATAAACACACAAATTGGGTATACTTTAGACTGTCTTTAGAAAGAAAAATTAACTTAATGGTTCCGCTAAGGAGTGAGGAGCAATTAGAAAAAGAAGTTCACAAGTTCATATGTGACATACAGCAGTCAGCTTGGGAAAACACTCCTGAAGTTAAAAAGAAAATTAAGGGAAACAACTACCCTAGAGAAATTAGAGAGCTTTTGGCAGAAAAAAGAAGGGCAAGGAGAATATGGCAACAAACTAGAGCCCCTCAAGATAAAACTAAGCTAAACAATCTGAGTCAGCTACTTAAAAGGGAAATCAAAGATTTGAAAGACGAATCCATCAGTAACTACCTCAGAAAATTATCTAATGATACTAGTACTGATTATTCTCTCTGGAGAGCAACCAGAAGAATTAAAAGGCTAATAATGCAGATTCCTCCAATCAGAACAGAAGATAACAAATGGGCCAGAAATAACGAAGATAAAGTACGAAATTTTGCTGAATACCTGGAAAAAATATTTGAACCACATGATGACCAATCATTGGAAGCCGAAATAATAACTGGAGAGGTTGTACAGGAAAGTGAAGAAATCCTACGAGCAACACCAAAAGAAGTCATGTATGAGATAAAAACAAACATGAATCCGAGAAAAGCGCCGGGTTATGACCTTATCACAGCAGAAATTTTAAAAGAACTACCAAGGAAAGCATTATTAAAGCTCACCAATATTATAAATGCCGCCTTTCGATTGAAATACGTACCCAGCCTTTGGAAAATTGCAGAAGTAATTATGATTCCTAAACCTGGGAAACCACCACACAAAACTGGATCATACGCAGGCCAATATCACTATTACCAGTTATGTCTAAACTATTTGAGAAGTTATTAGTAAAAAGACTAAATCCGATAATTGAGTGGAAAAACCTGATTCCAAATCATCAGTTCGGTTTTCGCAACCAACACTCAACATTAGATCAAGTACACAGAATAACTAATATTATTGAAAGAGCATTAGAGGAGAAAAAAGTCTGCTCAACGATATTCTTAGACGTTGCACAGGCCTTTGATAAAGTTTGGCACGAAGGACTTAACTATAAGTTAAGAACTGTACTACCAATGCAATTCACTATACAATATTAGAATCATACTTGAAAGATAGATTCTTTAGAATAAAATTAGACGAATCCTATTCTGGATTGAAATAAATCAAGGCAGGAGTACCGCAGGGCAGTGTATTAGGTCCTGTCCTATACCTATTGTACACTAATGATCTCCCTGTATTAGAAAACAACACTGTGGCGACATTTGCTGATGACACGGCAATCTTAGCTGTTGGAGATAGCAACGAAGAATCAACTCATAGTTTACAGTTAGCTATTACTCAAGTACATAACTGGACCAAAAGATGGCGAATTAAACTTAACGAAACTAAATCAGTTCACATCAATTTTACAAACAAACGACTCGAACATATTCCGGTTACAATTAATCAAGAAATAATACCGTATGCCAACACGGCTAAGTACCTTGGCATGACACTAGATGCAAAACTACGATGGAAAGCACATGTCAAAAAGAAAAGTGAAGAACTGGGGCTTAAATATAGAAAGATGTATTGGCTGATAGGAAGGAGCTCCGCTCTATCAACATACAACAAACTTCTATTATATAAACAAATATTAAAACCGGTTTGGACTTATGGTATACAACTTTGGGGTTGTACCAAACAGAGCAACGTGGAAATCATCCAAAGATTTCAAAACAAAGTATTAAGGAACATCGTTGATGCACCATGGTATGTTAGAAACAGAGACCTCCATAGGGACCTTAAAGTGGACACTGTTTCAAAGGAAATCCAAAAAAATGCAGTGAGACATAGGCAAAGGCTCGAACAACATGTTAACACTGAGGCAACTAAGCTGTTAAACAACACAGATATTGTACGCAGGCTTAAACGAACTAAACCTTTTGAGCTGGTGTAATTGCTAGTGTAAACAGCGTAATGCTGATGTAAAATATACAATAACGATGTGGTTTAATTCAATTTATCAGACACTATGGAACATAAGTGGGAAGAAGCCATAGATTAATACAACATAGTAAATTAAGTTAGAATAAAATTGCTCATTAGTCCAGGTGTCTAGATTGTAATAATTGTTTATTTAAAATATTTAAATAAAATTGAAAAAAAAAAAAAAAAAAAAAAAACCAATCAATAAGCTGCCAGGAAATGAGCAGCGTTATTCACGTACACATAAGCTCAGCTTTAATTTCTACATCTATTAAAAGATCGACTGAAATAGAAAGATGCTCGTGCTTTATGGTGCAAAACTAATCGTTCTATAAGCAGTAAAAGCTCCAAATAATCTAACGAAGCTATTTTAAGCAAATTTTAATTTTTATTTGATTACTCTATGAAAAAGCTCAACAAAAATATGCATTCGTAAATTCCGATATTTGAAGCTTTTTATAATAATTATTCGTTAATAAGATTTTATAGATAAAAGCTATGCACAAGCCTATTATATATTTAACTTTTTAACGAATGTAGATGGGTGAATGAACGGAATAGATTAAATTATAGGGTTGGTTAGCAGGTGTGATTGATTTAGTGATTTTATAAGTATTTTTCGATAAATTTAGACGAAAACTTACCTGTAATATGAACAAAAGCTCAGTATAAGATTATACGTAAAAGTTAATTAGACAAAAATACCCGAAGTTTTTTACCCGAAGGGCTCCTTTATAATATTCGTTGTTACTGCGAGAGTTTCAAATCTATTGAAAGCTCGAGTTAAAAGAAAGCACCTAATAATCTATCTATATTAAGCATTTTATAACAAGTAAAAGCTTTCCACAAGATAGTTGACTGTTTAATTTTTTTGGCGAATTTAAACCCAAAAGTATTATTAAAAAATAACCAATATATTTTTCAAAGCTTTCTGTTAATTTTGATAAATCTAGACAACAAATTATTTGTACAAATGACAAAAGCTCATCAAACTTATAAACAAAATTTAGTTAGACAACAGTACATACTTTTTAACGCGCAGTGCTCTTTCATAATACTTCTTGTGAGTACAACAGTTCAGTAGTCACTACACAAAAGCTCAGCTAAATTATTCATATCGAGTAAAAGCTCATATTTTAATAATACCTATGGTTGGCTGGCAAATCACTGTTAAAGTATTTTCGAAAGCTTTTTTATTTAACTAGCTCTTGAGCATTCTATTAGGTTTTACGAATTTAAGACTACAACAAAATTCATTTAACAAAAATATTTTAAGCTTTTAATAAACAAAAGTGTAAAGTCTTTAAAATATTTTAAGCTTTTAATAAACAAAAGATTTTTAACATGATAACAAGTTTTAAGTTTATGGTTGTGTCCAAAAAAGTATAATTAAGCTTTCTATAATAACTATGAAAAGCTTAGGAATTCAAATCGCTTTCAAGCTAATTTCAAAGCTCATTAATTTTAAGAAGGATTTTAGAGGGGAAGGTTAAGGTTTGCCGAATGAAAAACAGGTACAAATACCTGTATCGCCTTAAAGCTTTTGAACAAACCAGATGAGACTAGACCATCAACCCATTATCAATGTAAATGACAAGCATGATTGTATCTTTACCATTTCGACATAGAAACACACAAGACTCTGAGCTTGATGGTTTTAAATCAATTTTGCTGAGAAACTTCGAAACGATCTGATTTCAGCACCTTGAAGCTTGTTTCAAACCATACAAACCGTTGTGAACCTTACAAAATTTTCTCGAACCATCATTATATCCTTGTGGTTGATCCATATGCAGAAATGCATGCAGTTTTTATATCAAACTGCTTCAGAATAACTTGTTCCTGGGCTGCGATCGGCAACAAGATATGCATTTTTCAGAAGGTCAATGCCATACTCTTGTGTAAACCGCCAAATCACAAGACGTGGCTTATACCTCCCAACGGTGCCATCCTCAATTTAATCTTAAAAATCCAGCGATTATCAATTAATTTCTTGCCATTTGGCAAATCGACCATTTTTCATTTTGACGCAAAGCATTCAATTCCTCTTTTATGGCATACATCCAATTGTCACAATTTTGACAATTTATTGCTTCTTCGTAACACTTTGGTTCAACACTATTGCTATTTCTCAATCTATTTTTGATTGAGTCATATTGTTGGTTGACTTGTACCCAGCAGTTCCCTTAATCTCTCTCTTTCTCTCGCTTTCACATCCCATGATGGAATTTAGCTGCCAATTGTCACGGTTCATCGCTTGCTACCTCCAATTTCGACATCGTATTACTCTTAGATCTTGCTCGACGTCATCTTGACAGCGTAGTCTTGGGATTCCCTTATGATGGAGTGTTTTTTTTATCATACGGCCATCTTACTTGGCTTGATTTAATGATTCCGATGACATCGCAGCCTCCAAAAAGTTGTTTAATCTCGTGAATCATTCGAATACGATATTCGTTGTTTGCAACATAAATAGGACCAAAAATGAATCGGTTAACCTTTCTTTCAAACGTCGATAATGATCTACAGTCATTGATGGTCAAGGTCTAATTTTCACTTCCGAAAATTAGCACGAGTCTTATAAATTCTTTATAAAGTGCGGGTTTATACGATGCGAAATATATTTTGATCGCAACCACCTCGACTGTGCCTAGAGGACACGATGTGCAGCAGCTATGCAGGTTTTTATATCTACCTAAATATCATTTGTGGATATTCCAATAGACCCGAGATATTTAAAGTCCTCTACGGTGTTGAAGCTGTAGTCGTTTTCTCTGAGATTAACCGCAGGGATGCTCCTAGGTGTTGATAAAAATTTTGTTTTGTTGCTGTTGATTCTCAAACCAAAACGTTTCGCGTTCCGGTCACCTTGATATCATTGGGTCTGCCTTATTGAATATGCACCGCAAAATTTAAATACCACTTTTCGTTATTACGTACATAAGCATTAGATTGAACAGCAAAGGCGCGAGTGCATCTCCCTATTGCACACCAGATGTTATATCGTTCCCTCAACTACGATTTTACACAGCAAGCCAGATGTTGTTAGCCTACCACAGGGAGACAAGTTTCTCTGGAATTCCTAGACATATGAGCGCGCCCCAAAGGTTTTCGTGTTTATGCTATCATATACCATCAAATTGGTGAATGGTTATGTTGTACTCCCAACTTTTTTCCAAGATCATCCGTAGGATGAAACATTGATTTGTGGTTGATTGGTTGGTGCGGGAAAAAACACTGATAATCTATGCCATGGTAATTTTCAAATTTGGGACGGTCACCTCTTTTAGGCAGCGGACATATGAGTGCGGTCTTTCATTCCTCAGGCAACTCTTTCTGGTCCCAGATCATCACGCCGAGGTCATAAAGATTAGATGCAAGAGTCGCATCTTAGTGTTTTAGTAGTTCTGCGAGGATTCCGTCGAGGCCAGCTGTCTTGCCATTTTTTAACCTACAGATAGCTGCGTCCGCCTTCTCCACTGTGGGATATGGGACAAATATCTCTTCATCTGGTGGGGCGGTGGCCCGGATAGTTCAATTTACTAAATTTTGGAAGTGGGTTTGCCAAACTGAGAGAACATCATCCACTTTGTTTTCAGCTCTTCATTCTTGTTTTTGATGGCTGTGAATGGATATAAGTTTTTAGTAAGACTTCTGGCGTTGGCCAAACAGTCCCTCGAGCTTTCAGTTTCCGCTTGCAAGCTGATTCAATTAATTCGCGCAATTTGGAATTTGGCATGTATAGTTTCTGCACTCCAACCGATTTTTTAATAAAGTCGCTCACCATGATCTTAATAGCATGGTGCCGGATGTTACTGATGACGTCTTCTAGCTGCACAAAGAACACATCATCTGGTTTGTACATTGACGATCGTGATATTGAACTTTTTTTGTGTAATCTAACCGTGCATATCCGCTTACTGACATGATATTTTGATGCGGCTACTGCAGGTGGATGAAAAAGCCGGCTCCAAATTCTGTATTATATGATTCCCGCTGTAGTAGAGAGTGTAGTGTATCCATTGGTGGTATTATGAATCCCATCCATCTAAGCTCTGGTGGTGCAAGTACTTCCAATGTGTAAGTCACCGCTTGGTTTGAGAGGTTCTAGAGATTTTCAGGTCTTAAGAGGGTTATCACGTTCCATGTTCTCATTTTCATAGTGTTATCCGAGTATATTTTCCGAGAACGTTGTTGTGATGAATCCGACAAATTAATCCGAGGGTTTTATAAACGGTTCATAACTTGAAGGTTTTTGTGAGCACCCTGTCCTACCTGAGACACATTTATATAGCGAGCTGCTTGCTACAAGATAGACACTCGCTTCAGGCGCCCCTAACCTGGAGAACATACGCTGTCATTATCAATTTCCCCTGCTAATCTCAACTACACCACCCGATTCAATTAGCGTTACCCAGAGAGCACCACGACGGGGTATGAAATCGAAGATTCTATTATCTAACTCTCTTACTACTTCTCGCATATATTGAGTTTTAACCTCTATATATAGAGAATTTTAAGAATCTAAGAATCTACTTTGGGATTAAAGAATTTGGCAATTTATATAGTTAGGTTAAAGCTTTTAGAGTAGAGTTGTATTAGTGTTACTTATAGGAATGCTTTCAGACATGCATTGTTGACCGTGGCAAAAAATAATTCTCTTCAGCTTTGTATCGAGACTCTGTCCCAGTTAGATCCGGAACTGTTGACTTATGAATGGAAAGTGTGACTCACATTTAATAGTAAAATTGAAATACGTGAAATGGTTCGGTCAGATCGCTTCTCAGGACACATTATTATGTGGCCTGCATGAAAATGTAAAATCTTGGGAAATTGCATTATGGACAGAACTTCAGTTTTATGAAAGGAGTAAATTTCGAAATTCGGAAGCCGGTTTTCTTTCGTATTTTATTCTGAAATTGAGCGTTACAGGCTAAGTGGTGAACTTATAAAATTCGGGAATTTCGAGAAATTTGATCTTGAGCTCTTGAGTTGAAATTCCTGTCAAGTAAGTCGATAGTAATTGTTTGTCGACTGAGTTTGAGATAGTTGCATACATTAACAAAGAGATTAATTTTGTGCAGTTCAAGATAATTTTGAGATTTATTTCCAGAATTAAATTCCAATCCCAGCTAATGAGGTGAGAAGATACATTTAGTCGCGCACATATAGGTAAATCATGATATACCATATCGAACGCACAGAAAATAAAAATATTTTGCAATTATATTATGCATAAAATCTACCATAAAATTAAAATATCAAGATACACATCTCAATATAAATTATAAATCGTTCACGACTCTTTCCCATTCCTTGCATAGTTATATATGTATAGATGTTTGTGTACAATCCATAAAACAAAATCGATAGAGTACTCATCCATGAAATGATGATTAAAAAAAGTACTGTACTATGTGCATATATACATACATACATACAGTTTTTCCGACAAATTTGAAATGCACAGAACGAACCAAAAATCGCTCCAAGGTTTTATAAATTTACTTCACAATTTCCTTGATAAAAAAAAAAATCGAAATACGAAACACAAATTGCATGATGCATGTGATAGACAAGATGGTATATTCAGTGTATATAGTATACATCGCAGCTATAACAAAAAAAAGTTGAATGAAATCGAAACTCCTCTAATTGAAACGAGTTCAGTTCATGTACTCCGGAGCAAACAAAGATTGATACAATTCATACAATAATCATGCAACGTTATCTTTATATAAATCGCATACACATACATAAATGGGTTCTGGTATAAATTCGTGATACCTTCTGGTTGTCTTTATATACATACATGTATACATACACTATATGCACCATGCTTTTAGGAAAATTCGTTACAATTCATTATTTTATTAGTTCCAATCATCATTGTACATATGTACATACGAGTATACGGATATTACTTTTTTTTGCATCCCAGTCTCTAGGTTAAGTTATCTAAAATATGAAAATCGCGTGCGCCAATAATAAAAATTGTGTTTCATATTCATCTCGTGCTTGTATATGGACATACATATATATACAATACACTGTCGACAAAAAAGTTTCGAAAAAGTTTTCACTTTTTTTTTTATTCCGAAACGCTCAGCATCAAAACGCGAGTGAAATATTTTGACAGGAAATTTAAATAGATTTGCCTATGTTGATACAGTAAGTTTTATAACTTGCTTATTATGTGTAAAAATATCGAACCAAAGTAAATAAAAATATTTTTGGACTGATTCCAAAAAATATACAAAAATTTATTTGGCTATTGTTGTAATTTTTTTTTCCAGAATTGGCAAATTATTTTTTTGTATTGTATATATGTACATGAAAGATGAAAATTAAGAAATTGGCGGATGTTGATTCAGCTATTGTTCGCAAAAGTTTCCTTTTTTCCTACATATAGTCGCTCGTATCAAGATGGCAAAATTATTTTTTGTATATTTGTGTACGCATGATAAATTTAACAATATATTACCCGCATACTTCAACATAATTCATAATTATGTATATGTACATAAATGAGTAAATATGTAATAAGCTAATTAATTAAAATATCTATTTAATTAATGGCAATAATTTACTAAAATATTTATTCAGGATATTGTGGGGAAAATCGATTTTTAATTAAAAGCGGAAATCCGAAAAAAATGTGTGCGATTAATTAGGCTTAATTAATTATTAATTTCTAATTACATGTTAATATATAGTAAAATCAAAAAACAACAAATCCCAATGAACTCCCAATTAGATTGAAATCTTTTAGTTAAAAAGATAAATACAAAACGGGTGTGAAGTTTGTCCTAAAATTGCCCGAACTTTTTTATCTGAGAATTTTGCAATAAGAATAATTGAAAATGAAATATTTCCATAAGTCTAACTCTAAAAAATTGAGTAGAAATTCAAAACCTTAAAGTTAAGTGGCATAGGACAAGTGTGCATTTTACAACCGTGTACTTTAGTACAAATTCAAAATATTAAAAAAAATCGTCCTGCTGAGCAGGGGAACGAACCTTATAAAGAGATATACGAAAAAAATTTCTCTTATTCGTACATTTTTGGGTATCTGTGGACGATATCTAACTAAAAAATATTAAAGCTTTCTTAAATCTAGAAGATAAGGTTCTTAGAACAGGGGTGTTTTATCACCCGTTGTTTGGTAGTACAAAATTGAAATTTTAAAAAACTATCCTACTAAACCAGGGATCGTACTCAGATAGCGATATACATTTTTGGGTAACTGAAGTGTATATCTAAATAAAAAATATTAAAGCTTTTTAAATCTAGAAGATAAGTATCTTAGGGCAGGGGTGCGTTTTATCGCCCGTTGTTTGGTAGTACAAAATTGAAATTTCAAAAAATTTTCCTACTAAACCAGGGATTGTACCAAGAAAGCGGTATACATTTTTAACATCTAACATAAAAATATTAAAGCTTTTTTAAATCTAGAAGATAAGTATCTTAGGACAGGGGTGTTTTATCACGTTGTTTGGTAGTACAAAATTGAAATTTTAAAAAATTCTCCCACTAAACCAGGGATTGTACCCAGAAAGCGATATACATTTTTGGGTAACTGAAGTGTATATCTAACTTAAAAATATTAAAGCTTTCTTAAATATAGAAGATAAGTATCTTAGGACAGGGTTGTTTTATCACGTTGTTTGGAAGTACAAAATTGAAATTTTAAAAAATTCTCCCACTAAACCAGGGATCGTACCCAGATAGCGATATACATTTTTGGGTAGCTGAAGTGTATATCTAACTAAAAAATATTAAAGCTTTCTTAAATCTAGAAGATATCTTAGGACAGGGGTGTTTTATCACGTTGTATGTTAGTACAAAATTGATATTTTAAAAAATTCTCCCACTAAACCAGGGATCGTACCCAGAAAGCGATATTCATTTTTGGGTAACTGAAGTGTATATCTAACTTAAAAATATTAAAGCTTTCTTAAATCTAGAAGATAAGTATCTTAGGACAGGGTTGTTTTATCACGTTGTTTGGAAGTACAAAATTGAAATTTTAAAAAATTCTCCCACTAAACCAGGGATCGTACCCAGATAGCGATATACATTTTTCGGTAGCTGAAGTGTATATCTAACTAAAAAATATTAAGGCTTTCTTAAATCAAGAAGATAAGTATTTTAGGACGGGAGTGTTTAACCACGTTGTATATGAGTACTAAACCAGGGATTAGGATAGGGGTGTTTTATCACGTTCTATGTTAGTACAAAATTGATATTTTAAAAAATTCTCCCACTAAACCAGGGATCCGTACCGAGAAAGCGATATACAGTTTTGGGTAACTGAAGTGTATATCTAACTTAAAAATTTTAAAGCTTTCTTAAATCTAGAAGATATGTATCTTAGGACAGGGGTGTTTTCCAACATTGTTTGGTAGTACAAAATATATAGATACACGTTTTAAAATTTAAATTTTGTACTACCAAACAACGTGGTAAAACACCCCTGTCCTATACTTATCTTCTAGATTTAAAAAGCATTAATATTTTTTAGTTAGATTTACACTTCAGTTACCCAAAAATGTATATCGCTATCTGGGTACGATCCCTGGTTTAGTAGGAGAATTTTTTAAAATATCAATTTTGTACTAACATACAACGTGATAAAACACCCCTGTCCTAAGATACTTATCTTCTAGATTTAAGAAAGCTTTAATATTTATAAGTTAGATATACACTTCAGTTACCCAAAATTGTATATCGCTTTCTGGGTACGATCCCTGGTTTAGTGGGAGAATTTTTTAAAATATCAATTTTGTACTACCAAACAACGGGTGATAAAACACCCCTGTCCTAAGATACTTATCTTCTAGATTTAAGAAAGCTTTAATAATTTTTAGTTAAATATAGTCCTCAGCTACCCTGAAATGTATATACGCTCTGTCAGAAGTCATTTAACTACTGATAGAGGATTGTTACTATTAATCGAAACATTAAGGGTTCCGTTCATTTACTTTAAACAACTTCACGCTAGTGTTTATCCCTTTAGTAAAATTTTGCATTAGTTTTTATTTGAATTGGCATGAACTTTGTAGTTGAATATTATTGTATTTAGATTTCTTGTCTTTGAGCATTTCTAATTTTTGTACGTTTGCTGATAAGACAAATTGCTTTTAAAAATTGATCGGTTTATCCGAATTTTGTTTATTATTGTCACTAAAACAAACAAATTTATTTAGTATTAGGACAAACTTCACACTTCTAAATAGACGAGTGAAATTTGTCCTAAATTTATTCTAATTGTTGTTTTTGTAATTTAGGACCAATTTTGGACAAACTTGACGCGAATAATACAAGGACAAAGAAATTTGTGTTATGTTTACCAAAAGATTCAATAAAATTCGAAATAAATAAATGTTCATCATTGAACTGTTTAGACCACTTGTGCGTGAGGCTTACAGATGGATATACGACAAAGCGATTTATGTATAGATTAAACACAACAAACCATCGCAAAACTAGGAATAAGAATAAGGAAAGTTATGTTTTTGGTTGAGGGGATGACTAGGAGAAGCTAGCACCTACCATCACCATAAAATTAATTAAAAAGTCCCACCCGTCTTATTAAAATCGAAGGTAATTCTTTAAAACCCAAAGCTTATCGATATGAGCCAACTTCTATAGACTACAAGGAGGGCATAAAGAGAGTTCTAACGAGTCTGAACAATATTCCGTTGGAATAAAAGATGGATAAAATAAATGATGCATTGACTAGAAGGATCACTGAGCCATAGCATTGAGGTTCTGCTAAAGTCTCACAGTCTAAATGGCAGGGATCTCAGGAGGAACTGAGGTTCAGCCCGAAGCCGGATTTGACTTAAATATACGTGAGTGAAGTATGTAAGTCTTAAGTTTCCCCGTAATTGCGAATAGTTCATCCTTATACCGATATTTTAACCTCGAATATCCGTAAACTGAGCGTCCGTAAAGCAAAAGATTACTGTATATTATGTATATAGTGTGAAAGTATCGTTATAACGAATTTTTCAGTTTCGTAGTAAAATTAGGAAACTTGTATTTTAAGTCATTATTTTGGAAAAGTATAGGAAAATGTTAATAAGATTTTCCACAACTAAAAATTGGATACAAATTTTTACGAAAGTTGTGCTCGAAAATACTCAATACTCAATCCGTTCCTATACTTTTTGAAAAATTTAAGTGATTTTCCTTTAGAATAGACCCAGCACTAATTAAAACTGTTGTTTACTAAATTTGCACCTGATTAGAAACACCAGGAAGATTAAAGAATCGTCGATATCAGTTTTTAAGATACCTATTCTAGAAAATGCTCAATCCTATGTATATGTTCCCATACTATTCAAACTACCTATTAAGACCAGATTTATTTGCTAACATTTTCCTATTATTCAAAAATAATGGCTTTAGGACCAACTTAGGACACCCTTAAGACCAACTTAACCCACGGTAAAAATTAGAATATAAATTGCCTCTGAACTAGAGCACGAGCTTGGATCCTTGCAAAATATCATAATCTCAAAGCAATCATAAAACTGAAAGATGGTGAAGTTGGAGGAACCGTAAGCTGACTATAGATTAGGTTTGATTATTTTGAATAAAGAGTCTTGATTAGTTATGGCTTCGGAGCAATCACGCTTGAAATTTTCAAAAAGATGTAGTCTACTCTCTGTAGACTTTGAAATGTCCAGATCAATGAATAAGGTGCATTCTAGGTAGATTCAAAGTCAGACTCGCAGTCTGGCGGGAATATTGATGTAACCTTGAACAAAGTAAGTATACTAAGGTATGTTCTTGGTCTCTCAAAATTTAAACAGAGGAGTTCAATGATATACTGATCATAAAACCTTGGATCAGCGGTAACCATGGAGTAGTAGTTCAGTACTTCCAATTATAATCGCAGCGGATAATGCAGTTAAAGTACACAAACAAATTGAGGACGACCAAGGTGGTGGTTTGGACTAAAAGAAAGATGTTATTCGAAAAATAAATCAGAACCACCAGCTTGGATACTGAAGATCGAAACAAGAGATTAATAGTGCTGATCAAAACAGAAAAAATTTCCTAACCAAATATTGGTCATGGTTTAAAATAAAAAATGTTAAACAGTCTACAAGATTCAAAAATAAAATTAGGAGCCTTAAAAGAAATGTACAACTAGCAACAAATAGTGTACTAAGCTTGATTAACCCATATAGCTATCGATCGCCAGGGTATTTTAATAGTTTTGGTTAGATTGAGAAACGCAGATACACAGGGACTACAACCACCCAATTATTCTACCAAAAAATCATGCCGCAAATCCACTAATCGTTCAGGAAGTATACAAACTGGTAATTTACACGCCGGAAGTACATTAATACAAGTATGTTACGACAAAAATATTGGATGTACGGTGAAAGTTATCTCATTAACAGGTATTTAAAACCCTGTTTACGATATCGGCACAATTAAAAATGGCTGACTTACCGACCGAAAGCTGTACGGGATCCAGGCCATTTCTGAATACTGCGGTATGAATTTTTTGGAACCAATCTACGATAAAAACAATCAGCAAAGGAATGCATCTTTAACAAAAGAGTACGAGGCAGTATTTATAGCTTGGCTGTTCAACCTTTGCATTGAAGCTTTTCTTCACAATCAATTCTGGTGTAAAATTGGCACTAATTTTGTCGAATAAACAATGAACTTAAACGGCTGAAACGAGAAATTAATTTTTTATATTGCAGAAATCCATAGAGTTTAAATTCAATCATTTCGGTGGTCTGTGGGAGGCAGCTGTTAATAATAATAATCAGTTTATACATTCATTACGTCAATTGTTAAAGTGAAAGGACGCAAAAATTGGTTGTAAAAATTGAAGTTAAAATAAATTAAAAATTTAAATCATAACTAAAATATAGTCCAATTTTATATTTAATATTTATTCAACAACAATTAGCTTTATAAAAATTAGTGTTATTTTTTAATAATAATTGGTACATCAGTTTTATTTTATATTTTTTTTTGGCGCCAAGTTGTGGCATTTTGTTTTTTGTGGTAATTGGCTTGTTATTGAGAGCTAAAATGCCTGTGTTGATGTGTGTAACGTGTACTAAAAACATTACATCGGAACGATTTCCTGGTATTAAATGTGGCAACTGTGATAAAGCGTTCCATATTAAATGTGGATTGGTTACGGATGAGCTTATGAAAAGCATAAATTCCGGTACTGCCACATGGCTATGTCCACCTTGTCGAAGTTCCACACGGAGATCCATCATTGACGACACCGTTCCTGTCTCTCCGACAATCCCTAATAATCCAACGCTGCACGATGTGATGAGTGTATTAAACAGCCTGCAACAAAAACTTACAGTATTGGAGTCATCCCAGCAGTACATCAGCAATACTATCGAGGAACTAGTCAACCGAGTAAATTTGATAACTAAAGAAAACCATGCCCTGAAAAAAAATATAATTGAACTAGAGAGGTGTGTTGATGACCACGAAAACAAATTAAGCTGGTTAGAGGCGAAAAATGACATCACCAACCAAGCTGAAAATGCTAATAATATTGTCGTGTGTGGGTTACCCAGTGAAACGGAAGACTTACCTGAAATATTTATTAAAACCACTGGCAAAATTGGACAACAAATCTCCCGTAGTGAAATTATATCAATTGAGAAAATGAAACAACATATTGATGGATCAAATGCATTTAAAAACGCTTTTATTATTAAATTAAAAACACCTGAGCTTAAACAATCTATACTTACGAACTTTCGGAGGAAAAAATCACTCTATCTGGAAGAGATTGATAGTAAATTCGGCAAAACCCGAATTATTATGCTGCATCACTTCACAAAGTTCCAGAGCAAGCTCTATAAGGAGGCAAAAAGAATTAAAGCGAAATTTAATTTTCGTTTTTTATGGTGCGCGAATAATAAAATTTTGCTACGTAATTTACCTGATTCTGAAGTCAATCATATTCGGTCGTTCTGCGATCTTATCCGCCTGGAAAGGAAATACAAACAGCCTGCCGAAATTGAAGACACATCACTGTTTTCTCTCACTGGATCATAATCAATATCTACAATTAAAACAATATTATAGTATGTTCATTCATTTTATTTTTTATACACTATGTTCATTCATATTTTTAATTATGTCAATTCAACAATCAAACCAAAAATCATTTATCAATAATTTTATTGTTTTATGGTATATTTTTTTATATTTTACTTTTAATTTACTTGAAATCAAGTTTTTATTTCTGTATACATACGTACGGGCATAGTTTGAGATTTTGTATATTTTTATTTTTTTATTTTTATTTTTATGATGGATAATTTTAAATTTTGCTTGCAGAACATTCGTAGTATGCGAAAAAATTTTGACACATTTTTAACTAACATTGCTGCGATTAATTTGGATTTCGATGTTATATTTCTTACTGAGACTTGGATTTCAAGTGGTGAAATATTGGAGTATAGTGTAGATGGTTACTCATTTTTAGCTAACTGTAATGACCATTATAGATCTGGTGGTGTGGCTGTGTTTATTAGATCCTCACTTAATTTCGATGTGTGTTCAGTTAGTCTTTCGTCAGCGGACATTATGAAAATTTATATTCAGCTTGGGAATATTAAAATTTGTTTTATATTAATCTATAGATTTAATTTTTGTGCATTTGACACGTTTTTAGTACAATTAACTGATCTTTTATATAATGATAAATCTAAACATACAATTCTACTTGGTGATATTAATTTGGATTTATTGAAGGATTCCCGTGCAAAAGATGAATATTTACTATTGTGTTCGTCATTTGGGATGGATTCTCTTCTAAACAGTGTGACTAGACCATGTTCAGGCACTTGTGTGGATCATGTATTTTCTGAAACCCATTGCCAACAATATTCAATTGAACTAACTAACTTGAATTTATTTGTGACTGATCATACCACTGTTTATTTTAAATTAAAATTAGCCAATAAACCGCACAGTGGTCGTCGGTACGAACCGGGTTTTCAGACAAGGATTAATTACACGGACCTTTGTGAGGCTCTGTATACTAGTGATTGGAGTGATGTGTTTTCCTCGGATGATCCGAACGTTGCTTATTCGAATTTTATTGATAAATTTATTTTTATTTTAAATAAATGTAAATCAATTGTTAAGATTAAAAGAAGCAACTTCAAACTCAAGCCTTGGATGAATGATTCGTTATTAAAACTGATTAATTATCGAAATCGTCTATCCAAAAAATTATCGAAAAATCGAAATAATGAAGGGCTAAAGAAAAAACTTGGTAAACTTAATTCTAGAATTAAAACCTTGATCCCACTAAGGAAAGAATCTTATTTTAAAAATAAGTTGAATGCAGCAACAGATTTGAAATCTAAATGGAAAGTTGTTAATAATGTTCTGAATAACAAGCAAAGCCTGAATAATATTTCTGAAATCGATATTGGTAATAATACTATGATAACCGATTCAAAGGATATTGCTAACGTGTTTAATGACTTTTTTATCAATATACCTAGTTCTATTGTAAATAATAATCGTGAAAACATAGTTATTGCTGATGATGTTAAAAAAAATATGGTTTTGTCTAGGATCAGTAATTCAAACTTTTTCTTCTTTCCAATTAGCGAATCGGAAATTGTATCAGCAGCCAGTGAATTGAAAAACTCCAGTTCTTGTGGAATAGATGGGATCTCGAATTCACTAGTGAAAAAGGTTATTTTCTATATAAGTAATATTCTTGAATTTATTTTTAATTTGTGTCTCGAAAAGGGTTTATTCCCAGATAATCTAAAAACAGGTATTGTAAAGCCGCTATTTAAAAAGGACTCTCGTGTTGATCCTAACAATTATCGCCCTATTACCATTTTAAATACTTTTTCAAAGATTTTTGAAAAAATTATTAAAGGGCGTGTATTGAAGTATTTAGATAGAATACAATTTTTGGATGATAGACAGTTTGGTTTTAGACAAAATTTATCGACGGAAAAAGCGCTTATTTCTTTTCTA
This sequence comes from Tipula unca, assembly GCA_951394425.1. Taxonomy (NCBI): domain Eukaryota; kingdom Metazoa; phylum Arthropoda; class Insecta; order Diptera; family Tipulidae; genus Tipula; species Tipula unca. The sequence continues at coordinate 197,878,395 of OX596381.1, forward strand.
ACTCCAGTCCATCATCATCTGAATAGCAATCTAAAAGTATCTTCTCTATTCATAGATATTACTAAAGCGTTTGATACTGTTAATCATGAAATTTTATTGGATAAATTAGAACATATAGGTATCAGAGGCTCGGCACTTTCCTTGTTTAAGTCTTACCTTCAAAATCGAGTACAAACGGTCTGCGTTAATAAAATTTTTAGTGATATAAAAGTTGTTAACGTTGGAGTCCCGCAAGGCTCCGTTTTAGGACCCTTGCTTTTTTTGATATATTGCAATTCGATTTTTGATCTTAAGCTGCATGGTGGTCCGATTGCTTTTGCTGATGATGTGGCGTTACTATACTCTAGCTTAGATATGAATTCATTAAATTGTGCCATTAAAGATGACATAAGATTGCTAAAGAAATGGTTTCACGTTCATGATTTTGTTCTTAGCAGTAAATCCAAATTGATGTATTTCAATGTGAGTTGTGCCATTCAGAATTCTAATCCATTGTTTTACCATTCACTTTCATGTAATGAGTCCAACTGTAATACTCGTTGTGTACCTATTGAATCGGTGATGACATTTAAATATTTGGGACTTACTTTAGATTATCAGCTAAATTTTAAAGAGCACGTGGCCAACTTAAAAAAGAAACTTAGACAGACTTTAAGATCATTTTATTATCTAAGAAATATCTGCAGCCCGAAATTTTTAAGATGCCTCTATTATGCACTGTTTGATTCGCATCTTCAATATGGTATATCTTGTTGGGGTGGTATTTACTTAGCAAGCATCAAACCCTTGATGACCATTCAAAAAAGAGTAGTAAGAATTATGAATTACTCTGAAAGAACCACACCATCTTTACCTTTGTTTGTGAATTTAAAAATTTTACCGTTGCGATATTTATACGTTTTCAAGGTTTTAAGAATGTACTATTTGATGAGTGGCAATCGTCTAATTAATGTTCATAACACTGTACCGTACTTGTTTCGTAACAAATTTAGAATCAAAATTCCACAACCCAATAAAGAACATTTTAAGAAATTTTTCGCATACACTGCTCCCAAGTTATTTAGTCAACTACCATCCAATATTATCAATGCAAAAACTTTGAATGAATTTTGTCGTTTATTAAAAGATTGGCTATTTTCTTTAAATGATATTGAAATTTTATTTGGAACCCAAATTTAATTTATAAAAATGTCTTGTATAAAATGTTTCAGTTTCGTTATATTAACCGAATGGTTTTGCTCAGTTTTATTATTTACTTCATAATATTATTAATCAGGAATCTTCCTTGTTGATTGTAATATCTCAAACAATGCTCGTAGTATTTACAAAAAAAAAATATATTTTTTTGTTTTTTGAATTTTTAGAATAATAACGGATTGTGTAATACCGTAACTACTGTGATTTAATTTTAATGTTTGAATCGTGACTCCATGTCATTTATTTTAAATAAGGAGTCACTAATCGTAGCTATTTATAAACTTATTTTATATTTTGTATTTTCAAAAAACTTGTTTTTTTTAGGAATACTTTTTGTAATGATTTTGATAATTTAAATAAAAAATAGCTATGTTATTAAAAAAAAAAAAAAAAAAAGTTTATGAGGATCATTATTGGCTCCTCACTCAGTCAACAATCCAGCTCCAATGGTCTCGATCCTGAGGTTGGTTACAATCATACTGTCTTAGACAATCTGAAGAGGCCAAGTCATTCTCTACACTGTGGAGCCATCGTCACCTGCAACGACCTCTGTGCTTACCATACGGTGACTCTCCTTTCAGAGATCACTACACAATTCGGTCTGGATCAGCACGCAGAACGTACCCGGGACAGCGTACTCGCTGAGATTTTAATTCATTCGCCCAACTTTCACATCCAAACAAACATAACAACGGGAATACATATCAACGCATCAACGTCAAAATTTTAAATCTCCTGACTCCCACAAGCGTCTAGTGGCCACTACTGAAATCGGGTGTGTCTATAATCAGAGATCATGTATTTTGTTTTTGACTCATTGATCTGGAGAACAACAGAAGCTGAAAACTCTACAAGCGGATCAAGTATTTCCTTCACACCATTACAATTTCAGCTGTTAAATTGGTGAAATATCATTTTCGACGAACAACGAAAGATGCTAAATTTTAGAAATAATTTACATCGGCGAGTTAAATTCAAGTCTACGTCAACATGTCAACAACACGTAGACAATCGTCGATTATGATGACAGAGTGATTTAGTGAACTATTTCTAAGCTATACGGTATAGATTTTTTGGGGGGTTGATGCGATTCGGGTGAAACAGGGAACATTCAATTTCACTATGCCAAAATATCGTAGATTGTTGATGTTATCTTAACTGTCGGCGATGACAAAAACTATTGCCCATTAATCTACGCCCATCACGGATTACAAAAACGGGTGGGCACTACTTAATTCAAATTCTGTCATTAGCGACCAAAATAATTTGCTATTTCAGCGTTTTTCGTCCGACCTACGGTTGCTTACAGTGCTCCGCTCCTATATACATTGCCTAGACCAGACAATTTTAAAGGTAAGTCGAATCGATCCAAACTAAAAACCATTTTTGAAAAATCTTACCACTCTGAAAACTTTCAAAAATCTTGTAAAAAAAACTACACAATTAGCTTCATTCATTCTTCCTCTCATTGAAGCATACAAATTTTGGGGAGTTCCATAAATAAATTTTAAATTTGGAACGAGAAATAAATTTATTTAGAAATCGTATTGAAAATGTAATGGATTGGAAAGATCAAATCTCCAAATAATAATCAGAATCTAAAACAACTAATTTTCCAAGACAATTCGGCAGATCTAGGATAAAGTTTAATGTTAGCAATACCTGGCGCCCTACTATGGCTTTCGCCTACTATTTTCGACGGCTTTTCCTACTATAGAAAAATGATAGCCGTCGAAAATAGTAGGCGTAAGTCATAGTAGGGCCCCTGCTAATTTTGTAAAATATTAAAACATCAAGGAGCATCACTAAGTAGCTATATACGTTAGGTACCGTGTTAAGGGTACATTTAATTTATAACGGTCGCCCGAGGAGAACGAGCAATTGAATTTGCTTAAGTGAAATTCGAGGTAGAATTCTAGTATGAATCTGACTAAAACCGGTAGTTGTTATAGATTACTTATACGAGTGACAATTAGGTAACATTATCATCTAGATTTGAACAAAACTTGAGTGTATTTGAAATATTAATTGCGTTTGAACTCAAACATTGATTCGAAAATCATATTCTGTTATATATTTATTTGATTGTGATTGAATGGACTTTGAGTGGAACGTTTTAAATCAAATTATAAAAATTTACTCATATTTGAGTTTGCGAAGACATCGAAGTAAATAAATTCCAGAATAGAATTCCAGTATGAATTTGAACCAAGATCTTTGTAGGTGTTTTAGATGAATTGTACGAGTGAAAATGAAATAATATTTCACTTTGACTTGAACAAAATTTGAGTGGATTTTAAATTGATTTAAAAATCAAATATTAAGTTGAAAATGCTATTTTGTCTTACTTGAGTGTGCGCAAAAACTTTGAATTATAATTTAAGGAATAAGAATTTGAGTCCAGTTTTAATTTCACTTTAGAACGATATTTAAGTAGATTTGAAACAAAATCTTTAGTTAAATTAATCGAGTGACTGTATTTGTTGAGTATAATCTTTTGACCCATATGTTGAGTGAATTCTCTTAAGTACGATTCCAGCTAAAATTCTAGTATTCGATTGAATCAAATTTTTTTATTAAAATTAAAAGAGTGTTTCAATTTTTACGCGCATGGGTTCTCTTCTATTATCACTGACGGCTGTGGCCTCCCAAGATAAACTAATTATTTGGTGAATTTATTAATTTTTTTAGAATATTAGTTATTATATGATGGCATATAATCATATATCATTGCAATTTTACCCACACATGGATCAGGAAAATTCTATTCGCTGATAGTAATCGTCTGATATTGTAATTACCAATGCAAAAAAAAGTTTAAAAATAACTGGCTATAAGATCTGATTACCACCAACACTAATCTATCGCTTACATGAAATATACGGTAAGAATTGTTTTTCTCCTACTTACCAAATATAGTTCCATCACAACAACAACAACAAATTATAATTTAAAATTGATATATGTAGGCTATAGAAGAGAACCCATGCGCGTAATAATTGTACGGTTTGCGCTTATATACAATTTATTTCTAGATTAGCCAGTCGTAACAGCACAGATTCTATCTGATGTTCGTAAGAACACTTATAGAAGTTGAAAATATATAACGGCTGCATAATTTATATTTATTGAATGAAGATCGTAATTTGTACTGAAAGGTGTCATATACAGGTTAATATATGTATGTTAAGTATGTATGTCTTTACCATGAAATATACCTACAATTTTGCCAGTTGCATCCTTTATTTCGTAGTTTCCATTACCAACCCTGCGTAATATTGTACCTTGGAAATAATTGGGAGCGAATTTCGCACAGAACTTTTTTGTTGCATCACTTTGAGGATCCGTACGAATGAAAACTGTATGACCGACCTCATATTCAACCGGACGAGACCTTAGGTTATATCGCTTTGCACTTTTTTCATACGCCTTATTGATATTTTGTTTAGCTGTTTCATGGATTAATGACAACCTAGCTGGCAGTGGCAATAAAATTTCTCCCTCTGAAACTTCTCCTAGTGGTTTGAACACACTGTATAGTCATTCCCATGATTAATTTTGTGGTAGCCAAAGAGAAGGAAATGAGGCGTATTTCGAACTGATTCATGTATTCCATTTCTTAGAGCTGAGGCAATTGCATGAATATGTTTGTCCCAAATATTATGTTTATTCGCGATATAAGCTCTTATGGCTGATAACACAGAGCGATTTACCCTTTCAGAGGCGTTGGATTGTGATGAGTAGACAGCCGTCTTAGAACCTATAATACCGAACTGTTGAAGCATATTTTTAAACTCAGCACTCTGGAATTGGGAACCATTGTCTGAAAGTATGGTTTGCGGCACCCCATATACATAGAATACCTCGTCCTGTAAAAACTCTACAATCTTCTGGAAAGTGGCTTTACTTAGTGGTTTCAACAAAACAAATTTTGTTAAATGATCAACAACAATTAATATCACTGTTTTACCCTTTGTTGATCGAGGGTATGTACCAAGCAATTCGATGTAGATCCGCTGCCACGGTCGTTCGATTGCGTACGAATTCCCCATGGGTGGCCTTGATTGTCTGTTTGTTGGTTTCGTCGTTTTACAAACCAAACATTTGCGGAAACTTGTCTGGTCATTGCGGGCCAAAAATAATACCTCCGTAATTTATCGAGAGTTTTTTTTATTCCGCCATGGGATGATAAAGGATCATCATGATTATCGACGATCAGCTTGTTTCTTATTCCAATTTTTATCCATAGTTTCCATATGGACAAGTCGGATAACTCACTGTATGGCTTAAGCTTTAATCGAATAAAAATATAATATTTCTCGTGCACCTTGAATGCAGGATATTTTTCCGGTTCGGTTACAATTTTATCCCGGAGATTTAAATATTTTTTGTCCTGAAAATCTTTCTGGTCGAATTTATTCTGATTTAACAACTTGGGCACACATTCATCAAATTCCTGAATTTCATCGCAGTAGATGCGGGACAGCATATCTGCCACCAAAAAAATTGAAATTGTGTTTGAACTCATTGCTCAAGAGTTGAATTTGAGTACATATATATTGTACATTGATCTCTATGACAGTGTCTTCAATGTCTACCGTATGCGCACTAAACTATAAAATGATTATAACAGGAGATAACGGTTTGACGCGTTACGTGACCTAAATCTGGATATTCTATACAATTTCGAACAATTACCGCATCAAAGTGGCTTCTCTTCCATGGCCTGCGCACAACCATTATGGCCACTGCAATGTTTTGAGGTAACTGGCCACAATTTCCAAATTTTATCACTTGGATTGGTGTACGTGTAACCTAGTATCGGATCATGCAAGTGTGAACGATTTACTGGAAACGAATTTCAATGTTCATATTTAGTTTTTAATATTATCCGAGGCAGAGATATAGGTGAATATCGTGGGATTGAAATCATAGTGGGATTTGTGTATCTCGTGAACAGTTACTATTCAACAGGATTTGTATGTCAAATCTGCGTTAATATTTGGTGTATTAGATGGCAAATTCGTTTGTCCTATTGTATAGCCGCGTTGATAACCCGTATAGAGAACATAGACAATATCAAAAACGTATAGGCAAAGTTTTTTAATCGTTTAACCAGATTTCTTTAGGATGTCAACCTAACCTATCCTTTCAGAAGGATAGCAGAGGTCATTGCAGGCGACAATGGGTCCACGTTGTAGAGAACGATTTGGCCTCTTAAGATTGTCTTAGACAGCATGAAGACCATGCTCAGGATCGAAACCTAATAGTTGACTCAGTAAGGGGCCAGTAATGGCCTTTAAAACTGTTCATTATCATTATTCAATTCTTTATTAATTGTTGATTCCTATATATATCTGCTACAAATACTGCTTCCGTTTCAGCAAATTTATGTAAAATTTTAAACACAAATTGTTGACTTATAGTCTTCGTGTAAGATTATACGTGTTTACTAATGAATTTATAGTGGTAAAATATTTAAATTATTTAACCTTAAAACCCCCACGATAAGCGCGGATAACAACATCTTCGAAATATACGAGGTATTAATTAGATCAAATAACGATTTTTAAAATATTCGCGCATTAAACTGTTTGCGTGCACGGTCTCGTATATGTCAATTAATTATGAGATTTAGCAGCGCCTAAATTAAGTGTAAACACTGGTATACCTTTTAATATATATGTATATTCATAATCCATCTAATGAGTGTAGGCCGAGCACTAAATATTTGTATATATCGTTTAAAAAACCATTACATAAATATTTATATATTTAAATCATAAAATTATGTAAAATATACGCGTGGCACAATAATAACAATCAAACCTTGTATATGGAAGCGGGGCGATCGTAATTTTTGGACATTTATGTGCTTTTGTGTATACGTGAGATAAGTATCAAACATTATTTATTTTAATGATGTCAAAATACAAAAAAAAAATAAAATATTTAATTTAATTTAAATGAAGATAAATGTTGTCCGGACTCCGGGGTGTGTTATACGTAATCTTATAAAGAAGAAGATTTAGCGCGAATTGTGTATATAAAAATTCTTGTTCTGTTTGTTACAATGCGCGATTGCTTCAATAAAATCGAATTCTAATTGACAACATCACCAACCAACTTAATATATTTTAACGCCTCTGTTTTGTACAAAAGGCTTGTTTCTTAAAAATTACTACTTGTTTTTCTTCTTATTGGTATTTCTTGAACCATTTGACATATTGCCATTCATCTTATAAATTAATGGTTATGTGTGTCGGTTCGTTTTTTGAAATATACACAACACAAAAAAGACATTGGTTATATGTGTATATAAGAAATCATATGTTGGTGTCTCCAAAAAAAAATAAAAAAAAATCGTTTGGGTTTGGTATATACATATATATTCGTTGTTGTTGCTGTCAAGATTTATTTGTTTTCAATTCAGTAGTTCTAAGGATAGTATTTCAGAGCTCTTAAAATGATTGATGAACGTATTTTTGGTGTGTATATGGGTACATGATACTGATTTCTGTTTTGTTTGGTATATGTGCTGTAAACGAGATGATGTAAGAATTCGAATTGCAAAATGCTATACCTTTAAAAATTCACACACACAAAAAAAATCAATTTGTTCACCCTATACGGAGGAATTTGCCTGCGCGCACGTTATTAGTTAAATTTACCATGACGAAAGACCATAATAATACATCGGGATTGTTTTTATTCGATTACGCAGAAATAATGTTTCCAGAACTCGTCGTCCGTATATATATGTACATAGTTTTTATTGTTATTATTATTAGAAATAATCATCAGGTCCCCTCTCGCACACATCCTTCGCATGGCTCGTCATACTCTATATATATGTATATACACTCGTACCCACACAACATTTTTAATGGTAATAAAAAATAATAGAATAAAATCATAATGATGATGATGATAATTGAAAATTATCTCTATTAACGAAATTATGTTGAATGTAATAAAAAAAATGTTTGAACGGAGGGTGACTGTTGCTGCCTATACATTTTGGACAACGCGCACATTGTTTATTTGAGCATAGACATGGCATTTTACCTTTAGCGCGCGCGGGACGAGACCAAAACTCATTTAATTTTGTGTAATAAGAAATCTTATAAAATTTTAATTAAAATTGAAACCGATTTATCGCAAAATGTAATTTTATTTTATCGGTCCATCGCACAATTATGAGTTTAGATATATAGACAATGTGGAGATACCCCTTATTTATATGCAACTCCGAATGCGGTTATATAGTCTATATATAACATTTTATTGGTTCGTAAAATATTTGTATTCGATCCAAAATGTCATTAAAATGTTTATATTACGTTCTTGAATTGAATTAGCAAGCTCTCTAAAACCAATCTGCTCATCTTAAATTTTGTGAACACGGAACGAATTGTGCAACGATTTCTAAAAGAAAAGTATTCTCAGGATCGAAACCGCTGGAGTAAGAATGATGACACAGTAAGGGGCCAGCACAGATGACGTCGTGGAGACTCTTCTGTGATAAAATAGAGGAAGTCTAGGGCCTCTCTTAGGTAGATACTGTCTACTAATCCAACCAGTCCCAATTATCTAATTAAACTGGAGGAATATTTGAAACCCACTTTCCAAGAAGCTTTAATGACTCGACAGAGACTAGTACTAATCGAGAAACACATTCATTGCGCGTAGCAGCATAGATCCTATGGAAGATTATACAAACCTTATAAGTTGGCTGGTCCTGACCTAATTATACCAGCGGAAATTCCAAGCAACTCGCCGATTATTCTTCCCTGGCTGGACAGATGGACAGAGATAATGGTGATCTTTATTCCGAACGCGGCGAAATTCTCACATGGCTACCCAAAGGACTTAAAACTTATAACTCAATCATCCTTTCTGTTGAAAACCTTGGAAAGGCTGATAGATGTTTATATACGATCAAACATAAAGCCTAATGACTGGGCACATTTTCAACACGCGTAATGTAAAGGGATATCGGTAGACACAGCTCTGCATGCCCTGGTACGTACGATTGAAAAATTAATAGTTTCACAAGAGTTTTGTCTGGTATGGCATTCCTTGATATTGAGGGCGCCTTTAACAATCTAAAGACGAGGGCAATTCTGACGGGATTGTCCCTCCATGGGGCGGACTATGGTAAACTCGGAGCTGGAGTTATCCACCATTAAGAGGCGGGTGGTTAAGAAGGTGTCCCGTTCCCTCTTCTCTGGAACATAGCAATTAATGGATTGGTATTGGAGCTGGAGAGGGAAGCGATTGGAGTGATTGCTTACGCAGATGACGTAGCGATAGCTGCCTCTGGAAAATATTTAAGCACGGTTAAGGATATAATCCAAAATTCCCTCGTAATCATTATGAGGTGGGCCATCAGATGTGGACTGGCAGTCCGCTCATCAACTCATCCACAACTGAACTGGTACTTTTTACAGTGGCTAGCTCTTGAAAAAGTAACCTTCAGAAATGGAATCGAGAAGGTGCAAAGAACGGCCTGTATGCTTCTATAAGCGAAGCACTGAGGACAACACCATCACGCGCCTTAGAGGAAATATTTCACCATCTCCCTGTTAATATTTATGGTAAGCAGATGGCGGCGAATACGGCTACCCAACTATCAGTCGTATCTCTAAGGAAATAACTTCAGACAGGACATTCAACAAAAATTAGATCACTAATAAAGGCACTGCCGACTCTAGACTATACGTTACACGAACATTATGTTTCGAAAAAGGGTTCCGAACCACGTGCCCTTCAAGAGGAGCTTGGAGGAGCGGTTCGCTATCGGAAACAGGAGTATTACAATTCATTAAAGATCGCTCCAAGCTACACACTAAAGTAGGAGCTGGGGTCTTCCGTGATAAATTGGAAGTAGATATATCAGTTCGTCTCCCTGATTACAGCAACGTGTACCAGGCAGGGGTGATAGCGATTGGGGAGGTATTGACTTGGTTGCGACATAATGTGGTGTATTCGAGTGATATCGCAACTTGTGTTGCTGTCAGGCGGCAATCAAGTTGCCGAAATCAGTCTCGAGCATGATTGGGAACTCGAGGGTGAACGAACTAGCTATAGGCATGGTACAACTCTCAAACTTCTACCGGAAAGGGCAAATTTGAGGAGGCCTTTCACGGCGATCAAGACAGCGCTTAAAAAGAGGCAGTAGCCTCAGGGAACGAAAGATGAACTTACACTCTAACATGTAGTGTAGCAAGACAAATCTGGCCAAAGTTGAACATGAAACAGTCAAATACACTACTAAAAACGATCGTTAGGATACTCACAGGACACTGCCTATTTGGAGAACATACGAGGAGGCTAGGTCTAGAAGCAAATGAGTTTCGCTGAAGCTATATGGACGAGGAGGAAGAAGAGACTTTAGACAACATCCTATGCTCATGTCCGGCTTTAGCACACAGAAGGCATAAACATATGGGTAGGTTCTTAATGGCCAGCCTGATTCGGTCTGATCTCGAAAACGGTATAGTGCGAGATATATCACGCTGCATAAGTAGCTCTAACTGGTTAAAATAAAGGTTATAGGGAAGTAAGAGCCTGTGGTAACACAATGAACCATCACCGGTGTATAAGTGTTCCGTAGCAGCCACTCTAACCTAACCTAACTTAAGAGGCCAGCCCCATTAAAAACTGTTCTTAATAATAAATAGAGCGGCATCATTATCGATGTTAGTGGGACACCTGATTATTATCTGTATTGGACGTAGATCGGGTATCTCTATAGTGGTCTGTAGTGGGCGCCATGGCTTAGTAACTCATCTGTAAATTTGTGAGATGATTGAGATGTTTCGATAAAGCCACTCAGGTGAAATATGTTCTTACAGGAGCGGTGCAAATGACCATTACGAGATGGCGAATTCGAGACTGGACCATTGAATACTATTTGATGGAATATGTTGATTTTAGTTGTTCCCCCCATGTTTTGCTCAGCTATGTTTGCGGCTTCCGGATCCATATCTGCATAATTTGTGATTTAAAATCTATTTTTTCTAGCTCGATAAAACATTTTCAGTCAATAATTCACGAACACTTTATAAATTTTGCGTATAATCTTCTTTTCGTTTGATTATCGCTGGCTCCTCTAATATTCCTTTCTGTAATCATACAGTCTTCAACGATTGTTCCTTGAGTGACGGTTCCTTTGAATCGAAGCTAGTGTCTAGAGATTTTCAGTCCATCATCATCATCTTTTTAATAATCCGGTCGTGCGGTCACCAATTTTTTTACTACCCATAGCAAAGGTCTTAGCTTTCGCTCCACCTCCACAATGTCCATAATCCTTATCCAACATCCATATAACAAAATTCTCTAACCGCCATGAAATTATTAAAGACTTTCATCGCAGGAAAATTTAAAACCCATAGACAACACTTGTTTTTAAAAATTCGCAACAACAAAAATGTAAAATTATGACAGCTTTGCCACAAAATTAAAATGTGGTGTGCGTATATCAATAGTCTTATATATTCAAACAACTTAACCTTCATTAATGTTTATTTAGTGTTAAGTTTACTTTCACACACTTTAAACTGTTACAATTTAATTTAATTTTTTATTTTTTATCTCGGGTTCTCAGAATTTCTTTTCTTACAACATATTTTACTCTATACGTTTTCTTCTTATATATACTCTCGTCGTAAGACACCGTCCGTACACTTATGCCTATATAAAAAAATTCTTCGTCAATTTTTTTTTTCCATTTTATTTTCAAAGATGATTTAAAAACCACATGTGGCCCATAAAAAAAACTGAGTGTATCAAAAAGTCTATATATAAGTACTTAAGGTTATTGTTGTTGGGCGAATTAAAGCGATAAAAAAATTGTGAATGTATATATGAAATTATGATATCACTGGGTATGGGTCGCATGTCATTCTATATAGTCCTTGCTACACAGGGTGGTGGTAGCACAGTCAAGTTTGTAAAATAAATTTTTTTTTTTCAAAATAATTTCCCCATAAAATTTACCATTAATCACGTCCATCGTTTGTGTTTCATCAAACATCAAAACACAAAAATAAAAATCAAAAACGACAGACAATTGATTTTTGTTGTCATATATAAATTTGATGAAATTTACACAGATCACGATTCTGAAATTTTTTTAAAACGATTTTTTAGAAATTTCTATATCGGTTTACATCAAAAATTATTTGATTTTTGTATCAACTCATCAAAATATGTTGAGGTTCTTCTTCCGCTGTCCGCGCGCGTTTCTCCAGTATTTTGTGACATGAATTTAATTTTGATTTTTGATTTGTATTTTTTATATGATATTCTGGTTGTTCCACTATGCGTGGAATGATAAATGTCCCCCTCTCTCTCTCTATCTGATTGAAATTATTATTTCTCACGTAATTTTTTTTTTTTTAATTATTAACAATAAATTTCAAATTCCACAATGAATTATTACATGAAAATATTTTATAATTTACTTATAGGTTTGAATTTTTTCAATTTCGATTTTAAAAACTTTTCAGTTTCATGGGAAATAAAAATGGTTTTGCAATACGAAATTAATATTTTGCGGCAATCCAATAAAATGTGATTTTTCTAGAACATCTGCATAGCATCTTAACAACTGGCAATAATCCTACGACCGTGCAGTTTCTATGGTGGTTTTATGGAACGGTACAAATCAAAAGTCGTATTGTCTTTTGAGAATTGATTTAAATAGTTTCGAATAAAACAAAAAATGTTCTCAATTTATTAAGTATCGTTTAAAATCCCAAATAACATACACCACTTTCAAATTTTCAATAATTTTTAAATAGTAAATTTAGTAATAGAGTCACCATATAGGAAATTACCATAAGGCTCTAGTTTAATAAAAAAAAGCCAAGGTAGTTAAAAATATAAACTCGGAAGGGTTTCATTCCACCCTAAAAAAGTAATGAACAGCCACCATACAAGGGATGAGCATAAGTAGGCTGGCCAAAAGGTCTCTTTAAAAGAGAGCATGTTCTCTTTTTTCATCCCGATCTTTTTTAATCTCTCTTTCTTTTTTTGTTTATAATCTTTGGTTCTCTTTTTAAATTATCTTTATTTTGTAACTTGAGGAGTCAATAGCAGGGCCCATTTTCTTCGACTACTATTGAATATTACAGAATATCTGAGATTATTATCGAATAATAAATGAGTGTAATATTTGTTGCAAACGAAAGATGAACTTTTTTTAATACTTGGCCACAATTAAGGCTGCCAGACATCTTATTTTGAGAAAAACTGTCCTCCTTTGAAAAATATTGTTCTTCCCGTAAATATTGACTTTTTCTGTTCTTTTTTAAATCATTTGAAATCTAAACTACTCTAATTTAAAAAGTATGTGGTGCTTTTGAAAAATATGTTCCTAAAACCATAAAACAAAATCAAATTTCTACAACAAACATCTCATGACAACTAATTAGGTTTATTATACCCGGAAGAACTCATAAACAAACACAAGAAAATCATTTTTTGAGCCGATGAACGTGAAATTTTCTCGTAACTCCAGAATTTTTCCTATAATGACTTATTGTTAATGGGAATTCTTTGGATGAAGTTGAACTTTTATTAAAGTCTTCGCACAAAACAGAGTTGGCAGCCCAAAGAAATACGAGTTGAGAATCAAGAGAATGAAATTTTTTTGGATTCAGTCGAATTTTTAAGTAAGTGCTTCGTAATTTAGGCGATCTGGAAATTCTATTTTATTAATATGATTTTTGGAATCTCAGAAAATCTAATAACTTCTTGCAACTTTCCAAATTCTTCAGTACTTCTTGCAACTTTCCAAAATCTTCAGAACCTTCTAGTAAACTGTCTTTTCTTGTCGTTTTTTGGATACAAAAGTACCAGAAATATTCTATATACTCGCGTGAATATCTGGCAGCCTTACCCAGATGAGATCGTGAAAAGGGTTTTTTCATTGATGAGAGCTTAATGGGCCGACTAAGCGTTACATACAATTTAAAAATGGTGGTATTCGTAGATTTCTAATAGAAAATAAAATCTGACAAAAAGTTTTATTATGGCCATTCAAAGCTCAAATAAATCTGATTTTTCAGAATCCTTTGATGAATAATTTAAAAAAGCAGTTTTAATAAAGAGAGAAAAAAAATACTTTCATAAATGCTTTATTCCACCGCTTATTGAAAGCATGAACTTTAATATGCAAGTTTCAAGTGTTATGTTCATCAAAATGAGTTTTGAAACAAATAATTTACTTTCAATTTTGCAACAGTTTAGCAAACATTGTGCCTTCCTTATAGATTGTGAAATATTAGCAACTAAAGACTTAATTGCTCGTCGTCTATATACCTATTCAAGTCGCTACTGTGCAATTGACATACATAAAACTCGATGTACTATTACAATTTTGAGCACTTTTTCATCATTCTTCGTCATTAATTTCCTAGACTGTGAATACTTAACTTTGTAAAATTTAATAAGGCAAAGAATATGGCACCCAGTCGAAATGTCGTACAACTGGCAATGATCCAGTTCACCGATATGAATTTTAAATTTAACGATTTTTTTAGAATTTTGGAAAAATTTGATAAAAAATCAAAAGCGAAAGTTAGAAATTGTATGCAATTGAGAGTACCGTGCTGATCAAATTTTTTCAATGATTTGAGTTTCCAATTATCGAAATAGTTTTCCATGATATCACTTTTGGAACGTACACGTTACGAATGACAAATTTTCGTCTCGTCTCGTAAAATGTCTAGCGAGTATTTCGTATACTTTAATAATTGTCAAAATTTAATTGATATTTGAACAAAAACATTATTATTCGGAAATCGCAACGAAATTTTTTTCTTTGAATATTGGTTATTTTTGTGGTGGAGATGAATGAAAAATTCTAGTCCAAATAATTTCTAAATGATTTTAAGATAATTTGGGAATAGTTTAAATGCAATGAATAGTATTATTCTTTCCCCATTATGGACACCCAAAACATAAGGCTCTAGTCGAAGAGAATTACTCCAAAATTCCATTTGAAAATTACACGCCACATATAGTAGCTAAGCTATATAAGAAATGGCCATACATTTTTAAATGTATTTTTATAAATTAATAAAAAATCATATTAATAAATTAATAAATTATGATATAATAAATTATTAAATAAATATATTTTAACATAAGAAAATTTATTATAAAACAATAAATTACAAAGTTAATACAATATTAAATTAACACATTTACACGTTTCAAACATAATTAATTTAAAATTAATTAAATTATAAAATAAATAAAAATAACTGATAAATGAATATAATTCTATATTTTAAAATTAATAAATAAACAAATTAAATAAGTAAATTTGTTAATAATTTAATAATTTATTATTATTGTATTTTAGTAATTTACAAATTATAAAATAATAAATTAATAAATAAAAAATTATAATTTTATAAAATAAAAAACTAATAAATGATAAATAAAAAATAAATCAAATAGTAAATCAATAAATTAATACATTACTACATTTATAAAATAATAAATTTTAAAACTATTAAATTAATAAATTGCAAAATTCGAAACTAATAATTTACAATATAAAAAATTGATATATTTTTCAATTTATTAATTAATAAATTTAGTTGTTTAAAAATTGATTAACTTAACAATTTATTATTTTAAAATTGGTCAACTTATTAATATATTGTTATTATTATTATTATATTAATATAAATTTAAAAATTCATTTATATATTATATATTTTAAAATGTTACTAATTCTTTTATTTAATATTTAATAATATACTAATTTAATGATTTATTAAATTACTAATTTACTAATTTAATCAATCAATAAACAAGTATATTAATATATTAATAAATATAAAAATGTCTAACTTATAATTTAAAAAAATTAAAAATTAATATATTTTTTTTATTTTTAAATTCATAAAATAATAAATATGTAAATTAAATAATAAAGGTATTAATAAATTATTAATTAAATGAATTTTTCAATTTAATAATTGAATATAGTTCTACAGAATTATTAAATTAGTAAATTTAACTATAATTTAATAACTATACAAATTTCTTTACTTATAATATTACAATTTAAAAAATTTATATATCTTTTTTATGTATAAATTCATAAATTTCATATATTTAAACATTTATAAATAAGTAAAATATTGTATATGTAAATTAAAAAATTATATTGAATAATTTATTAATTTGAAAATTAATGTATTTAAAATTAATTTGTTTGTTGATATACTAATTTATTAAAATATTATTTTTTTAAACATATTTTTATATATTTATATGTATAACAATTTTATACATTTATAAATTAATTAATATAAACATTTCTTAACTTATTTTTTTATAATTCAGAAAAGTTGTGTATTTTATCATTTATAAATGCCATAATTCTTGAACATTTATAAATTAATAAATAAGTGAACTTATAAATTTTTATATAAAAACATTAAAAAATGAATAAAATTGTATTTTAATAACTTAATAAATTATTAATTTTATAATTTTAATAATTAAAAAATGAAATTAATAAATAATTTATTAATATAATTATCTGTTATTTAATAACTTTTTAACTTATTAATATAATATGTTTTAAATTTATTAATAAATTTATAACAACATTCATTTATTAATTTATTAATTAATAAATTTGCTAATTTAAAGATTTCTTAATATCTGATGATTTATTAATAAATGAACAAATAATAATTTTATAAATTAACGAACTAATAAATTAGTAAATTAATAAATTAATAATTATTCAAATTTCTAAACTTCTAATTTTAAAAAATATTATTATTTAATTTTATTTATATAGTTTTTTAATTTATAAATTCTTAAGTATCATATATTTAAACAGATATAAAATAATAAAACACATGTAAATTATTAAAATAATGAATTTATAAATTAATAGAGAAATTATAAAAAAAATTTATAATAAAATATAGTTATGCGTATATTAATAAATTAATATATTATTCAATTAGTAAACTTTTAATTTATTTATTTATTTAAAAATTTATAAATTTACACATTAATTAATTTATTGATCATTTAGTATTATTTCAATATATTAGTATAATGTACCAGTAATATATAAAGTTTTATTTAAGTATTTATGACCATTTGCTATAAAGTATTTTAATAATTAATATAATATAAATATAATATAATATAAAATAATAAATTAAGTAAAAACAGAAATGTATTAAATTTATAATTTAATAAACTAATAAATTAATAAATCAATGCATTATATAAGATAATAAATATACTAATATCTAAAATTTTAAAATTTCGAAAATTTATAAATTTCATATTTTAAACATTTATGAATTAATAAAATAATTTAAATATATATATAAATAAAATAAAAAATTATGAAAATGATACAAAATATTAATAACTGAATATAATTATGTATTATTAAATAAATAAATGTATTAATTAATTTATGTATTTATTCAATAATATATTAATTTAAAAATTAATAAATTAATAAAATAATTTGTTTATTGATATATTATTTTTTTAATTTACTTTTTTTTTAAACATATATTTAAATAGTTATTGGCATTGGCAATATAGTATTTTATTAATTAGTAAATTATAAAAATGTTTAGCAGTAATTTAAAAAATAATAACATTACAAATTTATAAATTAAAAAATTAATTCAATTCTATTATAATAAGTTACATAATTATAATTGTAATAGATAAAAATGAATAATAAATTAATATAACCATACATTATTAAATTAGTAAATTTATTAATTTTATTATTTAATAATTTATTAACTTATTAGTATAAATTTAATATTTGAAAAATTAAAAAATTCATTAATTAATAAATTTATTTATTTAATAATTTATTATTATTGTATTTTAATAATTTATACACTTATAGTTAAATATTTATGGCCATTAGGTATTATATTTTATTAATTTATAAATTATATAATAATAAATCAATAAACTAATAAATGAAATAATCAATCAATCAATACATTGTTTCATTTATAAGTTGATTAATTTAAAAATAAATAATACATAAATTTATAAACGTATAATTTTACAGTTTAAAAAATTTATATACATATTTTTTAATTTGTAAACTCGTAAATATCATATATAAACATTTATAAATTAATAAATAAGTGAATTTATAAATTTTAAAATTAGAAAGTCAATAAATTAATAATATTATATTTTAATAACTTAAAAAATTACAAAATAGGTAAAAAAATATTAATAAATTAATGTAGTCATATATGATTATTTAATGAACTTATTAATTTTATTATTTAATAATTTTATAATTTAATAATAACTTTTCTTATAATTTATTAACTTATTATTAGAGTACTTTATTAATTTAATAATTTACTTTATAATTTTATTAATTCTTCAATTTTTTTAATTTTAAATTGTTAAATTAATAGATAATATGTACATTAATAAATTGATAAGTTAAAGAATTTATAAATAATTAATTTTATAAATTTATCAATTAATAAATTAACTAATTTTCTATATTATGGTGGGCGTTTGACAAGATATATATTTTTGACAAGAGCCTAATGATTTTTTCCTATAAGGTGGCTGTTTGTGTAAATTGACCTTAAAAAAATTATCAAGTTGCTTATGGCGTCATATGTTTAAATGAATTTTACACAAATGACATTTTTGAGAAGGAATAAGGACTCTTCAGGGTCTATATTTTTAACTACTTTGGCAGTTTTCTGTTAAACTAGAGAGCGCGTTATGGTAATTTCCTTTGTAGTGGTTGTTTATGTAAACGTATACTATTTAAAAATTTGAAAGTAGCGTTCTTATAATCCAATCCTTTTAATGAATTGAGTGATTTTTTGAAATTTATACTTTTCCCAATGGAACAACATTTTTTGTAAATTTCGTAGAAATAAATAGAAATTTATAAGTTGAATTGTAATTCATTTAAATTAAACAAATATAAATGCATAAGTTTTGAAATAAGATTGTAACTATGAATATGATGATACAAACGAGAATGTATAAGTTGTGTTTGTCACTAAACCTTATTTATTATCTAATATATTTAATCTTTCATCAGTATTCGTCAGATTTAATAAACAATGAAAAATACAATCATTCGAAATCCGACCCATTTAAGGTTTATATAACTTTACCTATAATAACATTCCTTAAAGGTAATTTAAAATTCAGGTCGATAACATAAACGAGCCCATTAACATACATATATACATTCTCAACATACATACATATAACAAAATTGCTGATTCAAAACCTATCATCACCAATAAATCCCAACCAAATCGTATATCCTTATGCGTATATATGTATCGTACGGTACGGGATACGGAATGGAAAATGGTATATGTTGTATAAACGTCCGAAAGTCTTAAAATTAAGTCTTTCAATTTAATCAGAAATTCAAAAATAGTAACAAAATATACGAAAATTACTTTATATGGACGAATTATACGGACGGATGGACGGACGGACGAACAAAAATAAAGAATATGGGATTCTTACTTTTCATTTCGTATATGTCATGTATGTATACC
Source organism: Tipula unca (assembly GCA_951394425.1). NCBI lineage: Eukaryota > Metazoa > Arthropoda > Insecta > Diptera > Tipulidae > Tipula > Tipula unca. The sequence continues at coordinate 197,898,185 of OX596381.1, forward strand.
TGGCCACTATGAGTGTGTACTGTATATACAGATAGTTCTGTGGTTATACTCGTATTCGTATGTAGACATATACCAAGAGGAATAAAAATGGTAAATTTTTTTTTTTTTAATATTTAAATTATCATGATTAAATTATTCATAACACACAGGGAAATATCTCTCGTTTTTTTTCTAAAATAAGCTTACCGAACACATTACGTGTGCGTATATGGAATGGACGTACTATGTATGTATATACATATATACAGAGAAAAACCTCTGAAAATCGATAAATGTTTGGTCTGTTATTTTTTTGTTCAGTTTGTTTGCCCATTCATCGTGTGCTATAAAGATATATGCATATGTATGGTTGTGTGCCTGAACATTGTGAGGGATAAAAATGGTAATAGAATGTTATTGTTACATTTTATGGTTTTGTTGGTTACAAAAGTACAGCAAACAATATCTTTAAGTTTTTGTTTTTTTTTCTTCGGTATATTGTTTACATTATAAACGAGTATATGGCCTGAATGTTCTAAAAGATTTACGAAAATGTACTTTAAAAATTGGTTTAAATTTAATTTTTGTTGCAATGAGATTTAACTATATACAGTGACAATTCGACTTTTCGACTTTCTTCATAAAAGAGATGTATAATTAATTATAATGCGAGCTGCTAGATGACAGAGAATTGAAATGCTGGCTATCAAAATCCTGGTTCAATTTATTTTTCAAATTATTATTTCCATTTGGAAAATAATTTTCAACCAGTTGTAGCAACGCTAAACGCTTCAGCGCACGATTTTGTATAAGCAAAATGTTTATTGTTACCATATTTATCTGGCTGTCTTCCGCCAAATGATCTGTTCAAACTCCCTTATGTGCGCTGTTCACGTCTTGCTATATCTTGCACTATTTTTTGGAAACGTTACTTTTTGAGCTCATTATTACGTAAAAGAGAAATAAGTCTCGGAAATGGAAAACTTGACTCCAGGCAGAATGATTAGTTGACCAAGGAAATATTTCGCTAAGCTTACTTATTTTATATTTTTGAGTCTGCGGGTTTCCTTTCTCTTAAAAACATTTATTACATGCGGGCAGTAAATATTATGCGGGAAATACTCAAACTATAAAAATTAGCGGAATGCCTCATACATTTGGAGTTTAACTAAAATATGTACTTTAGTTAATTATAAAACTTTTTAAATTCAATCGGAATATTTTGAAGGAGCTTTTTTAAATGTGACCGGCATCAAGAGGTCCTAAAATAGTTATGATATTTGTTTCACTCGTAAAGTGCAGTACGTCTTGAACAATATTTAGTTAAAAGAATAAAAAAAAGGAAATAATTTTTATTGCATGATTCTAAATTTGAAAAAACCTCTTAAATTTTCCGAGAATCTCCATCTGCATAGATTAGTTTCAATTTCAATATTTAAAAAATGTTGATGATTATTTAGGCTTACTGTACCAATTAGAAGATATATAAATTGCAAGGTACATAGTTGTTAAATAATACTTCCAAGCGTGTATTTGCGTTTAGTACGTTGGCTACTACAGTATCACTCGTGGTTCCATAAGAACCATATTTTATACCAAGACTGGATAACGAAAATGTCCAGTTACTGTACAAAGGAAATTCTGTCTAATGCTCATAGTTTTGGTAGAGCTAACTTAAGACATGATTTTAGCTGTTATTATTATTATTATATTAGAAGGACAATACCTACATGTCATGCCCGAAAATTTCTTAAATTCTTAAGTTGGATTCCAAAACATTAAATGTATTTACAATTTTCGATTTATGGACCTCTTAGTCTAAAATTTAAAAAAAAATTAAGTTTTAAAATTGGTTTGATTTTTGGTTTGAAAATTTTATTTTTGTTTCATGATCCTGTAATCTAAATATTTCAAGATGCTAGAATAACAAAATTTCAAAGTTTTAGTTTTTAACAAATTATAAAATTTGCAGAATTAACATAATAAATTTAAGATTTAATCATTAAAATAGTTTTTAGGTTATTCCGACAGACTTTGGGATTTCTCAAAAGTAAATATCAAAGAAGTTTGAGTATTGTGCATTAAACATTATGTAACGTTTGAGATTAAATAGGTTGATGGTCAAATCATAAAAGTTCTAGTTCGTATGAAATGATTGACAAACGATAGATCCGTTAAACGGTTTTTCCATCTAAAAATTAGTTCAACCAGTGCTTTTAACATGGTTTGGAGCAGTTGACTATTATTAAAGTAGTTGAAAGTTTCAAATCAAATTTAACTAGAACTTGAATATGGTCTGAAACAAAATTACCCTATTGTTAAGAATACTAAAATTGCACTCAAACTCTAATCAATTTTTATCAAATTCCATTCAAACTTATTATAAACTATAGAGGTTTATAAAAAAATTTAAAATATGGTCTGAAACTGAATAAACTTAAGTGTACTGCCGATTATCTTCGACACGTATTCAAGGCATACGAATACAACATTGTAGAAACGATATGTATTCAAATTCTAATCCAACTTTATTCAAATTGGTTATCAAATTCTAGACGTTCATTTCTTCAGAACTCCGTTTAACTATAGAAGAGTAATCAAACTTTGCTCAATTTCGTTTCAAACGCTTTTATAAGTTTATATTTAACATTGATTGTGAAATAAAATTTCAATTCAAACATCTAAAAAAATCCATTTTTGATTTTTATCAAATCAGGTGTTAGAAATCAAGTTAGAAGCGAGTATAGAACTTGAATATTATTAAAATTATAAAAATATTAAGAGCCTACCAAACGAGGGAACCTAAACATCTTCCTAATTTTTGCCTTTAAAATAAATACTTTTCTTTTCAAATTTCAATCAAACTATACTAAAGTACTGGTAAAATTAATTTCAAACTTTACAAAAAAGCAGTGTTGATTTTATTTAAAGTAATTTGGTTCTTAAATATATTTTAGTCATCAAACTCAATTCAAACTTTACTTAAACAATATTGATTAAACTTTTCTACAGTGACACTTTTACCATTAATTATTTTTGTTTAGGCTATTTATAATTTCATTCAAACTAGAATATTTTTGAAAGTGTGATCAAATTTAAGTGTAATTTGAATAATATGGTTTGAATACTTTTAGTACTCCCGATTATACTTAACACTGGCAATTGCGAACAATATTCTCCGATTAACTCAATTATTTTGTTTCAAATTTATGACGAAGTTTGATTATAAAACTCGGGTATTCATATTCTTATTAAACTTAATTCAATTTTGTTGTTCAAACTTATAATTTCTTACAAATTCTTCTTTTTAATTCGGTAGATTAAGTAGTTTTCGAGATTTTAGTCAATAATGTTTCCAAACTCAATCAATTTTGTTTTCCTAATCACAATCATGTCTTGGTGGGCACTACAATCTGGCCATAATAATAGGAAAGTTGGTGGTTTCTATATAAACCACTGTGGCAAGGATTTCTTCATTTTCATACTTTGCTTCTTTAAAATATTTTAAGATATTTTTTTATGATGGCTTCACTTCCTCCTCTGGCTGAATTATCTGGATGAATAGCAATAGCCCTTAAATGTTATGCAGGATTGCTAAGTAAAATGTGTTTCCAAAATAAGCCACACATCAATATACTCAACGTCAAGGACTGCTTGTAGTTCTTACTGATGCCGGAGAAAATTATTAGCATTCTATATGACATGATTTTCATTGTGCTGTTCATTTCTGTATGGATTTGGGTTTACCTCCCAATGGTCTATCTTCCAATTTTTTTAGATGAACTTTTCGACTGTCGCATTTTCCGGTTAGGTGGTGTCCGGCACATTAAACATTGTGGTTTTTGTGGTGGTAACGGTGTATTATTTAACCTTCTCTTTTTATTTTTCCATAGACTTAGCAGGAATCCATTCTGTTTCCTTAGCTAAGTCTTCCTCATAGGAAGATATTCAACGATTTTATAACATTAGAATTGGTGTTTTGGTTCTATATCATTGGTGATTCAGTTGGATATTTACCATAATTGTTGACATTAAATTGCTGCTTTAATTGCATCATTTGCTGACTTTTCAGTTGGTTTTTGCTATTATTTGTATAACATTCGCTCCTTCTCTGAAGCACAACTTTCAAGAACAGATATTTCATTATAATATGTGGTTTTTATGCCTGTTTGTTGGGGTGCCCATATTATTTTGGAATTGCTCCATGCAAACATTTTCAAATTAAAAATTGAAAGATTTTTCAGGAGATCTAGTAACCCTTCCTCGCCCTTAGAACGGGCTGCTTATTATTTCTATATCCTTGTGTATGCAAGGATCGGCCCTCCACAGAATCATTAGAGCCAGTCTCATCGGACAGTGGATTGCCACATGTTTCCATTGGTTTTACATTGGTTTCTTCCTTCTGTTTTACTCATTGTGTATTGTACATTTATAGTGTATCTCAATCAAATACACACCCTGGCCCTCAAACCGCACGACACGGTAACCATTCCACTTTGACATACAAGGGATCAAAATCAAAAACAAAAATTTAACATTTTCATATTATAGGACCGACTAGCGCAATTATTCAAGCAATGAAGTATAAATTGAATTATCTATTCGAAATTCCGATTTAGTCTTGTCGGTTGCCAAACGGTTCAATCATCCTCACATACGGCACAAAATTGCTTAATGTGAATATCGGGATCAAACGAACCTTTACTTTCATACTAGCTGCTGTGAATCGTCCGATCATTGGCGCCGAATTTCTCAGCAAATTCGGACTGTCTAGTTAAGCTCAAACGGCTGATTGAACCAGCTACGAAGCTGTCAATAAACGCCACAAGCAGAATTCTAACACATGGTAGAATTAAGGATTTGTCGAACATCGACATCTTCCGTCTCTTATTCGTTGCACATGGTCAAGAAAAATGATCACGATTAGAAGCCATGTGGGGACTATCGGCGTTTAAAAACGCCTAAACTTCTCCTTGCACTTGCATGGCTGGAAAATTCATTTCTTCAAACTTGATTTGGTTAATGGTTATCACCACATTTCACGTGGCACCTGAGTCTGACGATGTTTTCAAAACGGCAATCACAACACTGCGTTCGAGATCACGACCTCGTTTTCGTCTACATTGACGACATTCTTGTGGAATCGCAAACTGAGTCAAAGCTGACTCAAAACTTAGCATAACAACTGATGCATCGAACACTGCCGTTGGCAGTTCTGCAACAGTTCAACGGAAAGTGTTGGAAGCCGCTGGGATTCTTCTCAAAAAAGCTTTCGGATGCCGAAAACAAATGCTCTGCATTCGATCGGGAATTACTCGCAATATATCTTCCAATCAAACACTTTAGATATTTTGTCGAGGGTCGGGACTTCACAATTTACAATAATTCTCGAAAATGTTTCCAAATGGTATTCTTATTAGACAGTCTCGCTGTGATTTCTTTTTTAATTATTGGTTCACTGACCGTCATAAAAACAGGAGAGTGGTCCGAAGTAATCTCTTCATTATTTTCCAAACGAATATAGTTATCTGGTATACCTGTTGTTACATAAAACTCTATAGTAAGTAAGGCAGTAAGTTGGTGAGCCACCAGATTGAAAGTCACATTTTAATTTTTTCCTGCTTCAATCAATTCCAACCCTAGAGCCCCAGTATGTGTTTATTCCATTGAAGTCGCCATCAATGATAATACAACCTCTCATGGTGGTAAAAAGTTCTTCATAATCATCTCTTTTCAGTATATCGTAGTGGACAGTATATAGCAGGCTAATTTATTTCTTTGTAATTTGTGCGAGTTTTGATAGTTGTCACTTGCATAGATTCACTTTCAACTTTTAATTCTTCATTGTGTTTTATATTCTCTTTAATAAGAATGGCAGATCCGCCTCATGCTCTCTCTGATGGATGCGGATGACATGGTAAAATCTGTACCCACGTATTTTGGCATATTAAGAGTTAGCGAAATGGTTTTCAGAGAACCATTTATATCAATTTTTTGTTTAAATAAACATATTTCACGTTCGGGGATGTGTTGGATCAGGCAATTCGCATTCCAAATTACTATTCTGGGCGTTTGTAAATTTATTTTTATTTTTATTTTCTAGTCGCGTTGGGTAATGATGATGACAAGTTTTTCAAATATTCAAATATTTGAGTTTATTGGTCTCAGCCTGCTCATAAATTTGGCCGTCTTTAATTTGTCTTTTGATTAGTCGGGGCTTCACTAGCAGGCTTTCTACGGTTTAGACCATACTTTCTAGCGCGATTTCTTATATTTTGTAATTCTTTGGGTACCTCACAGTCCCGGTAATCAGCTGGATGTTGGTCCTTTCAATTATTGCATTTTCCAGCTGAGTTCCTTTCTAATGTGCACGTGCTCGTAAGGTGGTTACCAGCCCATTCACGCATCCTGCCATACGCCCACAGTATCTTTGAGTATGATTGAAGCCCAGACATTTTGTGCATTGGAATATCAGCAGTGACTTTTTCTTCACTGGATTCTGACTTTCATATTTTGAATTGCTCGAATATCATGAATTTTTTGAATATTTTCCTCCTTGCCAAACGACATTGCTGCGCCTTTAGCATCTACGTTTCTATCTTTTTTGATGATGTTTGCAGCATCCCCTATATATTCACTCTCGCATGTTTGATGTACGTAGTCCTCTAGCCATAACCTTAATTGGTCTTTCTTATGCTCTGTTTTCTACTGAACTTTCTCAGCATTAAGCTTCATAGAGACATTTCTATAAGTATCTGAGTTTGGAATATTTACCTTCCAAACATCATTATTTAGTGCCATTAGCTTGGAGTCCTTGTCCGTAATTGATGTCATCAGAGCTTTGACAGCCGGATAGTCTTTAATACCAACTATGTTTACTTTCCCTGTTCAACATATTCGTTTTTTTTGCACGACCCAATCAGATTCTCTTGCCACTTCCTCTACATTGCAAAGTGCCATGTTGAATTTGGTGGTTTTTCTTGTACTACTTGATCCTAGTATCCACTGGGAACTATTTCCTATTTCTTTTCCGAGTTCTCTTCGTCTGTGTAACATTCATTACAGACTTATTTTTTTTTCTTTACCTGATTGGATGATCCTTTTCACGTCTTCATTTTCTATCTTTAATAGGGTTATTTAATTACTCAGATTGATTGGTTATGAAGTGTGCTTTTTCGCTTTCAACATTAGTTGTTGGTGAACATAAGTCATATTAATATCTCCTATAGAACTTGGTTTTTTAAATGTAGGTGATCTTAAGATTTTGTTATCCCTATGAAAAGGATACTCATTATCCCTTGTTAAGCTTGTATTAATACCTGTCCCAGCAGCCAAGTACACCACTGCGGAAACATTGGGGTAGTTTGATTTCGACACTTCGCTCACTTATTAAATTAAATTTTGATAAATCAAATTTTCGCCCTCCTTTTTTATTGCGGCAAAGTGCTTTTTGCGCATTTCAACCGTTTTGGTGATCTGGAAGCAATTTAACTAGATTTTATCGTGACTATGAATACACTAACAATCTCGTTTATCTTATCTTGTGGCCAACGGTTGTTTTAACAATATACACAGACATTTTTACCAAAGCGACAATATTACATGGAAATTAAAAAAAAAAAATAAGGATTTATGTAACACCTTTTATAGAATTGATTGTGTAAAATTTTTCTGATACGGTTGGATAAATTTTATTTTTATTATTTTAATAAGCCGGATTGTATTTAATCGAACATGATTTTTTTTGCAGTGGTTGTTGTTGGTGTATTTTTCTTATATACCACACATCTTTTAAATGAAAATAAATAAATAAATAATTTCAATTGTTTGGTGATTTTATGTTTTCATTTTAACTTTCTTGCAGTATACTGGAAATCTCAGCCTTACGTTGTTTATATTTTTTTTTTTTTATATCTTTTATGAAATTATTATTATTATTTTTTTGCTAAATATAATAAATAAAATAAAATTCTAGTTTTAATATATAAAATAATGTTATTAGTGCGTGTAAATCGAAGGTTAATAGACATTTTACATACGTACATTAATACAAAATCCGCGATGCGGTCGAACGTGAATGCTTTAATTGGGGTCTATGTTTTTGATTTAAAATAGCAACATTGTCTTGTGCGGATTATAGTTCGTGTTCATGGACTAGAGAATTAACATATGTATATATATATGCATTAATATATTCAGACTATTGTTCTCTATAGCTCCAAAAGAATGTCGTTTATATGCCCCCGCTCGATTATTCCAAATGACAAAAGTTTTAAAATACATAATATCGAAACAATTATCCCTCCACTTGATTTAAACACAGTTTAAAACTTTTTTGTTATATTTACGATAATCTATTATTTCAATATTACCTTCATTATAATTCTGGGTGTACATAGAACATAGATTTTCAATTTTCAATCTTTTTTATTTTCAAAAACTTTTAGTCGTTCGCTCCAAAAACTAAATTATTTTCCATATATCGGTATCACCGTCAAAGTTCATCTTAAAATCATGAAAATCAATATTTAACTGTGAGCACATAGACGGGTGGAAAAAAACAAACAGGTAGATAAGAGATAATATATAACTTCCAAACTGGAAAATTTACCAGGAAAATTTATCTTTAAAACAATAATATTGTTATTCATATAGAGTATGTATATAGGTATGTTTGTAAATATATAGAGAGTTGAGATTACACTGAGTGCCATGATAAGAGATGTTGGTGTTAAAATATTATCGTTTTTAGACTAACATGTACCTCTATATACGAGTACATTGTGTACCAGAGATATCTAAAAATAAAAAAGTGTTTTTGTCTATTTTTGTTCAAGTTGATTTTTTTTTTTTTTTTTGGAAACTTAAAATGCATGAGATGAATAAATTTCGGTTTTAATGTTGTTGTTGAACAGCAAAATATACACATTTTTCTCGTACCTGCCATTTTTCACATTTCCGGTTCTTTTGTTTTGTTTTGAAAATTTTTTGTAAATTGATTTTTACTGAACGTATAGGTAGGTAGGTACACATACGATAAATAAATTTCAAAATCAATTTAGGAAAAATTTGAGATGGAAATTTATGACGAACATTTTTGTTTTGCTTTTGTTGGGTACCACTTTTATAATACACATATAAGAGTAATGGATTTCTATCTAGTACAGTGGATTCGAATTTCTAAACTATACATTTTAATTTTGATGTTCGATTCTACTTTGAGTGCTTTAACTAACCAAAATTCCGCTTCCAAATAGATTCTTCTCGCATTTTGATTTCTTATTTGTAATTTTGAATAGAATTTGAATAGATATAGTTCCGTAAGGTTTATGATTTCCATTATTAATTCTAATCAAATTCAACAACAAACCCAACGTTGTGTCATATTTCTCTGCAGGTTGCTCAAAGTCTATTAGTTGATCCGAAAAACGTACGATGTCCTCGTCGATCTATACGGCTAGCACGGATAGCCAGGTCCTTGTTGAAATTGAATTATGCGTGGAAATTGATAGCCTCAAATTCGATCACGCATTATCATTATACAAAAGTTTCGCTTCGTCACAGTTAGTTATAGAGATAAATCAACGCAGCCAGGGTCCATCTATGTTAAATTTCACAGGACTACAGTTCTAAAAGGATACTATATATCGTCATCTATAAAAGATTTGAGAATTACTGACTATTGGGCTGCTTTCATCTTTTAAAGATTAAGAAATTTAATAAAATGCCATTACTCATTATTCTCTTCTATTTTGAATTAATTTTGATTCACTAAACAATTTACTATATTTAATGAATTTCGGAACTCAGTTTTAGATGTCTGCAATACCTCAGACGCCTTTGATGATTTATTTAGAACCGTAGATCAATATATATCTAAATGTAAATTTAAGCTTCCTTCAAAAATAAACAAAGCCGCCCCAAGGTGATGATCACCAGGTACTACTTTATAAATATGGCATATTGGGATTTAAAGTTCCATGTATAATTGGTTTAGCTCCCTCATTTCAAATCATTCTTAGAATGTACGTATTGGGTATTGCCGAAGTGATTCATTTATTCTATGGTAATACACAGATCGGTTTAGAATTTAGCATCGACTGTTACTCTACTGAGGTGATATTTTCCATGATTTTGACCACTACTTCCCACACGCCACCAAAATGTGCGAAGCTGGGTGGAATAAATTGAGCTTTGATCTGTGACAAAGTTAGTCCCGTTGGCGCTGAAAATCTCTGTGAAAATATATGTGGCCGTACACAAATAGGCTATTGTAACCAAACATATACAAATGCAGCCGTAACTTTTGCAGATCGTTAGACCTCTCCCCTTGATTAAATGGGTTTGAAAAGCATAATCGACTCCAACTATAAAAAATGTTTTGATTAGTTCAACACGTGGATTTGGATATTCGCCCATTACTTGATTGAGTTCAAATCAAATTCTGTCAATTCCAAGGATCCAAAAACGGTGACGTAATGTAGTAGTCACATCAGCGTAGCTCCGGCATGTAAGTATTTTAAATAGTTTTCTCGTATTGTCAATTCGGTCAAGTTGTCTTTTGGTGGTAATGCTATATTGTATGCGTTACAACATATGTCACGGATGCTTTTGATATGCTGCCACCCATACGTAAAAGGCCTGAGTTATCGTGGAATGGTTTTAAATAATAATTAATTTTAACTCTAATTCTAAGTGTTTGTCCTGGACATGTTGAAATATGACACGCTGAAGGACTTGGAGTTCTCCACTTAAGACATGCAGCAAATGAGTTTTTCTTAGGCAAGAATTCGGATGATTTTGAATACTTTTCTACAAGGTCATCTAATATGGTGCTAGTATGGCTATCATTATTATTAAAATTGGCTGGAACCCACGAGGATTCCGCACTCAATGCCACAAAGGCCCATGCTGCAAACCTAGTATGGGTAACTTTTACATACTTTGATTAACATTTCATTTCTTCCGTCGTATTTGGTTGTCTGCTTTTATTTGTTGGCCAGTTGTATGGGGTTGGCTAGCCAGGTTGAACCATTCCACCATAAAGTCAAATATTTCAGTTTCTCAGTATCATTACATCTAGATATACAGTCGGCAGGGTTGTCTTGCGAATTTTCGTGTTTGCTTCACTGCGATCTCTTTATGTGGATAAGTGGTTCTCCAGCTCTATTACCAACGAAAGTATTCCACTTTGTGGGATGTGTGGAAAGTTTCTTCTTTTCTAATACTTTTAATGATTGTGTTAGGTAGTTTATATAACAGCAATGCCAATCTTAGGGTGCTATCTTTATTTCCGGTTTTAATAATTTAATTATTCGTTCGCCATCATAGTTTGTAATTTTCCTATAAATTACTGCCGCATATGCTTGTTTCGATTCGTCTGAAAACACATATACTCGTAGTTAAATAATGCTACTTTAGCATTCGTTCCAGATTATGCGTCCACAAAGTTTATTTTAATATTTATTGGAACAAGCCACCCTGACGGATCAATTAAGCGACTCGCTTCCGACAGTATTCCTCTTTTGGTGATGGTTTTACTTTGAACTTGAAGTAGTCCCTTGCGGATTCCAGTACAGTCCCAGCATTTTGCAGCATTGGATTCTTTTATCTCAAACAGAGTTATTGAATCGTTGTATTCGGTTGGGGTCAGTGAGGTTACTTCGTTTGATAGCCATTTTATACGTTTAAACCCGGACTACGACTTAATTAAATCTATTGCATGTTTCCGAGTTTTTTTTATCTCCTAGTGAATCAATCGACTCCTTATTTTGAATTTGGGTTAAATAAGAATAGCACGAGGAATGGATTTGGATAAAATCAGCGGCGCAAAAATCACTCATTATTTTTTGAAACAAGAAGGGATATCGTAAAATTACAGTCGATTGTACTATTGGTCCTACTGCTTGATATTCGTTCAAAGATTTGACTGTGCTATTCTTTCAGGCCCCTAAGCTTTGCTTCTTTTACGGTGATTGCTCTCATTACATTTTAAAGCAAAATCTGGATCTTTGCGGAATTTTATCTGCGTGGAATACAATCTGTGGATGGCTATTTGAAAGGTGTTTCCCAAATTGATTGGAGGCAGTTTAAATGGCAGCCTCATCATCTTTCGTCTTCGTCTTTGGTTCTGGTTTGGTTAAAGTGGTTCTCGCAAGACAAGTGCTGGTTCAACACAGTATCCCACAATTTCTTTACCACTAGAACCAGGTTTATAGGTTGATAGATTGTCATTCTACACAATCGTACCAATTTTATTGGCATTCCTAGGTATTCCAGCGCCGACCACAACCTCTCTCGATTGATCGGGTCATGCGCTTGCCGGAAATCCAGGCACACCCTGATATGGGGGGATAGAATTCTCAAAATATTTAGACAGAATATCATTCCTATCATTGAATCATTGGAATATTTTGCGAGGCCTATTAAGGCACTCAAAACAGCGTTTAAAAAGGAGGCAGTAGCCTCAGCGAATGAAAGGTGGACTAACACTCTTACGCATGTAGTGTAGCAAGACTAGTCTGGCCAAAGCTGAACTTGAAATACTCAGAGACTGGCAATTAAAAATTGATTTTTAAATTTGAGGTTTATATACGCTTTATTTAGCTTATATCGGCCTTATAAGTTGATTGACAATAAAAATTGATTTACTGCAATCGTGAGTATTACAGGACACTGCCTATTTGGAGAACATGTGAGGAGGATTAGTCTAGGAGCAAATGGTTTTTGCAGAAGCTGTATGGACGAAGAAGAGGAAAAGACAGAAGTCCACTTCCTATGCTAATGGCCGGCTTTGGCATAAAGAAGACATAAATATATGGGTAGATTCTTAATGGACGCCTCACAGATCTCGAAAACTGTAAGGTGCGGGATGTATTACGCTACATAAGTACCTCAAACTGGGTCACATAAGTAAGTCAGATTGTGTGGTCACAATGGACCGTCACAGTTCTAAGTGTGCCGTAGCAGCCACTCAACCTAACCTAGCCTAGTAAAGACGAAATCTGACAACAATATTTTCAATTTTAAATTCCATATACATATATATATATATATATATATATATATATATATATATATATATATATATATATATATATATATATATATATTGTTTTTTTTTCCCCAGTAGGGGGAAAATCCTCATGGACGTTGTGCCGGACTCTTACCGACTAAAAAACCCCCTACCTCAGCTCCTCGCAGCGCTCGGTACCACAGAGTTTGCATTACTTCGACCGCTGGATGTCTATTGTCTCCTTGTTTGTTCAAGTCGTTCTGCTCGCTTCTTCCCTCATTTTTATGGTCAATATTACCGTAATCATTTTGCTTATAGCGTACCAACTATTCTCCTCCTCTACCATCTTCGAGATAATATTCCGTGGTGTCATCTCTCCTACAGTATCGGTACACTTCTTCCTCGTTTCTTCCCACCTTGCAATACTCCTAGGAGTATTCTTAATATGCATTCGGTACAGATGGCTATTAAAGCAGCCGTGACCTGTCAGGAACTGTGTCAGATGAAAGATCGTCTCCCCATGCTTACGATTCACCCATTCCCTTAGACTCGGAATGAGCTCTCTGGTCCATGATCCAGTGTCGGCACTCTCCCAACGTGCCTGCGATTTTTGCATTAATTCCTCTTTGGCCTAGACGTTTGGTGTTCCCTGAAGAACCGCTAGTCTACATTTCGCCATTAAAGTGGCTGGTGGCCTGTTTGCTATCACGAAAGCTGCTTCCTTTCCTACCGTTCTGTAAGCACTACATATACGCAGTGCCAGAGTACGTTGTACGCGTTCGAACTGCTCGGACGCCCTTGAAATATCTAAAGCTCGTATCCAGATGGGTGCTCCGTAAAGTATTGCGGATAAAACAACCGATGAGGGCAGTTTCCTTTTTCCGGCGCTTGGTCCACCAACATTTGTCATCAATCCGATGAGCCCTTTTGTTGTCCGGGTCGAATTTGTCGCAATTTGCCTTACATGCTCTTGAAAGCCGCGACGGTAGTCTAGCCATACACCCAGGTACTTGATGTGGGTTGTCGGTGTTACTTTAACTCCTTCCACTTTGAAGGAGATCGATTGGAGCACTCTTCGGCCTGCCATTACAACCGCTTCAGTCTTTTCTGGAGCCAATTGCATCCGATGAATACGAAGCCATCTGGAAATCACCTCTACTCCCGCTTCCACTCGTTCAACTAGTTGTTGCTCGTGTCTGCCAGAGACAACAAATGCTAAATCATCCGCGTACCCCACCAAATTGGCATCTTCGGGTAGCTGAATTCGAAGGATGCCATCGTACAAGATGTCCCAAAGCATAGGTCCTAGGATAGATCCTTGGGGAACTCCACTCGTAACCTCCATTTGGGTTGCTATACCTCCAGCTTCCACAATAATTCGTCGCTCACTCAGGTAGCTTTGAAGTACCTTCGTCAGATATGGGCTAACTTTGAAGCTATTTAGTTCTTTTAGAATTAACTCCCAGGATGCGCTGTTAAAGGCATTTCTTATATCTAGTGTAATTACTACTGGGATGTGCCGCGTATATTGTGTACCCTCAGCGGCTGCATCTACAAGCTTCATAACCGCCGCTATAGCGTCTGTTGTGGAGCGCCCTGCTCGAAATCCGAATTGATTATAAGAAAGTCCGCCGGCTCTATCAACTTCGTTGGCTAGTCTGTGTAACAACAAATGATTGAAGAGTTTTCCGAAAGTATCTAGCAGACAAAGTGGTCTGTACGATGTAGGTACACCATCCGGTTTTCCGTCTTTTTTTAGCAGAACCAGGCGCGCTATTTTCCAGATACAAGGAAACTCCCCGTTTTCTAGGGCTAAGTTCATCACGTGTAATATCTTTTTTGGGTGGATTTCTGAAGCGATTCTAACGGCCTCTGATGGCATGCCATCTGGCCCGATACGTTTTTTCGTTTTGAGTTTCCGCCATGCCATAGAGAGTTGCTCAGATGTAAAAGGTGGGATCTCTAGCGGACTTATATTTCCATGTTGCATTAGGTCATGCATCGGGAAGAGAGCAGCCACTACGGTGTTAGTAATATCTGGGGAAAGTGCAGGCGTTTTTTGCCCAAACTTCTTCATTACAATCTTATATGCATCTTCCCAAGGATCTTCTTCGATTGTGTTACAGAGGGATTTCCAGCATTTCCTCTTCGATTCCGCTATCGCCTTCCTCATGTATAGGCACGAGCGCACTTCAGGTTTTGTTGAAAGGATATGTCTGCTTGTCCGCTAGTGCGCCTGTTCTCCCTTGTAAGCCTTCGCCTGGCATGATTGCGTCTGCGAAGTTCAGCGATTTCCGGAGTCCACCAGTAAACGGCTTTTCGTCCATTTCGATCCCTAGACTCTAACGCATCTTCACATGCTCTTCTGGTAGTTGCCACTAACTGTGCTGGTGATGTTATGCTAGAGGTGTCAAAATTATGTTTAATCGCGCTCCGAAGGCGTGTTTGACTCCTTGCTCCGACCTGCCAGCCTCGGTTGATGGAGACAATATTCCCCTGTAGTCTAGCTGGTACAGCTGTGTTTATTCCGAATATAATATATCGGTGATCGCTGAGACTTTCCTCGTCTAGGTAAATATATATATATATATATATATATATATATATATATATATATATATACGGTTTACCACTACTGCAAAAACTATTTAAATCAAAGTAAATTAAATCAACATCCACGGATTTTTTTCTTTATGTGTTACAAATCTGCCAAAGCCAAACCAATAAAACTAAAATAATATTCCCATCATCTATATCAATCTCTCGCGTATACATAGAAGATGAACCTTCAAAACATAATCACATTGTATAAAAAAATTAAATAAAAAAAAAACTTGATCATTGTCTCATGTCATCTCCAATGACAATCTGAAACATCGTCTTATTATAAACGTGTATATAGAGACACAGAGTTAAAATTATTATCATCTTTAAGATTATTTCAATCATCGCTTGTCTTTACAAAAAAAAAAAAAAATTAAATTAAATTGAATAAAGCTAATCATTTATGTGTCTCAAACTCTATATAACAATTATGTGGGTTAAGTTAAGTAAATAGATTTTATTTATAATAATATGCTTTTGTTGCTTGTCAAGAACATAACAAACCTTTATAAAACTATGTATACAAGTATATAGAATATTTTTTGTTCGAGACTCAAGATGATGCGCGCACTCATCTTCAAGTGTGTGGGTGTTATAAGACAAGACATATATTTTTTTTTTAAATTCTTTTAACAACGATAAAATCGCATTAATTGTTCTTTGAGATAATAAATATTTGCATGATCTGTATAGGTATGTGGCAACATAATAATTATGATTTTTCCAAGAGTATCTTAACATACAGTTCATGGAACTTCAGGTGTTTTGTATGATCTATACATAAAAAATTTTCCCATCAAATACTTTGTACACACGTATATACGTACATACACATATAATTGAAAACTAAACAAACTGGAATCCATCGTCAGTCGACATTGTCAAATTCAATTAAGTTTTTGTAATAATAAATTCCATAAATTATTTATAAAAAAAAATAATTCAAGATGAAAATTAATGAATACACACACACACATGTTTGCTTGTGCGCGTTTGAATTTTAATTGATTGTCTTATATACGATTTATTCTATACAGACAGTGAAGAAAAGAAAAAAATTGGTTGCCACTTAATTTAATTTCATTTAACGCGTACATATAATTTGCATATGTTCGATATAAATCTTTAAATGTAAGTTTTATTTTTTTGTGTCTTGTTATCGATTGAATATATTAACTCATTCATGCGTTTACATTTTAAGTTGTTTGAGTTGGATCGAGATAAAAATTTAGATCGATCATGGGCGACATATGCTAATTTTAGGGTGGGTGTTGTGTGTCGATTTTTAATTATTTTCGCTGATCAGATTTAAAGCGAAAGTTATATGTAAATACGTGATCGCATAAACTTTTATGTATACTTGTCTATATACAAATTATAACGATTCGCTTTTTATGGGTAACACTTTGTTGTTAATCTTCTCGCGTATGTACATCCATTTAAATTATAACACAAATTCAACATCAATTTATTATTATAAAAATAAAAATAAATTTAATAGCGTCCATAATTTTTTTTCTTAACAGTTCAACTCTTATGATTTTACATTAAAACTACATAATATAAAATAATAACAATAAAACTAGTGTATAATCCATATAATATAAGTAATGTTATTTTCTACACCTTGCTGCAACTATTTTTATAATTTAAAAATCATAAAAATATTTTTCTTCCACTTTGTATACAATAACAAGTGCGCTCGACTAATAGTTCGAGTTCATAAAAAACTAAAATTATATTTACAATATAATTAATTAATTAATTAAGAAGTAATTATAAAGTCTGCATGTAAAATAAATTACATTCAAGAGTGTTGCCTGTTTTACAGTGAAACCGCTTTTAAACGGTCTAAGCTATTTGATCGACACAATTTTTAGTTATCGTGCTTTCATCTTTTAGGCAAGTGTACATACCTAACTAAACGTTAATCGAACTCTATTGTTACAATTGGGCTTCAATTATTTAATTTTGATTTTGTGGTATAGGTTTGGAATTTTATCCAAATCCAATTCCTTGTACCATTCTTATTTAATCCTAATTCTGTTGCATTATTTTTGGTTTATACCTGAAAACATTTTCATTAATAAATTTCCCTCCAAATTTCAATAGCTCCATGACTCGGCCTAGTAAAATTCGACTTAATTCTTAAACGAAAATGTTTTCCTGTTGTTTGTCGAATTTTCTTTTATTTTAGAAATTCGACTGAATCAAATTTGACAAGTTGGACCGCATTTCCAAATATTAAGGAAGTTGGGCCTTAACTAGAATAAGTCAGAACACATTAATATTCAAAAATAAAAGTTTTCTATTAATATAAATCAAAATCAACAAGTGCCCTGTAATATTACCTGAGTAGACGTAATACTGTAACCAAAACCATACATAAAAATATTAAAAATTTTCAATACCAAATTTTAGCCGACCTTTTCAAATACTCACATACAAAATCACACGAAAAATTGTCTTGTATCAGCGCTAGACAATTTTTCGAGTGTTTCACTATGTCATTGCTTGGAAAGGTTGACTAAAATTTGATATCGAGGAAAGTTTTTCTATTTACCATAATCTATAAATAAAAATAACAAAAAAATTGTCGATACCTAATTTCCGCACCCCCTTGAATTTATCCCAGGGTTTTTACATAAATACATACATAAATAATTTGTGCCGTTGGTTCGTCCCAGGATTTTTTTACATTTATACTCCCAGACTTTTTTAATATGTAAAATTTATTTGGAGGAAAATAAATTCTTCTGAACAAGTCGTAAAAAGGACGCCCATTTAAGGACCCTGTTACCAACCGGATATATTTTCTCATTTCCATTGAGTTAGAGACCTTTTTGGCCACCACTATGCCAGCGTTGGAATTTTTTTGACTGTTGGAAATTCCGCAATATAAATAAATCGCCATTGCCATTTTATAAAAGCAAACTAAAATCGAAAAACAAATTTTTTTAGACAAGTGTACATACAGTTATACCTGAAAAAGTATGTATAGTTATACCTGAAAAAAAATTTCTTTAATAAATTTCACTCCAAATTTAGAGATCCGTGATTCGACCTAATTCTTAATTTTTCCTATTGTTTAGTCGAATTTTCTTTTATTTTGGAAGTTTGTCTTAATCTAATTCGACCTAAAAGTTGGACCAAATTTCATAATTTACTTTGTTTCGAACTTTCTTAAAGGATGTTACGCGTAACAAAATATAGACTAATTTTCTTATTATGTTAGAGTGCATTTCCAAATGATAGAATTAGGTTTTGTGTTGATTTCATGACGGCAGAATTTTCGCTGATGATTAAAAGGTTTTTACAATATTCGAACAAACTAATTTTCAAAAATAAAAGGTATCTGTTAAAATAAACCAAAATCAAAAAGTGGTCTGTACCTGTGTAGAAGGAAAGCCGTAGCCGAAATATACAAAAATATTAAAAAATTTCGGTGCCAAATTTTTGATGACCTTCTCAAACACTCACATACAAAATCACACGAAAAATTGTCTTGTATCAGCGCTAGACAATTTTTCGAGTGTTTTACTATGTCATTGATTGGAAACGTCGACTAAAATCTGATATCGAGAAAAAAATGCCTATTTACCGATACCTAATTTCAGCACCCCCTTGAAGTTTTCCCAGGATTTCATCCCAGGATTTGCCAACTTTTCATAGTTTACTAAAATCGAAAAAAAAATCATTTAGCCAAGCTTTTGTAGGGATGACTATTTTCTTATATCGATTGAGTTTGGGACCTCCTTGATGGTCACTATTCTGCTAGCGTTGATATTTTTTGACAGCTGAAATTTCTGCAATATAAATAAATATGTCGCCTTTACCAACTTTTCAAAGTAAACTAAAGTGGAAAAAATTTTGATGTATAGGACTGATGAGCTATATGACTTTGAAATATTACGTTATCATTACTATTCATTTACAAGTACGATTATAAAATTTATAATATAAATTATAAGTGTTGAAGGTCAGACTTACAGGTTAATTTGCAATGCGCAGGTGATTTTTACGCGATCGAATTTTTGAACTGACTAAACAACTCTCACATTTCCGCATCCAATTTTCGTTTGCCTTATATATTCGATAAGTTAATATCATTGATCAAAACATAGGTTTTGTTGTTGCCAGGCTCACTTAAAGTTCTATCTATAATTCTTCCCTGAGCCCATGTATGCTGATAAATTTTGACGTTCTGCATTATTGTGGTTTGCTTCTAGCACTTTTTTAAAATGCTGGACCCGGACTAGAGTTATTTTTATTCAGAGGGTTGGGATATTTACTATTGCACGGGCGTTAAGCCACTATGAGGTCTGTTTTCCTTCCTCAACTTTTCTCAAAGCTTTGGAATGGATCGTCAACCGATTTAATAGACACGTTTACCAGATTGCCTATACCTACTAAATTACATGCAGCATGCTGACACATAGAATTGGCAAGAACTACTGTGAAACTGTCCTACATATATATTTAGAATCTCAATAATTTGTAGCTGAGTGGCTGATATATTTGTTGTATGGCTTTGGTCATCGACGATTTACTTATTAAGCTAAATCAATCTATAGCTTTGCTTCAGTTGCATCCCTTTGTTGCGTGCAATATTCTCGGTCCCATCGTTTGGCATAGACAATTTTTTTAACATTTTGCTACCTAAATTCAAGTTCTTCTATTTTCGATGCGGTTTATCCTTCGACAGATCTGTGAAGATCTGTGTAGTGTTAAGTAGGCATTAAAATTCCATGTTATACACAAACATGTATTTAGGTATTTGTCAGCCATAATCAATTCATTGATTAACAATAATTAACCGCTAATAAACTATTCAAGGCTCCTGCCGGCGTACTGCCAATTACTCCTGTAATACAAACGTTTTGCAACAATCTTTAAGCTTGACACTTATTTTCGTTCGCTTCGTGCTGTCTCTTGTGACTTATAGTAGAAGGCAGATAGTGTCGAATCATGCACCCAAAGATTAAATTAAAAACAGATTCGGTGATATATCAATCATTAGAGACCAATCTTGCAAATTACTCGAAAGCCATATATGTTTTTGTTTAAGCCGCTTGATAAACACAATCCAAAGTTAACTACACTTGATCGATCTATCAAGCAGTGGGATAATTTTTTGATAGTTCATTTGTTTTGTTCGAAATTAGACCCGGACACACCCGGAAACGTTCAATGAGTTTTAACGTTATCAACAACACATCGCCAAATGGAAGTAGGTCGACTGGGAATGTCGGATAACCAACAAATGTTTTTTGTATAAACCGTTACACATTGATTCGTCCAGAACTTCCATCTGCAACTTTCATATGCAAATTTCATATATTGTTGCGATTAATTGTGCAAAACATATTGTTCAGTATTTTTGTAAGATTTCGAACGCGTGTCTGTGTTTTTATAAGTTATTAATTGGAGAAAAAAGTCTGCTTTGGCCACCAAGTACCTCAATTAACTGGTGATCGATGCGGAGCATTAAATTTCCCACTTACAAGCAAAGCGGTTGCTTAACATATGTGCGGGCATAATTTATTAACGAGATCGCGAAATTGAAGTTTAGCCTCGAATCACAGATAATAAATAATAGGGTTGAAGACAAGAGAAAGGAGAGTAGCGCAGGCAAGTGAATAAGAACGGATAGTCCGATGGTTTTTTAAAGGCCCTTACTGGCTCCTCACTGTGTCAACAATCTGGATCAATTGGTTTCAATCCTGACCTTGGTCTTCATACTGTCCTAGACAACCTGAAGAAGTCGTTCTCTACACCCTGGAGCCATCGTCGCCTACATCGATAGGTAGTAGTCGGAAGGAGCAAGGTTTGGGCTATAAGGCGGGTGAGGCAGAATATCCCATCCGTTATTCTCCAAGTAATTTTTGACCGGCGCCGCAATATGTGGCCGGGCGTTAGCGTGGTGGAAAATGATTGACTCGTTTCTGGTCGCATACGTTGGCCGCTCTGCCTGGATTTACTGCTTCAATCGAATCAATTGTTGACAATAGAGTTGGGAATTGATGGTTTGGCCACTTGGCAACAGCTCATAGTGGATCACACCTAGCTGGTCCCACCAAATGCACAGCTTGACCTTTGCCTCGTGAATATTCGGCTTTGGTGTCTGATAGGCCGGCCTCGCCTTTCTTGACATACCTTTTTTTGCGCTTGGGATTATCGTAATGGATCCAATTTTCATCGCCAGTGACAATACGATGCAAAAACGACTTCTTTTTGTGGCGTCTTTCCACGTCTCTTGGCTTCAACTCGTATGGCACCCAATTTTGGATAAATCCCAAGGCTTTCAAACGTCTGGAAATTGTTGTTTGATCAATGATTCTGCAAGTTCTTCTTGCGTTTGACATGAATCTTGATCGAGTAATGCCTCCAATTCTTCATCCTCAAACTTTTTCGGCTGGCCAGGGCGCTCTTTGTCTTTGATGTCAAAATTACCACTTTTGAAGCGACTAAACCACTCAAAGCACTGTGTTTTTGCAAGAGCATGCTCACCATACAAATCCACGAGCAAACGATGACTTTCAGCTGCTGTTTTGTTTGCGAAAAAGTGTCTCAACCAAACGTCCCGCAAATGCTGTTTTTTCTCAAATTTGATAAATTTTCCATCGTTGAAATCGGTTGGATGTGCACCATCAAAACAAAAACTTTTAGCTGATTTTGACTGGTATTGAATAGAGCTGTCAAATGACATAGATATCATTGATGTACTATTACGCATAAACAAGTAATGACATCTAGTATCAAATTCCGGTTTTTAATACCCAATGGTACATACAATACAATATCGGGGTTCGTGATCAGATCTCTTATCTCGATATTGTACAGAGATCAGTATTGATCACTACTAAAATCTGGTGTGCCATTGTGTCAAGTGTCGCTATAACCAGAGATCATGTATTTTACAGATAACTATGTCTCAAGAAAGAGCACAGTTGTCTGATACGTTCTGATAAAAGTTCTTGCACAACTCTAATCCATTCACGCAGTTTTAAAGTTTTAAACTATTTACTTGTAAACGTTCCCAAACCAACAAAAAAAATATAATAAGGACGCCTGATCGGAGCTAAACTATTTCTGGAATTATTGGCAATTGCCCCGCTTCTTGAAAATACTACATTCGGATGTTGTGAATAAATTTTGGGAGTTTGGAGAAATGGTGCGGAATCTATTTCGATGAGACACGTCGTCTGAGCAAACGTGTGATGATTTTTTTTTTTAAAGAATTGAACGTAATGGTTAAGAACAAATTGATGTCAAACTACTCCGAAAATCATGGATAATACAGCGGGCAGCATTCCGGCACCACATTTTCAAATGGGACATCTTATCTAATGAAAGAGTGTCTTATTTTCGTATGGAGAAAGGAAGAGGAAAGGGAGCTGAAATGTGACGGTGAGGAGGGCTGTAAACAAGAGGGGAAAGAGTGAATAGAGGGTAAAAGTATGGAGGATAGAATGAAAAATGAAGGGACGGATGGTCCAAGCGAAAAATTACAGGACTAAATGAACTTGTGTTAGGGGAACAACGGGGGTTTAATATTGAATGGAAGGTAATGGAAGGCGGATAATATTGCTGGAGATTAAATCAGATAAATATTGCAAGTTTACTAGCTTATTACAACCGAGCACAAAATCAACTTTTCGTCATCTTTTGGATCGGTTGTGGGATTATACTCTACTTCGAATAAATTCTTTTTTTTTTTCTTTTTTATTACAACGCTCATCTAGAAATTTAACTTTCAAATACAAAATTTACATTTCTTATAAAATTCTCATTTGTTGGAGTGTTCCTGGAGCATTATTTCGTGTTTGGCGGCATTCATTTTTATTTCAATTTAGATGAACTCCATCCATGGGTCTCTGTGAAGGTCTTCATTTCTTGTGTACCACGGAGCATTGACGATGCTACGAAGAACTTTGTTTTGAAACGTCTGTATCATTTTGGAGTTTATTTGCTTTGTATACATCCCTAGAGTTGGACACCATAGGTCCATATCGGTTTCAGTATTGGAGGCTTGTTGTGAATTGTAAGCTCAGCCAATAAATTTTTCTGAACTTTTGGTTAATCTCTTGTTTATAGTAAATACAGGTTTGATCCTAAGCCACTTCCCTGCGGGACACCAACATAGCTTTTTTTTAGTTCGGTGTATTCATCCTCATATTTCACACGAAAATGACTATTGGATAAATAAGAACTTAGTATGTCATAGAATTGCCTCGGCAGATCTCTATGCAGCCTGTAATACAGACCACTGTGCTATACTATATCGAATGCTTGGGCAATGTCCAGGAATATACTTGAGCATACTTTTTTACGTTCTAACGTTCTTTCAATTATGTTTGTGATTCTATGAACCTGGTTAATTGTAGAATGTCTTTCTCTGAATCAAAACTGTTGTGGAGGAATTCGTTGTTGGTCCTTAGTTATTAGTTTAAGTTTCCTTAGTAATAATTTTTTTAATTTTTTTGACTTAATTGGCAGCAAAGAAATTGGATTATATGATTTTTTATCGTTATAGGTGGTTTATCAATTTTTGCTATCATGATTACTTTCGCATTGATTATGTGTAATAGCTGTGAGGGTATTTCCGTGATAATTTGGCAATTAATCGCACTCGTAACCTGGGGCTTTTTTAACATTCGTGTTACTTTTCCCTTCTTCTTTTAATTCTTTGACAGTTATTGGGCGTATGTCAACCTCATCTAGCTACTTCATATTTTTGTTGACAGTTTGTCTTGGTAGTGGTTGGAAGAATTCAAGACAAACAGAGCAACCTTCTCTTTGGGACCTCTTGCCCAAGTCCGAACATCTTCTTTAAGAGGAGGCACTTGCATTTTGGGTCTTTTGAGCCCTCTCGTTGCCTTCCACAGCTAGTAATCAGAATATTTTCCATCAGTTAGGCTACCTCGATATTTGTTGATTGATTCATTGTTAACTTCTTTAAGAAGGGATTTGAGATATTTTGTTCTCCGGCGTTCGATTAATTTACCAGGTTTTACGATCCCGTCGTTTTTCTCGTACGCAAGGCAGGATAGTGAATTGTTTCATATATAGTTGTTCCAATTTCCAACTGGTGAGAATCTCTTATCGGTACCTGGAGATGGATTCTTTCAGTTTGTTTCGATCCGCGTAATGAAATATAAAGATGCTTCGCGGACTATACATTAACACTGTGTATATTACAGATAAACTATCTAGGAATTGAATGCATTTTTTAAAACAATTTTTTTTTTGTAAATAACTATCGATCGATTCACTCGATACAAAAAGTCCCCGAGGTGTTTCAATTTCGTTTCGGTAATTTTTATTCAAACCATTTTATACAAGTTTTGTATACATGTATACGTATAAAACTACTGTACATATAAACCGGCACTTAATTACATTTATTCGTTCATTTTATCTCTCTAATTATTGTCTTCAAGGTGGTTTGATCATTTATGATGTATGGACATTCATATATATCTTAGACGCTGCAGTCCATATATTATGTAAATGACAAAATATTTTTTTAAATTTATATAGTATCGTTTGCGATTGGATTGTAACAAATTGATAGTATTGTAATGTCATATTTGTATAAATTATACATATATAGAATTGAAAGGACTCTCGCACAAAAATACCTTAAAGCGATTGTACGTTCGTGTGTGTATACAAAATGAAGAAGATAATTTGTAACACCCACGCACAAAAATATTTCTAACATCTCTTATCTTTGTGCACAAGTAACAGGTTTGTAGCTTATAATGGGCAATGTACACAATTTGCATATATGTACGTACATGCATTTATAATAATATATTCTTGAGAGATTGCGGTAATTAATGAATTTCAACAGCGCGATACCAAATTTTTTGTTGTATATGCTAATGTACGGATACTTGATTGACCCAACTGCACCGCGCTCGACTGTATAATAAATTTCTGTTTCCCGAACTGTTATGTACAGTTAAAGTTTTAGTTTAGTGTCTCGGTTTATGTATATTGTTGATGTGGAAAATATGTCCGATGAACCATGAAATTAAACTTTTTTTTGGTTCGTACCGTATATACGAAAACATCACCACCTAAAGTAGTTTTCATCCTTTATCGTATTATATCGTATACTGTATAGGTTCCATTGAATGATAATGGAAAATTCTGTTATCGATAATTCATGATCCATAACTCTTATTATTTTTGTACTCTTATGTACATATATTCATATACCGTACATATATAAAGATTTGTAGACTTGTCTTGCCATTATTTGTCAATTTTTCACGCATTTAACACGAACAGTATTTTTTTTTAAAGTGGAATATTCATTCCATTGTTATAATTAAATTTGTCATTTAATCAAGCTCAATTATTTAAGAATTTCATGTTTTCTATATATACTTACATACAACATATATGATTTATATGTGACACCTACATTATATGATTATGCTAAAAATATATACATACATTATACATGGAGCAAAGAGACGATAATCAATTAGCTGTGGTGTATGAGATTACAAGTCATTGTTTTGTGTCTCATGTGTGCCGTCGTCATGAATGAATATATGCCTGTTTATTTAATTTTGTTTGAATTCTAATCGTACGAGTACAATACGACTTACATACATATAGATTGTGGGTATACATTATGTACGTTTAGAAATGTTTGGCCTACACACAAAAAACAGAACCAAGCAAAAAAAAAAAAAGAATTTGTAAACAGGATTTAAAAATTTTGTTGTTATGTGTGATGGGATTTAGAGAATTTTTGGTTTATTGTTTTAGGATTTGCATATTTTATAAATTTTGTGCCTCTTTGGGTCCCTATATATACATAATATAACTAACATATCTGTTATACGCCTATATAAAGACGATATTAAGAGATGGGAATCGAGTTTTAATAATAAAAGCAAACTTGCGCGCACATGGTTCCAAACAATATTCCATCCAGGAAGATCATGGTATGTGCAGTGTTCTTTCAATTCAGAGTATGTATCGTCTATAGCTGAATTCTGAAGAATCTGTATTTTTTAAATTTGATTCCAGTAATTCTAGCGACTGGCATTGGCAAAAAAGTTCTTATACCTATAATGATTATTTTGTGCATCAAGTTTTTTGTTTCGATTATCGGATCTATAGTATAATGCTTTCGTTAGCCAGTCTCTTTAAAACATTTTTAATAGTAAGATGGTAATAAAACAGTTTTTCTGAGGACATAGCAAATAATCGAGATTTATCCTCATTATTTCTGGCCTACGAATTAAATGTGCACTATTGACTGGAGTGAACGAATGTATTGGCAACGAAAAACAAATTGCTCACAATATACTGTGAAACGCGGTTGGACACCTTTGTCTTATGTTAATATTCTTCAATATTGAAGAAAGCTTTTATGTTTTTTTAGTTAGATAAAGCTCTCAGTTACCCATTAACAGGTTTTGCGATCTTGGTACGATCCCTGGTTCAGCAGGGAATTTTTTTTTTATTTGAATTTTGTACTAACATACAACGTGGTAAAACACTTCTGTCCTTAGTCACTTATCTTCAGTATTTATGATGATTTGTACTCATCACCTTTATGTTCCGTTCATTTACTTTTTAACAAGTGCATGCTTGTGTTAATCCTTGGAGTAAAATATTTGTATCTGTTAAACTTTATTTTGTACCAATTGTTTTTTTGCAATAAGGTTATCCGAAGGAAACTTAAGAAAATCA
Source organism: Tipula unca (assembly GCA_951394425.1). Taxonomy (NCBI): domain Eukaryota; kingdom Metazoa; phylum Arthropoda; class Insecta; order Diptera; family Tipulidae; genus Tipula; species Tipula unca. The sequence continues at coordinate 197,925,507 of OX596381.1, forward strand.
AATTCAAATTTAAATTCAAATTCAAATTCAAATTCAAATTCAAATTCAAATTCAAATTCAAATTCAAATTCAAATTCAAATTCAAATTCAAATTCAAATTCAAATTCAAATTCAAATTCAAATTCAAATTCAAATTCAAATTCAAATTATTATTCAAATTCAAATTCAAATTCAAATCCAAATTCAAATTCAAATTCAAATCCAAATTCAAATTCAAATTTAAATCCAAATTGAAATTTAATTTTTTTTTAAATTATTCAATTTATACAGTTGAACCCAGCCCCCAGGATTTTATGTAATCGGCTCATCCCAGACTTATTGTCATTTTTAAGAATACAGTTGGTATGAAAGATCTAATCCTATAGACTTTTTATTAATTAAAATTTAAATAGATTATATACAAAAAAGTATTTTGGCCAAAGTTTCGGCAGGCCTAGAAATTTCTCTTCGGTTCATTATTTTGGACTCTTAAGCCTATCTCTGAGCCAAATATTGAAAAATTCTGCCTCGGTAAGTTCCCATAATATCCCATCCTAGACTATTAAAAAGTTATTCTGGCCAAAGTTTTAACCGGTCAAGAAATTTCTCATCGTAATATTATTTGCGACTCTATTGCCTACCTCTGAGCCAAATATGAAAAAATTCTGTTTACAAGCAATTTGTTGCTTAGTATGGAATATGATTTATGAATCAAATTGTAAGACCCTGACAATCCCCTAAAATATGTGGGGTATGTTTCCAAAATAAAGTGAACCTACTAGTTCATCAACTTTATGGCGGATTGGCAAATACTCCAGGATATGATAGAATGAAGTAATTTCAACATTGAAAAATACCCCCATATTACCTATAGCATACTGAGTGGCCAAATTGGGGCTCCATAGAATTTTTGGTTTAATCAAATTTGTTGTTTGGTACGGGGTATAAGTTATGGCCCATGTTGTAAGATCCTGACGATCCGCTAATATATGGGAGGTATTTTATCATGGTAGGGAAGGTTCATTCTATCACATCAAAAACCAATTGGCAAATTAGAATGAGCTTTACGAAATTTTAACCAAATATGTTGTTTAGTGAGATTAGATTAATTAACTAAGACCCTAACGATCCGACCCTCTTGAAGTAAGCCAAGGATTTCATCCCCGGATTTTTAAAAAGTACTTCTGACAACACAAGCGTGAAAAATTCATCCGAGACTTTCTAAAAATACATAATTGATACAGTTGGTTCATTGTATACTTTTTGTCATATATGAAGAATACAGTTGGTATAAAAGAACTCATCTTACACTTTTTTATTACCGAAAGTTTGAATAGTTATATATAAAAAAAAATTCTGGCCAGGGATTTGGCCGGCCTAGAAATTTCTCATTGTAATATTATTTGGGACTCTATTGCCTATCTCTGAGGCAAATATTGAAAATTTGTGCCACGTCAAATTCCCGCAACATCCCATCCCGGTCTATTAAAAATTTATTCTGGCCAAAGTTTTGATCGGCCAAGAAATTTCTCATCGTAATATTATTTGGGATACTATAGGCTACCTTTAGGCCAAATATGAACAAATTCTGCCACGTGCAGTTTCCCATTCCACACTATTAAAATGATTTTCTGGCCAAAGTGTTAGCCGGCCTGGAAAGTTCTCATCTGAGTATTTTTTGAGACTTTATAGGCGACCTCTGAGTGAAATACGAAGAAATTTCGCTTCGTCAAATTCCCGCAATATCCAATCCCAGCCATTGTCCTACGTATATTAAAAATAGTTATATATAAAAAAAGTTATTCAAGTTTCGGCCGCCCTAGAAATTTCTCATCGTGATATAATTTTGGCGTATCTCTGAGCAAAATAATGAAAAATTCTGCCATGTCAAATTCCCGTAACATCCCATCCCAGACTATATTAAAAAATTATTCTGCCCAAAGTTTTAAGCGGCCTTCAAATTTCACATCGGGATTATTTTACAAGTTTGGCTCAGAGGTAGCCTATAGAGTCCCAAATAATATCTCGATTTAAACTTTCCAGGCCGACTAAAATTTTAGCTAGAATAATCGTTTTTTGTCTGGGATGGAATAGTGTGGGAATTTAACATGGCGGAATTTTTGCATATTTGGCTCTGGAGTATATAGCCTTTACAGTCCCAAATATGTAATATCCCGATGAGAAATTTCCAGGCCAGCCAAAGCTTTGGCCAGAATAATTTTTTAATAGTCAGGGATGGGATATTACGAGAATTGGACGTGGCAGACATTTTTCATATTTGGCTTAGGTTGGCCATTTAGTCCCAAATAATATCCCAATGAGAAATTTCCAGGGCGGCCGAAACTTTAACTGAATAATTTTTATCATCTGGGATATTGCGAAAATTTTACGTAACAGAATTGTTTCATATTTGGCTCAGGGATAACTTTTAAAGTCCCAAATAATATCCCGATGGGAAGTTTGACGACCGGCAAAAATTTTGGCCAGAAAATTATTTTTTTCGTGAATGATGGGATATTGCAAGAATTTGGCTCAGGGATAGTTTTTAGAGTGCCAAATAATATCCCGATGAGAAATTTTTAGGCCGCCCAAAACTTTGGCCAGAATAATTAATTTTTCGTCTGTGATGGGGTATTGTGAGAGTTTGACTTTGCCGAATTTTTTCATATTTGGCTCAGGGCGAGCCTTTACAGTCCCAAATAATATTCCGATGACAAATTTCCAGGGCGTCCAAAACTTTGGCCAGAATAATGTTTTTTTCGTCTAGGATGTTGACCTTTAGAGTCCCAAATAATATCCCGATGAGAAATTTCCAGGGCGGCCAAAAACTTTAGCTGAATAATTTTTTCGCGGCGTTATTTGGCCGATATTTTGTTCCATACATAATAGAACCATACCATATTATCATAATAGAAAGAATTGACAATAATTTCCTAAATAATTTGTGTTTTATTCAAAATCAACATCGGGCCTTAAAATTTAACCACCCTTTATGTAACAATCCAATACCCAATATATATTTCCGAATGTCCATTCTATTTCATCAATTTTACGGCCGATTGGCAAAATCTCTAATATCAGCTGCGCAGAATTTTATGTTTAACTAAATATTATTTTAAATTTTCTGTAAATTAAATTATGTAATATATCGCAAAATCATACACGGAACAAGAATTTCGTAAAAATTTTGCAAAATCTTCACATACGTAAAACTTGGAATTCTGAAAATTACGAATTTCACATTTATGCCGCAAATTTTATGAAAATGTTCGACATAATTTGTGTTCATTAGATTATAGCAATATCGATTAATTTTTTTATTTTTATAATGGAATTACAGTGCACAACAAACTGTATATATGCAGACAACATACCTATTGCTAATAACGATTATTTATCGCGAATTGGAAATCTTTAGCGTACACAATACACACACACACACACACACAACAGAAAAGCATAAGAAAAATGTAAAATTCTTTCTAATTTCATTTACGTTTAATTTTTTTTTTGTATTTTGTGTTTTACTTACGAATTGGAATCTGTTCTGCTTCTTATTCCATTTTATTGCTATTATATTGTGTATATGTACAGTAAATTTTCATTTCTCTATTTGATTCTTGTCTTCATCAGCCATGAGCACAAGACGTAGCCTTACAATAGTAAAAGCAAAAAAAAAAAACAAAAACAAAAAATTATGTTTGCCTCGCGGATTATTTGTGGTTTCATCTTATGTTTTCTGCGTTCTTGTTGTGTTAAGTTCTTTTGCATATATGTACGTACGATACAAGAATAGAATATATATTTAGTGTATATATATAGAGGCAATGCTGTTATATATTATTTCGCGGTATTGTTGTCGGCATATAAAAATCAAATATTTTAAATTTTTTCTTTATTATTTTTAGATTATATTGTTATAAAAAAATAAATAAGAATAAATAGAATCATTTATTGGCTCATTCATATATATGTACATGTTTCTGCTATAAACCAATATATAAAATAATTTTTTTTATCGTTTTGTTGTTATATGTTTCTTGGCTATATATATCCACATACTTATATATTGTGCAGCATAAAACGAAAGAATCAGGAAATTAAGAGATTTCGATTTACAGAATAACCAGCAACACAATAAAAAATAATCGATTGGAATTCTCTCTTGGCTGTTCTGGTGTGTTACATAATACATACAGATATATACAAAAATGATTAGATTAGATGCTAAAACAAAACAATTCGGTCAGCTATCTGTTCGATTCTATATATGTTTGTACAAAATTGAATCGAAATCGGGTTTAATTGAATTACAAATTTAGATACGAGAGAGAGAATGATCCGCCTTAAGGTTTTTAAAAATATTTTTTTTTTTTTGTAGAACCAAATTTATAAATTTGAATAGATAATCCAACTGGCGAAATTGTTTTTGTTTAATTGTTTTTTATCTTATGGTACCGCGCACTTGATGGAACTACTTTTCTCTACTATATTTAATGTACATATACATGTACATACATATATGCAGGTGGAGTCGACTTTCTATATAAAAAAATCTGTTAAATTCATAAATATTTAAATATGATTTCAATATCGATGTATGTATGTTGTGTACGCGGAAGAAAATTCAGATGAAAATTTATTCAAATTTTTGATAAAAGTTAAAATAACAAAAAATGTATTTTTATGTAGAAATATATAAGTAAAATGTCCAGTTAAACCACAATTGTGTAATTATATATGCGCAATCGGCAATTTGAATGAGCAACAACAACAATAACCAAACTAAGAATAAAAATTGTACAACAGCAACGACACAAAAAAAGGAAGCAACACATACAGAGAAAGATCACAAAACTAAAATAAGAAGTTAGACAATGAGACCATTAATTCCAAATACATAATTTATTGCACGGTATTTTCTTGTCTTGTGTGTCTCTCTTTAATAAAGGCAACAATATTTTTATTTTTATTTTGGTTTAGCTTGGTTTGGTAATTTCCATTCTAAATATGTGTATATACACAGGGGAATATGCCATCTCGGGTGGAGTGAAATAGATTTTCTATAAGGACGTTGTTTTGGAAACGTTAGGGCACAATAGAAATATGCATGATATATGGGCACACGGAGATAAAAATACGCTTTGCTTCCAACCAACTATATTCGATATACATACATACATATATATACAAATAAAATAGTTTTTCATTTCAATTTATGTTATTCGAGATTGGAAATCTCATTTTTTTTGCTGTGCTGTTCGTTGTTCTTGAAAAAAAAAATTTTTTTTTTACTATTATCTTGGACAAATATCTCGTTTTGCCAGTGGCATTACCGCATCTATTGTGTTTGATTGTTACAATGCGATAAAAATGAAAAATATATAAATAATTTTCTATAATTCGCAATGAAAATGAAAAGTCAAAATGCTTGGATTTTGGTTGGCGACTTAATGATTTCTCTCCCAGAAATGGGGATATAGAATTGAACTTGGAATGTCCTTCACAATCTTCATTGCTCTTCGCCGCATTATACAAAAAAAACGTTTTATGTAATCGGCCACGTTCAGTGTCATTCCAAATTTCTAAAAGCTTTATAAACAATATTTTGCAAAATATTTTTATTTTATTGTTTTACGTGACCCTAAACTTCCGTCCAATCGAGTTTTGAGTTCATATAGAGCTTAGGTTCCTTATCTTCTACTCCGGACAACCAAGCGTTATTAAATTATTTCTTACCTTTTCTGTGAAAAGGAGTAGAGCAATCATTGGTGGTCTAGGTGTAAACCTGTCTAAGAGAATCTAGGTGGTACTTGTTGCCAACGCCGTATCTTGCAGCTGCCACAATTGTGCGTGTTACTTTCGATTGGTGACCACCGGGCAAATAGTTTTCCATGTCACGTCGTAGGGTATTGGTGAAAATACGGCGCTAAACTGTACCATGTTTATAACCGGCCACGCAGGGAGACCAATCTAGAAACGAGCTCTGGATCATGTAGCCTTACCTATGTTTTGCGAATCTCTGCACAAGTGGACCTCCATTCTTCGCTACTCATGGGATTAAAAAACAGGTAACCTGTGCTCCGGGGATATTGGTCTTCAGGCCCGATCTTCAAACCGCAAACCAGGACATAGGCACGAACTAGGTTGGTCCCTCTAAACCTGTCAAAAATGGACAAGGACCAATATACGCATGCATGAGCAAGAAGTATCATCGAGCCGAAACAGGCGGATTCTTCTGAGATCTCTGAGATTGATGCTTAGAAGAAAGAGATTGGAGAATAACGACACTTAACTGAAGGAAGGTGGAGAAACCCTTAGCTGCCCCTTTTTCAGAATTAAACGGGGTGAAGCTGACAGGTCTGGGGTTTCTGCAACAGGTGAGGATACTTCTTGTTTTACCCCACCTGATGTTGGTGACCCGAATGCTTAGAGCGTCAAGGTCAATGGGGCGGCAGTGCGCTCTCCGAATGAACTCTCGATCGAACTCCCTGTCAAGTGGGGAGTCCGATACATCCGTGGTGAAACAGAGCGTTCTCTGATGCTTAGGATTCTGCAGATTAACCTCTACCACTGTAAAAGAGCCTCGGTTGCAGCCCTGCTCAAAATGGAATGTGATGCTAATGTACATTACACAATCTGGGAAAATACAAATATCAACAGGCGGGGCTAGTTGCTCCTTGATGTTATTTTAGGCACTAACCTAAACATAAGTAATATTCAGCGTAAGTTAACTTTTATTACTAAAAACTGGCAAGAAGTGCTAGACATCACACTTATCTCGAATTTTATCAAGGAGAAACTACTGAATTAACAAGTGTCCGAAAACCATTCCTTTTCCAACCATCGCTATCTCCAGTATGAAGTGCTTACAAAACCCACTAGTAAACCAACCTCTAGGAATAGAAAGAAAACCGACCGAGTCTTTTACCATTCTTGGTAACTTATTACGGTATCGGTTCCAAATTAATCTGCATCAACACAGGAGCTTGGAAACAAGCTGTCCGATACTCTCAACAAAGCTATTTTAGGCGCATATCCTCACAGTAGGCCGTTGGGTAAGTCACGGTTACCCTGATGGTCGAAGGAACTCCAAGGTACTCGCTCGAAATGCAAGAAACTGTACAAAAAGGTGACGAACACAGGTGCCGCTGCGAATTGGGACTGCTATAAAGAAGTCCTCAAACCATATAACTACGAATTAAGAGGACGCAAAACAAGGGCCAGAATGTTGTTGTGTTAAAATACAGGAGTACTCGGAGGCGGCTAGGCTATGCAAAGTACCATGTTTGGGCCTGTCTGGAATCCCTGGAGCTACTATTAGAATCGCACTTCCCGCAGTTCCTGGTACTAGCTCCGGAGAGACTTGAGATAAATAGGGTTGAAGGTATTAAATAGCTTGAAGCCATATAAGTTGCAGGGCCTGATGACATCATTCCTGCGGATGTCCAGCGGAGTGTGACTTACCCTACCTTGGATCGAACTCTACCTTAGTTTATCATCAAAGGTAGCCTAAAACTCATTACTGGTAAATGGACTAAATTAAAAGTAATAAAAGGCCGGAAATAGCTGTCCTTGCTATTTCAAAGAAAAGCAAGTAGATGCTCACATCAGAGGCTCAATCAAGCCGGACAAGCTGTAAGGGAGAATCGGTGGAAACAACTCTCCATTATTGGCCCTGAAGAACATTTTCTTGAATAAAAGGAATATACCGTAGTAACTTTCTTAAATAAAGGGGTTACCTTTAGCAACGTCAGGCCGGCGCAGTCACTTAGACTTACATATCAAGGGGTAGAGAGATCACTCAAAAACTGGATAGATCAAATGCTTAGAGGCAGGGATCGTTCTTATCTGGGTGGGGCGTCTGTCAGTAAATTTGTGAGTAGTGGCATGCAGCAAGGTTTTATCTTCGTTTCTTTGGTATTTGGTCGTTTGGTCAATGACCTGTTACTAAAACCTGGAACCAAAACAGTTCTTGGGATATTTTTGATCAGTAAGCTAAATTGGAAACCAAAATTTTTAGAAAGGGTAAAGATAGGTAGTATGTCGCTCTATTCTTGTCAAAATGTTATTGGAAAGAGATGGAGCTCCACATAGTACTCTGGGTTTATGTCCCAGTGGTCATACCCATATACTGCTGTCGTCTGGTGGCCAGAGTTAAATATGGCTAACCTGAAACTTTTTTGAAAGTCCAAAGAACTGCCTGTTTTTGTATAAATGGTGCATTCAGGAGCACGCCTAAGCACAGGATACTCATCTATTTTGGGCAACATAAGGATATTCCTGACACTACTGACTATGCTATTCCCTCGATATCTTTTGAGCCGAAGTTCTAAACTGTGTTTTCCACCAGAGAGGTTCTAAACTGTGTTTCCCACCAGAGACGACTGGGTGGGAGAGACGGCTCAGAAAATAAGGCGCAGAGCTTTTTCACGGATGGCTCAAAAGGGAATGGAGGGCACTGGTGTGGGGTATGCTGTGAGGCATGGGGTCAATCTTTCTTTTGGCCTTACTGACTTTTACAGTGTCTTTCAGAGTGAACTTACCGCGATAACGCGGATGGCATGGACTTTGTGAGGTATAATGCAATATCTACAAGGGATAATAGCATTTTTACGGACAGTTAGGTTGCTATTAAAACGCTATAATTCCTGACGTCGAAAGTAGCCCAAAATTGTCTGGCATCTTTATATGTGATGGCAGTTGAATATTCACTTGACGTTGGTGTCAGGACATTTAAATATTGTAGGAAATATTAGAGCAGAAGGGCTGGCCTACTAGGGTGCAAGCACGTGTTATCTCACAAAGCAAGCTAAATATCAGGCAATCATGCCGATTGCTTCATGTAAACTGCTGCTTCAAAAGGAAGCTATGAAAGAAACGAACGACAGATAGTCCATTCGTGTGTTATAACTAGGCAGATCTGGCTTAGACTTGACCAGCTCAGATTGGTCAGCTGAAATTACTTAGGCGGCACCATATTAGTATAGTCGTGGGAGCTATAACGGGACGTTCCTACAAAAGGGGTACATACAGGCAGATTGAGCGACTCTGCACATCATTTTTTCAAGCTATGGTGATGAGGAGGAGGAAACAGTACCCATCTGCTCTGTACCTGACCTACCTATAGCGTACAGCAGAATGAAATTTATGGGACCTCCCCATCTGGATGATCTGACGAAACTCAGGATGGTTCGATGATAAAACACAAAAATCATGAACCCAGTGCAAAGAACTATAAAGAACAATAAAGTTTGTCTAACCTACTAAACGTTGTCTGGAATCCGTTTAAGCGCAGGTTTAAGTTTAGTTAGAACTTTTTGTCAAATACTTACTCGACTTTTAATTTAAAGCAACTCGTTTGACCACAATCACGCGAAAGGATCTGGAGCCTATACATTTTGCGAAAATAAATCAGGCTTGGAGCCGCCATTTTAAATGAATCTTTTGGCTGTTTGTAAATCCAGCTGACTATTTCCATATGCATATACCAATATTTCATTTCTAAGCATGTTCTCGAAAATATTTGAACTGCACTATTTACGGTTGAATTCGTAATCACCATCGTTAACGCTAACGATACAGTGAGTTGTCTATACCTAGGTCTTCTATAGTGTGCGGGACTCTTTGAGGTTCAATTTATTAGAGCTTAAATGTTTTTTATTTAATTTAATTCGCTAATTTATGCTTTAAATTATAACTTTTTGGTGCCCAACAGTTACCACGGACTTTTTTTCTCCGGCAGTAAAACACAGCACTATAGTTCAACCGAACCAATTGAATTATCATGCAAACACTTATGAGTGGGAACCTATGCTTTTTACACCGATTTGAATTAGAGACTGTTTGGACAGTTCTCATGACTTCAAACATCAAATGCTTTGGATGACCAATTTCAACCTACGTAGATACTTCAAATTCCAATTTCTGTAGAATAAACATTCAAAATGATTTTAGGAAGTAGATGAATTGAAAGAAAATGAAATTTCCATTATGACTTCTCCACTTCCCACAATCTTCATATAATCCTTCCATCCAATTTCCGTCTATATTTTCGGATAGTTTAGATCAACAGTCTTTGTGTTTAAGTTGATTATATATTAAATTTTGAAGATGCTTGATTTTTGTAATAAAATTTCTATCCAAACTAGTGGACATCTTTATAAAAACTATATCTTCACCACACGTAATCTCAAAATTTGAATCCATGAAAATTTTAAATGTCCTTTAGCAACTCGAGCGTTAAAAAATCCCGCTCATAGTTTTTAATGATTTATAGACAGTTGGATCAGCCTATAAAAAAAATATTTTAGCCAAGTCGCTGAAAGGACGACTATTTTGTCATATATCAATTGTAAAAGACCCTGTTGGCCACCACTATGCCAGCGCAAATAACTTGTTGACCATGGGAATAGCCAATTCATAAACAAATGTGTTGCTTTTTTTTGTTGGAGAGTATTCCTAGATTCATATGCGAGGTGTCATTATATACAGTCTAACCATCCTATACAATTTACAAAACTAAACAAAAACAAATCATTCAAACGACATATAGTCATAAATTATCCGGTCTCATGTCGCCAAACAACATAGCACTTTGCATTTTCGATGCTGTCGCCAAGAATAACAGAATAAAGTATTTCTCGTTTGTATACGCACTCCAATCCAATAAGTCAAACAAGTACCTGCGCGCGTGATTTAAAGATATCGAAAATTAATTAATTATATTATTAATAATAAATCGATATGTTATTATTGTTGTATCCAAAGAATTTTATGTTTCTTTTATTAATTTTTATTTATTTTTTGAATTAACAAATAAAAGTAACAAACGAAGAAAAGATAAGTCATCTCCAATCTATAATCCAATAATGATAATTAATTTTTTACCACGATAAATTGTGTATTAGCTTTACGGTATTTAAATAAATAAATTTAAAAAAAACTACATAAATGATTAATTTAAATTTAATTTTCATTTTGTGAAAGAAAATTAATAAATTATAATTAAAACTTATTTTTATTTTTGTAATTTTTTTTTTTAACGAATGTAAGAAAATATGTGTTACAGCAAAGCAGTTGTACACCGTATATCGCGTGGATATGTATGTACATATGTATATGAATGGCGCCATACATCTATAATATGATTACAAATTTTCCAAGTTGTTGTTGTTAATTTCATAAATGGAATTAAAATTAAATAAATTTCATTTACCAGTTTGACAAATTTTTCCTTGTGCACACAGAATAATATAATTTATTGGGTATTTATAGGTCGTCGTTGTCGTATAATTAACGTTAAGCGCTGGAACATAATTGGAATTGGATTAATTGCCGATTGAGTTTCACTTGTCGCTGCGGCTATATACACTGCATTGTATACATAAATATAGGTAGGCGCTAGAGATTAATTTAAAAATGCTAATGTGATGAGGTGCGGTAATTACTATTATTTCAATTATAACTATGTATATACAGACATTTATGTATGCGTACTTTGCTGTAGGGTTTACAAGATTAATCACTGTCAAATCGGATTGGTGTTGAAATTTTTATTGTGATACAAGTGTTTATCGGATTAGATTCTATATATAAGTTTTAATTACCTACTCTAGTTTTATTATGCAGTACAGTTGAAGAACTGGGAAATAATTTATTTTCTACCCACACTAGACAACCTGACCGTTACTTAGCAAAGTTGGAATCGCCTCATTTGAAATACAATATTCGAACACGAAAGAAAATAAACAACACAGACTAAATTTGAGTTTCGATTTTAAAAACCTGCACGAGAGGTAAACATGCGTTCTAATGGCTCTAGTAACTGTAATAAGAATTTGGTAAACTATAATGTTTATAATAAACACAGCGAGCGAAGATTGCGCTGTACAACGTACAAATTAATTATTGGAGCAGCAAGTCCGAACATATCATGTGCAAGCTTTTAAATTTTGATGACATAAAGCAAAAATAGCCATAAAAATGTATAATTGTGTGGCCTAAAATAAAATAATTTTTCCAGCTGCATGTAGTCTCGTGATAGATTTTCCAAAATAAATTCCTGAACTGAATTCCTGGATTCCTTTTTAATTTATTTTGGCTAAAATCCACACAGTATGATTTACCGTTTCAATTTCTTTAGTAACTTCAATAATAACCGAATTACATCCCGCCAGTATTATTGAGCCAGATTTTGAACTAGAAAAAGGAATTGATGAGTGTGTTGAATTGCCTACATCTAGTGGCAACATGAATAACGACGATTTATTATAGGTAATATAGAACAAGATGAGTCTTTTGATGATAGCGTTGATAACCCAAATTATGTATATAAAATGGTTATGAAAAAGGTTAAGAGTGCATATGTACCATGCCCATCGTGCCCACGAGTCCTGAAAAATATAGTCACGTCACTGTTTCCACAACAACCAGATTGTACGGTTAATTTCGAAACAAGAGGAGGCGGAGAAATATTCCCATTAATTACAAAGGAGGAGGAGGAGCTTAAATCATGTAGCAAATTGAAGAATAACAAGGCTCCGGGGCCTGATAAAATTCCCAATATTGCAATTAAATCGGCGGTCCGCTCATACCCAGAGTTGTTTGTAAACTTATACAATTCATGCATGGAGGAAGGAGTATTTCCAGAGCAATGGAAGTTACAACGGTTGGTGCTATTGCTTAAAGCGAAGAAGGCGCTCGATGATCCATTTTTCTACCGGCCAATCTGCTTGCTAGATACTGCAGGTAAATTATTTGAGAGAATTATATGTGAGAGACTACAGGAGGCCATTAAAAACAACGGGACTTGGCGGAGAACCAATATGGGTTCCGTAAAGCTCGCCCTACCATTGAAGCGATTAAACTCGTAGTGGATACGGCGCGAGAAGCAATATCTGGTGATAGATGGAAAGGAGGTTCTAAAAAGTACTGTGCGGTAGTTACATTAGATGTGAAAAATGCATTTAACTCGGCGAGTTGGGATTGCGTATTAAACGCGCTAATCAATAAAGAGGTCCCTCTGTATTTACTTAAAATGGTGGTTAATTATTTTAGGCAACGAGTTTTGAAGTATGAAACCGATGAAGGTACTAAATACCATAACATTTCTGGAGGTGTACCACAGGGGTCTATGCTGGCACCCACATTGTGGAATGCCATGTACGATAATATTTTTATACTGCCGATACCAGAAGAAGCAATGGTGGTTGGTTTGGCTGATGATGTTGCGATCGTAGTTGTTGCAAAGTACAAAGAAGAGGTGGAAGAAATGTGCAATTGGAGTATAAGAATAATTCAGGATTGGTTATCATCTGTGGATTTACAGTTGGCGGAGCACAAAACGGAAGCAAGGTTGGAATTCATGACGGTGGAAGTTGGTGGTCAACTGATTCAGTCAAAACAATCTATTAATTATCTACAGGGAGTAATAATTGATGCTAGAATGTCCTTTAAATCGCATTTGGATACCGTTGTGGAAAAAGTACTGAGTAGTGTGGTGACGTCTATTTTGATGTATGGAACACCAATCTGGGCCAGTGCTATGGAGAGAAGTACATACAAGCAACCGGTGGCATCTGTTTATAGGTTAAACGCTTTGAGGGTGGTTAGTGCATTTAGAACGGTATCAGATGAAGCCGTGTGTCTACTGGCTGGTATGCCTCCAGTTGACTTATTGGCTAAGGAGCGTGAAAGAATATATTCTCGCCGTTCAAATGGGGATAAGAGAGGAAATCGTATTGTGGCTCGCGCAGAGACCGTTAACATGTGGCAGCAGCGTTGGGACAGCTCGGGAAAAGGTCGGAAATTGTTTGTTGGGACAGGGACAATCTTTGTTGGTCATATGAGTTCTCTATTTTGGTATCCAGAGAATTTAGTTACGGAATAATTTGTGGAAGTTAAAGTGTTGGGACTATTGTTTCCGTGCACGCTATTATAAAATTTCGTCTCGACGTCCAGTATTGCTTTGTTCTACTATATCTTTTGGATTTTACATTAGGCGTCTCGGCTAAGTCATATTGGAAAGGCGGGAAGTGTAGCACATTTTTATGTTACTATTTGAACCAGAAAAATATAACTTAGAATTGTTGTTGGTATTAATAGGAGCACGCGAATATTTCGGACTGGAATTTGCGACTACAGTGGCCGGAGTTGAGCTCCTCGCTGTAGTTTGTCCTCGAGTCGCTATTTTTACCGGACGGAATGGATCTGCATTATTCACACTCGGCTGTCCTTTTAACGGTTGTCTCTGGCAGTCTGGACATTGTGGTTTGATTACTCCATCTCTTCCTCAACCATAGGAGAATAGATATTGGGAGAATAGACAGAAGGAGTTGACAATCCTGATTTCGATAATCTATATCATGACAATTCCAGCATGTGAGCTAGGTTTGCGAACCGCTACTATCTCTTTGTGGTCTTTGTGGTTTTCGGGGTGAGAATGTTTTGTTCATTGCCTCTATTTGGGGTGGGAATGTCATTGGCCCAACTGTAAATCCAAAGAATGTGTAGGTGCAAATATTGCTGTCTGATATATCATCTCCTCTGGATTGATGTCCAAGGAATTTGCGATTCTAGGGAAATTGAATTGTGTATGTCTAGATGTACGTGACCATAAATTCTCGTATCTTTGGCAGACCATACCGTAGCAGCAATGTCACTTGCTGCAAGTTTGCGACTATGCTTTTCCTCATTATTTCAAATTATTCACATTATTCAATTGATGCCATCATCTAGCATCGGTAATGGAATCAGTTTCCTTTTTGCCTCAATTCAGAATAGGAAATCGTGAACGTCCAAACCACTACTTATAGATCCGTAAAGAGTATGTTCCACTTTGGATCATATCTCTTATGATAGATAGGGAGAGTTACTGATGCTGGTGGTACATAAGTCAAGTAAGGTGAATTATTTTGGATTCCCGTTGATATGTTATAGTTCGTTTAGTCGGAGTGAGTAGTTGATGTACTTGTTATTGTATACCAGCGCCGCCTGGATTTCTCGACTTGGAATGTTGGTCAGCAGGTCTATAATTTTCTGCGAGTTCTTTCGTTATTTTGAATAGCTGGGTATCAATTGTGGTATTAGGTACCGAGGATAGAGGCAAGGCGGCGTTTCCTCAATAGGAATTAATTTCAATTAATGTTTTGACGATGGATGCAGAAGTGGTAATAGATGTCGTTGCTTGAAGCATAGCTTTCATTAGGGTAGATTCTTGATCTATGCGAGAGTCTATCAGTTGATTCAGTCGGTGAAAATGGTTGGTCAACTTATCAACCTCATTGTCTTGATGGAAACAACCATTCAATTCAAACAAAATGATTTGTCTTTCCAGTGATTTAATTGTACGGCTAGTGTACTTCGCAGTTCTGAATTTCATGATTGCTTTGAGTCATTTTAGTGATGGATCACGAGTTTCTGCCTTGAGCGCCTCCAACAGATACTCTCTACGTTTAAGATCAGTTGAGCAAAATGTACCATCCGAAGATTCGGAATTAAATACAGAGTCAAACGGAAATCTAAGAAACGTAACGAGAAATACTGGAATAGCCTATAAATCAATAGTGTTGGAAATCTTTTTCCGGAACGTAAATTTAAAAAACTTGCTAGCAGTCAACATAAATGTAAGGATCGTATCAGCTATCAATTTCGAGCGACTATTTCTGAACAATATGGACCCTTGGGTAGCTATGATATAAGAACGGCATTTGTGATTGGTTTAATCGAAATTGTTGATAAAAAAAATACTAGAAAATGTATCGCGCCCAAGCACCGGTAAGAAATTCACCTCATTCGTGTGTCCATTTCATTTTTATTCGTGGGGAGAAAATAAGCATCTGTAAAGGCTGTCTCAATGCTACACGCTAGGATGTTATAAGATGTTAATGATATCGATAATGTAATCCAGAAGAAATATGCTTCTCCTAGTATTGTTGTGCCAACGGATCAGCGTAGAAAATACGATCTATGACTCAAATTACCACAAGATATTGTAGATAGCATTAGATGCCATATAAAACAGGCATATAAATGCAAATCCAACGAAAAGGAAATAGCGAAAACTAATTTGTCATCAAGATTATATACGTTTGATTTGCAACAGTGTTTGGGCCTACGCAATTCTAACGAACATCACCACACTGCCAACATTGGGAAAAAGTTCGGGTCAAAATAAGAATTCACAAATTTCATAAATGTTTCTTTCCTATATGCAATCGAATCAAAACGTTGAGGTAATTTGACCACAAATTCTTGGTTCTCGGTTACACTCTTATGGAGTATGATACAGACCATGCAGCTATAGAGAGGGACAAAAAAAGTCTACTGCTAATATCTATCACCCACGTGACTGATACACTTTTATTGCAAGTGTTGGGGCAAGCAAAAAACAAAGGGTGGTGGAAATGACCCAGAACGATTTTTATAATCTTGATCAACTTGCCAAAAAAAATTATTTTTTCGACAAAAACCGTTACGGTTACGATATACCAAAGAATTTGGTCAAATATTGTACTAAAAAAGGTTAGACGAAAACGAGCCGTTTAAAACTGTTAACATCAGAAAAAGAGGGATCAACAAAATTCATCAGTCGCAGAATTTTCAATATGCTATAATGCAGCAATTAGAATCAGTGCTGAGGAAAAAAAGATCTACTTTCCATGCTAGTTCATGCTGAACTTCCAAATTCATTAAAAATTGGTAATTTCCAAAAATTTTATCATATTTCGACATCAAATCTGCACGGCAGAAGACTCATATCCAGAAAATTGTTAGCCTATATAATGGCTTAAAATAAGTATATTGTTCCAGCTGCCGTCACTAGCTGGGTTATCCATAAGATATTCCTGAACTTCCAAATTCATATAAAATTGGTAGTTTCTAGGATTTATACCATATTTAGATATCAAATCATCATGGTAATAAACTGTGGCCTGACCAGAATATGTAGACCTGTGTAGCCTAAAATAAAATATTTATTCCTGCTGCCGTCGTGTATGAACTCCCAAGTATTTTGATATCAAATCTCCAAGTTAGAAACTGAGACCTGGCCAGAAAAATGTATGGCCTTAAATAAAAAAAATATTTCAGTTGGCCTAAATTCCTGAACTTCCAAATTCGTATAAAATTGGTAATTTCTAATAATTTTATCATATTATAGATAAATTTCCAAGGTAGAAACTGTGACTTGGCCAGAGAAATATAGAACTCTATGGCCTAAAATAAAATAATTGTTCCAACTGCTGTCTCGGTTTAAAGTTTCTCATAAGAAATTTCTGTGCTTCCTATTGCATATAAAAATGATAATTGGTTGCAGTCTTGCGGGCTAAATTTTTCATGAGATATGCCTGAACTCCAAATTCCTATAGAATTGGTAATTTCTAGTAATTTTATCATATTTGAATATCAAATATCCTTGTAACCTGGCTAGAAAAATGTTGAACTGAATGGCCTTAAACAACCTTACCAATGGCATTACCATATTTATATATCGAAACTCCATAGTAACAAAGTGGGGCATGACCAGAATATGAAGAACTAAATGGCCTAAAATAAAATAATAATTCCTGCTGTCGTTACGTGCTAGATTTTTCATAAGAAATTCCTGAACTTCCAAATCCATATAAAATTCCAAACTTCTGGGAATTTTATCATATTTAGAAATCAATTCTCTAAAGTAGAAAACCATGGTTTGGGCAGAGCCAAGGATAAGCGTTTACGCATTATCTATTATTTTCTACATTGACATGTCGACAATCCGTAGATAACGTCAACAACGTAGACAACGTCGATAATGTAGACAATTCCTAGAGTGGTTTTGTCAATTAGTTCTAAACTAAAGAGTAACCAAATTTCTTTAGGAACTATGCGTTATTTTTGATAGTTTTAAAGAATGTCAATCAATGCATTTAAATTTATTTTCAAAAGGAGAAGCATATAACACACATCGTGCTCAAATTCCATTAATCTACTTCAGCGTCATGTTTATCCATTACAAAATTATTAAATTGACCCAAAACAACGATATAAAGCGTTATATAGTGTGGGGCCCTATTTCTAACGGTGGAACGGTATATAGAACAGCTCGCAGAAAAATCGGAAAAAATGGCTTACAAAAAATCAGTCAAAAAGGTTATAATTTTCATTATAAATATTAGGAAGGCTGAGTGCGACCGAGTTATTAAAAAGCCAAAACGTTGAAATAACCAACATTTGTTCGATAAAATATGTGCCAGACTGATTACAACATTTTCACAAAATTTAGTGGTTGTGTTTTGATGTTGTCATCCATCAACATACATGAAATTGCAAAAAAAATGTATGATTTGGCCTGCAATTTGTAATTGTGGAGCCAGGTTTTTGTCTCAATATTTTTCATAACGACGTATTATCCCGCTAATTGTGCAACACGATTCAGCAGTAAAGTTTTGGCCATATAGCACGTTTACACGACTCTAATTCCAACAGAATCAATAAATTTGCACGAGATTAATCAAATCAATGTTATCTCAAAGAGTCCACAGGTTTTCGATGTATCGAAAAATTTTGGGATATAGTGGAAAGAGTGGTGAAGTGCAAAATTCACACCGATAGTTATGCCAGGAACAGGGAGCATCAAACAACATGTTTGGTATCACACGTCTAAATAGCTAATTCAACGATCAAACCCGTGAAATTAATTGCTCGCCAACATGATTTTCCAATAGGTCTTCTTGTCATGGCGCAATAACGAGAACTATTCACAGGAACGTCCTGGCCGTCTTCTTTTCGAAGAAATTGATAATTTCAAGAAATTTTATCGTATTTAGAAATCAAATCTATAAAGTAGAAAAACTGTGGCCTAGCCAGAAAAATATTAACTGAATGGTTTAAAATAAAATAAATATTCCAGTTGTCGTCACGGGCTAGATTTTTCAAAAAAATTCTCGGGCTTTCAAAAATTATTTAATATTGGTACTTTCTTGGAATTTTATCAAATATAGGTATAAAATCTTCAAGTTAGATTCTGGGATCTGACCAGAGGAATGTAGCACTGTATACGGCTTAAGAAAAATAATTGTTCCAGCTGCCATCTCGGTCTAAATTTTTCATAAGAAATTTCTGAACGTCCAAATTCATTTGAAATTGGAAATTTCAAGAAATTTAATCATATTTCGACATCAAATCTCCAAGGTAGAAAACTCCTAGCCAGAAAATTTTTAGCTTAATGGCCCAAAACAAGGTTATTATCCCAGCTGCCGTCACGAGTTAGATTTTTCATAGGATATTCCTGAACTTCCAAATACATATAAAATTGGTAATTTCTAGGAATTTTACGATATCAAGATATCAAATTTCCATGGTAATCAACTGTGGAATGACCAGAGTATTAAGAACTGTATGACCTAAAATAAAGTATTAATTCCTGCTGCCATTATGTGCTATTGTTTTCATAAGAAATTCCTGAACCTCAAAACTCACTTTAAATTGGGAATCTAGGAATTTTATCATATTTCGACATCAAATCTTCATGTTTCTTTAGAAAGAAAAATTAACTTAATGGTTCCGCTAAGAAGTGAGGAGCAATTAGAAAAAGAAGTTCACAAGTTCATATGTGACATACAGCAGTCAGCTTGGGAAAACACTCCTGAAGTTAAAAATAAAATTAAGGGAAACAACTACCCTAGAGAAATTAGAGAGCTTTTGGCAAAAAAAAGAAGGGCAAGGAGAATATGGCAACAAACTAGAGCCCCTCAAGATAAAACTAAGCTAAACAATCTGACTGAGCTACTTAAAAGGGAAATCAAAGATTTGAAAGACGAATCTATCAGTAACTACCTCAGAAAATTATCTAATGATACTAGTACTGATTATTCTCTCTGGAGAGCAACCAGAAGAATTAAAAGGCCAATAATGCAGATTCCTCCAATCAGAACAGAAGATAACAAATGGGCCAGAAATAACGAAGATAAAGTACGAAATTTTGCTGAATACCTGGAAAAAATATTTGAACCACATGATGACCAATCATTGGAAGCCGAAATAATAACTGGAGAGGTTGTACAGGAAAGTGAAGAAATCCTACGAGCAACACCAAAAGAAGTCATGTATGAGATAAAAACAAATATGAATCCGAGAAAAGCGCCGGGTTATGACCTTATCACAGCAGAAATTTTAAAAGAACTACCAAGGAAAGCATTATTAAAGCTCACCAATATTATAAATGCCGCCTTTCGATTGAAATATGCACCCAGCCCTTGGAAAATTGCAGAAGTAATTATGATTCCTAAACCTGGGAAACCACCACACAAAACTGGATCATACAGGCCAATATCACTATTACCAGTTATGTCTAAACTCTTTGAGAAGTTATTAGTAAAAAGACTAAATCCGATAATTGAGAGGAAAAACCTGATTCCAAATCATCAGTTCGGTTTTCGCAACCAACACTCAACATTAGATCAAGTACACAGAATAACTAATATTATTGAAAGAGCATTAGAGGAGAAAAAAGTCTGCTCAACGATATTCTTAGACGTTGCACAGGCCTTTGATAAAGTTTGGCACGAAAGACTTAACTATAAGTTAAGAACTGTACTACCAATGCAATTCACTACAATATTAGAATCATACTTGACAGATAGATTCTTTAGAATAAAATTAGACGATTCCTATTCTGGATTGAAAGAAATCAAGGCAGGAGTACCGCAGGGCAGTGTATTAGGTCCTGTCCTATACCTATTGTACACTAATGATCTCCCTGTATTAGAAAACAACACTGTGGCGACATTTGCTGATGACACGGCAATCTAAGCTGTTGGAGATAGCAACGAAGAATCAACTCATAGTTTACAGTTAGCTATTACTCAAGTACATAACTGGACCAAAAGATGGCGAATTAAACTTAACGAAACTAAATCAGTTCACATCAATTTTACAAACAAACGACTCGAACATATTCCGGTTACAATTAATCAAGAAATAATACCGTATGCCAACACGGCTAAGTACCTTGGCATTACACTAGATGCAAAACTACGATGGAAAGCACACGTCAAAAAGAAAAGTGAAGAACTAGGGCTTAAATATAGAAAGATGTATTGGCTGATAGGAAGGAGCTCCGCTCTATCAACACACAACAAACTTCTATTATATAAACAAATATTAAAACCGGTTTGGACTTATGGTATCCAACTTTGGGGTTGTACCAAACAGAGCAACGTAGAAATCATCCAAAGATTTCAAAACAAAGTATTAAGGAACATCGTTGATGCACCATGGTATGTTAGAAACAGAGACCTCCATAGGGACCTTAAAGTGGTCACTGTTTCAAAGGAAATCCAAAAAAATGCACTGAGACATAGGCAAAGGCTCGAACAACATGTTAACACTGAGGCAACTAAGCTGTTAAACAACACAGATATTGTACGCAGGCTCAAACGAACTAAACCTTTTGAGCTGGTGTAATTGTTAGTGTAAACAGCGTAATACTGTTCTAAAATCCACAATAACCATGTGGTTTAATTCAATTTATCAGACACTATGGAACACCAGTGGGAAGAATCTATAGATTAATACAACATACTAAATTAGGTTAGAATAAAATAGATCATTAGTACAGGTGACTAGATTGTAATAATTGTTTATTTAAAATATTTAAATAAAATTGAAAAAAAAAAATCTTCATGTTAGAAACTGTGTCCCAGCCAGAAAAATGTAGAACTGCGTATGGGCTAAAATAAAATAATTGTTCCAACTGCCGTCTCGGACTAGATTTTTCATAAACAACTGTTGAACTTATTGTAAGCTTCTAGGAATTTTATCATATTTAGATACCAAATCTCTAAAGTACAAAACTGTGACTTGGCCAGAAAAATATTAAACTGTTAAGCCTAAAATAAAATAATTGTTCCAACTGCCGTGTCGTGCTAGACTTTTCATAAGACATTTCTGAACTTCCAAATTCATATAAAATTGCTAATTTCTAAGAATTTTATCATATGTATTTAGATATCAGTTCCCCAAGGTACAAAACCGTGGTTTGGCCAGAGCCTGAAGAATTGAATAGTTTGAAATAAATTAATACCTTAATGACGCTGTCCAATAATTTTTTAAGTGTATGGCATAAATTTTAATCACGATTCGGGGATTATTCTCAATGCCTTAGAAAATTTATCATTGCTTGTATTGATAAAATTTTTAATGTTTGACAAACAGGTGACTGATGAATAATATGCAAAACAAACGAAACTGCGATGCTGAATATACTCGTAGATCTATACGTGATCCCAAATTTTTGCTTATCTACTATGGTTTAGTGACTTTGATATTTTATAAAGTTTCACTTTTTAATTTATTTAAATCGTCTTTCGCTTTTTGAACTCAATTATCAATTTGCGTACTCGTATATATTATATAGAAAAATAAATGATATTCAGTTTTTTGGACCAATAAATTTGCATTTCATCGTAACTGGAAAATGATTTGCATAATTTTGTAAAAATTTAATTTATTCGTGATTTCTTAATTTTTAATATTTTAATTAATGAGCCAGCTAAAATTGTATTTTAGATTTCATTACCGTATACATGTATTATAAATTGGGAAATAAACATATTATCGCCTGTGCGCGGGTGTACTTTGTAATTAAATTAATTTTTTTTTTTTTCTGAAAATCCATTAAAATAATTGAAACTATATCTGTTCCCCCCTTTTGGAAGCAACAAATTACATTTGGCATATATACACACAACATACATTTTAAAAATACAAAATACTCATTTAATTTATATATTATTCGAAAGACGATACAATTGCAATCTGCATTTTTTCACATAAAAACGTAAACATCTCTCGGAAACAAAATTATAAATCAACAAGAAGATTTATTTGTCTCATTAAAATAACATCTTTCAATCTCTCATATTAATCACTTAAGAGATTTTTATATATTTTGAAAATGTAAACCAGTTAAAATCATTATATATTGCATATGTATACGTATACAGACATATCTCCCTTTTGAGAATTGTAAATGTACAGATACATAATTGTAAACATAAACTAAATAAAAAGTATCATCATCATCGTGAAAGAGTGCGACTGCGGGTGAATGATCTCGAAATGAATTCACAAAAGGATGTTTTCGTGTTCAAATCGAAATTAACGTACTTAACCGTATAAGAAGTACCTAATCAATTATATAGGATAGACAAAACATAAAAATATCGTCAGATGGATGAATTTCCCATCGCGCCGCAAATATATTATATAGACAAAAACCCTGAAAATCAATTATGGTTGTGTATGGTCGGTTATATGTACATACATAACCTCCACCCTATGTAAGGGCGCTATATTCTTAAATTATTGAAAATTCAATTTTCGATTTGCGTGTCCTGAAAATGAGCTAAATTTTTTCTTTGTTTCAATATATAGACACCGCATATATAGATAGATTAGCCATCCCACGTCTTAGGAATCCAGACATCGAAAGGTATGATATATGTTCATATATATGAAATTAATTAACCATTTGATGTGATATCATGTCTATGTTTTTTTGCTTTTGTTTTGTGAATCAATTCATGTCTTAATTATTTAATGTATAGTTTGTATACCAGGGATCCGGACGACCCATACACAAAATTAAATTTTACCGCATTATCATGTCATGTGTTTTGGATCTATCTGATACACATATCGTATATATATGGACATGAAATATACACATCAACACAAAAACAACAACAAATTTCGGTTGGGATAATTCTTCTACGATAGAGATTTTCATGTCAGTTTGATTAAAAGACATTTTTGTTGTTGTTTATGGTGTATATAAGAGGAAGGATTTTTTCGTCACTTTCTCTCTTCATAACGAAACATAAAATGTTGGTCTTTATAAAGCGGCCTTTCATAATACATTCAAATTAAATTTTTTTATACAAATTGATTCGAATTTTTCATACTCATCTCTATTATATATATATACACAAAATGAATTATAAAGAAATAAAAAACATCTTTCTTCAATCTATTAACCCTTTCCTATTATTCGGATTTCAACAAACTCGCATTCACAATGCCACAAAAAAATCGTGATTATAAATTTATTTATTTTTGCTTATTCATTTGGGCTGTCTAGCAAATAGAGCGTTCGAGCATAAATAATCTACTCGACAAAAAAATAAATAAAAACTATGTGTGTGTGTGTGTATGTATACAAAACTAGACAATAATACGATGAAACGATATAATGTCCTAGAGCACAGTGTGATTTAGTCTCGACTCCAAACAATATATTGTTACAGAGTGCGCGCGGCTTTTCCATTAAAGAGATGGAATTGAATTGAATATAGCTATTACGCCCCCAAAAATGAATTTATTTATTTTTACCGTTGATTTAAGATTGTTCTTCGACCTATGATACTTGTTATTTAAATTTATTTAATTCTAATATGACAGTCTCATATTCTAGCAAAATTCTAATGATTTAAAGTTAAGCCGCTGAAGCCACCTATAGTTTAACAAAAATCCCGACTCTAAAGTACAAGTATTGGTCCTTACAAACCAAATATATACCGGATACCTAAAACAATAAAAACATCAGAAATCTCTGTCTGAAATGTCTATTCTGTAACTTGGTTGGAAAATTTCCACTGGAAAAATTTCATTCCATTGGAGTCTAATTTGCTATTCTGTATCTTGTTGGACTGGAAATTTCTGTTGGAATTTTTTTTTGTAGTATTGACCGTTTGATTTTTTATCAGATTTGATTTGATTGGAATGTTCGACAATGATAGAATTTGACTCGGCTACAGACACCTGATATAGCAAATAGTGAGTAATACAGGACGATACAATTCTAATCTACTTATATAATTTTTGAGCATCACTGGGCTCTGAAATAAAATTTATTAGTTTGCTGGGTCAGACTTATGAGCCTATATATTTGAGCTGTGATAGACCCTGTCATGAATGATAATTAGTTTAGTGCCTCTTTTTCCAACCCTTAATTTACATAACATATACCCATTTACCCCTTGTTAATACTCCATCAAATAACACCCCGTCCTACTACAAGTGATTTGTACTCCATATACCTATTCAGCCAACCCACTTTCTTCTTCCGTACCATGCAACTAACAATTAACTAGCACTAGACCAAACTTTAAGAGTAAAGCTACTGTAGACGTCGATAGTTGTCGAACATCCACAACAGATGTCTCTCATCCTTTCGTTATTTCTTCGCTGAAATTATACCTCGTTAAAACCTAAATTACGACATTAGTTTTGTTGTTGCTTTTATGTGATTTAAAATCTAAAAAAAACTACAAAACGTTTGTTAGAAGAATGATATATAAGCCTAAGTTTAAATTAAATATAGATAAATATATTTCATTATTGTGTTAGATAAAGCTATTAGGTAGTATAGCTTCCACATTCGCGCTTAACCTTATCTTCCAATTCTAAGATTAATTATGTTCAAAATATATCCGACACTATACATCGTCCTATTCAACCCAGTAGTAATCCTTATACTCTCAAAGATGCGTCACTACCTGTTCCGTCCCCTTTATCACCCTTATCCGGTGCCCTTTGTTTTGGCACCTGGAATGTTCGCGAGCTCAATTCGAACGAAAAACGCAATTTGGTCGGTGGTATTTTACTTCGAAATAATATTCAGGTTTTTAGCATTCAAGAAAGTAACATAGTTGCGGATGTCTGTTCAACGTCTCATTATACTTGGTATCTTGCCAACAATTCAAAGGCCCGCAGGCGTGTAGTCGGTATATGAATCAAGAGGGATTCACTTATAAGGACAAAGCGGATCAGACATTATTTTGGATCTATCGCGATCATCTAAAATTGTTACTACTCTTTTGTTAATAATAGATCGATGCCCCAAATCTCGCGATATAGTTTTGTTTGGCGATTTCACCGCCCATCTGGGTTATAACGATTCTTGGGATAAAAGACCATTGGTTCAAATTTGTTCCACAGCGAGTCTAACGAAAATTGTGCTTCCCTTGGCTTTCTTGCTAGTTCGACACGACTCTTTGTTCACACAACCTCCGGCCGCCGAAAAAGCCTTTTTACTTGGACCGATGGTCATAGCTACTCCCAGGTAGACTATATCTTAACTCGAGGTACAAATAATTTCATTTATGTTAATTCGACCAAAGCTGATTCATTCTATTCCGAACTAAGCGGTCATCGTTTAGTTTGGATTGAATGTACTGACCGAAGGAGGACTGTAACGTTTCACCCTATACTTGTATCAGCCTGGGCACCTGCTCTTTCATCGTCTACTTATTCTTATAAGTCTATGAATTTTTTATTCATTACTACAAGACTAGAGCGTGCGTGCTCACTACAATCTGTTCTCTCGACCGCCTACTAGCTAACCCTTACATCTGGGACCTTTGATCATTGGAGGCTGAATTTCATCACAGGGATTTCTTGTTTCTAAGACACCTCTAACACCTAAACGGCGACAGGCCCTTGCCCGTTTCAAAAAGGCACGGTTTTTCCAGCAAAGACATTCCAACGATCCCACTGCTCGTCCTCTTCTGTAAAAAGCTCGTAAAAGCTTGAGTCTTGGCTACTCCGAAAATAGAGCCCTCGAATGTCGGGAGTATTTCAATAGTTTATCTTCCCATAAACTATCCTACAGATTGCGCCATACCTATTCGTTTTTTAGACGATATAAAAGGGATAACACTAAACAAAATACGCATTATATTCCGCATTCCTCTTGGCTCACTGAGTTGCAAAGATCTGAAGGTGAATGGCGAAACCGATTATTTCCCATTAGGTCCTCCACCTTCTCTTGCCGAGATTAAGTCTGTTATGACTAGTATACGCAATAGGACATCCCCCAGTACAGATGGGATCCCCATTGAGTTATTTAAATATGCTGACAGTTTAATTTTTTGTCAGAGTTAAAAAATACGAGAACACTAGATTATTGTCAAATAGAGAAAAAATTGACATTTGGTAATTTTTATTTAAAAAACAGATATTTCCAAAAACGTAATACAATTATTTTTGGTTCGTCTTAATGTTGTTTTAAAACAATAAAATATTAATTGTTGGCTTCTTTTCGTATATCCTTGCTAAGGTCATGATTCTCGGACAGCAAATCCAACAATATATTATTATTGTCTCTGCAATCTTTTATAATATTCATACTTTACTAGCCAGCAATTGACGACTGTTAAAATGACTTAATTGACGACTGTTAAAATGACACAATATTTACTTTTGCGCTAAACGATAATACCAGTCGACAAAGCAAATAATAACATATACTCGTATATTGACAAAGCAAACAAAATTTTTTTTGACAAAAAATGCATTTTCAAAAAAATTCCACCACAATTTTCTGAGGGGGATTTTTCTACAAAAATAATTTAAAATCCCAATGGAATCGAGTCACAAAATAGCAAAATTCCAACAAAATTAATTTCGTAGTTAAAATTCCTTAGCGTTGGAATTTAGCGTCCAATGAAACGAGATACAGAATAGCAAAATGTCCAATGGAATTTTTGCTAATTTTTTTCGAACACTAATTAATTTACTTGTTTACTATAAAATAAAATACAGAATCAATATAACAGGATGATTCGGACGTTAGACCTTAAGAGCTAATGGTTATGAAATAGGTTGTTTTATAAAAAATAAATCCCAAAACAGTCAATAAAACATCGTTGACTCCGGCGGTTGATTATATGCATGTGTCCACAATTTTCGTTAGGAATACTAAAAACTTCACTCAAAAATGCGCTGAAAATTGTAAGCACTCAAAAATATTTTTGTCATTTTTAGTCTCTTCAGCCTTCAGTACGCAAGATCAATCGAAGGGGCATTTCACTTCTGAGGTATTTATATGCATCTGACCAGGCATAAGCGACTAAGGAGAAGAAACCTAAAAAGTAAAACAGTTTCAAGGATGGAACAAAATAGCTTCTCCACCAAAACCATTTGCAAGTTTCCTCGTCGGTCTTCTTCTTCATGCATGCCAATAAATATTCGGACTCTTCATTTGTACTACTGTTTTATTACACTTACCAATTTAGTATATCGCAGACTGACTTAAAAGGATTTCATTAGGAGTAAATCCTTTTTTGACGTTTGGAAATATTTTCTCCGATGTGATTGTGTCAATTCTTGAATTTCGGGAAATTATCTGATTCCTATAATAGTTTACCGGTCGTTCAGAGAAAGGGAGAAAATATTCATCCGAAGTATTGGCTGAATGATTTGGCTCGGAATCACTTGATGCATGATTCTGCATAGAATCGCCTCTGGGGTTTGGATTCAGCCTATTCAAGTCATATTCACGTGAAGTGTCGCTTTTCTCATTGAAGTTTATTTCCATAATTTTTTTTTTTTCAAAGTTCTCTAACTCTAACCGCCATCTTAAAATGTTGGAGTTTTTCTTCGAAGTTAATTTTTTTTTCTACGTTATTTTGAATTTCAGATAACACTGCACCAAGATCATATTCTGATGCGTCGATTATTCATATGAACTGTTTCGAAAAGTCCGGATAGGCCAATATTTTGTCTGTGAACAGTATTTCTTTTAGTGTTTCAATTGCTTTTATATAGTCTTTGATTTTGTAATTTTTAAATAATACTTGATAAAGCTTCTATAATAATCTGCGAGTCCAAGGAATTGTTTGACTTATGTGTCGTCGGTAACGGCCCTTCTATGATTTTTTAGACTTTGTCGGAGTTTGGTCTTACCCCATTCTGAGTGATTAGGTGTCTGAGGAATTCCATTTACTTTCTCAGGAACTCGCATTTGTCCAATTATATTTTTAGGTTGAATTGTGCCAATTGTTTTATTACTTTGCAAAAATTATCAATGTGGTTTTCCAGATTGCAACCAACAATTACGATATCGTCTCGATATGCATAACAAACTTCTCCCACTAAGCGATTTAGTACGTGATTTATTGCACATTGAAAGGTGGCTGGATCATTTTTAAACCCAAAGGGCACACTAATAATTTCGAAGTGGCCCTACTACGTGGAAAATGCAGTTTTTGCTTGGTATGTTTTGTCCATTGGGATTTGAGGAAAACTAGATTTTAAGGCTGCCGAGAATTTGCTCCATTTCAAGGGATCGAAAATTTGTCATTTATTGTCTTTCCATTCAATTTACTATAGTAAGTAGATAACGACTCTTCCTTTTTTGGTTCCAGAACCATCTGGCTTTTTTGTCATTACGCAAATTGGAGATGAATACGGGCTATTAAACAACTTATAATTCCGCTATCTTATCCTTTTTGTAATGGTGTGGGTATCTGTAGGTTTTTGTGTTAACCGGATTTTCATCTGTTGTTAATATTTTCGGTTCGATTACCGTTGTTGATGAAAGTTGTTCATCTTCGGACTAGGTTTTCAATTATCTTTTTAACTACTGGTGTGTTTAAATTGATTGGAATTGGTTTTGGTGTCTCAAAATTGTTTACTATTAACTCTAATTTCGATAATTTTGAAGGTGGTTTTGGATTGTCTGTTGTTATATTGACAGTGGTTTTAAAATTGTCGGCCTTGTATGCACCTAATATGATTGTTATTTACATTTGCGTGATTGTATAAGCTTTTCGTTGTTGTTCGGGGAACCAACAAACAATTTGTGGAAATTTAATTCATAAAGTGTTTTGGTAAATTGAACCCAAGAAAATTGATTGTTCCTTTTGTTGATAGATTTTGCGTTCCTAAAACATTTTTTATCGTTGTTGTTTCGAACTTTGAGAGATATTTGGCCTTTTAGATCTAAGTGATCGATCTACCTCCATTGGGATTGGTTTAGAATTATCTTGTGCCGGTCTCATAGGTACTAGCATAAAAGCCTTCTGCAATGAATGCGGCAAATGGATCTTCTTTGATGAATGTATACTTATTGCCACCCATCAATGATTGCAGACTGAGTTTTTATTTTGCTAGAGTTTTAGTACACTGCAAAATTTATTTTGTCCGTTTGGTGTGTTGCCCTAAGTTGGGAATTGTAAAAGGATAACTCTTGGGGATAAACCCCAAAAGCTGCTATTAATATCTGATTAATTTCCCCAAAAGTTATGAAGTTTCCAGCTAAACAATGTATTACCTTTACTTTGTCTTCGATTTTGTCCTGCACCGCTTTCCAATAAATTTTTTTTGTTGCTCCTGTACAATCGGTTCAAAGAAACTAGAAGTATCTTCGACTCTTTTCAGACATGATAATAACTGTTTGCGATTTCCACCGAAATTGGGTATTGACTTTATCGCATCTGGGATCCGGAATACATCAAGGGTGAGTAATTGTGGAACTATGGACAATAGACTGGACTTAAATTGGTACTGAAAATATTTTTTCCATTTACTAGAATTCATAAATAATAATAAAATAAAAAAATTTCTCGATACCAAATTTTAGTCAATATTTCTACACACTCCCATAGTAAAACACACGAAAAATAGTCTTGCATAAGTATAAGACAACTTTTCGTGTGTTTTACTATGGGGGTGCTTCAAAAGTTTAACTAAAATTGGTACTGAAAATATTTTTTCCATTTACTTTAGTTCATAAATACTAAAATATTATCTAACCTCGTTATGATTGGTTCAGATACGCCAGTGCGTGTTCATGCTCACTTTGCCTTGTGAAATTAGGCTAAGTTATTTTTAAACTTTAATCAATTGTGTCGAAACTATTCCAGTTCTGACATTTAGAGTTTTGATCTCTGACTCATTCATTTCAATGCGTATTTTCTATCCTATAATTGGTTCTTGTAGCTGTTTATCTTGTAGTGCCTGGATTAATTTCGGCAATTTACCAAATAAAATTAGAATATTGCCTGTACTTTTAGTGACCTGATCTGATGAGCTACTAAATTAATTATACCTGTAGTTCTGGAACTCTCGTCTATCTGGTAGTGCGATAATCCTTGGTGTCATGTGCAGGTTGTGATCTATGTTTAATCTTGAAATATGGCGAAAATGTAACTCCCCTTGGCGGGTTTAACACTTTCAGCCAGAAAGATCAATGATAAAGCACTTTCACAGTATCCATTATTGATAAGATTACTTATGAGCTGTTTATATTCATTAGCTGTTTGCACTCTTTACATTTCACTTTATCATAGTTCTTCGGACGGCCGCGCCAATTATTGATACGGTGGTCACATAATTTATAAAAATAAAAATTTAAGATTAATTTTAAGTCAAATGGATGAGGCAGAAAATTCTCTTTCAGAAATTCTCAGTAAAGTTTGACAAATAGTATTTCAATCTCTTGGTATGACTTTTTTTCGTTTCTTCCAATAAAAACTTCGCGTGACATGTGGCCAACAATACAACTAATATAAGCTTCAACACTTTGAGGTACCCTAGGTATTTTCTTCTATTTATATAGTTAATAGATCTTCAATATATGTAGTTCGGTATTTCTTTGAATGAAAGGTGCATTAGAAATGTTTAAAAAATTTAAAAAAAAATCTTTAGGGATCGGGGATTACTTTGAAATAATCGAACATGGATACCTTCCCAAAAGGAATAGTTCTTGTTCCTGATTCAATGCTATACAAATTTCAGATATATTGAGCTGATTTTGCGTATTAGTTGATTTATCTGACTTAATTGACAGGATCACCATAAAATAAATATAATCTGGAGCAACTATGGTGTGCAATTTATGCAGATTAACTTGCAGCTCTTAAAAACGTATTTAACGCTATTGGGTCCGGCACATAGAAAACTGTGGTACATTTACATAATGGAGTTTGGGTCCTGAGTTACCAATAATCTTTTAACATGTTTTAAACAACTGGCTTCACATCTGAAATATGGAGATTAAATTAACTTTTCTGACACCCTCGATGCGGGGAGTATAATTATATTACTCCTGGCTCATTTTCTATAAAAGCGCAGGAATCCAAATAAACAGTAATTGGTAGCTTTATGACTTTTATCATTTATGTCTGTCGCATGTGGAGCTTTGTGCCACGTATTTCTAAGGGTTAATAAAAAAAAATCGAGACACAAATTTAAGAATCCATGGATGCCGTCTACATCTAATACGTCAAAATCGTCACAACTATAATTTAATTTTCAAATTCGCAGACAATTTTTTTTTTCAATTTTCCAATCTAATTTCAAG
The DNA here is from genome assembly GCA_951394425.1 of Tipula unca. Classification (NCBI taxonomy): domain Eukaryota; kingdom Metazoa; phylum Arthropoda; class Insecta; order Diptera; family Tipulidae; genus Tipula; species Tipula unca. The sequence goes on from OX596381.1 coordinate 197,957,617, forward strand.
TCTAATTGTCTTGTTAACCAACTGGTATTATACGACTTCTGTTTAATTTATTATCAAATCTGTTGGCAGTGTCAGTATTAATTATAAAAAATAAAATTGTTTTGGCCAAATAGCAATTACGTTTATGTCGTGTTGATTTGCTACAACCGTATCAACAAAACATGTCGGACTTCTTTTATTCGTTTATTGTTTTCCAACCGAAAAAACAAAAATTGGAATACGAAAAACAGCAGGAATTATGACAACTGTGTGACATTTTAACAATTAACGTATGAATATGCAAGAAAATCGAGCGCAACGTATATCTATACCATGTTGGCATTATACGCTTAAAAACAACAGACTCAGACCGAAAAATGTTTTTATGTTTGCTACCTCATCATAATCATTATTACAGATACAATTATTTTGCATATCATATATATACTTTGCTGCTGAACTGAAAAATAAACATTGTTCTCTGTACAGATATATACTTGCGGTATACGAGTTTATGGAAATTATTGTTTTTTTTCTTCATATAATGTTGAAAATATCATCATCATCGTCATCATTATGAATTTTTAGTTTTTTGTGTACGTACATATGTATGTATGTACACTAACTATATACACGCTAACGTGAAATGTTCATTAAATTAGGATTTGTTGCAACAATTTTCAATTTAGCTCTCCAGTTTTAGTAATATAAATGTACACATTTTGGCATTATTGCGAACCATGTTGTTTACCATATCGTATAAACATATGTACGTACATGTGTAAAAATATTGTATTACATAGGAGACCAACAAATTGTTAACTGATATACCAGAATATCTTTACATATTTTTTTTATATTACACCAACAGGTGTAATTGGCAGAACATATAATTAGAGTCGCTGAAATATATGGATATATAAGAAAACAGGTAAAGTTATTTAGCCTTTTTATGTTAAACCCATAAATAACACTCTTTTAAATTATGTAAATGTAGCATCATTTAGTAAATTGGTTAAATTACGCGAGCAATGAATTAGATTAGGCCTGGAGGCGACTACTTAATGCTTGTATATAAATGAAATTCTGGGATCTGATTAAGCAACACAAAATATATTTTATAAAATATGTATATATTCTCTATATAGTTTATATCTCAGCGCGCATATGAATTATTATGCTAATGCAGCATAAACATAAAAAAAAAAAAAAAAAAATTTGGATGGTTCGAGTTCGACTGAATTGAATTGAAATTGGATTTTTAATATTCTTTATTATATTATTGTTTATATGGAAAAAAAACTCGCTCAAGGAGCATTCCAGAAGCTTTATGACCTTTAATATCGAAATAATTTTCATCCGCAATATACCTATATATATGTATGTATACAGTTTCTTCACCATTTTTTTATATAATATACAATAAAATAATAAGAAAAGAATTAAGAACAAAAAACTGTATACAGCATTCACGAAAACAGAAAGATCTTGTTAGTGATTGGAAATGAACATAATAAAAATTGTTGATACAATCCATTCCAATGATTTTTATTTTCAGAAGGCAGCAACAACAGCAGCAGCAGCAAGCAACCAAACAAAACAAAAATAAAACGTACTTTTCTTGTCCCATTAGTTGGGGTATATGCCTACAATTTATCGACGGTGTAATCTTAAATTCTGTTGTACAGTAAATTTTGAATTTAGCTAAATTCCTTTATCGTTTTATAAGTTCTTTATTAGTTCGGTATTAAGAAGGCGCTTGAGTGTGTATATGTTCATCGTGGTGTATAGTAAAAAAAACATTCTATTTGGAATAATTGCCCCTCCCAATCCGCTCCTATCCCTCTGTCCATCATAATGGCAAATATTTAAGCTAAAATGTAATTTCTGGTTTGTTCAGTGAACTGAAGCATTAATTTAAAAACATTAAAAACTTGTCTACAAGGAGATAAGTTTGTGGTTGGTTATTAAATATTTTAGGATTATAAGGAGACAATTACTCTCTGTCAAATGCGTATCTATTTGAACTGTCCAAATTAGTAATTGAGAATAATTTACATTTCTATAAACCTAAACTGTACCATTAGATTACTTATTAAAATACGTTTCGTTTGATATATCACATGAGGTAACCCAAATTAAAAATGTTGACCCATCCTCCACTCCAGCATCTGCGGTCCAGGCATATGGAACATACATGATAGATCGCTGACCATCGAATTATTACGGCCATTATTAATCTCTGCGAATTAAGAAACAATTATTAGCAAATGAGCTTTTTCGAAAGCACAAACACTGTATGCAACTATAGTTCTTTAAATGGCCTTTCTCGCTATCGCATGGAAAACTATAGGCAAATGAGGTTTTTTCGAAAGCACAAACATCTATCAATCCCTGCAAATTAAGAAACAATTATAAGCAAATAAGCTTTAATCGAAACCACATACCTTGTATGCAACTATTTCTTGCCATCGCATGGATATAGGTATGGTATTTATTTGATGGTGAGCCAGGACGACTTGCAACAAAATTGAGTATTCTCACTTACCTTACTCATACGATGGATCTAGAGTTGCATTTAAATTCACTTTAATCTATTATTTCGAGCTTGGTGTTGTAACGTTTTTAATTGCAAAAGTGCGTACCTCAGAAATGACTATATAATTAAATTGTTGTTACAGGTTTGAAAATTGTGTCACATGTGCAAGCTCGAGAAGAAATGTCCCTATATTTTTCCGTCTTCTATACATATAGGTACATATATGTGGGGATACAGTAATATCTTAGTAATATTTACTCTTAAACACTATATTTACTCTTAACTCATTATCCGATTTATCATTGAGTAACACCAACCTTGAGTGTTAATTTGTGCTATTTTGCACTCGGATCCACAAAATTTATAACAAATTCCTGGTGTATTTTTAAAATAGCGTCAAGTTTCTAAACTTTGGTTTAACTAACTTTAGACTATGGGGACAAGTTTCAAAACTGTTTTGGAATACGGCTGAATGAATTTTGCTTAGTGTCACAAATAATCATTATAACCTAAAAAAAAACATTTGATAATCTAGGTATATCGATCAATTTGGTGGTGACCCGGAAACGAAAAATGGTCCGCCGTTGTTTTCGGATACAGCTTTGAACGTCTCAAATATCAGCTTAATCTGGACTGTCAATCTGTAACAATTTTTGACGGTGACGGTCCACTTGTGACATTATTCTTAAAATCAGAACAATTGGCTTACCATTTGCCATGTCACTCTAGGTTAGGTTAGGTTGAGCTAAAGTTAATCTGAGCTTAAGTCAATTGAAAAGTCAATTAACAAGAATATCTTAATTTAAACTGGATTCTCAACAAATATTGAAGTTGCACTGACGGACCCTGGATTATCCTCAAATAAGTTAATTTATGTAGAAAAAATCTAGTTTCTGAAAAAATTTGAACAGAACCACAAGTCTGGGTAGGCGCATTAACCATTACACAAAAGTGTGTGAAGTTATCCCAGGATTCCATCCTAGAAAAATTAAAAATGTTCATCAGGCAATACTATTCTCATCCCATACCAGGATTTTGAAAATCATTCCAAAATTTGATATGATCATTTTGAAAAATTTGTAAAATCCACGAGTTAGCTTATATATTCTTGTCGAACGAAATAATTGGCACAATATTCTCAGATTCAAATGAATGAAATGGTTCCATACATAAAATTAGGATTTTAAATAATGGTTCTCGAGAACCATGATAGTGTCCACATGCCGTGATAAATCGTTGGCGTAATTGGCTCATATATATATGACTGGTGTTCAACTATTTATCAAAGCATGTGGACACCACGCCAAGCCGAAAACATAAGAAACTATTTCTGACACTCATGATTCTCGAGAACCATTAATTAAAATCCATTTTAAATGTATTGGGCAATATACATATGGGCCAATTACTACATACGGCTGGTGTTCAACGATTTACCACACCAAGTGGTCACCATGCCAAGTCGAAAACATAACAATTTTTTCCGGCATTCATCTTTCTCGGGGACCATTAGTTAAACTCCTAATTTTTTGTATGGGGCGATATTCATATGACTTTCGGAGCCTATTGTGCCAATTACTTCGTACGACAAGAATATATAGGCTAGCTCGTTGTTTACAAATTGTTCAAAATGATCATATCAAATTTTGTATTACTTGATGAACATTTTTAATTTTTCTGGGATGTCCAAATTTCTGGTAAGGAGTGTTAATGGCTATTTATCATTTTTGGTCATACTCCTTTTTCTTAGAATATAATTCAAGGCCCATTTATTTCTCGGGATAATGGATTCTTTTAAGTCTTGTTGGACGTGGAATTTAATAAATTATTCCATGTATTATCAGAACCTGAGTCCAAATCTCTGACAAAGGGTGTTAATGGCCATATAACATTTTCGGCCAAACTCGATCTTTCCGGAAAAAAATTCGTGGCCAATTTGTTTCGCGGGGTAATGGATACTTTAAAGTCTTGTTATACGAGGAATTAATTGGCCTATTACATGTATTATCGGAAGTTAAGTACAAATCTCTGGCAAAGGGTGTTAATGGCCATTCATCATGTTCGGCCAAACTCGATCTTTCCAGAAAGAAAAAATCGTGGCCAATTTGTTTCTAGGAATAATTTATTCCTTTAAGTCTGGTTGGAAGAGGAATTTAATGGGCTATTACATGTTTTATCGGAACCTGAGACCAAATTTCCGGCAAAGGGTGTTAATGGCCTATTTTTAATAAATTATTTAATAAAGCCTTACTTTAGTTAAAAAATTCGTGGTAAATTTGTGTCTCGGGATAATGGATTCCGTTTCAACTTGTTGGACGAGAAATCTTTTGAGCTATTACATGTACTATCAGGACTTGAGTCCAATTCCTCGTCTAACAAGACCTAAAGAAGTCCATTATCCCGAGAAATAAATTGACCATGCGTTTTTTTCTGAAAAGTTCGAGTTTGGCCGAAAATGATAAAATAACATCCTTTGTCAGAAATTTGGACTCAAGTTCCGATACTACATGAAACAGTTTATTTAATTTTTCGTTCAACTTGGTTATAAGGTATCAATTATGCTGAGAAATAAATTTATGAAGAATTGTTTTCTGTATGTTTTGGCTTTGGTTGAGGTAAATGGCCAGTAATACACTTGTCCAGTTATGTTTACTTTAGTTCTAGTAGTAGACGAAACAGTTTATTTGATTCCTTCTCTAATAAGCTCATTAGATAACTTTTACCCGAAAAAAATCTTTTAAATTCATTTATTTTGTCTAAGTTCGTCTTATATTTTATATTTTAGTACTAAAGATTTCAATAGAAATCATGTTTTTTTTTCTTATTGGAATTCAACTTAACAGTGTGATACTAACACAAAACCTGTGAATTTGTGAAAATTTTTACAAGCATGATAAAGCCTTAAGTATGTTATTTAAGCCAAAACTATTTTACCTATGTTAGAATTACATGTGACTTATCACAAAACATGAGAAAGAAACTGAAAAGATTAACTCACCTTAACCAACCTTAGGTCAACAAATTATCTAAGCCAAAACTATTTTACCTATGTTAGAATTACATGTGACTTATCACAAAACATGAGAACGAAACTGAAAAGATTAACTTACCTTAACCAACCTTAGGTCAAGAAATTATCTGATACTTTTATAAGATAGATAATCCATAAGCAGTTCTTGTGATAAGATCTTTCAAACAAGTATATAAATATGTATCGAACAACTGGATTAAATTCATTAAACCATTTGGCAATTCTTAACCCGATAAACCACATGTCGGTTATTCGTCTAGAGATTCGGACTGGCAAAATATCATTTGTCGCCTAACGATGTAACATACCTCTATGTGTAAGTCAGTCACAAGTATATATAGAAAGCAAACCAAATCCCGTCCTCTAATTGACATTCACCTTACCGAACGTCACTTTGATGTCAGCATAGAGCCCACAAATGTGTAGCTTTAAAGTATGTTTTACCGGCGACTTCAAAGCGGTTTATATTTATGGCATTTAATTCAACGTATAATTTACAAATCTCTAACTTCAGAGTTATTCAAATGTCTGCCTTTTCAGCCATTTATACAATTAGCGGTGGAGCCTGAAGACAATATTAAAAATGTATATGTAACATTTGGTTTATTATTTATTCTTAAAAATCTAAAATAAATATAATCCAAAATACCACGTATATACATTAATAAATATTTCAATATAAAGTAAATAAAACTAAGGTCGTGTTTCAATTGGTTTAAATACCGCATAAAAAATTAAAAAATTAAAAATTTATTCGTGGTAAATATTTTTTAACTTTTTATCTGTTTCAATTGGTTTAAATTTTGACATTTCTATTCTAGTGTCAATAAACGTATGGTCGGTTTCTTCATATTAAAAAAATGGAAAATAAAAACTTAAAATCGTATTTTTTTATTATAACCAATATATTACTTTTATATAAAAAAAATAGTCGTTAATAATAAAATATGTGCTGGTAGGAAAAAATTAAGACAAAATTTAATTCAGGTTAGTTTTTTGTTTGTTTAGAACCCTTTTGTAAGTACGATATTATGATTATATATTATTTTAATTTGCTCCATTTTAGAGGCCTAAATATCTGCAATTGCGGGTCGTATCGCACAAAATTGAGAGCATATTGAATGGAAGTGATACAATTTGCAAAAAAAATTTGCTGGTGAGCCATTCCACCTATCAAAAAATATTACAAGTGATGCCCCATAAACGTTCTGGTTGGTCCGTAGAATACGAAATCATCATCTTTTTGTATTGGATGGCTGCGGGTTGTAGTTATCGGGTAACGGGGGATTTTGCAGGTTTGAATCGTCACTCGGTTAGAAATATAATTATTAAACAGCTGGATTTTTTCTGCTCCGAAATGCTGCATATTGTTCACACTCCACCATTAATTGAGCTGGACGAGGTTGGTGCTAAATTTTGTTTACGTGCTAAAGCCCAAATTTTTAAAAATGCTGTTGGAGCTATTGATGGATGTCATATTCGAATAAAATGTCCCATCAATAGACATGATGAATATATAAACTATAAAAAATTTTACTCTATAATTTTGCAGGCTATAGTCGATAGTCAAGGAAGTTTTATAGATATATTCATTGGTTACCCGGGCTCTGTACACGATACCAGAGTTCTGCATAACAGCCCTATATATAAACGCGGAGCATATCCACCACAAAATTATTATTTACTCGGTGATGGTGGTTATGCTTCTAGATTAAATCCGTGTGCTATTATTACTCCATATAAAAATCCAAATGCTGACCAACGAAAGTTTAATACAGCACACAGTAAAGCAAGAAATGTTGTGGAGTGCGCATTTGGTATAATGAAGAATCGGTGGCGCAATATTTTTTTCAAAGCTCTTGAACAAAATAAAGATAACAGCGTTAAAATAATCGCAACGGCTTGTATTTTGCATAATATTTGTGTAATGGGCGACGATTACAATGAAAATATAATTTTCGATTTTGAAGGCGAAGCTGAAGCTAGAACAAACAGCAACCGCAGTAGGAATTTGGATAACAGCGATGGAATTTTATTACGAGATAATTTGCTTCAGCAACTACTAAGTGAAAATCAATAAAACAAATTAAAAAATTTTCATAAAATTGTTTTTTATTTAAATATAAATTCATTTTATTCAGTCTTTAAATTCAGTAATTTTCATATGTAATTTTTATTTTAATCGTCCGATGAATCGGACTGCACCAACAATGGTGAAACGTCGATGGACGGATAGTCGTGCTTGACCATTTGGCCTAATACCGACATCATCGATCCGACTTGTTTTGTAATTTTTTTATTTTGTTTAAAAATTTCCATTTCGAATAAAGTCATCGCTTCATTTGCCGAGGTACTTGTTCGAGATGACGATGTTGACGTACTAGGCGTATTATGAGGAAGTGGACTCGTATCCAGTGAGGAGGGAGTAACTATATAGGCGGCGAACTATTCAATTCATCTTGATTAGACGTCTGTCGACCCTCTAAGTTACTGAGGAAAACCTCGGGATGGTAATTATGCTTCTGTGCCGCGTAATTATGAATTTTATCATAATATGGCCATGTACTGGGGTCACAAGTAGGCCCATCATCGTTAGCTCCATCGCCAGAGTGACCATCGCATATAGTCTGAAAAATATACAAAATATAATATACTAGTATTATTTTAATTAAAACTATTTAAAATATCTCACTTTATATTTCCTCATTAAAGTCTGCCACTGATGGCGACATATTTGTGTGGCTTTTCCGAGCTCTTGACTTACTTTTCTGAAATATACAATATATTGATTAAAACACAACACAATAAATTAGATGTACATGTACAAAACTCACATCCAGCCGTCTCGTTGGTTCGCATTCTTCCCAGTAAATAAATGGTCAAACTTAATTCGTACGTCAATTAATTTTTCCTTCTCTGCTTCTGACCCTATAATAAGAAAATTTTTTTTTTATTATTTTTATTTATATAATATACTCTAATATATTTACATTTTGTATACCCAATATTGACTACTCGTTTTCGTTTCTGTGGCACTGACACCTCCATGTTGTTCAACCAAAAATTCCAATTTTTTGTTTTTATTTTTTTTCTCGCTTGCCAGTCAAAAATTTTATCAGCTCTTGAAGCAGATAAAAAGTTTGACATTTTTATTCACCTCAATTTTTAACTTTTTAACTTTTTATGCGGTATTTAAACCAATTGAAACACACACTAAAAATACAAAATTCAATTAGCCTCTGTTATTTCATTGAAAATCCCAATAGCCTGCTTCGTTTAACATTTTTTGTAGCTGATCCGTTTAAAAAAATCCTGAACCGCCTGGCATATGTTGTCTTTATTATAAAAGAAACTTAAATCTTTTCGGTTCTTATTACAAACTTCTCCGATAAACTCCAGTATACTGTTATATTTTTAAAAAAATATAGTTTCTGAAATTAAACCACAATTGTAACTTTTATATTGGCTTATAAAATATCATTCCTTACCGCATTCTTCCGCTGGCAAATTATCAACTTTTTTAATCCTATCCCACCGTATTTGTTGGGCAAAAGTAGACTTGGCAAATCCATTTAGTTCCTTCTTCGCATCTCCCTTTGAGACATACTGCACAGTAAAAAAGAAATGTAATTTTCAACGTGGTTTTTACACATCTTAGTTGACAAAATCGCTAATTTTACGTAAAATTACACAATGTCAGTTTTTTTATTAAAATTTAATAATACATTTTTTCTGCAATTTTCAACGAAAATTGAAATTTACGTTACTAACCCTTTAATACTACATGCTGTTTGCTATATCTTTCTGGTTGTTGAAATTATCGCTTAAAACTGCTCATTTTATTATTCTTGTATATTTTTACAGGACATTTCATTTATTTTAAACATAAATTAAAAAGTGCAAGAAAAAGTGTGTAAATGTGTAAATTCTTTTGTATTTAAATTTACATGATTTTCATGTAATTTTCAATAAATTTATAAGTTAATACTTTCCTTTTCTTTTTTTCTAAATTTTTTATATCCGTATATACAACTATCTTACTTTAGTATTCATACTTCTCATTATTGTTATACAGTTTGTAGAAAGCTGATTTGTCGCAAATAATTCATGTATAGTATAAAAATAAAATTACAAGATTAATAGTTTTTATTAAAATAAAGTTACGTTTTTGAAACTAAATTACTAATTAAATAAGTGAAGAAGTAAGTGTCGCTGGAAAATAAAATTAGTAAGGAAAATTGTTAACAGGTATGTACGTTTAAGTAATTTATTTAGTTTAAGGTTAGGTTATCCTCGTGTTTGTACATTTTAACTATATAATGCAAAATACATTTTTCAATTAGGATTTATTGGCTTGGTGGAAACTTTATGGTGATCCTTTTAATATTTGTGATTTTATTTGTCATACCATATGCACTATAATGTTCGTTTGTGAAAATTGTAATAAAACGGTTGTGTCTTTATTAAAATATAGCTCCCATTTGAGAATCCATAAATTAGAGACAAGAGCTGTTTTCAAGTGCTTGTACAACAACTGTGAAATAGTTTTCAATAAATATAACAATTATATATCTCACGTGTATAGAAATCACAGGAAAAATCTAAAAAACATAACAGAAATTGAAAACAGTTTTTGTTGTTCTAAACAAGGTTGTTCATTTATGTAAGTCGAAAATTTTAGAAAATGTTTTGCGTCATGTTATGAAACATTTCCGAAATCCACAGAGACAGGAAATCAAATGTCCACTCTCTTTTTGTTTAAGAATTTTTACACATGAAAAAACTTTCCGTAATCATATAAATTCAGATCATAAATTAAATTTTTTTAAAAATCATTCAATCGTTAGTAGCGCTACCATTGAAAAATCTGTTATATTACAAGAATTGTCAGAACATTCAACGATTGGGTTGCACCCTCTACCTAATTTCACTACTCTACAAAAAAATTATAAATACAGAGATTTTGAGGCGGACATTAAAAATGTAACATGTGAATTATTATTAAAGAACATAATATTCCTGAACGTGTCATTTCCTTAATTGCTGAGAAACTTTCATACTGCTCAGAACTGTTAACAATTCAAATTCGGGAAATTATTGATCAGCATTTTACGGAATCAAGTTATCAGAATAACTTAAAAAATGATCTGTTAGTTTCAATTTTGCCTAAATTAAATTTGATGACAAATAATTCATTAACAAGTTATAGAAGAAATAAAAAATGTGTCGCCTTCCATATAGTTAAACCTGTTAAAATCAACTTGGGATTAAACAATTATCATAAGCATTGTTATTATTACTATGTCCCAATACTGGAAACATTAAAAAATATTTTAGAAGATCTACAAATTAAATCGCAGCTGACTTGTGATCAAGAATATAACTATTCTAAACTTCAAGATTACAAAGACGGCTTGTTTTACAAAAATAACAATTTGTTTTATAAAAAAAATCGAATTGAGCTTTTATTCTATGTTGACGCGTTTAAGTGTGCAATCCATTAGGCTCAGCCAGATCAAAACACAAGCTGTTAGGAGTTTATTTTGTTCTTGGCAATTTACATGCTCACAACAGGTCACAAATCAATAACATAATGCTCTGTTTGTTATGTACTGAATCACACATAAAAACGTTTGGGTTTAATTCTATTTTCGAAATCGTTATATCAGATTTAAAAGTACTAGAAGAAAATGGAATAATCATTACTGGATCTACAGAGTTGATGAAAGGATCAATAGTAGCAATTTGTGGCGATAACTTAGGTTTGCACCAAATTGGGGGATTCTTAGAAAATTTTAGTTCTGCTGCATATTTTTGTAGATATTGCCATATAACATTATCAGAATTTAAAATCAATTACCGAACGCGTCGTGATTTAAGAACCAAGTCTTCATATAATGATGATGTTTCAAATTTGGCATTTATGGAATCTAGTAGAGGAGTTAAAAATAATTCATATTTTAATGATTTAAATTTTTTTCATGTAAGCAGTGGCCTTCCCCCATGTATTGCCCATGATTTGTATGAAGGGATAATTCCTCTAGATTTATGCTTAGCTATTCATTATTTCGTTAGTAACGAATGGATCACATATACATATGACTATTTCAATATTACATGTAATCGGTTGGCAAAATCAGTGAAATTTAATGTCAGTTTTCCTGAAATAAAATATAGTAGTAAAAAAGTTGGTGGCCATGCAATGCAAAACTTCTACCAAATCACCTTAATATCATTAGTACTTAATGGTAAAATTAAAGATTCAAACGATAGTGTTCTTGAAATGGTTACAATACTCTTGGAGATAACTCAAATTGTCTCATCACATATTGTAACTTTTACCCAAATCAATTGTTTAGAAGGATTAATTGATCGATATCTCGAACTAAGAATTTTATTATTTCCAAATAATAGACTTATTCGCAAGCATCATTATATTCAGCACTATCCGTTGCTTATGAAGTTTTACTGTCCATTAGTAAAATTTTCTACACTTAGATTTGAAAGCAAACATCAATATTTTAAACAGATTGCTGCAAAAAGTCGAAATTTTATTAATTTAACTAAAACATTGACACAAAGGCATCAAATCTTACAATCAACTTTGTATGGCCAAAGATTTTTGACTGATGTTGTAGTCACAAAGTTGTTACAAACAAAATGGTTATTAATTGCAAAACAGTTCCCATATCTATTGTGTGGATCAGTCGCTTGCTATATCGAATAACGTAAATGGAACTGTTAAATGTTTAACAATCAAAAACATATTAATCAATGAAAATTGTTCAAATATAGCTTATCAAGGAAACTTGTTTTCCATGACATTCAATTACAAGTTAGGATTGTATGAAGTCAATAATATATTCACAAATGACATAATAGTTCTTCCTTCCGATTTATCCTCTCCTTTTCCTTTTATGACCTGTACAATTGAGCATGTCGAATACGCCACATTAACTTGGGCTGTCCCACACTTATGGTGAGGTTTTAGAATTATGTTAGCATAGTTTATATAAATAACATTTTTTTGTTCCCTTAGATTAAATTTAAATTATGTCATCGGTACGGCTAGTCGTCAAAATTTGGGATGCTAGTCGAACAACCAAAAAAAGCTTTGTATTTATTGGCAATTTGTCAACAGTTATAGAGAAAGGTAATAAACACATACCATTCTTAAAACTTGTATTAATTAAATTTTTTAATTTTTAGCAAACGCTGTAGGAATTGAAGGATCCAAGCTAGTTTTTGAATCTGATGGAACTGAAATTGACGATGCAGAAGTGTTCCAATATTTTGCAGAAAAAAACGAAGTTTTTCAATTATTACCAGAAAACATTAAATGGGCGCCAACCTCATTCAAAGAAACTGAACGCGAAACGATCGAGCAGCAATCTGTCGAAAATAATGTTGACAAAAATGGATCAATACTTCTGCAAAGACAAATGATACTCCTACTTTAGAGTTTGTAGAACTTCCCAATTCTCCCTTAAGTGCAACAATATCAATGTCCAGCGGACGAATTTCATCGTTAAACTCTGAAAAATCGGATAATATTGGCATTAAGAATGCACAAAAATTATTCGCAGGTTATCAAATACCTTACAACAAAATGCCGGAAGAATTAGTTGGATTATTGAATGAACAAAAACCTTTGGGTCGATTTTATACAGATTTTATTCATACAATAGTAACAGATATGCGGCGAAGTTCATTTTATATTCCACAGACTGTATTCCGTCAAATTGCTGAGCAAGTTGTTTCATTTTTTCCAAAGAGTCTCGGAGTTCTGAATAGTGCTGGGGAGCTAGTGTCTGAAGAGTCGGTTGGTTTAGCAACAAAGTTGGTAAATCATAATAATTACCTGAATAGGACATCATCAAAAACTGGTTTAATGAAATCAACGAAACGGAATACAAGCATGTCGGAAGGAGTCCCTAATTTTTATGCCAAAAACGATCTTCAAACTTATTCAGAAGGGGACAGTGTAGCAAAACGATTATGGCTCCGGGAGCATTTTAAAATGGACATTTTAAATGAGGAGTTAAGACAGGAAATAACTACTGTTTTCAAAAATACATTTACGACCCAAAGGCAATTTTTAGTGAATAATCCTAAAATAATTGAAGTGCGACAATGCTGGCCCCACTTACTGTTATCGGATTTCCTCATTCTGCATTTTGAAATTCTTATGAACATAAGTGAAACGATTTTTCTGGAGCGATGGGATAATTTGAAAACAAAAACAATTGAGTTTTCCCAAAAAAATAATAAAAAATTTCAATTCTGTTCATCAAATGACGATCTAAAAATTCTTGAAATTATATCACTACAGTTTAAAGAAAACTTACAACTTATGATACGTCAATATCCTGTAAGTATACACTAAATAATTATACAATTAAATATGTAAACAATTTACACTGTTTTCATTTTTAGGCAGGAACATCACAAAATGAAATGGAAGCTCTGAGCGCCACTCCTTGCTGCGCTTTTATAAGTAAGTACATATTGTATGATGGATATTGTGTAACGGAAAATGGTCATAGAGTATCATTTTTATTTTTATAACATCTGTATAGGTTGGGTGGTTTGTTTTGTTTTCTAAATGGCATATATGTACGTATGTATATGCTAGCTATTTTAAATCAAAGAAACTCAATCGTTTCAAGTTCGTTTCTCACACATTACATTACTTATGTTACCAGCTAAAGCAACATTAGTATGGTTTCGAAAGCGATAACAAATGTCGTAAGAAGTAACAGTGTTCTAAGTTGTTTTCATTCTTATTGTATGGTTGATTTTCGAGGTTAGCCAGAGACAAAACTAATCAGAATTATTTTAGTTAAAATAATTATTCTAATTTGAATAATTAGAATGTAACATTTAAATATTAATCATTCGACCGGGGGTCCTCTCGTGCAAAGTGGTAAACGAAAAGTAACCTTCGCTTTGAACAAAATCCAACCGTACCATTCGGGTCAACCAGTTGTGGGTCATCCTGTAAATAATCAGTTTTATTGTGTTAATGTTTTTTTTATTTTTTTATTTTCAGATTCCAATGATAAAAGTGTTTTCTATTTTTTTATAGAAAACGAACTAACTACTAACTGGGATTACTTTTCAACTAAACGGGAAATATTTCAAATTATTGCTGCTTTTTTTTGTGTTTAATTTAGAGTATCCCACTCAACTATCACAGACATTCGAAGTGCTGCAAAGGACATGTTTAAACCTTAACACCGATTACTCTCGTTCAAAAAAAAAAAAAAAATTAAACAATAAAGCGAAAGTTTTAAATTTCCTTAAAGAAATTTTATAATAATTATTAGTTATATTTTTTTTTTTTTTTAATTTTATTTAAATATTTTAAATAAACAATTATTACAATCTAGTCACCTGGACTAATGAGCAATTTTATTCTAACTTAATTTACTATGTTGTATTAATCTATGGCTTCTTCCCACTGGTGTTCCATATAGTGTCTGATAAATTGAATTAAACCACGTCGTTATTGTGGGTTTTAGATCAGCATTACGCTGTTTACACTAGCAATTACACCAGCTCAAAAGGTTTAGTTCGTTTGAGCCTGCGTACAATATCTGTGTTGTTTAACAGCTTAGTTGCCTCAGTGTTAACATGTTGTTCGAGCCTTTGCCTATGTCTCAGTGCATTTTTTTGGATTTCCTTTGAAACAGTGACCACTTTAAGGTCCCTATGGAGGTCTCTGTTTCTAACATACCATGGTGCATCAACGATGTTCCTTAATACTTTGTTTTGAAATCTTTGGATGATTTCTACGTTGCTATGTTTGGTACAACCCCAAAGTTGGATACCATAAATCCAAACCGGTTTTAATATTTGTTTATATAATAGAAGTTTGTTGTGTGTTGATAGAGCGGAGCTCCTTCCTATCAGCCAATACATCTTTCTATATATAAGGCCTAGTTCTTCACTTTTCTTTTTGACGTGTTCTTTCCATCGTAGTTTTGCATCTAGTGTCATGCCAAGGTACTTAGCCGTGTTGGCATACGGTATTATTTCTTGATTAATTGTAACCGGAATATGTTCGAGTCGTTTGTTTGTAAAATTGATGTGAACTGATTTAGTTTCGTTAAGTTTAATTCACCATCTTTTGGTCCAGTTATGTATTTGAGTAATAGCCAACTGTAAACTCTGTGTTGATTCTTCGTTGCTATCTCCAACAGCTAAGATTGCCGTGTCATCAGCAAAGGTCGCCACAGTGTTGTTTTCTAATACAGGGAGATCATTAGTGTACAAAAGGTATAGGACCGGACCTAATACACTGCCCTGCGGTACTCCTGCCTTGATTTCTTTCAATTCAGAATAGGAATCGTCTAATTTTACTCTAAAGAATCTATCTTTCAAGTATGATTCTAATATTGTAGTGAATTGCATTGGTAGTACAGTTCTTAACTTATAGTTAAGTCCTTCATGCCAAACTTTATCAAAGGCCTGTGCAACGTCTAAGAATATCGTTGAGCAGACTTTTTTCTCCTCTAATGCTCCTTCAATAATATTAGTTATTCTGTGTACTTGATCTAATGTTGAGTGTTGGTTGCGAAAACCGAACTGATGATTTGGAATCAGGTTTTTCCTCTCAATTATCGGATTTAGCCGTTTCACTAATAACTTCTCAAAGAGTTTAGACATAACTGGTAATAGTGATATTGGCCTGTATGATCCAGTTTTGTGTGGTGGTTTCCCAGGTTTCTGAATCATAATTACTTCTGCAATTTTCCAGAGGCTGGGTACATATTTCAATCGAAAGGCGCCATTTATAATATTGGTGAGCTTTAATAGTGCTTTCCTTGGTAGTTCTTTTAAAATTTCTGCTGTGATAAGGTCATAACCCGGCGCTTTTCTCGGATTCATATTTGTTTTTATCTCATACATGACTTCTTTTGGTGTTGCTCGTAGGATTTCTTCACTTTCCTGTACAACCTCTTCAGTTATTATTTCAGCTTCCAATGATTGGTCATCATGTGGTTCAAATATATTTTCCAGGTATTCAGCAAAATTTCGTACTTTATCTTCGTTATTTCTGGCCCATTTGTTATCTTCTGTTCTGATTGGAGGAATCTGCATTATTGGCCTTTTAATTCTTCTGGTTGCTCTCCAGAGAGAATAATCAGTACTAGTATTATTAGATAATTTTCTGAGGTAGTTACTGATAGATTCGTCTTTCAAATCTTTGATTTCCCTTTTAAGTAGCTGAGTCAGATTGTTTAGCTTAGTTTTATCTTGAGGGGCTCTAGTTTGTTGCCATATTCTCCTTGCCCTTCTTTTTTCTGCCAAGAGCTCTCTAATTTCTCTAGGGTAGTTATTTCCCTTAATTTTCTTTTTAACTTGAGGTGTGTTTTCTCAAGCTGACTGCTGTATGTCACATATGAACTTGTGAACTTCGTTTTCTAATTGCTCCTCACTCCTTAGCGGAACCATTAAGTTAATTTTTCTTTCTAACGATAGTCTAAAGTATTCCCAATTTGTGTGCTTATTTACTAAACTGGGATAGCTTTCTTTTTGAATGATCCTTTCACTTAATGTCAAAAGTATTGGGGAGTGATCAGAGCTTAAGTCAATACTTTCATCTATATGTATATAATTTACAGATATATTTTTCACTATAAAGAAATCAATTAGATCTGGTATTTTATTTGGATCAGTTGGCCAGTAGGTCGGTTTACCATTTGATAAGGCTTCACAACCGTATTTTTTGATATCATTGAGGAGTTCTTTCCCTTTGGTTGTTGTTAGTCTAGAACCCCAGTGGATATTTTTTGCATTAAAATCTCCTCTAATTACAAATCTTTTCCCTAGTTTACTGAAAAATTCAAGATAATCATTTTCTTTTAGAGAGTATTTCGGTGGGCAGTAAATTCCAATAACACTAATAGAGTTATTTTTGGTCTTGATATTAACAGCTGTTGCTTGTATTTGTTCTGTTTCATATTTTAATTCCTCGAAGTGATTAATGCTATTTCTAATTATAACAGCACTACCTCCCTTGGCAGTATTTCCCGGGTGAATAGTGTGATATGGTTTATAATTTCTAAATTTGATAATTGATTGTCTAGTGAAGTGAGTTTCAGAGATGAGACAGACATCGATTTTCTCTGCGTCCAGAACCATTTGCAATTCCTGTTGGTGTTGCTGGAGTCCATTGGCATTCCAGCATAAAATTCTTAAGTCGTTAGACATGGCTTTGTTTAGGGATGGCTCCCTTAGTACTGTATTCTAGTTTCTGTAATCGCTGATCAAAAGTATTAAGTTTGCTTAATATCAGCTTAAGCGTTTGATTTATGTCGTCTGTTTGAGGAGTTTTTTGTTTGTTTTCGTTACTCATCATTACTTGAGCGTAAGTTTTTTTGCCCACTTCTCCTTGAGAGGCTATCAACGATTCACGCCTTAACTCTCCTTTAAATGATTCAGGCCTGTTTATTCTAACAGTTTGCTTCTTTATTACATTTGTATTTTTAGCAATTATGTTTTTATTTTTGATGTTTTGCAATTCGATAGCAACACTGCATCCTCTGTAGTTAGCTGGATGGTTTTCTCCACAATGTACGCATCTAGGCTGTACATCTGTTGGTTTGACACAATCTCTAGTATGGTGTTTACCTAGACATTTGACACACCTGGGGTCTTTGTTACAGTATTTTTGAGTATGTCCATATGCTTGACATTTTTTACATTGTGGTATAAGCCTAGATCTTCTTATTGACTTTGCATCCCAAGATGTACTTGATTTGATGTATTTTTTCAATATCATCATCTGCGCTGAATGTCAGAATATACATGTTCAGAGGCTCCTTACTTCTCCGTTTTAGCTTAATTGATGCTTCAGTTGCATTAAAACCTTTTCCTTTCAGGTCCTCAATTATTTTTTCTGGTTTACATGTAGAGTGCAGATTTTTAACCATTACCCTGATTGGTCTGATTTGTTTGTTTTCAAACGTATGCCAGGAATGTCCCCCTTCGCTTAACATTTTTGTCATTTCTCTGTAGGTTTCACCATCTGCTAAGTTTACTTTGATGTTGTTTCCACTCATCAATTTTGTATTAAACTTATCTGTTTTAGTTACTGTTTTAATTTTCTCATACAGTAGATCATAGTTTTCAACTCCATCTATAACTATTGGGGGTGGTGGAGGTAATTTTTTTGGATTGTTTTGGATTATTTTAGGAATTGTCTCCTTTAGTTGAGGAGGAGTAGGTGTATCATTCCTTCTCCTTTTTTTTCTCTGGCTTTTGACTCTAATCCACTCAGTTTCGTGAGCTAATTCTTCTTCATCCGTATGGTATTCTTGTTCCATTACTTTTTGGGTAGGAGGAGAATCAACGTTTTCCTTTGCTTTAAGGGCTTTAACTTCGTCTTCAAGAATTCTTATATGTTCCTGCATCCAAGCAATTGCATCATTTAATTGTTTATTTAAATTATTAGATTCAACCAATGCAGCATTGGCCTTACGCAATTCTTGATAGAGCATTTCTTCTTTTTTAGAATTTTTGTCCTCTGGAAAGGCATTTCTCGGTAACTCCACAAGTTCTGTAGGTATTATTTTGTTAATCTTCGCGGTGAACGTGCTACAGGCTCTCGTAGGAGACCTCGGTAGAACCTGACTCTTTTGGAAAGGATCGATATTATCCATTTCTGAATCACTCATTCTCGTGGATTTACCAATATAGTTATTGGTGTACCACCTTAATTTAAACTAACAAACAACTCATCGACCCAATACTTTTGGCCGGGAGTGTATTTTGAATAAAATTAAAAAATTAAAAAAATTAAAAAGCTAACACTGCACTTTTAATTTTTTTTTTTTTTTTTTTCACTATGTTCAATATGCACTTATACAAAATAATTAAAAATAAACTAATATCACTGCACTTTTTTATTTCTATTTTTTCGATTACACTTCTCCGATTCCACGTCCAAACCTCACAACGCTTTGAAAGAGATTAGTTATTAGTTATATAAATAGTTGTATGTAATCGAATTTTAATTTTACGATGTATTTTTCACTTATTTTCTGTTAATTTTAATTTAATTATTATTTTTTCTTAAGAAAGAAATGAATTAATGTATATGTACTTGATTTTATAAATATACTTATAAGAAATGAAATTTGTTTCGTTTACATTTTAAAGTTTGTAATTTTTATTAAAAAAAACTGACACATTACGAGTTTTGACATAAAAAATTACACATTCAGAGTAGAATTGTACAGATAAATGAATTATATTCACTCTCCGAACGATGTAATTTGACATTAAAAGTATTTATATTTGCACTCCAAAAGAACTAGTTTGACATATAAAATATTTATATTGATATTCTCATATATGCTATATTGCAGTATTTTTCTCTTAATAACCTACTATAAATTAAGTGGTAGTAAATTGAATTTTAACAACTCAAGAGTTATTAAGCAATGTGTGTAAAATTACATGATTATGATAGGCAAATTTGCCCACTGTCAAAAGTATGCAAAATTCAATGGAATTTTTTTACTGTGTGGGTATACGCGTTAGCCTAAAAATCAGAACAAATAAATCAATAAAGTATAATTTAAAAGCAAGGAAAGCCAAAGATTTGCATGATGAAATTTCAGAATGAGTCAGGACATAGAACATCAGGGATGATCGACAAGTTGGACAAATTAAATAAAACTAATAAAAATAAAATGGTACATTCGAAAGAAGATATCATACCATATTTTCTTTGTAATCCTTTTCCTGTAATTGCATTTCCAGCTCATTTAATTTGGTTTTGGAATCAATATTTATTGCAGGAGTAAAAGATGATGAAGCTGGCGACTTCTTGTAAAACTTGGTAATCATTTTCATCATGATTTCGTTTTGTGCCGTTATCTTTTCCAAATTTGACTGGATTTGATCAACTTTTAAGACCACCAATTCTGAATTTAATTGTCCCTGATTTAATTTGGCCAAATCTTGTAATGCTTTTTCAAATGAATCATTTTGAATGAATATAACATTGCCGATTGGTTGCTCAGTCGTTATTTCATTTTCGTTTGAGTTACCCATAGTCATGCAAGGTGGTGGTGCATCAACTACCGAATCATCGCGATTTGGCTAATTCTCCAAAGTTTCGAAATCATTATTTAATATTACGAAAGATTCGTCGTCCCGCACCTGATCAAATATGTATATTGTTATAATCGTGAGAAATTACGCCGACACTGGAATTCATTTTTTCTGTTTTTTGCTGATCGCCATATTCCTCTGTATCGGATGTTGTGTAGTTAAGTCGAAGACTACACCATATATTAGCAGCTTTGATAGAGTCTTGCACAAAAAATGTTCCTCTCATTATTATTTAACTTATATCCAAAATATATCACCTCTGAAAGAATAGTTTCTGTATCATCAGACGGTTTGTTTAGTTTGAGGTCCGAAGCGCTCTTTAGCTTTGAAGTGGAGATTGAGCTAGAACTATTCATTTCGAGCAGCCTATTTGCAAACTCCGTCAAAGGATGTTTATGTCCCGCCAACAATTTTTTAAATGATTTCATATATGATTCAAAACAAAATCCAGAAAAAGTATCCATTGATCCATTGAAAACCTTCACTTCTTTTGCAAGGTGCCTCAGCATATGCACGTTATGATTTACCATATCTGAACCATATAATAGTGCATATTCTTTAACAAAATCTTCCAAAAGTCTGTCTGCAAACGAATTATATTTGAGGCCCCAATCTGGGCAGAATAGAATTTTTATTGCGACATGTAGCAGCATAAAATTATTATAAAATTTTAGCAAATGCTGTGGCAACGAATTTTTCAATACAAACGGCCCATAGAACAGTAAAAAATTTCTAAGTTCGCTTCCTTTAAAAAAAGCCAAATGTTCTAAAGATCTCAACTTCCTTTGAAAGTTGTTAGGCAAAAATTTGTTTAAAAATATTATTTTATTTGAAATTAAATTCTTCAAATGTTTCGGAAATAATGGTTTCTTTCCGAACCAAATCTTTAATAACTTTTTCATTACTCCAAGTAAAACGATATGCAAATAATCTAAAGCTATTTGGGATACCATACCTATACACCTAGCTCCTCAAGAGGAGAATCAAAAATGTGATGATCCGCATCAACTCTTTGCGCGAACGTCGAATCTGTACGAAGACATGCAACGGATGAATTGTTAAAACACATCCTATGGTAAGTTTTATCAAATTTGCCTTTAATATCACATTTTGGACATCCTGCGAATGCGTTATATTGTTTAACACCGCAGACACTTGCTCTAGCAAGAGCATCACATATTATCGCCCGAACTTTAATTAGTATATTTTTTTTCATTATAATAGAAGCAAAATTACTTGGCTTTCTGGGACCATGATAAATTCCAATTAAAAATACGGCGCTTAAACCGATGTTTAAAATATGTCCTAAAATTAGCCAAAACGAGTGTTCTATTGTATTCTAACTTTCGACCGACATATAGGAGCTACTTAGTTGATTGCATAAAATTGACAATCGAGTGAGTTTCCATTAATCAGACATCAATATCTAGTTAGTTTACAGGCTGCAGTGTCAGACTTCTGTAAGTAGCGTTTGAGCTAGTCAAATAATAGACTCGGAAGTCATTTCCCCTAATTTACTTCAATGTACAACGAATATCAATCTTTTAAGTCATAATTCTATAACTGACGTTTAAGTTGATCGGTTAATTCACATTAGAGACAAATTTATGTAAACATTATTTAAGCTAATTAAATAACTAACTTTTATCGGGTCAACATAAATATTACACCTTTAAGTTTTTTACCATGTATACAATCGATAGGCACCAAAGTCATATTACTGATTTCAGCATCAAGGTCATTCATTAGACTAACATTTTCAAGATATTTGGACTTGTGGTTTATCGGGTAAACTCAAATATTAGCTATATATAATTACCTATCACGGTTCAAATTTTGTTCAAACTGCATTGAAATTTATCTCAAAATATTTTTTGTATAACGAACTGTAATCATTAAAATTGGAAGTTTGTCTTGTGGAATTTGAATCAAATTTGATAAGAAATGGAAAGAAAGCTGAATTGAAACGCGATGAGGTTTGAATTGGTCTGATTGAGGTCTGATCGAAAAATTTGAGTATGGTTTGATGGTTCTACAATATAGTCTTTGTGGTAACCCTGAACAATTAAATTTTCATTGAGGCATACAAAAAGCATTCAAAAAACAAAATTGAATGAAATTAAAGGAAAATCAGATTAAATTTGAAACCTGATCAGAATTTGAATAATAATTGAAAAGGTACAAAATTAAATTTGAATTTGAAGTACAATGTGCAATGGCGTATCGTACATTGACGGGGAATATCATAATGATATAATTTATCACCGACCGTAATCCCAAGGACATATATTGTGAAATACACGAAATGTAAACAAATCATTGCACAATTATCACATATCTATAGATAACGACTCGAAAACACGTAAGTCTATAGATAAAATTGGCTTGCGCCGTTAACAACAATCCGAATAATTTTATCGTAATTTATTGTGCGCATATACTACATACTGATAATGGTTAAACTATTTTTTATGCACGTATATGTATGTACACACACACACTTAAAAGTGTGCCTGATAAGATTATGTGCGGCACAGTGATTTAAAGTCAAGTGCGAGACACGACTCGAGTAAATGGAATAATATAGTTCCTGAAAAACGAAATGATGACATACTCCGGCGGCTAAATGATTTGCTTGAAACCTACAAATTTAATTCACATAAATTCTAGCTATATTCAAAATTGATCAGTCATGTAATTTGTGCGGCCTTATCTCTGTGGAAATAATATAAACAAAAACCAAATTATTGTCAACTCATGGACTCACTATACACTGAGAGTGATAACAATAAATAGTCAACGCGATCACAATACAACATATATGTATTCTCACTAACATAAATAAACAAAAATTAGTACTTAAGGCCAGCCACAATCAATTTATTCAGTTAATCGTTTTTCATTCAGTGATTTAACA
Organism: Tipula unca; assembly: GCA_951394425.1. Lineage (NCBI taxonomy): Eukaryota > Metazoa > Arthropoda > Insecta > Diptera > Tipulidae > Tipula > Tipula unca. Next base: position 197,981,212 of record OX596381.1, read on the forward strand.
AGTTGTTTTGTATATTTGTGAGTGCGATATAGCATATAAGACACTATGTGGCTAGTACTAATCTTAATTCTAGTGACAACGCTAATATTCTATTTCAAACGTAAATACTCGTTTTGGAAACGGTATGGCGTTCCAGCACCAGATGCCACATGGATTGTGGGAAATATTGGCTCCGTTTTTACAATGTCGAAACATTTTGGCACGCTAATGGATGAATTATATAAGTGAGTAAAATAAATTACATTACGCGCATAAATGACGTATGCTAATTATTTTTATATTCCGTTCATCTATATAGTAAATATTCAGATGTACCCTATTTCGGATACTACAAATGTTTGTCGCCCGCTATTTGTGTACGTGACCCAAATTTAATAAAAGATGTCCTCATCAAAGATTTTCAATCGTTTGCGAGTAATGATTTTGGTTTTGACGAAACAATTGATCCACTTTTGGCGCATAATCCATTTTTAACGACCGGTGAACGTTGGAAAGCGTCACGACAAATTTTAACACCTCTATTCACGGCTAGTAAAATCAAAACATTGTACCCGTTAATGGGACGGGCTTGTGTACGACTCAAAGAGTACGTCAAACAGCATGGACCAAATTATGATTTTAATGCGAAGGATTTGGCCGGAAACTTTACAACCGATAATGTGTCGAATATAAGTTTTAGTTTGGACTCGGAGGCGTTCAGTAATCCAAATTCTGAATTTCGTACAATGACACGGAAACTATTTGAACCGACCACATGGCAAGCGATACAATTCATGATCATTATGTTTTTGCCAAAGTTGGTGAGTTTACTGAAGATTCGATTTTTGTCCAAAGAAATTGACGTTTGGATGCGCCATGTGATTAGAGCAAATGTGGAATCGCGTAAAACTATTAAATTGCCACATGAAGATTTACTTGAAATGTTGCTGGCATCACAAAATAAAACGCAACTAAATGAGGAACAAGTGGCTGGACATTCGTTATCATTTTTCAGCGAGGGAACGGAAACTTCAGGTACTCTACTCTGTAACATGATGTACCAGTTGGCATGCCACCAAGATATACAAGAACGATTATACGAGGAAGTGTCTGATGTATTGGAACGGCATAATAATGACGTCACCTACGATGCTGTGCAAGAAATGTCCTATTTGGATGCTGTGCTACACGAAACGCTACGAGTTAGGCCGATTATAATGACATTGCAGAAAGTATGCACCCGTAGTTATAAATTAGATCCACTCCCAGGACAAACAGAAGGTTTTGTTGTTCCTGTGGGCATGGGAATCACCATACCAGTTAATGCGGTACATTTTGATCCAGCGTATTTTCCGAACCCGCACGAATTCGATCCATCGCGATTCAGTGACGATGAAACGAAGCAACGCGCAAAATGCGTTTATATGCCATTCGGTGAAGGGCCCCGCATGTGTATGGGCCTGCGATTAGCCCAGGGCCAAACGAAAGCTGCATTGGTGCATCTCGTTAGGTCATTCAAAATTAATTTGTCGCCCAATTGTAAACCATTCGAAATGGATCCAGCTCAAGTTTTGTGTATATCGAAAAATCCGTTGTTGCTCAATTTTGAACCACGATCATAATGAATATTCTGTATACGGGTGACGAATTGTTTTGAGAAGTTTTCTGTTTGTGACAAAAATTAGTGCGTGATGATGTCGGGCACGAGAAGTTTTAAAATTTCTCTCAGATACTTAACATGTTTTCAGCTAAATGTAACATTGTGTTTATTAATAAAAAATTTGAATTTTAAAATTGTAGTTTTGTTGAATGGTTGATCACATCTGTCCTTCAATAAATTTTTTATTATTTTTTCAATTATCTAATTGCGCAACAATTTGATTCAATCAGAAAATCTAATTGAAATTTTTGGTTGATTTGATACAGTCTCAGTTAGTCAGTGAATTTGTGTGAAGTGCGAAAGGTCGTCAAATATGTGGCTCCTCTTGGCATTAATTTTGATAACGACGCTAATTTTTTATTTGAAGCGAAAGTACACGTACTGGGAGCGACACAATGTTCCAGGGCCAGATCCAACATGGATTGTGGGAAATATTGGTGCCTGCTTCAGAATGTCGAAACATTTGGGAGTGCTGGCTGATGAGTGGTATAAGTGAGTGAATTTTTATCTATATATAGTAACCTCGTTCTAATCGTGAGTAATTTTGTAGCAAATATTCAGACATTCCTTATTTCGGATACTACAAATGTTTAGCTCCCGCCATATGTGTTCGCGATCCAAACCTAGTGCGGGATGTGCTCGTTCGTGATTTTCAATCGTTTGGAGAAAACGATTTCGGATTTGATGAGGAATCGGATCCACTTTTAAAACACAATCCATTTTTATCGACTGGTGACGCATGGAAAGCATCTCGATCAATATTGACGCCACTGTTCACCGCAAATAAAGTAAAAACATTATACCCGTTAATGGGGCGAGCGTGCCACCGACTAACAGGGTATATCAAACAATTAGGTTTAAAGCACGATTTTAATGCAAAAGAGCTGGCGAATAAATTCACGGCCGATAATATTGCGATGGTATGCTTCAGTATGGATGCGGAGGCGTTCAGTAATCCCAAATCAGAATTCCGTGATTTTGTTGGCAAAATATTCGAGCCAAACACTAAGGTGGCAATACAATTTATGGTTATACTGTTTTTACCGTCATTGGTAAAATTGCTGAAGCTACGATTTTTGCCACACGATCTCGATGTCTGGATACGAAACATGTTGAAACAAAATGTTGCATCACGTGAATCAGTTAAATTGTCGCATGACGATCTGCTTCAGATGCTGCTCGACCAGCAAACTAAATCGAGTATGTTGTATGTTACATGCTTTATCGGTATTTAAGTTTTCCAATTTATTTGCAGATATGAACGAGGAACAAGTAGCTGGACATTCATTGGCGTTCATCACCGAAGGTATAGAATCATCATCCACACTTTTGGCAAATGCTATGTACGAATTGGCTCGCAATCCAGATATTCAACAAATACTTTTTGACGAGGTCACCGATATTTTGGCACAACACCATAACGAAATTGCTTGCGATGCCGTTCAAGAAATGACATATTTGGATGGTGTTATGCACGAGGTGCTTCGCACTAAACCAATATTCATGACAATGCACAAAGTGTGTACGAACAATTACAAATTACCACCGTTACCGGGCCAAACCGATGGATTTGTAATTCGCAAAGGTACGACAATATTGATTCCGGTCAATTCTCTTCACCACGATGCAAAATATTTCCCGAATCCAGACGAATTCGATCCAACGCGTCACATCGAGGGCCAATCAAAATCACGACCAAAATGCTGTTTTTTACCATTCGGCGATGGTCCGCGTATGTGTATGGGACAACGATTTGCGCTGGGCCAGACGAAAGCCGCCTTGGTGCACGTTATTCGATCGTTCAAAATTACATTGTCACCGGAATGTAAACCGTTCGTGTTAAATCCGGCCCAAATGTTGTGCACCTCGATCGATCCATTACTTTTAAATTTTGAACCACGCGAGACATCTGAACATGTGTCTTAAAATAGACGTACATATGCTGCACACACACACACACACATAGAGATTTTATCTCAGGTCTTATTATTTCGTTCTCGTATTTAACAAAAAAAAATAAAAAAATTAATTTTCTTCTTCTCACTTGTGACACATGTCATAAGATTTGAATATAAAGATTTTGTTGGGTGTATGTGGCTGTCGTGTGTGTGTAAGACTCGTTATTATTGTTTTTTTTTTGGGAAAGAGTTAATTATCTCAAACCTATATCTAGGTGACATCACATTGATTAATTAAAGAATAATAATAGAAAATAATTATTTTTAGAAAAATTTTCGAATATAAGATCTTAGATTAGAAAATTCCAAATTTTAATAAACTAATTTTGAAAATATGTATATATGTATATGTATGTATATGTTGCATTTGAATTATTTATGTAATTATAATAGTATCAAGTGCCATCATTACTGTTTTCGTACAAGTTTTCATTTTCCATTGAAAGCTTTAACTTATACAAAAGAATAAACTTTTATTACGCGAAACGGACATAAATTTAATGGAAAATGACGTCGTCCGTAAATATTGTATATATGTATATAAGACGGTTGGCAATTTTAGAAACTATAACTGTATGTATATAACACGGAATATGCTTTTAATTTAATTAATTGCATTCATAAAAGAGTTTTCCATCCGGTTTCCAATTTTCTTCATGAGAGGCGGCGGGAGGGCGGGAATGGCGCGGAATTAAAAATTGCAACTTTTTTTTCAAATAAAAGTTGGATGCGAGATTATTTTTTGTTTTGATTTCTTTTGTTTTTGTTTCTTAAATAAATTCTGAGGAAATACGATTGTTAATGTTCTGTTGCGATTTTTGGCTTGAGGCGAAATAACGAACAGAAAATCGATGGCGACTATACCGCCATAAAAATGAATACAATATTTAACAAATAAAAAAACGTAAGGTAAGAGTTTCCTATTCTTTCTATAAGCTTGATCCATATCTTATATAACGAAAGGGTTAAAAAAAGCCAACATTTGAAACTGCGCGTATAACACTTGATGAAATTCAAAAGCTCCGCATAGGTGGAGTCATCCCAAAACGAGTGAATCTAAATTAATTTCGGGTTTCTTGAAACGAAACAATGCCATGGAATCTGGTTGGCCTCAAATTAAGATAGACTTAATCATAAAGTATGCGGCTAAAATTAAAATTGACGAAATACTTTTGATATCTTTCCTATCGCAGGCTTACATAATTAACTGGTTTCATAGCCTTTAATATAATTTATCAGGTTAGGTAAGGTTAGGGTGGCCATCCTAATGGAATAGCACAGACAAGCGTTAAAGGCCCTTGACATCGACCTTACTAAGATCCGTCAGGTCGTCGAAATGGGAAGTTCAAATACATTTTATTCTACTGTACGCTAGACAAGGACAGGTGCAGAGCACATAAATCATATACATAGTTTCTTCTTCCTCCCCATCACAACAGCTACGGTAGAAATCATGGGCGGGGACACACAATCTGGTGGCATGTACCCCAATGAGACAATGTCCCGAAATAGCTCCGGTCAAGTCTAGGCCAGATTTGCCTGGTTATTACACACGAACTTGAATTAGACAATCTGTCATGCGTTTCCTTCTGATGCAGCAGTTAACAAGAAGCAAGCGGTATCTTTATATTCAGTCTACTTTGTGATTCAGGAAGTGTGATTGTAGCGTTTTAATAGCAGCCTAGCTGTACATAAAAATGCGAATATCCCTCATAGGTATTGCCCGTCAACCAGTCCATGACTTTTTTTATCACGATAAGTTCAGCTTGAAAAACACTGCAAAATTCGGGAAGACGAAAAGAGAGGTTGCCACCTAGTGCCACTCAGAGTACCTCACAGCCAACCACTCTATCACTTTTTCAGCCGTTCGTGAAGAAGCTCTCTGATAGGAAACTCAGTTATGGGAATCTCACCCCACCAGATGGCCAAGGGATACCGTAGTCGGTAGTTCCAGGAGTACCCCTGTTGTAAAGGATAGATGCGTGCACAACACAGGTCCACAAAGATATAGATTTGAGCGTTGCTGTGCAAGATCTAAGCTGCTGGGCCGCAAGATCCAAAGGAGTGAGATGAAAGAGAATCTCCAGAGCTAGGTAGGTATGTGCTCCTGAAGGCCCCACTTATGCACAAGCAGGCGGTTCTTTTTACTTTCATCAATAGTTTCAGGTTGGCCTTAATTTTCACCATCAAACTACAGCCCCATACATCAGTATAGGTTTGACCACTGAGACGTAAAGCCAGTGTACGGTGTGTGGCTCCATACCCCGTCTCTTCCCAATGGAATTTTTGCAGGAGTAGAGCGCTACAGTAGTTTTCTTTACTCTTTCTAAGAATATAATTTATTTCTTCCTTTACATTTCCAGTCCACAAAAATGCCTCTGAAGCCAGTTAGTTTTTTAGCTGTACCCTAATGTCGGGAGGTGAAAGGTCAATTTGCCATAACCATTAACTCGCTTATTACTTGTTTTTTAATGACCAACTTCCACTGAGGTTTGTCATTTGCCAAGTATGTGATTTCGTGATTACTTCAAGCCTTTTAAATTGTACACTTCAACCGCCCAGTTAAAACACTTTGACTCATCAAATATTTGAGGCTGATGTGGTTGGTAATAATGGTGAAGTGCTTCACATAACCTGTAAACAACTTATCTTCGTGAACAGGAGCATAGAACTCTACTACAGTAATAATGGCAAATTTAACTGCTCGGCGTTGCACTGCATATAAAGTTTCAGCTCATAGTCCACTTCAAACTTTCAAAGGCATTTGCTGCCGGTTTCAATGTGGATATAAAGCGTGTCTTGTCGAGATTGCTTATATCAACTCCTCGATGATGTTGAAAACGGATAAGCGTGATAGGAGAATTCCATGAATTTTAACCGAATTCTCCGATTACCCCTATAGACCGAGCAAAATATCAATTTCTGCGAATAAATCCGATTACACAGCTGCGGTGAAACTAGGAACTACTCAACAACAGTGTGTAATTGGTTTAGTCAGGATCCACTGATTCATTAACGGGAAAACCAGAAACTAAAATTTCTGATACCACAAAAGGAACTGTAGGGTGATAAGGAACGTTATGATTAATTTTATGAGTAACTGTTTTCGTTCTGATTTTAATTAACGTTAATTTGAAAATATGTTCACATTATATTTTGAATATAATTTTTGTTCAAATGGTGCCCATTGTTTGCTTCCACCTGACGTGCTCTTTCCAGAGCATTTTCCATAAGTTTCAGGTCCCAACGCACCCATTTCTTCTCGGATATTAGCCTTAAGCTGTTTAATGGTTCTTGGCTTATTGGCATACACCTTACCCTTTAGGTACCTCCAAAGAAAAAAATCGGGAGCCATTAAATCGGGCGAACGCGATGTCCAGTTAAAATCAGAAAAACGAGATATTATTCAAAAATTGCACGAAGTAGAGCCATAGTTGAACCACAATTCTGGATTGATTGAAGATCGTCTAGACATCACCAACTGCTGAGAACGTTGCAAGGTGAAGTTTCGGGGGTTTCCCCAATACTTGTTTGCACCCTCCAGTGCGTCCAGCATGCGGAAGATTTCAGACAACCCCTTGTGCCCGAAAACGCCGAACTAATCGCTAAATTGTTGGAGCGCTAGGTGCATTTCGAACATGAGAGAAATGATCTTTGTGTCTGAATAATCGAATGCTGGCTTTCCAAATAAAATTGAACAACTTTGGTTGTTTGTTCGGTGCTGAGTTTTTCCATCATAAGTTTACACGAATTGGCACGAATAGTAAAGCCAAGCCTAATACCATTAATAATCTTTTGACGGTTCCTTAACTAAATGGTGGTTAGGACGCTATTAAGAAGTTTGCTTTACTTGAACTAGGACTGAAGTGGCATTCTACATCCAGCTATTGAAAGGCGAAACGGTTCATCATTGAACCCAACTTAAACTTCACTAAATATGTGTTAGCCTTAAAAAATAAATAACTCAGAATTCTGGTCGCACTAATTACTGGCCATGGACGTTTCATAGTTTATCTCTAACGCATGGACCTACCTCAGGATGTTCTTTGAGACGACTGTCGAGAGGAAGTGGACGACTGCCTACACTACCATGGCAGCTGTTCGGCCCTTTATTGGAGCGAGATCCTGAATTGGGATACATCCTCTAAGTTTCTATCATATTGGACTCGTGAAGTTAATTTCCGAAAGTGAAATTCCGAATTGAAACGTTCTTCAGCTCACACAGAGTTCTTTGCATTGATGGATTAGTTTATAGAGTGTAACATATCTATAACATCCTTTGTAGCTACAGAGTGTTACTGGTGTGATACAGACGTGTGCAATTTACTCGACATCATTACCCTGTAGGAAGAAGTGAACAATCTGTATGATTGAAATATACGATTTTAAATATAAATTTTTCAACTGCATGATTGTTTCAGTCAGTGACATATTTTATATTGCAGAATTTAAAAGTTTAAGGCTGTTCTGCCAAAGAAGGTGGAAAACATCCTGGATATTTATTTCATTTATACGGTTAGGTTGAAGATTTGGGGGCGTGGTTCATTAGATGAATTATTCAACGTAACTGAAAGTGAAATATCAGATACAGTTGGGAAAGTGTTTTTTAGATCCGATGGACTGGTGGAAACCAGGTTGAAAAGCCAATTTAGTCGATGAAGGGGCTCAACAAGTCAAACATTTTGTAGATCGCAGGGAGTAAATTTTGCTTTGAAACGATACGCTTGTTAACGATACGCTTGTTCATATGTTGGTCACCAAAGTCATTATATGTGCCGGTTCCTTAAGCTCAAACATTAATATATAGTTATAGTTCCATAAGATACAATACTTATGCACTATGATAAAGTTGTGTTATTCATTATGTTATTTCGATATCAAATAACATCGAAAGACGCAAGATCAGCATAACGTGCGAATCAACGACACGACTCAACGTGATAACCAACAAATCGTGGGAAATGTAGAGTCAGCAAACATACCAGTAACTTTCCGTCTCAATTGTAATTAGAATCCGATAAGAAAATTGTTAAATAAATAAAGAATAATATAATTTTAGTTAGTCTTAAGCAAGCATTCGAACATTGTAGTTAAAAATTAAATAAAGAGAAAATAAAAATTACTTAAATTTTTATTTTATTAGTTATGTAAAACCCCATAACATAATTGGCGCAGCCGTCCGGTTAGTGAAAGTCAGTGAAAGTGTAATAGTGCCGTGGTTAACGAATAAAAATTAATCAAAAGTGAATCCGTGAAATAAATTTTGTGAATTTATAATACATCTCTGGCTGAAGGTTATAAACCGCTAAGAGGAGTAGTGATTCCGCCGCCTCACTTCACCAAGACAACACTAGAACCTGTGACACCACGACAGCAAAATTTAGAAGAACGACGTGCGAGGTTCCAAGAGAGACGCAGTTCGTAATCCTAAATTATAAGGTAATAAATTTTAATATTTTTTTTTCTTTTTTTCCAAAATTATAACCTATTTTGACTGACACGTGTACTACAAGATAGGCACGAACTTGTCCTTAATTCGTTATTTGCGTAAAATCGAGTGAATTTTAAAATTGTTACCATACGGCAAACCAGCGCACTACAAGATAGACGCTAAACTGTCGTTCCGTGAAACTACAAGATAGGCACGGAAAAACTAAATAACGTAAATTTACGTACGAAACGAGAGTCAATTTTTCTATCAAATCGAAATATTGACTACCAAGAACTCGAAATGACAGAGTTACAAGACGTTTCGAATCAATTGGTTCAAGTTTTAGAACAACTTAACCAAATTTCAAATAAACAAAATGAGCACGAACAGGCACTGGCCTATCTGAACAGAGCAGATAAGGATCAGTACCCAGCTCAAAAACCATTAATTCTCGATGTATTCCGGATTCCAGATCCAATAAAATCTATCCCTAATTTCGATGGAAATCGAAAACAGCTGGGATCATGGCTAAAAACTGTCGAAGATACCTTAGGTTTTTTCGAACCACTCGTTCAAGACCAACAAATGAGGATTTATTGGCAAGCCGTGCAAAATAAAATTGAAGGCAAGGCAAAAGATATTCTTTGCTTAGCCGGAAACCCCCAAACTTTTGGGGAAATTAAACAAATTTTAATGGAATCTCTTGGAGATAAACAAGAGTTATCCTTTTACAAGTCCCAACTTTGGGCAACACAACAAATGGACAATATGTCCATTCATGTGTATTATAATAAAACAAAAGAAATTTTGCAGAGCATTAAAACTCTAGCAAAACAAAATCCAATGTACAACCAGTCATGGGTTGCGATAAGCGCATTCATAGAGGAAGATGCACTTGCTTCATTTATCGCAGGCCTAAAAAGGCCATATTTTGGCTACGCGCAAGCAGCTAGGCCCAAAAATCTCGAAGAGGCCTACGCATTTTTATGCAAGTTCAGCGCGAACGAGACAATTTCCAATTATTCAAAGAAAACGTCTGAAATAAAAACCCACAGTCACAATCGGGTCCCACATCAGTCAGAACAATTAAATTTCAAAAGACAGCAATACCCTGTCACTGAAAAGAAACCTTTAGGACCGACACAAGAAAATTCAAAACCAATCCCAATGGAAATAGATCCCTCGATTAGATCTAGAAAAACATTCAACGCTAAAATGATAAATACCCACGAAATCCCAGAAAATACTGAAGAGTCAACCAATACCGATTCAGAAAACGAAAATTTTTGGGAGGAACAGCAACCAGATACAGAAGGCTAAACTTTCTGCCGTATCTGAAATGCTACAATAAAATGAATCAAAAAACTATTTCCCTATTAATAGACACTGGGGCCAATAAAAATATAATAAGGCCAAATATTATTCCAAAAAAACTTTTAGAACTTGAAACAACAACGGTAAAAAATATTTTAGGAACTCAAGATGTATCAAAAAAAGGAAATATAAATTTCCTCGGGTTCAACTTACCCAAACAAACCTATTTTGAATTAAATTTTCATAAATTTTTTAATGGCATCTTAGGATCCCAATCAATGGCGGCAATGAACGCTAAAATCGACTACAAAACTAGTACGATATCTTTAAATAATATTATTTTAAAATTTTACCGTTATTACCCAACAAAAAATTTCTACAACCACGCAGTTACGTTCAATACTAAAACGAACGGCGATTGGGTAGTTTATGAACACAGTAAACTAAATGACGAAATCACGATTTTACCAGGGGTATACAAGGCCCAAGATTTTAAAACTACTGTTAAAATAACCACTTGCAATCCGGAACCGCCTTCAAAATTATCTAAATTAGGCATAACAGTGAACAATTTTGAGACAATCGAACCTATTCCAATCAATTTTAACACACCAGTAGACAAAAAGATAATCGAAAAATTAATCCGAACCAATCATTTAAGTAAAATCGAAAGAGAAATGCTAATAAGAGCAATCCACGAAAATCAAGAGGTACTGTTGAAACAAAATGAAAAACTTTCATCAACAACAGTAATCAAACACCAAATATTAACAACGGATGAAAATCCGGTTTACACGAAAACATACAGATATCCACACCACTACAAAAAGGACGTGACTGAACAAATCCAAGAATTACAAGACAGCGGAATTATACGGAATTCAAACAGCCCATATTCATCTCCAATCTGGGTGGTACCGAAAAAAGCAGACGCCTCCGGAACCCAAAAAGTGAGAGTCGTTATAGATTATAGGAAACTAAACGAAAAAACGATAAACGATAAGTTTCCGATCCCTCAAATTGAGGAAATTCTTGACAGTCTCGGAAAATCTGTATACTTTTCAACCCTTGATTTAAAATCTGGGTTCCATCAAATTCCGATGGATACAAAATACCAAGCAAAAACTGCGTTTTCCACAGACAAGGGGCACTTCGAATTTACTCGTATGCCTTTTGGGTTAAAAAATGGCCCAGCAACTTTTCAACGTGCCATGAATCACGTACTAAACGACTTAGTAGGAAAAACTTGCTATGTATATCTAGATGATATCATAATTGTGGGTCACAACCTAGAAAACCACATTGAAAATCTCTGCAAAGTTTTAAAACGTTTGGCACAATTTAACTTAAAAATACAATTGGACAAGTGTGAATTCTTGAAACGAGAAACGGAATTCCTCGGACACCTTATCACTCAAAACGGAGTAAAACCAAACCCCGATAAAGTCCAAAAAATCATTGAATGGCCATTACCGACAACACAAAAGCAAGTCAAACAATTCCTTGGACTCGCAGGTTACTATCGACGCTTCATTAAGGATTATTCGAAAATAACAAAACCAATGACTAAATTTCTAAAAAAAGATAAGGATGTTGACATAAGAGATGCCGACTATATTAAATCATTTGAATCACTAAAGGAAATACTGTCCACGGACCAAATATTAGCCTATCCTGATTTTTCAAAACAATTTATATTGACAACAGACGCCTCAGACTATGCTCTTGGTGCAGTGTTGTCCCAAATTCAAGATAACATAGAAAAACCGATTGCTTTTGCATCAAGGACCCTAAATTCTACTGAAATAAATTACGCAACTAATGAAAAAGAAGCATTAGCCATTATTCTGGGCTGTCAAGAAGTACAACCCATACCTACACGGTAATAAATTTACTTTGGTCACCGACCACAAACCCTTAACTTTTATAAAGACTTCGGAGAAAAACTCCAAAATATTAAGATGGCGGTTAGAGTTGGAAAACTTTGACTACAACATCATATACAAAGAGGGAAAGACCAACGTTGTCGCGGATGCGTTAAGCAGAATACCCTACACCAATAAAAATATGGAAATAAACTTGAACGAGAATAACGCTACTTCACGGGAATATGACGAAAATAGTCAGAAGTCAAATTCCGAGGGTAATTCTTTGCAGAATCATGCAACAAGTGATTCCGACACAATTCATTCAGCTAATACTTCAGATGAATATTTTCTCCATTTTGCTGACCGACCGGTAAATTATTATAGAAACCAAATAATTTTCCGAATTTCGTCGAGTATGGACACGATCATCTCAGAAGAAATATTTACAAACGTACATCGAAATATAATTATTAAAGATGACTTCAGTAAAGAAGATATAACTCATTATCTAAAAAGATATCACAACAATAAACAAACCGCGATACTCGCTCCTGAAATCTTGTACGGAAGAATACAACAATCATATAGAGAAAATTTTTCACAAAATGGACATTTTGTGCTGGTCAGTAAAATAGTAGAAGACGTAACTAGTGAAGATAGGCAGGACACTATAATCACTAAAGAACACAATAGAGCACATAGAGAGATAAAAGAGGTGGAGAACCAAATTAAAAGATCCTATTATTTTCCAAACATGATAAAAAAAATCAAGAGTTGCATTAACAGCTGTAATATCTGCAACACCCATAAATACGATAGGAAACCGTATAATATAGAATTATCCCCAAGACCAAGTACAAAAAAACCTTTAGAAAGAATCCACATCGATATATTCATAATCAATAAAACTAATTTCTTGTCTATTATAGACGCATTTTCAAAACACTTGCAAATGATACATATCGATACAAAAAATTTAAACAGTATCAAAAGTGCTATAACAAAATATTTCACCATTTTTGGAATACCTAATCAAATTATTTCCGACCACGAAACTACATTTCAGTCGATACAATTTAAAGAATATCTAAGTAATCTAAATATAAAACTCGAATACGCCTCCTCATCCGAGTCAAATGGACAGGTTGAGAAAGCACATGCTACCATAATAGAAATTTATAACACGAACAAACATAAAATTCCAAATGGTAATACCCGAACCATTATAGAACTCTCAGTAGCACTTTATAACAATTCAATACACTCTACAACCGGATTCACTCCTAATGAAATCATTTTTAATCAATCTGATATATTAAACCCAGAAGAAAGAAATGATAAAACAAAAACAATTTTTAAAGAAGTAAAGAATAAGTTAGAAAATAATATTAATGTAATGAAAAAACAAAATAAAACTAGAGAAGAACCCCCTGAATTAATTGACAAACAATCAATATTTATAAAACCAAATATTAGAAACAAAACTCAACCAAGAGGCATCAAAACACAAGCAAATTGCATAACTAGTAAAACATTTAAAACACCTAAAAATATAAAACGAAATAAAAATAATATTAAGAGATTGAAAGAATAAATAATAATGTAAAATTTTCCCACTTCAGAAATGTTATTAACAAGGGTTTTTATGCTCTTCATTGTAATATTTTGTAATCATAAATGCAAAACTCACAAACTAGAAATAAGATATTTACATCAAGACCCTCTGGTATTATTAAAAATTAATAATTGTAAAATTCAAACAGGGGTAATAAAAATAATTCATCCAATTAATCTCACTAACCTAGAAATAACCATAAACACTATTAACAATATTGTAACCAATAGAATAGAAGATAAGTTAGAACTATACACAATAATTAAGCAAAAATGTAAAAAAGCGTATGATAACTTTTATCAAATAAAACCGCCAAAACACACACGACAAAGAAGATGGGATGCCCTAGGCACAACATGGAAGTGGCTAGCGGGAAATCCAGACGCTGATGACCTACGAAATATCAATACCAGATGAAGCCCTAAAATTCATCACACCAAAAATTGCAATAAACAATGATACATTGTTATACATCCTAGAAGTGCCAAAACTGGAAGAACACAACTCAACAATAATGACGATTGCACCAGTGGTAGTCAACGGCAGCATTATCCAAAATTATCCACAATATCTTATCAAATCAAAATCAAAATTGTTCACAACCACCGAACACAACAACTTCATCCAAAAATTCACCGAAATAAAAGAATTCAAAGATGACTGTATTAAACCTCTTATAATGGGAAGCAAAGCTCATTGCAACGTTACTTCAGAAATCAATACATCAGTGCAATTCATTTCGGAAGATAAGTTATTGATAAACAACGCAAAGAACGCAGAATTATCATCAAACTGTGGACCAGATAAACGAACGTTAACAGGAAACTTCATCATAACATTCTGGAACTGTACAGTGATGGTCAACTCCGAAGAATTTCAATCATACGAATGGAAAAGCTCAGATGAAGTAATCCAAGGAGCACTACACAACCTCCAAGTTACGAGACATTTGATAACAACCCCAGATATTGCTACAATCAACCAGGAAAATATTCAAAACAGAAAACAATTGAATAACGTCTACCTAAAGCAAATCAAACACCAAGCTTGGATATGGACACTTTCCGGAGGAATATCACTATCCACTGTTTGTATAATCACACTAATGCTATATATTTGTATCCGCAGTAACAACACAGTAATACAAATAAAGAATCCAGTTGAAGCTGTCCCGAATGCCACATCTATACAGCAGAGTAATCACAACATATCATACCAAGACCTACTAAGAAAAGCAGGTATCGGACCAAAGGTCGAGGACGCCCTTTCTCCACCCCCGGGAGGAGTTATAGTTCCATAAGATACAATACTTATGCACTATGATAAAGTTGTGTTATTCATTATGTTATTTCGATATCAAATAACATCGAAAGACGCAAGATCAGCATAACGTGCGAATCAACGACACGACTCAACGTGATAACCAACAAATCGTGGGAAATGTAGAGTCAGCAAACAAACCAGTAACTTTCCGTCTCAATTGTAATTAGAATCCGATAAGAAAATTGTTAAATAAATAAAGAATAATATAATTTTAGTTAGTCTTAAGCAAGCATTCGAACATTGTAGTTAAAAATTAAATAAAGAGAAAATAAAAATTACTTAAATTTTTATTTTATTAGTTATGTAAAACCCCATAACATAATTATATGTTAAATTTCCATTTGGTTAGGCGAATATATCCATTATCGGTATTCACGTGTTTTCCATACGTACGTAAAAAACGCGAGCAGTATGGCACCCACCAGATTATCTTGTGGTGTGGTTTTTTTTAAAGTACAATTAAGTGATAAACTAGTTGAAGATTTGCAGAAGCGATCGGAAATCACCCTTTTCTATTTCAGAACCGCATGATGGTGACAATTAATAAACTGTACATCCTTTGTTGTGATTTCATCGTTCGAGACGTATTCCATATGACTCAACGTTAAATATTTTTTATATTCGATTCCAATTGCTAAACATTTCCCTCAAAACGACGTTCCCTAGTAAGAAGTCCATGCAAAGCCGCATACCTCGAATGTCTCAGTATATTGAAAAAATTCGTAAGCAACAAATAAAATGTTAATTTCCCTTGTAATGCCTTAAGTGGTTACTTCACCGACACGATAGATGATGAGTGGTAACTTTGAGATCGCAACAACATGGTGGAATGACATTGTGTTTTGGCTCAACTTTTACCAAATCAAACCACAAAGCTCAAGGCGAGACAATAAGACTGTTTTAATTGGTGGGACAGCAGTTAATTCAAACGAGCAGTTGCTCAAACTATTTCTTATGAGGTTAGAATGGCTTTAATTTTATTGTGTTTTGTTTTTTTGATTGGGGATTATAATTTAATAAATTTTATAATTTATCAAAATATTTGATTTATTTGAATTATATTTCCTTTATCTTTAGTGTGGGGGGCCTCTATATTAGCAGAAACTAATCGTACTCCTTTTGATTTTGCTGAGGGAGTGTCTGAATTAGTCTCTTTCCCACCAGTGCAGTTAATGCATCATAAAAACCGTGTAAATCTGTCTCTAATAATTAAATGCTGGACTAATGATGATCTTTAGATCTTTACTGAGAAGATCAGTGAGTAAACTAACCTTTAAAGGTCGAACAAGGTTACATGTTACATGTCAGTACTTCTATTGGTCTACGAAATTCATTTGGTATCGCTCTAATCCCGTTTAATACTCGAAAAATAATTGGAAGCAAACTTTATCAGTTAAAAACTTCTTGTTTTCAATATTTCATCCAAATCGCGAAACCAGACCTTTTTGGATCGTTTGACCAATCTTCATAATTAAATTCTTCGGTTTATGTGATTAGGGAAAAAATACGTGCATATATATAGCGCTTAGCAATATTTACCAAGTGCACATGTGGTACGATTCGTACTAGTTTTGGCTTTATCGAAAAATAGATGATGATACCATATTGTTGGTAATTCGATTACGAACCGTCCATCCAACTCACGTGTGACGTTCCGCCTCTTTGTTGAATAACTTGGTTCTGCATCTATTATCGGAAATAATTCGCGATCTATAAACGATGGTCGGTCTGGTCTACTCGACGGCGTTACAAAAAATTATTTTTCGATCAATAGAAATTACTGCAATTTGTCAAATTGAATGTAAGAATGTTCAAAGTAATTTACGTCCGTTACAACAATGTAAAATGAAGCATACGGTCGCAAACATATTTTAAACAAATCTTCTTCAATTTCTGTAATTTTCAATTCTAAACTGGAATGAAAATCGTTCGTTTCCAAGTTCCATATATAGTTATCGTTGTTTTGAAAAGAAAGGAATGTGGCAGAAAGTCAGTCGGTCAAGTATTTAATTTTTTTTTGACCCGAGATTTAAATCATTTATAATTTAAAGAGTTAACAGCTAATTCATTATTCCATAATATATAATGATTGTAATAAAATGTATACGTCAAACACATTCATCATAGTCATAATAAATCCATATATATATAGTATTTAGACAGATGTATGCAAATTCAATATTTTGTAAGTACCAATCATTAAATAAACTTTATTATAATATCTAAAATATTTTTAAAATGCATAAATTAAAATTTATAATAAATTCCAGAAGAAATGTAAATGGAAAATATATAGAAAATTACTTAAAAATAGAAATAATTTATTAACAGTTAAGACACCAACGATATACAATATATGTATAGATATACCAACCTACAAATAAAATTTATTTAAGACATAAATTACAAAATCGATTAAAATCACTTTTAACATGCAAATACAAAAAACTAAAAGGTGTCTGCAGAGTGTTAGAAAATTGTACGTACGATTTGTAATTTTTTCGTTTTATTTTTTTTTTTTTTTTTGTCTTAAAGAAGAATCTGTCTATTTATCATTAATTTTGTACAATAAATTTCATTTGTCTTACGTAAATCTTAAACTATACAGATAACAGAACAAGAAAATTTTGCAGTTTTGTAATTATTTAAAACAGAACACCAACTGTACATAATATATGTATGGTTTGGCGCATATATACGTAATTCAGAAGTGAAAAGAGCTTTTTGAGTAATTGCAACGGTTATGTCATGTAATGCCTTGATGTGTGCAAAGAAATTAATTTAGCATTATTGTCTTAATTATATTATTTGTGTATAACCAGCACATAATACAGCTATTTGTATTGTACGTTAATTAAATAGAATTACATAAATCATTTCGACTGTAAAATACAATGAAACAAGTTTTTTTATTTTCACAATAATTGAATTTTTTGTCAAGCACAAAAAAAAAAACACATAAAAGCTTTGGAAGACACATAACAACACAATACAACAAAAAAACTTTGATATTTTCTGTTTAGATCCTTGTTAATTATTTTAACTATTTTTACTTGTTTTAGTTTAAAAGTTTTACAATAGTTTTTTTATTTTATTTAACAACACCAACAACAAAAGTCCCCCTTCTCCCCCCCAAAAAAAAAAACTACGATTATACGAAATAATTTTTGGAATTTAGTTTAGTAATTTAATCTTAAAATTGCAAACAACTGTACACAGAAAATGGAATTTTTTTAAGTTTTCTAAAAAGTTTTTTTTTGTTTGTTAAATTTTGTACTTGTTGTTATTTCGAGCTTTCATCTCTCCTCGATAAACGAAAAATAGATATTGGATCAATGTGGAATATTTACACAAGAAGACAAAAAACTAAAAAAGGAAATTATCTGATAAACTTTATACACACAGAAAAAAGCTTTTTTTTAACTTTTAACTTAAATATATAGTTGTGGGATTTTATCTTGTGTTAAATGCTCTTCATTTTGTCTTGATCGAATTTTTTTTATTACTTAGATTTGGTTCATGTGGTCCATGAGGCCTCATTGTTAATTTTTAATGTTTAAGCGAGACACATTTGATCAGAATAAAGTTCATATTTGTAAAAAGTCCAAAATATGAGGAGTACACAAATAAGTAAAAACTTCCAGGTCAGCTCGATTTTAATAAAAAAAATTAAATTTATTTATATTTATTTTTAAATTTGTCTTTACTGTGATTCGTAAATATTTGCAATTTACAATTTAAAATTCATCAAAACTGTATTGGCCACTAAACATCTCCAGAAAGAATTATTATGAAATTTAAGGAATTGGTACAAGCATTAAAAGTCTAAAATTAAAATACATTTAATATTTAAATTTAAACGTAATAAAAAATTCCTCTTGACTTGTTAAATAACGACATAATTAATTAATTTTATTCAGACCATTGTCTAATGAGTGCTCAGATTTAATTTAAGAATTCCACCAAATTTAAATAATTTAAAAAATTTTAATTTTATATATTTGTTCAGGAATTTCAGAGCTGGGATATAATGTAGCTCACGTTTTATCATCACCAAACCTAAGTGGTTCAGAATTTTAGAAAATGCGAAATTAAACATTTTAACAATTGTATTACCATTAATTTAATTTGTAAATTGGTTTACATATTTTTTGAAAATTCCATAATATAAAAAATTTAAAAATTTAAAAAAAAATCTAATATTTTTATAAATTAAAAATTGTTTAAAAAACAAAAACACCTAAACGTTTCTAATATATGAATTTTTTTTTTTAAATGAGAACAATTTAAAAAATATTTATTTTTCTAAAATAGTTAACATTGATATGAAAAATATTAAATTATGTAAACAACTAATACAAACTAACTGTAAATAATTGATAACAAATTATCATTTACAATAATTACATTTATAACAATTTTTTAATTAAAAAAATTCTTTAAAAATATAAAATTTAAATTTTTTTTTAAAATTTTATTGATTTAGGAGTTCCTGATTATTAAAAAATCAAGAATTTCAAGATTTATAAAATTAATATATTGTTTATAATAAATTCTCAACACCTACCTAAATCTCATCAATATTTAAATTTCTAAAATTCTAGAAAAACCCAAAATTTATTTTAAAACATTTAATTCTAATTTTATAAATTTTATGAATTACAATATTTTTTAAATTAAACTTCTAAACAATACCAGCACTTATGAATTTAAAAATTTTCTAACCACTTCTAAAAAATAATACTTTTTTTTTAAAGGACTACAGTTAAAAAACATTGACTTTTCAAACGTTTTCGTCAGCGCCCATCTTTCACATCCAAACATAACAACGGGCCTAGTCAACGCTTTGTAAAGCTTCTGCTTCACGGCACTTGATAAATGTTTAGATTTTAGCAGTGGCCTTAGAGGATACAAAGAACTTTATGAATTATAATATTATTAAATTAAATATAAATTTAAGTTAAATTAACTTTTTTTTAAAATGAGAACAGTTTAAAAATTATTTAATTTTCGTTAAATTATTAACGTTATATTTAAAAAATATTGAATTCTTCAAAATAAAAATTATGTAAATTTGTTGAAATTCTGAGCAACTTATAAAATTTCAAGAAGATTTATTACTAATTAAATTTCAGAGGATTTTTAAAATTCCAGAAAATGTTGAAATTTTTAAATATTTTAATTTCTATAAATAATCAAATTTGCTGAATATTTTAAATTTAATAAAATGTCATTACATTCTGCTTCAAGTGTAGATATATTTAACAATTTTATATAAATTTCAGAAATACTAATACTAAAATTTTTAAATAATATTTAAAATTTTGAATAAATTTTTGACAGTACTTATAAATCAAAAATAAATCAAATCTCATGTCTCTGAATTTAATGAAATTTCATTAAAATTACATTATAATGATCTAAAACTTTGAATATTTATATAAAATAAATTAAAATTTTGGAATTTTAAAAATTCTTTCAATTTTAAATAGCAATCGAGCTTCTTAAAATTTTATGAATTGCTCAGAATTCCCAAAATTGATGTATTCTTGAGCAGTTCAAAATTGTTATTTACATAATTGTTAATTTAGGTTTTCTTAAAATTTGACAATATTAAATATTTTTCGAAAAACAAAAGTTTTATAAGCTGTTTTTGAAATGATTTATAAATTTTAAAATTTAAATATTGCCGGTATTGTTTAGAAATTAAATTTAAAATATACTGTAACTCATAGAAATTATAAAGTTGAAAATTTTTTATTTGTTTTAAATTATTCAGTTATTCCAGTATTTAATGAAAAATATAAATCTAAAATAAAAAATAAATGAAAAACATTCAAAATTATGATTAATAATAAGCGTTAATTTGATATCAATCATTTTGATTTTAAAAATTGCATGATTCGGATATTTTTAATATAATTATAAAACATAAAAAAAAAAAAATTTATTTTTAAATATCTGAAATTTAATCAAAAAATTTTATAATTGGCAACAAGAATGATAAAAAACCTATAAAATTTGAGATATTTTTATTTTATTTAATAAATTCGATCAGAACTTGAAAATTCTTTAATATTATTCAGAATCTTAGGAGTACTCAGTATTTTATTAGCTATAAGCTTTTTCTAAATTTTTAGAATAACTTAAGAATTTTAGTAAGCTTATTTATAAAAATATTTGTTATTCGAAATATAATAATACATAATTTTTATAATTCTAGGAATTGTTATCCTACCCTATATCAAGAATTTAAAAAATCCTTTTAAAATGTATTTACATACATTTTTGTCATAGAAACTATTTCATTATGTGATTTTGAAATTAAAAAAGTTAAAAGTGGTTATATGGTCTAACCATATAATCCGCATCTCCACAATTATAATTTATAAAAAATGGCTAAAATCCATGTCTCAAGCTTCATAAAAATCCGATGATTGTTTTAGGAATTAAACTTTAACAATTGAACAATAAAACTATTATGCAGGCACTTGAATTTATAAATCATTTACTAAATTATTGAAAAATTTAAATATCTATGATTTTAAATAAAAATTCATTTTACATAATAATAAAAAAATTGTTAAAATTAATAAATGGGATGGAATTTTATTAAACTTTTGAATTACGAGTTACTGTCAAAAATGTAAAAATTATTTAAAATTTTTAGAATTAGTATTTTTGAAGTTTAGAAAAAATTGATAAAATAATCTACACTCGAAGTACATTATTAAAGTTAAAATATTCAGCAAATTTTCAACAATATTTTCTGAAATTTTAAAAATCGTCTGAATTTTAAATAAATATAAAACTTTTTAAAAAATTGCTTAGAATTTCAAAAAATTTACATAATTTTTAAATTAAAGACATTAAAATTTTTATAAGTTCGATAATGTTAACTATTTAACGAAAATTAAATATTTTTTAAACTGTAAAAAAGTTTGTATTTAAGAAATGCCTAGAAATTTTTTAAAATAAGAAAATTTCGTTTTGTTTAGAAATTAAATTTAATATATATATTGTATATATTCATAAAAATTTTAAAATATAGAATTTTAAATGTTTTAGAATTATATGATTTTTCAAGAATTAAGAATTTGTAAAATTGCTAAGTTTTGTCTAAAATAATATCGATATAAAAAACAGAAGCTTTCAAATTCAATCATAAATTAAATAAATAAATAAAAAACTCCTTTGTTTTAGGTATAAATTAATGAAATGTAAAATTATATTAAAGTGTTAATTTGATATCATTTATTTATTTACATAATTTAACTTTTAAGAATATTTGACAATGTTAAATATATTTTAATTATTTTTAAATTATTCAGTTTTTCTAGGAATTAATAAAAAAAAATTGTATTAAGTTAGAAATTTTCGATTTGTCAAATAAAATCAGAAATTCAGGAATTTTAGATATAAATAACTAAAACCAAAAATGTTAAAAATACAAATAATTTGGTAAATTAGAAAATGTTAAAAATGTAATTATCAATAAATAATAAGTATTTATTTGGTATCACATATTGATGATTCTTGTTTATAATTGCTTGTTTAAAATTGCATCTTTAATAATATTTTAAATGTTTAAATATTCAAATATTATTTACTGTATGCTTCAATAGTTTATTTGACTATGGTTTGGCATCACATGTTATTTCTGTTTTAAAAACAATTTCATTATATGATCTTTAAATTAAAAAAATTAAAAGCAGGTTTCAGCGTTTAATCACATAATCCACATCTCTACATTTATAGTTTGTAATTCGTTTAATTTAAAAAAATGCAATTTTCGCAAACCAGGCTAAAATCTATAATGTCTCAAGTTTCATGAAAATCAGGTAAATACATTTAATTATTTCAGGAATTGTACTTTAAAGTTGTTATGTAGGCACATGAAATTCTAAATCAGTTAGCAATTTTTTTGAAAATTGAAATAGCTATGATTTTTTGAAAATTTAAAATTTTCTTTTTCCACAGTAAAAAAATTGTTAAAATGTATCAAAGGAATGGAATTTTCGGAAATTTTTAAATTATTAGTACTGTAAAAATTCATTCAAAAATGTAAATTATATAAAAACAATTTTGAATTAGTATTTTTGAAATTAAAATGTCTAAAAACATAAATAGAAGCAAAATGTGATAAATTTTATTAAAATTAAAATATTCAGAAAATTTGACCATTTATAAAGAATAATTTAAAATATTTAAAAATTTCAATAATAGTTTCTGGAATTTTAAAAATCCTCTGAATTTTAATAAGTTATAAAGCTTTTTAAAAAGATGGTCAGAATTTCAAAATATATTCATAATTTTTAAATTAAAGAATTAAAGATTTTGTAAATTTTGATAATGTTTACAATTTAACGAGAATTAAATCATTTTTAAAATTGCTTGTATTTAAGAAAAGCTAAGGAATTTTTTAAAATTTATAATTTTCGTTTTTGTTTAGAAATATAATTTTAAATTTTTAAAATAATATGTTTTTTCTAGATTTTTAAAATTGTTAAGTTTTGTCTAAAATAATATCGATATTAAAAACAAAAAGTTGTTTAGAATTCAATCATAAATTAATTTAAAAAATCTTAAAATTCTTGATTTATTTCGTATAACAAATTGAAAGAGGCTCTTGAATTTTAGGTATAAATCAACGAAATTTAAAATCTTGCTAAAAATTCAATTATTGTAAGTGTTAATTTGATATCAGTTATTTACATAATTTATCTAAATTTGACAATGTTAACTATTTTACGAACAATAAATTTAAAAAAAAAAATTATATTTTAGAAATGTTTAAAAATTTTTTTAAATATAAATGCTGCTTGTATTGTTTTGTAATATAATTTAATTACTGCAAAATTTTAATTAATATTTTAATTTTTTTGAATTATTCAGTTTTTCTAGAAATTAACTAAAAATTAAGTGTGTAACTTTTAAAAATTTGGATTTATTAAAATAGATCAAAAATCCCAGAATTTTAAATATAAGTCAATAAAATAGAAAAGGTTAAAAATATGAATAATTTTGTAAATTAAAAAAATGATAAAAATGAAATTATTATTGAAAATTAAATGTTAATTTGTTATCAGTCATTCTGAACTTGATCTTAAATTTGTATAATTAACAACAAAGAATTATAAAAAACAATAAAATTTTAGGTTAAATTTTAAGAACCTTATTGCGAATCTTTCGGATTGGTTTTAAATTTTTTTAAATTCCAATATTTAACATTTTTTTTATATATTATTTGTAAAATTTTTGATACTTTAAAAGATAAAAAATGCTCAACTTGTTTTAAATTTTTTAGACATAAGTGGAAACATCGTTTTTATACACAAATTTAGAGTGTAAAACTTTTAAAATTTTAATAAATAAAGTATTGTTAAATTATTAATAATTCTAACTTTCAATAAAAAAATTCATTTTGTCTAAAAATCATTTAGAAACGTAAATGTAATTTAAAATTTTAAAAATTAGTGATTTTAAAATTTATAAAAAATTTGTTGTTGATAATAAATTATAAAAGACTTAAATTTTTGTTGAATTTTTTTTAAATTAAACAGAATTTTAGGAACTTCAAAATTCTTTTGAGTTGTTTAGAGTTTTATTAGTTTTAGAAACAGTCACTAATTTTTTAGAATTTTGAGTATTTTATAATCTTATTTATATTAGAATTTGCGAACTCTTGAATCATTAGATATTTAATAGTACACAAATTCGAAGAATTTTAAAAATTATTTTAAAATTCTTAAGAAATTAAAAAAATGTCATTAAATTTAAAAAAATCTTCAAATTTTGATAAATAAATTTAAAGAATGAGTTTAAATTTTTTTAAATAATATTTATATTAATTTCAAGATTATTTGAAATCATTCGAATTTGGCCTACAAATTCAGTTGAAGAAGAAATATTTAACTCTAAAAATTTATTTAAATTTATATTAATTTCTTAAATATTTTGACCATTAACTTTTAGCAATTTTAAAATATAAAAAATAAATTTAATGTAAGTAATACGGTTAATTTTAATTTGTTTTAGATTACTGTAGTTTGTAATTAATAAAATTGATTAGAATTTTTTAAAAACTACATATTATAAATGTTAGTAATTCAAAAGCATTTAAGCATCGTACGTACGCGGATGACGCATATAATCATGTTATTGCGATAATTATTTTATTTTATCGTTATAAAATAAAATAACGTGTATTAAACAGGATGCCATCTATTGAACATTAGATTAATTATATGAATAGCTTTTATTAAATTTTCTTATTTTATTTTTTACGAACATAAAGTATTACATAAGATAATGGGGTGTTGGCAGCAATATAGAACATTCCTTTAATTTTTATGATAGTTTTTGTGTTTTTAATGGTGAATTTAATTACCCAATAAGCCATTTCCACCATACAATTTCACATTCTTCAGTTTATTCTATATATGTAATTACAAGAACCTATTACTATAATTATATATATAGTCAATATAATGTCTTCATTGCAACAAATAATTTCAACGCAAGGCACCAATTAAAAATAAACACAAGTTTTCCTCTAAGCCATACCTTAAAGACTAATTTAAACTCACGAATTAAATTTAATAATTTTAATATAGTCAATGTTTTCGTGTTTTTAAATTTTATTAAATTTATAAAAAATAAAAAATTAATTAAAAATGGTTCATATTTATCAACACATGTATATATATATAAAAACAAGTATGTGTGCCTATTAAAAATTAAAAATCATGACACAAAAGATTTGTATCTTGTACATGTGTATATAGAAGAGGCGAGCGAGCGTACTAGTGTTGAGACAACAACGCATTTTTTATTTAATTTTTGGTTTCGAGATGATCAATCGATTTTGTCTTCATACTCCTGGGTTGGAACTTTTAGATATTTTTAATAGAACAAATTTTTTTATTATTCGATTACATCTATAAACAATTTTATGTATTTTATTATTTTTGTTTAGGTACTATTTTCTAAATTTTAATTGTTGTTTTATATAAGCATAATAACGACCTATTATAGTGTATATATAGTAACGGATTAAATGGTGACCTAAAGCGAATTCTATATAATGACTAACAGTTTTTTAAACACAAAAAGCCACTGTTGTGCAATCAAATTTAATGATTCCTATATTATAACGATTTAAAACAAAAACAAACTCTACTTATGTACAGAAATAATTTCCAAGAACAACAACAAAAAATACGTAATAATTTTAGCAAATACATAAAATCAATATAATTATTGCTAACATAGCAATGTTTTTTTGTGTGGTTGTTGTTGTTGCCCCTTATATATACATAAATTGATTTAATTTGTTTGTTGTTTTTGTTGGTTCGGGATTTTCAAGTAAATTGAATTTAAATTAAAAAACAAAATCTTTAATTTAAATAAGCAAATTAAATAAATTAAATTACATTTGATTATTTATTAGAGCATAACCGTATATTTATGAAATATACGTTTACTTAAAAAGCAATGCAATCTATAACAAAACTACTCCACATTTGCACAAGGAATATAGGCGCAACTTGTTGTTGTAAACTTGTTAGCTTTAAAACTAATTAGCATATAACATATGTTTAGATTAGTGTAGAGTATAGAGGGGCATCTATAATAAAATAACAACGTGAAAAGAGCGTACGACCAATCTAAATTTAATGATGGCTAAGTGATAATCGATTTTAAAAGCTTTTCACACATTAAAGAATTGTTAATATTTTTTTTTTGCTACTCATCGGTGTAAAAATGTGTACAAAATTAATGAAATTGGAATGGTGTCTGTGGCGCGGTGCCTTTTTGTGGTGTTGCTTGCGAAAATTGAACAACATAAATTTTGTGTATAATTATTATATTAGCTTACTTAGGTATAGTTTGTTCAAAGTAGTTTTTACAGGCCGCTATATATGCAAATTCTTTATAATGAATTTATATGTATGAGGCATACAATATGCTGGAGAAATGTGTTATTAACCTTTCTAAGTTCTGATCGCCTTCCAACCTCTTACTTTCATTGTTAATTAATGAAATCATCTTTGGAAAATGCTTCCGCTAATGTTAGTCGTACCCGATGTCCAAGAATTGGACTGCTTCTCAACTGTTTCTATTAATAATGACGTTTTGATGTAAAAATAAATTATACTGTTCTATTTTAAACCAGCACGCAAATAGCATCAAGATGATGTACAAATTTAGTTACGGTGTACTTGATACACTTTTGTTTCTACTCTCGACTTTCATCCCAAGAAATCAAAGAAATTAATGTCGGATTTCTTTGCTACGAACATTTTTTCCGTTCTATAGAAATATAAAATGGTTTTGGCTAGTTTGGACGGCTATTCTCAAAAACAATTGAGTTTGAAATTCTATTGGTCTGTGTATAAAATATCGACCTGTGATATGAGAACATGCCATTAATTACTGTAATGCTAATTTCCAACCTTGGTCTAGATCGAGCTGATACAATCGACGTTCAGCTGATCTACGGCTACCTCAACCGATGATCGGATGCCGAAAGCATACGATAAATGAATCTCACGGATCCTCAATAAGATGAAAGGCATAATCAAACAGAGGGCCACTTTACAAACTGGCCCTATTAGTTTAAGAAAGTCAGAGCATTATCCATAATTTCCATTCTCCCAACTTCTTTTGTTTTCTACATTATCGCTGAAAACCTCGTTTTGGCTTGAAAAATTGGAAAACTGAGTGGTGTACCATTCTCTTTTTATGCGGAAAACACTATTATGAATATGCCAACAGTTCCGCACGGTTCGTCAGACATCTACTTTTCTGCACTCATTGCGCCGAAATAGTATACCGCCTATACCCTTATATAGTACTGCGTGGATAATTATTTGCAGTCACCCCGCAGTCATATATACGGCCTTTGGATAAACGAAATTTCGGCGACCTACGCAACTCTACACAATTCCAGCTGTCAGCTGTCAGCCGGACGGCTTGAATCAACCTCCCTGCGGAATATCTATTTTGGTAGTTCCACCAAAACAGCATTGTTGATGTGTTTTTTCTATAGTTGTCCCGGGATTCGTTTCGTATTTTACAAATCATAAATATTTACAAATTTTGTATAGTAGGCAAGTCTAGAGGACTTCCGGTGCATTAGTGTACAGTTCTTTTTTCCACAAAAAATCAAATTTTGCAAAACTCCTGAAGACTTTCCGTAATTTTGCCAGATATGCGAGCGACACATAGTCAGAATTCACTCATTTGCCGCCTATTTAATAAAAAGTACCACAAATTTTTCTAATAGCAGTGCTATTAAAATAAATAGCATCAGACTTCTTAAATTAAACATTGGGCTGCACCGAAATTTCATTCATACATTTATTCTAGCTGAAGTGAACCGCCCAATCACCGGTACAGATTTAATTTCAAAATTCAAAGAGCTGGATTTCGTTATAGAAGAGTACATTGGTATGGTTAATTATTACCATAGGTACAAACTATAACCTAGCTGAATTGTTAACGCTAAATCATGCACACCTATATCATCGCTACACAAGAAACCAAATTTTTTAAAACCAATTAATGTGCGCTTGCCAATACAATACTTTTCGTTCATTATTTCGACGATGCAGTATTCAGTATATTACTACTGATGCGCCAAATACTGCGGCCGGAGCAGTTTTCAAATTACTAGCTATATACGAGTACTTAGCGATAAACAGCTTTCCACGGGCATTTAACATATTGCAGGCAAATAAGCGGGAACGAAACTGCCTATGTTGAAGAAAATCTAAATTTTACATCGATTTTCAAATTCCAGAAGCCAGACGAAAAACAACAGAATTAAGTATCTTGTTCCACGCGTTTGACTAGTTCATCTTAAAAATTTAAGCGATTCGAATTTCTAGATATAGATATTTATG
The DNA here is from genome assembly GCA_951394425.1 of Tipula unca. Classification (NCBI taxonomy): domain Eukaryota; kingdom Metazoa; phylum Arthropoda; class Insecta; order Diptera; family Tipulidae; genus Tipula; species Tipula unca. The sequence continues at coordinate 198,010,270 of OX596381.1, forward strand.
GTTCACAATACAAATCGCGGAACAAATCGCCCTTTCCTAAAGAACAACCACGCCGTATAGCTTTAGTCACGCTGCACAATATTTTACATTCTAGTGTCCAGGCGACTAGAAAATTGATAACTAATCGGTACTACTGGCTCAACATAAATAAATACGTTAACCTATCGGCTCAGTTATGCTTCAACCATCGAATGGCTATACCTGCAACCTTCCTAATGTAGACCGTTTCACCAGATGGCTTAAAGCATAACTTATAAAAGATATGAAAAGAAAACGTTCGTTGACAATTACATATCTAGATTTTTAATGGTACGCTGTAAAGGTCTGATAAATGAAGATAAAAAGAAACGATACCAGGATCTTGTCAGCGACAACGTTGAGGAAGCAATTACTAGTCTGACTGAACTCTGTCTGAGAGGTACTGAAAACGGTTGTCAGTGCTGCTTAACAGTCTTTAGGTATAGTGAAAGTCAGACTCAAGAATGATTGGTTTGATGACGAGTGTCGTCTTGGTGGTGAGCAATAAAATATAGCCCATAGTGGAGTGCAACAACTTCTCACAATCGCGACGAATAACAAGGCTTCTCTTACTAAGAATCGGATTTGTAGACGAAAAAAGCGAGAATGGTAGAATGCCGAGGCTCTGAAAGTACAACAACCATAATGCCTGAGTCAACCGCCATTTGGAACCGGAATGGAAACCTCTGTGTCAACATCGACGCAGTACTTGACGCATGGAGTGGATACATTATTGACCTGCTTGGTGTTCATCATGCGTCACAGACTGTTGTTGAGCCACCTCTAATATAGACTGCGGAGATTTTCACTGAGGATCCATCCCATGAGAAATTCACTAAGACCATGTAGAGATTGAAAAGAAACCGCTCACCTGGGGTGGACTGCATTAATTCGGAGCTTTTGATATTTCGATTAGTATGGCATATCAAAGTAATACCTGACGAATGGAAAGTGGGCCAACCTTCAAGAAGGGTGACCGCTGGAAGTGTGAGAATTATCGCGGAATACAAGTTGTACAAGTTATGCACAGCATACAAGTTACTGTCCTACATTGTATGTCAAGGAGGATTTCCTCCGAATCGATCAGTCCCTGACCAGGTCTTTTTACTGCCGATTATTCTATCTAAACCTTATGAGACAACTTCCATCCCCATATATCAGGTGTTCCTGGATTTCCGGCAGGCCTATGACTCGATCAATCGAGAGAGTTTGTGGTCTGCTGTGGAATAGCTAGGTAAAGTATCAAAATTGGTACGATTGTATAGAATGACAGTGACAGAATGCTGTGTTAAAGTTAAGAACATGCTATCAAGAATATTTGAAGTTTACTCAAGTGTTCGAATAGCAACATAGTGAAGGAAATACTTGATCTGCTTGTAGAGTTTTCAGTATCTGTTGGACTCCAGATTAATGAATCGCAAACGAAATACATGATCACTGATTAAACAGACAATGACAAACCAGATTTTAGTAGTGGCCACTACAAGTTTGATGGTGTGAGGATGCTCAAATACTTGGGCTTTCTTATCATTCACGATAACAGAATGGATGAGATTAAAATATAGCTAGCAACAGTCGATATTGTACATGAAATAAGATTTCAGCGAGTATACGTTGGCTCGGTCACGTTCTGCGTGCTGATTTGGATCGAGTTGGGCAGCGATGTCTGAAAGATGAGCGATGGTGGCTCCACGGTGTAGAGAACAATTTGGCTTCCTTAGATTGTCTAAAACAGTATGAAGAACAAGCCCAGAATCAAAACCGATGGAGCCAAATTGTTGAAACAGTAAGGGGCCAATAATAGCTTTTACAAAACTGTTTATTATTAATGGTTCGCACACCGAACAAATAGCGCAGTGGTTAAAGCTGCGACGTTTGGATCGGGAGGTACCGGGTTCCAATCCCAACAGAGGCGGGATGCAAAAGGGATTTTTCATCTCCCGATTACGATCGGTGATTAAATTGAAAACATCTATGACCCTCTGTTGGAATGTAGAACTCTTGGCCCGACCCATTTTCCATGTCACTGTACAGGGTGACATGGAGCTATGCAATGCACAGGTGGTATACTGTACTTGTGTGAATGGGTTGAATGAATATTCGTGTGAATGTGGGTATTGCTCCGTGGGCCCATTAGTAGTCCATCGGGAGGTACCGGGTTCGAATCCCAACAGAGGCGGGATGCAAAAGGGATTTTTCATCTCCCGATTACGATCGGTGATTAAATTGAAAACATCTATGACCCTCTGTTGGAATGTAGAACTCTTGGCCCGACCCATTTTCCATGTCACTGTACAGGGTGACATGGAGCTATGCAATGCACAGGTGGTATACTGTACTTGTGTGAATGGGTTGAATGAATATTCGTGTGAATGTGGGTATTGCTCCGTGGGCCCATTAGTAGTGGCATTGAGTGCTGGAGTAATAAAATCCGCCCATTTAAAAAAAAAAAAAAAAAATGGTTCGCAACTGCCAATAGTTTTCCGTGGCATACGAGTTACACCAAAATAGTACATCAAATGTTCACCATCAGAATTAGTGGTCAACCAATAAAATTCCACTCCTTTACACTTGCATAATCTTACAGGTAACACATAGACCAATCAAATTGTGTTCAATTTTATGTCAGCCTTAACATGTTACCATGACCGTTGTGAAGAAGTCATCGAAAAGAAGCCATTTTGATGCGGTAACTATTCGAAACTGTATAGAATATGCAGTTTTGGTTCATGTTGTATTACTTTTTATGGTTTGAATTATACCATTCCATAAAGAATCGCTCTGTTCAAAATAACTCACGCGACAGATTTTTGACAGTTCGTGGAATCTACATTCTTATACCAACTGTATATGCTTATAAAACCAACTAAATTAAATATTTTCAAGCAGCATGTATCGGATTAAATCTTATCAATCTAAGTTTATGAATCAGTCTGATAATTTACACATATATAAAATACGACAACTCTCTTCTGAATGTAGTATTGAATTAATACAGTAGCCAAAACGGTATACAAAAATACAATCAGTGAATTAAAAAAAAAAAAAAAATTATTAAAATTTTTTCGAAACCAAATTTTACTCGACTTCTCCAAGCACTCACATAGTAAAACTCGCGAAAAATTATCTTGCATCAGTACTAGACAATTTTTCGTGTGTTTTACTATGTGATTGCTTGGGAAGGCCGAGTAAATTTTTTTTTTACCGAAATTAATATTGAATTTTTAAAAAAATGAATTCTCGGCGGTCAAAAAATGGTGAGGCACCACTGTGTTACACTATATATTTGAATTTTGTAACCATTTTCATTACAAATGTGCGACTAACGCAATTGAGAATATTTTCATTACTTATGTGTAACGAAATTAAATTGAATTAAGATAAATGTGTTATTTATACAAAGTGTGGGTGGTCGATGTAATTGTCACTTTAAAAAAGAAATGTTGTAATAGATCTTAAATAAATCGGATTAGTCCAATATTAATTGGTTTTGAATGTTTATCTCGTTATTCTAAGAGTACTGTATGTGCCGCGTACAATAGTCAGGATTAATTTTAAACAATAAATTGTATAAATAAATGGTATCATTAAATAAATGAAGGAATATGGGACTAAGAAAAGCGGGGTCAATTAATTGGTTGAACACAAATGGCTGCACATTCTTCACAGCGCCGTTTGAAACAATCTTTTGTGATTTTTATTCAACATTTTATAATCGTGACCAATTTACGCTTCAATCAAACCTCAATCATTTTTATATAAATGAGTTAACCATAAACTATTAATTAACAAATTTAATTTTGTTTTATAATTATATAGACCAATTTTTTCTACTCTCTCTATATATACTATATATATCTATAGAGCTATATACATTATTCTTATATCCATTTAGCTGCTGACCATTAAAAGATTTATCTTAATTTTTATCTTTTTTTATTTCAAAATCGTTTTGTTGTTTGTTCTAAACTAGCTAGCTGTACAAAATTTCATTACGATACGCTTCTGAATTAATGTTACTATCTTTTTTAAGTACAAATTAATTTTATTTTATGGTTATGGCATTAAAAAATAAAAATTATGGTACTGTATGTACGTAGGATGATAATTGCAATTGATACAATAATAATTCGTATACATACGGTACATGCATGTATACAAGACGTAGGTGAGATGAAATGTAGGGAAATACATTTATTTTGTGCATATGTACATAGATATGACAAAGCGCACGAAGCTTTAATTCTCATGGTTCCATTTCTAATAACAATTTTGATCTGCCATAAAATTATATATAACGGAATTTTGTACAAAAGACTTTAGAGAAAGAGTATATAAACTATTTTTTTTTTTTTTTTTGGTTGAACAATGCTAAATCTAAATCTGTATCAAACCGCACCAAATCTCTTCTATAATCATCTATCAAACATTTTATTATTTGTAATTCAATTTCTTATAAATTAAAAGTTGTGTGTGCGCAAAAAAAAAAATCGTTTTTAATCATTTTGTTAGAGATTAAGATTTCAATTCCAATCATTGAATGACTTGGCACTATATATCGTTATGTATACGTATACGGTTTTTGATGTATTAATAAAAAAAAAAATTGTATGTACTCGTGATGTTTCAAAATTTGATAAAAAAAAAAAATTTCATAAATCATTGACAGATTTATCAATTCATCGCGATATTTTCTTGTATATATACGAGAACACATAATGGCTAAGGCTATTTTGCATGTTCATTATGTTTTCATTAAAATAACAAATAATAAAAAATGTTGTTAAGTAAATAGCTAAGAAATATAAAATAATGGTAACTTTTCTTTCTTTCCAATAATATGATCTTTGACTTTGGCCGAGGTTAATTTAGAGTGGAGAATTTAATTACTGGTCTAAAGAGGTGTAAACTTTTTTTTTTTTTTTTGAAAGCTTTTGATGTGTTAGCAACAAAGTAGCAACGAAATATTTTGCAATTCGAGGTATAATGTGTGTGTGTGTATCGCGCAACGTCAAAAATATATCGCATCACTCAAACAGAAGGGGTTTCAAATTGTTTTGTGTTCTTACATATTTTACAAAAATATGTTTAAATACTGGTTATCTCGTTTAAATTCCACAAAAAAAAATTCGAAAATTAAATTAGAAATGCTGGGCTAGGTCATTGAATTGTTGATCGAATCTACCGTTAAATAAACCATTTATTTTGGATTAATCTTAAGTTCGAACTTCAACATTTATTCTTCAACTCTCTCACCAAGATAGCACACGAGATATTTTTATGGATGGATACTCAGGAGATCAAATCATATAGCTTTAGAAGAATATGAATTCAATTATATGGCCATGATAATTTATAGAATCAAGGATTAATTCTAGTTCGATGACTGGTTTTGGGAAAAACTTTCCATCTTTGTGGGTTAAGTTCAAATATATTGTAGGTTAGGTAGGTTAGGTAAGGGTGGCCGTTCTAATGGACATAGACACAAAATTGGTCTGTAGCTGTACCACATTTGAGATACCTCCTCTTCACTCGTTGAACCATCAGAGCCTACCAAGAAGCGTTGAAAGTCCCTAATATCGATCTTACTAAGATCCGTCAGGTCGGCCAAATGGGAAGTTCCCATAAATTTTATTCTACTGTAGGCTAGACTAGGACAAATGCAGAGCACATGAACCACAGTATCCTCGTCCTGCTCAGCACCGCAGCTACGGTAGAAATCATGGGTCTAGTCTGCTCGCATGTACCCCGATCAGACAATGTCCCGTTATGGCTCCCACGACTATACAAATATGGTCTCGTCGTAGCGATATCAGTTGACTGGATCTGGCTATTACACACGAACTAGCGATAGACCATCTGACATTCATTTCTTTTATGGCTTTCTAAAAGAGCAATTTACAGGAAGCAAGCCGTAATTTTATATCCAGCCTGCTTTGTGGCATAAGGCGTTCGGTGCGAAATTTATGTGGCACTAGCACCCACGTCAGGCGGATATTCATCTCATTCAAAAATGCCAGACAGTTCTGGGCTATCTTCGACGTCTGGGAGTGTGATTGTAGCGTTTTAATAGCAGCCTCGCGATAAGTTCAGCTTGAATAACACTACAAAAGTCAAGAAGACGAAAAGATAGGTTGACTCCTAGTGCCTTACAGAATACTCCGCAGCAAGCCCTCTATCCCGTTTTGAGCCAGCCGTGAAGAAACCTATCGCCTCATTGTTAATAATCGTCTCGTTCACAGAAGTCTTCTCTGGTGGGAAGCTCAGTTTGGAATCTTACCTCAACAGACGGCGAAGAGTGTCCTAGGATGAAAGAGTGTGCTGTATTGTTACAGGTTCACATAGATATTGATTTGAGCTGTGCAAGATACAAGCTGCTTGATTGCAAGATCGAAGGGTGTGAGATGAAAGAGGATCTCCAGAGCTGAGGTAAGTGTGCACCTGGGCCTCGCGTATACACAGGCATGCCGTCTTTTTGGACTATAATTAATAGTTTCAGGTTAGCCGCAATTTTTAATGCTTTCCACCAAACGCCAATCCCATACAGCAGTATAGGTTCGACTACTGTGACGTGGAGCCAGTGTACTATGGGTGGCTCCATACCCCATCTCCTACCAATGGCATTTTTCCAGGAGTAGAGCGCTACAGTTGATTTCTTTACTTTTTCTAAGATGTTTAGTTTCGGAAGTTTGTGCTTCCTGTTAGAGAGGACATTTTCTGTGAATTTGCGTTCAGTCCGCAACTTCTTGTCCACTGAAAGAGGTAGCAGAGTGCACTTTGCATTCGCTCACTCAGCGTGCAAGGATATTTACCGAAGACCGCAATAGCAACATCATCCGCGTAGGCAACCACCTTCAAGTCTTGCCCTTCCAGGTTTAGTAACAGGTCATTAATGAACAAGTTCCAAGGAATGGGGCATAGGTGTCCCTCTGCTCACGTACCTGCCGGCAGACGTCCCTCCCAGATGAGCTGTCACGAAGCTGCCTCTGAGCATTTGATTTATCCAGCCTCTGAGTGACCCGTCTACTTCCAGTGATTTCTGGATACTTATATTCAAGTGATTTCTCAATCGGACCAAAAAGGGAATGGAGGGCTATTTCCACCAATCGTCCCTTACAGTATGCGTCTTGATATCCCGACAAGCTTATAGGGCTAAATTCTTTGGGGTAGCAATGAGAGTTTTTCCAGCCTTAGGAATAAATATTACTTTTACTTCAGTCCATTTTCAGTACATTACAAGCAATCCCAGCCTTCCTATTCCTGAAGAATTTTTTTCTACTGGGATTTGTATCCATTTCATTCTGGAGATATCAATGTTCAGAAAAGGAATGGAACACTTTCCAGTTCAATACCCTCTCCTTAATAAAATCTGAGACAATTGTGATGTCTAGCTCTTCTTGTCTATTTTTAGTAATAAAGGTTGGCTTACGCCCGATATTAAATATATTTAGGTTAGTACTTAAAATAAAATCAAGGAGTAATTCACCTTGCTTGTTGATATTTGTACTTCCCCAAATTGAGTGATGTACATTAGCATCACTGCCCATGATGCTTCCTACTTTTCGTCTTTCAGCCTCCGATATTACTGTACCCAACCTACCTGGGAACTTACTTTCCTCCTCGTATGGTAGGTAGACCGATATTATCAAGTGATTTTGCTTACCCATCTCGATGCTAGCCACCACTACACCAGCGTTGCTGTAATTTAGTAGTATAAAAATATTCAAATTTCTAGCGACAATTCAGGAACATATCTTACCTTCATTTTTTGCATGTTTTATTTTGTAGTTGGGAGTTCTGAGCCCCAGTACCACTGACTTAATGTTCCTGGACCAGAACCAAATCAATAGACTCAGATTCCATTTTGAACAGAACGGCCGCCGAGACAACTTTACAGTGATGGAGGTTGATCTGAAGGACCTTAAGCATTAGATAGTGCTTACCAGCAATACTGTTGAGTCAGACAAAGCTGACAAGATTCAAGCGATTCGTCCATTCAGAGAGCACAATGCAGCCTCAACGATCTAAACATCTCCAAGTCAAAGGATAATGGCTCTTGAGTGTTGTCTGCACCAGGCGGAACTCAACAAGGGGTATGCGCACCTACTCCAGATGACCCAGTTATGTCGGCTTCATTGTGCTTATAAACCTTGAGCGTAATCGCTCCAAATCCATAGCTGATTAAGCCTCCAGATTTTGCCAGACCACCCAAAGGAGTATCTATTAAGAATGAAAACGGCCTATCTGTGGTTTGCTTACCCTTTTACCACCTCTAACTCGGCAATCCCGCAAGTGGCCATTGGCAGATCCAGATTGCTGATTTTCAGCAATTCCAGAATCTCCTTTGTGTTGGTTGGCTCCGCAGGGATCCAGGCTCGTGCCCTAGGCCTACAAGGAATTTTTTCTCTCGTAACTACTTCTAATTTCCTCCAGTTAAGGGCCTTAATACTTCCATCTTGAGCTCTGTCAATGACTGTCATAATCATGTGCGGCTTTAGCATCTCGTTGAATGGCCTGGTGACAATGTCCAGAACCCTTTTCTTCTTGCCTCCGTAGACGTTTCATTCTCAGATCTCTGCCTTTTCAACTGTGAGATCCCAGCGAAACCCTCCAGCTTCGGTTCCGTGATACGTCCTGCCCACGCAAGCGTATTCTTATCGCTATCCGTTTTCTGCTCCAACGAAATGTTGTTGATCTTGGAGATCATGCGCCAGGCTCTCTTTCTGGTCTCGTAGTTCGATACTTGCAGACCAGCATTCGTGCCTTTGCCCTTTGGTTTTAAGGGTCCAGCCTCATTCGTGCCTATTTATTGTCCCTTCTTGCGCTTTGGAGACCGAGCCTAAAAACCGATGTCTCCGCAGCACTAGATTCCGGTTTTTTAACAATTGCGGACTCTTTTTGTCTTTTATTAACTGTATCCATTATAGATCCGTCGAGTAGTGGAGAAAGGGGGTCCACCTGTTCATATATCCGCTATACACACGTATTCAGCACGGTATGGCCACGCAACTGTGGGAGCCACGAAATCCAGAGAATTTTCTCAATTTAAAATAATGACAGTATGAATTTTGCAGGGGCAGAGATGAAAGTGGAATACAAAAAAAAATTGAAATTTTATTGGTTCAGTTAAATTCTGAAATAACTGCTTAGGCATAGTTTCTAAAAATTCAGCGGAATTTTAAAATTTGATTCAATTTTCCAGTTCTAAAAAAAATTGAAATTCTAAATTAGGAATGGAAATCAAAAAAAATTTAATTATTTTAAATTTAGAAATTGACTTTAAATTTTTAGAGAAACTAAAATTTCTAAAGTGATTTGAAGCTTTGTTATTTTCAATTTTCCAAATACGAATTGCAGAAATCAATGAATTTAGGAGATTGTTTAAATTCCGTTGAATATTTAATTGAATGCTTCGCATATCTGGAGAGCCTAGAAATTCATAGAAATTATGTAACTTCAAGCCATTCCCAAAGAGTTTTCTACTCCCGTGAATATCTGGCAGCCTTAAATATCTGCATGATCGACATCATCATTGCTCAGACTTTTATATTTTAACAAAAAAAACACTTTTATTAAAAAATTTTAAAAAACATTTTTATTATTAATTTTAGATTAGTTTTTCTTTCTTTATGTTATATTTTAGAAGATCACATAAGAAGATCTAAACTATCACATAAAGATAGAAAAACTAATCTAAAATTAATAATAAAAACATTTTAAATTTTTTTTAATAAAAGTGTTTTCTTTGTTAAAATATAAAAAACTGATCATATAGTGATATTAGAGCACAATGGCCATACAACACCATCATTGCATTTTATTTCTAGCTTATTCGACAATAAATTGTCAACTGTAGAGTTTTACTTCTATGTGCCCATTGTGGCCATGAGTCGGAACCTATGTAGGTTACTTAACTAAACCTAACTAAAGTTGAATAAACTTAGGTAAACTTAACTAAACTAAACTTAACTAAAATTAGCTCAACTTAACTCAACTTACACAATCCATTTAACTAAACTTTCCTTAACTTAACTGAACTTATCTAAAATTGACTAAACTTAAATAAACATTACTAAACTTAACTTAAACTTTACAGAAATTAACTAAACCTAACATAACTAAACTTAAATTAAATTAAACTTATTTGTACTTAACTAAACAAAATCAAACTGAACGTAGCTTAACTAAACTAACTTAAATTAATTAATCTTACTTAAGCTTAACTTAATTTAACTAAACTTAACTAAAGTTAACTAAACTAAACAGACTGAACTAAACTGAACTAAACTTAACTAACATTAACTAAAATTAACTAAACTTAACTTAACCTAACTAAACTTAATTAAACAAAACTAAACTTAAGTAAACTTAACTAAGTTTTACTAAACTTAACTTAACCAAACTAACTTCAATTAAACTTTTAGCTTAACTTAACATCACTTATTTTAACTCAACTTTGATAATCTTAACCAATTTTAACTTAACTAAGCCTAAATAAACTTAATTAAGCTTAAATAATTAAACTCAACTGAAATTAACTAAACTTAAACTTATTCAACATACTTATCTAAATTTTACTAAATTTAACTAAACTTGACTTAATTTAACTAAATATTCTAAACTTAACTTATCTTATGTAAACTTAACTAAACTTAACTTAACTTAACTAAACTCAAGTTAACATAAGTAAACTAAACTAACCTAAACTTAACTAAACTTAACTTAAGTTAACTAATTTTAACTAAACTTACCTAAAGTTTTACAAGTTATAAAGTTATACCTAAAGTTATATGTAACTAAACTTAAATAAACTTAACTAAAATTAACTAAACTTAACTAAAATTAACAATACTTACCTAACCTTAACCAAACTTATTCGTACTTAACTAAACAAAACTCAACTTTTCTAAACTTAACTAAACTTAACAAAACTTAGTTAAGGATCTAAACTTAACTAACCTTAATTTACTTCACTAAACTTAAATAATCTGAACTAAATTTAACTTAACATGCCCGAACTTAATTAAACATAAATTAACTAAGCTTAAATAAATGTAACTAAACTTAATAAAATTTAGCTTAATTTAACTTAACTTAACTAAGTATAAATAAACTGAACTAAAATTAACTAAACTTAACTAAAATTAACAATACTTACCTAAACTTAACTAAACTTAACCAAACTTATACGTACTTAACTAAACATAACTCAACTTATCTAAACTTAACTAAACTGAACAGAACTTAACTAAACTTAACAAAACTTAGTTAAGGATCTAAACTTAACTAATAATAATAACAGTATTAAAGGCCATTACTGGCCCCTTACTGAATCAACAATCTGGCTCCAACGGTTTCGATCCTGAGCTTGGTCTTCATACTGTCTTAGACAATCTGAAGAGGCCAAGTCGTTCTCTACATCGTGGAGCCATCGTCGCCTGCAACGACCTCTGCGCCTACCATATGGTGGCTCTCCTTTCAGAGATCGCTGCACAATTCGTTCCGGATCAGCACGCAGAACGTGACCGAGCCAGCGTACTCGCTGAGATCTAACTTCATGTACAATATCGGGGATCTTCATCAGATCTCTGATCTCGAAATTGTACAGAGCTCGGTATGTACCATCTATTTCGCGTTTAGGGCCGTAAATCACACGCATGATTCTTCTCTCAAATGTAAGGAGCCATCTCTCGTACTCATCCGTCAGCGCCCAACTTTCACATCCAAACATAACAACGGGCCTGATCAACGCTTTGTAAAGCTTCAGCTTCACGGCACTTGATAAGTGTTTAGATTTTAGCAGTGGCCTTAGAGGATACAAAGAACGACTGCCAGCTGCCAGCCGCACTTTAATATCCTCACCCACACTGTTATCGTGAGTAATAAGAGAGCCCAAATATTTGAACCTCCTCACTCCCTCAAACGTGTGGTGGCCACTACTAAAATCTGGTGTGCCATTGTCTCTAAAACCAGAGATCAGGTATTTCGTTTTGGACTCATTGATCTGGAGTCCAACTGAAGCTGAAAACTCTACAAGCGGATCAAGTATTTCTTTCACTCCGTTGTTATTCAGTCCAATCACGCATATGTCATCTGCATATGCAAGCACTTGATTGGACTGGCGATATAAGATGTTACGCTGAGGTGTTTCAGTTTTACGAAAGATGTACTCCAACATGAGATTAAAGAGTATCGGGGACAGAGCATCTCCCTGCCGAACACCCGAGTTAACTGCAAAAATTGTCGATAGCCTATTCTCAACTTTAACACAGCATTGAGACTGCGTCACTGTCATCCTACACAGTCGTACCAATTTTGTTGGCATTCCTAGGTATTCCAGGGCAGACCACAAACTCTCTCGATTGATCGAGTCGTAGGCCTGCCGGAAATCCAGGAAAACCTGATGTACGGAGATGGATGTCTCATAATATTTAGATAGAATCATCCGCAGCGAAAAGACCTGATCAGTGACTGATCGATTCGGACGAAATCCTCCCTGATAGTCACCAACCAAGCCTTCCGCCAGAGGAGTGATTCTATCCAATAAAATGTATGACAGTAACTTGTATGCTGTGCAAAGGAGAGCTATACCGCGATAATTCTCACACTTCAAGCGGTCTCCCTTCTTGAAGATGGGGCATATCGCGGCCACTTTCCATTCATCAGGCATAACTTCGGTTCGCCATACTAATCGAATAAGGTCGAAAAGACAGTTCCACAAAGTATCCCCTCCGAATATCAAGAGCTCCGAATTAATGCAGTCCACTCCAGGTGAGCGGTTTCGTTTGATTCTCTGCATGGCCTTAGTGAATTCCTCATGGGATGGCTCCTCAGTGCAAATCTCCGCAGACTGTTCTAGAGGTGGCTCAACAACAGTCTGTGATGCATGATGAACATCAAGCAGCTCAGTAAAGTGTCCACTCCATGCGTCAAGTACTGCGTCGATGTTGACACAGAGGTTTCCATCCCGGTCCCGAATGGCGGTTGACGAAGGCCTGAAAGTATGGTGCAATCCAGTAATTCTTTTAAAGAAATTACGTGAACTACGCTCATTGCTGAGTTGTTGTACTTTCAGAACCTCGGCCTTCCACCATTCTCGCTTCTTCCGTCTACAAATCCGCTTAGCTGCCCTTCTTGCAAGAGCTGCCTTGTTTTTCCTTGCGATTGTGAGACGTTGTTGCACTTCATTATGGGCTATATTTTGTTGCTCAACTGCAAGACGACACTCGTCATCAAACCAATCATTCTTGGGTCTGACTTTCACTATACCTAAAGTCTGTTGAGCAGCACTGACAACCGAAGTTTTCAGTACCTCCCAGACAGAGTTCACGCAGTCAGACTGGTAATTAGCTCCCTCAATGTTGTCGCTGACAAGATCCTGATATCGTTTCTTTTGATCTTCATTTATTATCTTCATCTTTCTTCTAAACTTAACTAAACTTAAATAATCGGAACTAAACATAACTTAACTTGCCCTAACTTAATTAAACATAAATTAACTAAGTTTAAATAAATGTAACTAAACTTAACTAATCCTAACTTAACTTAACCAAATTTAGTTTAATTTAACTTAACTTAACTAAGTATAAATAAACTTAACTAAAATTAACTAATCTTAAAGTATATAAATTTACTTGGGTAAATTTTACTTAATTCAACACAGCTTAACTTAACTTAATTAAATTTAACTATACTTACCTAAACTTATAACTAAACTTAACTAAATATATCTAAAATTACCCAAAACTAACTAAACTTACCCAAACTTATTTGTGCTTAACTAAACATAACTCAACTAAACTAAAATGAACTAAACTTAATTAATTTAACTTAAAACTAATCATAAATAAACCTAACTAAATTTGACTAAACTGATGAATGTGACTTTAGTGTTGTAAAAGAAATATTTTTCATATCGACTTACAGTGGTTTCCAGTTTTCCGCTGATGAAATAGCCTTTGAGTTCGATCCCTATTTGGTAGCCAATTAAGATCGATTCGAAACAAAACTGAAAATTGTATTTCTAGGAATTGCAAACCATGGAGAACTTGAAGGACGTATCAAAAAATGCTCTCACTGATGCTAAAATAGCAAATAGCCCTGCTCAGGGTACTTTGAGGTTATAGATGTTGCTTGTCATAATGTAAATGATGTATTTGCATTACCTTAAAAAAAATCCCATGTGTGAAAATATGTTAAGAAACAACAATTGGCAAATTCTGGCTAGTGGTACGTGACAAAAACAGGAACGTTTAAACCGTGCTGGTTTAATTCATAATATATAGTAAAGGGCGAATAGTGTAAGAGGATCATCATTTGTCCTAGATCATTAGCATATGATATACAAAAATATTAAGATTTTCCTAAATGATGATTACAAATGCTAATATATTAAATTAAAAAGGATGGATGGATAAATATTAGGGCGTTGTTTTTATCCCGCAATAGCGAATGACATATTATGTAGATTTGGTTCCTGATCCAGCTTTTTATAAATAACCAGTGCACATCATTGAATGAAATTGTATTGGTTGCATTGAAATAAAAATAACGCCCTAATTTTATTTTATTTAAAATTTCACCGTTTAAGGAACTTTACAGAACCGAGGCAAAACTCTAATAAGTATTAAATCCGCGGTGCCTCGGTTAACCACCACTGATGCTCGCATTCTTAAGTATACATTCAACGTATATTAAAGTGTTTTCAATTGATTGTAAATTGAATCGTGATAATTCAATTACATGATAACTATGTACTATATATATATACAGTAGTTAGATATATAGTTTTCTCTCACACAAAGTTTATGTGCGCGCATATACAATGTAAATTTTGTTGTGTAATTTATAATTTTATCCGATCGTGATTAACAAAACAACAACAACAACAAAAATATTTTATACGCTTAGTCTCGATTTCATTGAGATACCGGAGGATGATTTGATTAGTTCCGTCACGTTATGATGGCCTGCAGCTCTATCTAACACTTTTGATGTGGTTATAACAATATATAATTTACCAAAGGTTACTTTGGTCACTTTATTACGTATACCGACCACACGGAAAGCATCTTCTTATATTTTTATATAACTTTTTACATATACAGTAGCATAAAATTCATTTTTTAATGATTGTAAAACGATGCAGCTTAGCTATATACATACTCACATTTCGAATATTTAATTTAATTATAAGAAAATTACTTATAGTAAACCAAACAAATCGAAAATTTAATTTAAATTTAATATTCTATGTACAGTATATATATACATATAGCTTCTAATCCTTGATTAAATAATAATGCATTTCTCTCTCTCTGTATATAAAATACAAAATTTATTATATTTGCATACAAGATTATTATTATAAAATGATACAACAACAATAAAATAATTTATTTTATTATAAATAAATAAATGAATTAAATTAAAATATATAATAATATTCTATTATATATTGTATGAAATGTTACAAAATTCAATTTATGTATATGTACAATTGTACATGTTGAATGTGAACTAATTTTTATGTTGCATGCTATAACTATATACCCAAGTACAAAACATGAAATTTAAATGTTGGCTTTTTTTGTGCATAATTTCGAATGAATTAATTAACAATTTTATTGCTGTTTTGAATAAAATATGTTTACAATTTATTATAGCTTATTGACGTGTTGTCGAATAGCTGATCGAATTTATTTAAACCAGATCTGCGGTCGCTCACCCCTATTATTTCCGCACTCCAATACGAATGGAACCAAACATAAAATTCGACTAGGTAGCATTAGAGACGCGATTATATGTCAAAACCTTGAAATTGATAAAACTTTGGACAAATGTTGAAGGACTCATGTTATAATTCCCTTTCCATTTGTCGTAACTTAGTCGAGAAGGTGATTTAGAAATGTACAACTTGCGTAAGAAATAAAGCAACGCTACAATAGCAGTTAATGGCCGATTTGCCTCCAGACAGAGTTGAACAAAGTAGACTCTCAAAGTAAACTGCGACCTATCAATGGCAATATATGTCTTTTCGTTTGTTTTAGCAAAAAGGGAATACATATAGAAGAATAAAAATAGTGGGTGACTTAAGTAAGGACACATTTTTGGATGCCTTCAGATTGAAGTCTTCAGCGACAATCGCACTCTAATTGAGTTGGTGCCAAAACCAACTTTTGTAACTTCACATAATTTGCAAATATCTGGTTATTGGCACCAATGAAAGCCAACAATAATAATATAACCAATTACCTCTACCTCTCGGGACGATATGGGAAACAACCGTAGAATTCACAAAGTTCCATTTGAAAAGAGTTATTGGGCAGAAGGTGGTCTGGTGTAAAGCTGTCGTGGGGGAATCAAGTTGGTATATGTTGCCAGCTCCGTATCTTGCAGCTTCCACAAGTGTGCGTGTTACCTCCCCGTGGTGACCACCGGTCAACTAGCGCACCATGTTTTTATGTGGTGTACTAGGCGAAAACACGGCCTAAACAGCTTAAGGTGTTAACCGTACCGTGCTGATGTAGTGATGGCAAGCATCGAGATGGATGAGCAAAATCTCTGGCTAATATCGGCCTACCTACCATACGAGGAGGAAAATATACCACCAGGTAGGTTGGGCAGTGCAATAATGGAGGCTCGAAAACGAAAGGTAGGAGGCATCATGGGCAGTGATGCTAATGTGCATCACTCAATTTGGGGAAGTACAAATATCAACAAGCAAGGTGAATACTCCCTGATTTTATTTTAAGTACTAACCTAAATATATGTAATATCGGGTGCAAGCCAACCTTTATTACTAAAAACAGACAGGAAGTGTTGGACATCACACTTGTCTCGGATTTTATTAAGGAGAGGGTATAAACTGGAAAGTGTCCGAAGACCATTCCTTTATTAACCATTGTTATCTCCAGTACGAAGTGGATACAAAACTCACTCGCAAACTACCCTTCAGAAATAGGAGAAAAACTGATGCTCTAGTAACCAAGCTATCTGATGCTTTTAACAAGGCCATCTTACGTGCATATCCTATCAGTAGGCCCTTGGGTAAATCTCGGCCACCCTGGTGATCGAGAGAACTCTAAGGTACTCGAGTGAAATGCAGGAGACTGTTCAAGAGAGCAAGGATCACAAATGCGGCTGCAGATTGGGACTAAGGAGGATGTCCTCAAAACCGATAAGTACGAGCTGAGAGCAGCCAAAACGAGGGCCTTGAAGCTCTACTGTGGCAATATTCTAGTCCTTCCATCCCGGGTTATCTACTTATCTACTACATGGAGCTATTACTAGTAACGCATTTCCCGGAGTGCTCGGTATTAGCTCCGAAGATACCCTTGATAAATAGGGGTATAGACTTCGTAAGTCATATAGTAAAATGGCGGAATATCCTATGCGCAATAAACCGCTTTAAGCCATACAAGTCGGCAGGACCTGATGGCATTATCCCCGCGGATATCCAGCGAACTATTGATTTAACCCTACGCTGGCTGGAAGTTATCTTCAAAGGCAGCCTAGAACTCTGTCACATTCCTAGAAAGTGGACTGAAGCAAAAATATTTATACATAAGGCGGGGAAAAGCTCTCACTGCTATCCCAAAGACCTTAGGCCTATAAGCCTATCTTCTTTTCTATTGAAAACTCTGGAAAGACTAATAGAGGCTCACATTAGAGGCTCAATCAAGCCGGGCGAGCTGTCGGGATCTCAACACGCGTACTGTAAGGGACGATCAGTGGAAACAGCTCTCCACTCCCTTATAGGCTCGATTGAGAAATCACTTGAATATAAGGAATTTTCAATGGCAACCTTCTTGGATATAGGAGGGGGCCTTTGGCAACGTCAGTCCGGGGCCAATCACTCGGGCCATTGCGTGTAGACGGGTCACTCAGAGGCTGGATCGATCATATGCTTAGAGGCAGGATCGTGACAGCTTATCTGGGTGGGACGTCTGTCGCCAGATACGTGAGCAGAGGGACACCTCAAGGTGGGGTTCTATCCTCCCTTCTTTGGAGCTTGGTCATAAATAACCTAATAACGCGGATGACGTTGCTATTGCGGTCTTCGGTAAATATCCTAGTACGCTGAGTGAGCGCATGCAGTGCGCGCTTAGCTCCCTCTCAGACTGGGCACGCGGCTGCGGACTGAACGGAAACCCACAGAAATCGGAGCTGATCCTCTTTACCAGAAAGCACAAACTTCCTCAGTGTGACCCACCAACACTAAATGGTACTCGCTTGATGTTTACGTATAGAGCAAAATGCCTCGGACTACTTTTGGCAGCAAGCTAAGTTGGAAACCAAACATCGTAGAGAGAGTAAAGAAAGCTACTATAGCGCTCTACTCCTGCAAAAATGCCATTGGGTATGCAGCCCAGTGGTCAAACCTATTGGTAACATATTGCTGAAAGTCCAAAGAACGACCTGCTTGTGTATATGTGGGCTCTGAGGTGCACACCTAGTCAAGCTCTGGAGATTCTCTTTCATCTTACTCCTTTGGATATAGTGGCCGAGCATCTTGCACAGCCATTTGGCTCAAATCAATAACTATGTGGACCTGTAACAATGCAGGGCACTCATCTATCCTATGCAACAGAGGTATTCCGCAAGCTACCGACTATGCTATTCCTTTGCCATCTGTTGAGATGTAATTCCAAACTGAGTTTCCCACCAGAGGGGACTGGGTGAACGAAACGGTTATGGACAATGAGGCGCTAAGCTTCTTGACGGATGGCTCATAAAGGGATAGAGGGGTTGGCTGCGGGGTATTCTGTGAGGCACTAGGGGTTAACCTCTCTTTTCGTCTTCCCGACTTTTGCAGCGTTTTTCAAGCTGAACTGATCGCGATAATGGAAGTCATGGACTGAATTTGAAGTATAATGTAATATCTACGAGGGTTATTCGCATTTTTACTGACAGCATGGCTGCAATTAAAATGCTACAATCATACTCCCTGACGTCGAAGGTACCCCGGAACTGTCTGGCATCTTTAAATGAGATGTCTGATCAGTTCAGCATCAGCTTGACGTGGGTGCCAGGGCATTTCAATATCGCAGGGAATGAAATGGCAGATGAGTTGGCCCACAAGGGTACAGCACGCCTAATAATCCAAACCAGGCGGGATATAAAGATACCGCTTGCTTCATGTAAACTGCTACTTCAGGAAGAAACCATAAAAGAAACGAACGTCAGATGGTCTAACACCAGTTCGTGTGTAATAACTAGGCAGATCTGGCCTGGACTTGACCGGTCCAGATCAATCCAACTGATAATGCTTCGACGGCACTATATTGGCATGGTCGTGGGAGCTATAAAGGGACATTGTCTCATTGGGATACATGCGAACAGACTGGGTGTCCCAACATACGATTTCTGCCGCAGCTGTGGTGATGAGGAGGAGGAGGAGGAGGAAAATGTACTCCATCTGCTCTGCACCTGTCCTAGTCTAGCGTACAGCAGAACAAAATTTATGGGAACTTCCCCTTTGAATGACCTCACAGATCTTAGTAAGATGGAGATCCGGGACTTTAAACGCTTCTTGGTATAAGCTCAGGATCGTTAAGCGAGTGAAGAAGGAGGAAACTCGAATGTGGTACAGCTATGGACCAATTTTGTGTCTATGCTAGTCCATTAGGACGGCCACCCTTACCTAACCTAACCTATTGGGCAGAAAACTCGATACCTTTATGTGTACATGATAGGGAAGCCATCTGTTAGTCCTGTTTCTACTTGTAAATAAAACAAACATTTTGGGATGGAAAGTCAATTTTTTTTATTGATAACTAGCGGGACCCGGCGCGCTTCGCTGCACCCAAATACAAAAAGAAACTTAAATTTAATTTGATTTTGTTTTATTAAAAAAACTTTACTTTTATTTTGAAAAAAAAAGAAAAAAAAATTAATTTAATACAATGGTATGCACAACATTTTTAATTTTGTTTTGCGGTGCATAAATGAATACATTTTTTGGTGCTCCCACTCTGGAAGATGCGACATATAATTGCCCATGAGAGAAGCATGGATCTTCCAAATTAACTCCACACACCTGCAGCGTTTGGCCTTGCGCTTTATTCACGGTTATAGCAAAAGAAAATCGGACGGGAAATTGCAAGCGTTTGAAATCATATGGCATGTCTGTTGGAATTAATGGAATGCGCGGTATCAACACATCTTCCCCTTTTGCTGTGCCAGTTAGTATTGTTGCTTCAATCAAATTTGGCATTAATTTTTTAACTGCAAGTCTTGTCCCATTGCAAAGCTTCGGTGAATTGAGGTTTCGAAGAAGAATGATTGATGAGCCAACTTTTAAATTCAAGCAATGCGGTGGCATACCAGGTGGTTCCAAAGAATTCAAGAATTCGACTGGATAATTGATTGCATCTTCTTCATTCATGGCAGTATCGATTGATTTATAAGTAACCACATCACCTGGCAACTTTTGTTGAATTATAAAATTTATTTCATTCACATTTACATTTTTTGGTGCCAAAATTGCGCGTTCTCTCAACCAATTATGATTTTTGTAATTTTGAATAGTATTTGGAAAAACGCGATCAATCAATTCATTTTTTGATGGTAAAATGGTACAAAAATTATTAGGTAGCGTGATGAAACCCATTGACATCACTTGCAATTTTGCCCTCTCCAATCTTCAACAACTGTTTCGAAAACTCACGTGCCGATGGATCATTTTGAAGACTAACACGCATATTTATATTAAGCGATAGCCTTTGTACATGTCTCCACAAAGAAGTCCTTTTCAAACATGCATTAATTTGATCGGCTGGAGTTGATCTCGGAATGACGGGCAGCGTTTGTCGAAAATCACCAGATAGCAATATTAATGCACCGCCAAACAGCTGTTGATTACAACGTAAATCCTGTAATGTCCGATTCAAAGCTTCCAAATATTTTTTATGTGCCATTGGACATTCATTCCATAAAATGATTGATGTTTGTTGCAAAACTTTAGCCATTCCAGAATTTTTTGATATATTGCATACACGAGTTTCAACGGTTTGCACATTTAATGGTAATTTCAAAGCTGAATGTGCGGTTCGGCCACCATCCAATAATGTAGCTGCAATACCGGATGAAGCAAGTGCCAATGCAATTTTTTGTTGAGAACGGATTGTTGCTAATATTGTGGAAATCAAAAATGTCTTTCCCGTTCCACCAGGAGCATCCAAAAAATATAGGCCACCGGTATTGCCTGTTACAGCTGGCATAATTGTATCATATGCATGTCTTTGTTGCAAATTTAATTGAGAAATATGTGTTTGAACAAACGCGTTTAGTAAACTGCAATTATACTGTTGTTCGCGTCGTAGTTCACGCTCAAATATGTCGTGCATTGGGCGATTTGATGCAACCATACCTAATTGAGCTAAAGCCTTATTTGTCATCATAAGACACATATCCTCAATCATAATCAATGCTTCATTAAACATTTCTGGTGTACGAATCAAATCACGGTTATTTCTTACATGTTGAAGTAGAAGTAAAAAGTCTTCAGTCATACAATCTTTATACTTATTCCACAATTCAAGTGGATTTGCTGGAAAACATGTTGCTATGATTATCGCAAACAACATACGTATTTGTTTTGGTGGAGCTGTAATTGCAGCATCATGAAGCGTAGCATCCCAATGGGTATCATCTTCAAGCAAATGCAATCGCTGGCATGCATCGCGATATGTTACACACAATTCACCACCAACAGTTCGCAAATCTTGAAATGACGGTGGCCCACGTACGTTAACCAACAACAACCGCAAATAAAAACATTCAACATTATTTGGACTAACTGTGTAAATGCGTCCCAAAGTATCCGTTGAAAAAACACCGGAATAACCATCGACAGGTGTTCCTTGCTTGCGCCGTTGAAATTTTTTTGTTGATGCATTCCAAGTGAAGTACTGAGGCACTTCAGAATACAGTAATGTTCGTGCAAATTCATCCGATTCGCATAACTTGAAAAATGCTGTTAGTGTAGTTTCTGGCGGCTGAACTGCTCTTTGTGCAGCATTTGCATCGGTAAAATAAATACGTTGGCCATTTTCAAGATGAACTGCCAAATGCACAACAACGGGATGCCTGTCATGGATGGGAAATGATAAAATTCGCCACACTGCTTCATTGGTGCTAATGTATCGCCCCATTTGATACTGCAAAATTTCATCAGTTCGATTTTCATCAGCCACTCCGAAAACTGCCATATCGCTGCCCTTATTGACATACTTGCAAATATATTTGATAGATTTAACTGAATTGCAATATTCGACATTGATGTGTGCATTGTAAATTTTTGACAATATTGGCGAATAAGGTACTATCCAACAATTATCAACTTCAAAGTCTTGGCCTCGGCTTTTAATAATGGTCGATTTACCATTATCTTGAGTTGATCGTCGTCGATACAATGGATATCCATCGTCACCATGAATGGTGTCAGCGATCAATTGTTTGGGAAACCGCTTTGAGCATTTGCCATCAACCATGCATGGTGAATTTGGATTTATTTCTCCACACGGGCCGTGTATCATATTTTTCGTAACAACTGCGAATAATCCTGGATCGATGGTTTTATCAGGAATTTTGGCCGATATGACACTATCAATCATATCAGGTGTGATTTTTTGTACTAACCATATCAAAATGTGTGCGTGCGGCAAACCTCTTTTTTGCCACTCAATTGTATACATATAGCAGCGCACTTCTCCAAATACACGAAGTTTAACAATTAAATCCATTAATTTTTTTAATTTTTGGTTGAATACACGCGCTGTTATATCGTGACGATCGGTTGGTACTTGACCGTCAAACAAACAATCAGCCACATCAGTCTACTTTGGATTGCAAGTAAATGTAATAAATAAATCTGGTCTGCCGTAGTAACGAACATAAGACATCGCATCCTGCGTATACTCATGCATGTGACGTGGACTACTGATATATGATGATGGTAATATAGTGAAGCGGCCAATATCACTCACATTTACATCGTTCCTTATCGCATCACGTAAATGTATATATTCTTCCGATCTCAATCGGGCTTGATTGTGACGAATAAAATTCAATCGTTCAGTTTCGATTTTGGCATACATGTCAACAATATATTGATCACACAGTTGATTGCATCGCAAAATGTAATTGTCTTGTTGATCACGAATCATCAATCGATATGAATAAAAATTCATCGCACTAACTTTTTTGTTAGTTTCTTGACCTGCAAAGAATCAAAAATGTTCGATTAATAAATTTGAAATATTACTCAAAGATTACAAAAGAAAATAATCAAAAATCATAATTTTTGTACCAGTTGTTGGATTTATCATTGGTATGTCGATATGATAAGCTTCAGCACCTCTCCAATATAAAATCGGATATTGCAATGCATCATAACAACGGTGTAGTTCGGAAATGCGTTTTAATTGCTCATTTCTTCGGAACAAAATAATATCCCTTGGCCGAGTTTGTTCACCAACTATTACGATTGCTACTTCATCAACAGTTGGAGCATTGAATCTCCGGGCATGTTCTCCGATTGGTGTTCTATCGGCGCTGATAATAATTGTGTAGTCATCGGAGGGCATCCGATCCAGTGCAGTCTTAAACAAATCCACCAATGCATTATACTCATGGAAAAATCTTTGCAGACGAAGAACAATTTCTCTTCTTACATTCCGAGCAATTGCACAGCGTTGATCCAATTCCTGATCCTCATTACCAACGAAATATATTTGTAAAAACTGATGATCAGCATCTGGAAATGGTAACAATGCCCCAGCTCTATGATATATCTGGCCTTGAATCTGTAAAGTTTGCGAAATATATGTACATGATGGATCGGAATTTATTCCATTAGCTGTAATCACCTTGAAAGTCGGCATAAATCCATCTCTTATAAACTAATATTATATAGCTCCAAAAGATGTCATTTGGAAGCATGAATTGTATTTTCGAATATTTGATAGGAAATGCTTCGACTCCGGTGAATTATCATAGATCAACGAATGTAAAGGATCTGGTGGTGGTTCCAATACTGGCAGTTTCACTTTCCCGCCAGCACAGCACATGCCAGGAGTTTCGTTAAGATATTTCAATGCTTTGCAATGCACACATTGTACATTCATGTGGCCAATATAAGCATGCATACTGTAATCAGCGGTGCTGTCATAGTTAAAAGCCGCACGTTCCATTTGTCGTATGGTACGAATTGAAGTGCGTCTCCGCCGATTTACAGGCTCTTGGTTATCAGGAGATGTGCTTCGCTCTGCTTGCTGGTCAATGCTTTCCTGACGCTGCTCTGCAGTATGTGTTCGTCTATGTGCTGATACGGAATTCGTGCAACGGGTACGTCTCCCAAGATTTGATCGCTTTCTTCCAGGAATATTAATAAGCAAATTTAAACATATTATAATTGTAATGCATTTGTATTAATGTGTAGTAAAATTTATCAAAGCCAATGTTCAGTGTTCAAAGCAAAGGTTCACACACACACACACACACACGTGATTTTTAGGTGGTAGGAATCCGCCACTGTTGCTGAGGTGTTTGTCCCAAAAAAAAAAAAAAAAACACACACACACACACACACACACACACACACACACACACACACACACACACGCACACGCACACACACACACACACACACCACATAACCTTAATCGTCTGGAAAATACGAAAAAAAAACAACACTCACCGGCAAATGTAAATTGTTCAATCAGAAATGAGCACGGCAAACTGAAATTCACTATAATCGATGAAAATTTACTGGAAATGTACAAAAAAAATAGAATTAAAAATCACTTCGAATCAGTTTTCAGTTGCGATGAACTTACCTTGCCTTGCGTAGTACTTACCAAAATGTGTGAGAACACTGGATGGCCAACAATATGGTTGGTTGAATTTTACGCAGTTTTGTAAATTAAAGACACGTTATTTTCTTGTTGGACTGTGACTTTATTGAAATTTTGTTGAATTTGCATCAAAAATAAAGGCACAAAAACAAACTTGGAAATACCAATGGAAAATTATCAAAATTATTAAATGATTCACCAAACACGATGAATGCCAATAATTGATTTTGATTGAAAATAATTGATTTTTGTTATTTCGATTTTTCGGTTTTTGCGTGATGCGGTTACAATGAATTGTAACAATATTTTATATATATAGAAGATGAAAGGTGAAACCATATCGTTCATATGCACATTCGACTACAGGTCTGCATCCGAACATCAAAATTTCCGATAACTTTTTTCAATAAAAGCGGATCAATGACCTCTATTTCAGCTCGATTTTAAACTTATAAGTTGTTGAATTAGTGAAGTTATCCCCGGATCTCATCCCAGGAAATAAAAAAATTGAATCAGGCAACTGTAACTTGTATACCTCATGTAATGTTGTGTGAAGTTATCCCACCCCAGGAATTTATTACAATTAAATAGTAAATTATTATAAACTTAAACTAAATGAAAAAGATTCTCCTGAATATAGACATATTCAAATTGATAAATATTTTTAAAAAGTTTTAACTTTCAATAGCAACGCTAGACTTGGTGGTCGTAACTGTATACTTTACTGGCTTACCGAAATTAAAATTTGTCGGATCAAACCTATAAACGGTTTTGAGATGGGCATATCAACAGCTTACTTCAAGAATTTTTTTTTGAAAATCGTACCGTGACAATGTGCCTATATGTGATGCTCGGGCCTGGGAATATTTTAACTCAACTTTTGTATTTTATTTTAACTTTTTGTTTGGCATGTCAAAATTAAAAATTTGACGGACTAAAACTATACGGCTTTGAGATGGGCATATCGACGGCTTTTTAAAAAATTAAAATTGGGCGGATTTTACTCCAGCACTCAATGCCACTAAAGGGCCCACGGTGCAATACCCACACATTCACACTAATTCATTCAACCCATTCATCCCATTCACACAAGTACAGTATACCACCTGCGCATTGCATAGCTCCATGTCACCCTGTACAGTGTATCAACGGCTTACTTCAAGATTTTTTTTTTAAATGACCCGTGGTAATGTCCTTAAATGGTGCTCGGGTTGAGAATATTTTAACTCAACTTTTGTATTTTATTTTAAGTTTTTGGCTGTCATGTTGAAATTAAAATGAAAGTGTCACCAAAATAAGATCATTTAAGTCAACCAAAGTTATTCCTCATATGCTGCTATTTGAAAGGATTGAATACTAAAATATCAGAGAACCATTCAGTATATACATACATTCATATTTAAATAATAATAATAATAATGTAATACTTATATTATTTTAATTTGTTTAATGTATAAATCAAATACATTACGACATTCAAATACAAACCACACCAAACAGTAACACTTGAAGGATGAAATTCTGCTTCGACCCAAGAATTACGAACACTTTGACTAACAGCTGCCACTGCGTCAGGAGTACGAACTGTATGAACATGTTAATACTTTACAAAATCTTCAAAACAATCAATAATTTTGCCAATTGCACGCTCAGTAGGACATCCATGTTGATCAAACGTTTCACGTAATTTACGAAATGTGGTTGTTTTTAAACGATTATTTTCATAATCAATTTGGATAACCCCAATGCGTTGTTTTGTTGTAATGATGATAAATGGCATATTTTTGACTTTCCATATGTCAAAGAATTTTTTAGAACAGATAACACTTTTTTTATTGGCCTTCCTTTGACGAAATTAGCTGAAGTCAATCACAAATATCACAACATTTTTGGAAGATTTTGTCGGACGAGTATCTAACTAATGGCGCATTTAACGTACATATACAGTTTTAAAAATTATTGATTCTACTGTACTTTGTATTAATCTTCGGAGAAAACCTTTCATTTACATGTATGATATCATAATATAATACGGATTATAAATCGGATTAACGAGTTTAGTGCGCGGCTATATCCCACAATAAAACGTATATATTTGTATTTTTTATGTTTTAACAATTTTATTACCCCAATCGTCCAATAATCGGCGAAGCGATAAAATTTTTAATAAATTTTAATTTTAAGTGCAAAAAAATCTTAAACATAACCAACCTTTTTGTGCCCTCGCCGTCAAAATAAATAATATTTTCTTGTATTTGTATTTGTATTTTGTACGACTATATATTTTGCTTAAGACAATTTTTATGATAAAACTGTCACCATTAAATTAAAATGTTGCATATAGAAAATAAAAATTATATTACGATCATCTTCTGCGTACGTATACATTTTAAACTTGGGTATAGTTTTTTTTTTAATGTACAGATCATCTTTCTAAAATCAATATATTTCTTCTTCGCCCCGTTTAATCGTACTTTACCATAAAATAATGAACTGCATTCCTTGAAGCATAACCATATTCTAGCTTTTCCGGCACATTATGATGATTGTGTAGCAATTTTTTTGTGCTCCTCTGGATAATATATTTCACATTTCTTTTATATCTAATATGCATGGAAAACTCTACAAAGAGCTTTCAGACTTTTAAGAAATTTTTTTTTTTCGATTTTGCAAAAGTTGAGAAAACTTTAAAATTTTCAATTTTTCACAAAAACAAACAAAAAAAGTAAAGATGAAAAATTACAAAAACCATTTTTCATTCCGAAAAATAAAAGAAGGATTTTTCTTTTTGCAATATTTTCATGAAAATTTTTATGACATTTTATATTGTTTGAAGTGTACCGGAGGGTATTCATGAATAAACGGTCTATGGCCCATCAAATAACTTTGTGTTTTATGTGTTTCTGTTTGTTTTTGTTTTAGTGAATCATTGAACCGTGTGTATGCATCAAATTATGTACCACGTGCACTCTGTAAATCCATACATTTAGATTTATAAAGAAATTAGTTTACAGTACTATGTGTATGCATATGAACAACAATCTTCAATATACGTGTATACATATGTACATATCTCCGTTTATTGTTTTCAAGAAATTATCAATTTAAATCGAAAATAATCGATTCTGCTGTGTATATCTATGTATACGTATATTCAAATCAGACGATATTCAAATGGATTTTATATTTTCATCTGAAACAATAATCATACTAATATAGATTGGAAAATACAAAAAAAAAACAAATATGTTAGAAGTATAGATACAACATTCATGCACATACATAATGTATGATTATATGAAATGAAGCAAAAAGCATTCCAATAACAATGAATATATAAATGTAAAAAGCTTTTATATATCATAAATAATTATCGTGTACACAATATCCCTTTGTTCAGCAAATATACTACAAAAAACAACTATCCAGCGAGATATATTAATCAAAGCTTTAATTTAGAGCGACGTCCCGACGTTTATCTACATTCAAATTTATAATAAAATATATAAGATGTCCTTTCGTTTCATGCGCCAAAGAAAGCAGTGCACATTAAACAGTATAAACTTTTTATTTAAAAACAAAATATCTTATCAGCAAAGCTTAATGTTAAAAATTAAAATTATTTTTTTGTTTATGCATTTATGTATATATGTACGTATATACGAGTACATAACAATAACAATGGTAAATTATTACAAGAACGGAAAAAAAATGTAGAAAAAATAAAAAATAAATTGTCACCCTTAGGGATGAATTATGATAAAGACAAACAAAAAATATAAATATTCAGATTGATTAAAAAATAAAAATAAATAATAGAAAGGAAAGCATTTTTTTTTTTTTTTTCAAGAAAATATTTATCATAAGTTTTTTATTACTGTTGCTGCTGCTGCTGCTGGTGCTGCTGCTGCTGTTGCTGCCATACAACAACAATAACAAAATATGAAAAATGATTGGGAAAAGACTGATTATTTTTTTAGCTACATTCTAATTTGCATAAACAACAAGTACTAAAATAATAACAGATCTATTGTTGCTTTCTTTTGTTCTATGATACGTCGTATCCATCCGAGTCGGAGCAAGACAAATGAGTTACAATGATTTTTAAAGAATCTTTTATTTCGTACAGCGACATTATTGGGACCATCGTTTTTTGGAAGTTTCTCATGTGGGCAGACAAAACAATCAAAATTGTAATCAGTCTCATTATTATCATTGTGATTTATTTTCAGATGACTGAGCTTTTTCCACTGTAGGGGGAAGATGGCATAATATGTAAGGTTGCAGTTATTACGGTTACATTGTAAATGTCTCTCATCCCTTAGGGGCACCATGGTAACTACTCTTTCACCCACCCTCGTGTGCGCTAGATAGTCTGAACGCAATAACATTTTACAATTTAAATTATATATGTTGCTTAAATGAAGGTGAAATCCGTGATGAAAAAGAATAGATAAGAATAAATTATTTGTGAAAAAAGTGGAAATCATCGATAGATATTGAAACAAAGTTTTACACGTTGGGTTAAAGTAACTATTATCAAGTTTTACGAACACGGATGCGCCGATAATTAAATTAACAAATACTTAGGCCAGGCGTCATGGATCCAATTCACTATCCACAAAACCTTTAATTATTCTCGTAAAAACATAAAAACATAAATCTAGCGAAAAGATGTCTAGTTGAATTGTAATTAAGTCTTGCGAGCTTAACCTTTTGCGCTACAAAAATAAAAATAAAAAATGTCGGTGCCAAATTTCAGTTGACCATGTGTCAAGCATTCACATAGTAACATACACAAAAAAAGCTGTAGTACTAATACAAGACAACTTTGCGGGTGTTTTATTATGTGAGTCCTTGGAAAGCTAAAAGAACGCCCTAATTTTTTTTTTAATCCTTCAGGTGGGTATACGTTTCACGAAATTGCTGAGATGTTGGTAATGCGGTAATGCGATTGTATATAGACTTTATAATCGTTGTTTATACTTTTAAAGAATTTCGTAAAAGGTGGTCAATGGTGTGGGCATATGAATCATTATGGCCATACTTTATCGAAAGCTTCTATAATTCTTAAAATTATTCAAATTCATTTTGGAAATTCTTATAAAATACCTAAAATCCTGAAAATACCTAAAATTCCTAAACCTTATTGGATATAATTATTTTAATATTTTAAAAATTTTACATGTCGGAAAATTTGTAAATTTTCATAATTTTTAAATGAGTTTTTTAAAGGACAAAATAAAATTTAAAATTTGTAAGTTAACTGCTACAGTGTTTATGGTTTTTAAAATTCCGAAAACTTTTAAAATTGTTGCCTAACAATTTTCCAATTTATTCTTTTAAAAGTTTTAAAATTTCTAAAATGCTAAAAATATTAAACAAAAGTAAAATAACAAAATATCTTTAGAACATCGAATAATATATTGGAATAGATTCAAATATTTTTTAATAATTGCTAATGTTCTTTAAATTTCTTAATTTGTTTAAATTTGTATAAATCTAATAAAGTTAAAATTTATTAAAATTTTTGAAATTGTAACAAACATTTTAATTAAAAATTCGTTTAATTTGCTACTTTTGAGAAGACTTTTAAAATTTCTAAAATTCATACAAATATAATTTAACGAAATTTTCTCTAATGTATACAAATTCATAGTAGCTAAATAACTAATAGAATATTAAAATTTTATAAAAATTATATTTTTATAAATTTTTGAAATTCTTAAAATACTTTACATTCTTATAATTTTGTTATAACATTTATTCCTAAAATTCAGGAAATATTTATTATAAAAATTCCTAAGATTTAACTTTAATGTTTAAATTTAGATATAATTTAATATTTTTAAAAACCTCGTGATTAAAAAAAATCAAATTCGCCATATTGTAAAAAGATTTTAAAATTACAATTAAAAACCATCTTAAAATTACAAAATAAATAGAAGATAGTTAACTCTTAAAGATTTTAAAATTCTTAATACTTTTGATATTTTTAAATTACGATTTAAAATCTTGAATATATTAAAGTACCTGTATTTTCAATAATTAGAAAAAGAAAACAAATTTAAAATTCTTAAACTTTCTGAATGTTAAAAAAAAGTTCAAAATTAAGTTTTAATTATTTTTAAAAACGGAAAGTTCTTAAATTTCGTACAGTTCAAATCCTAAAAAATTATCACGTTTTTAAGATAGAATGAATAACTGAATAAAATCATTGTTGGAGTTTCAATAATTTTAAAATTTTGAAACCCGTCAATTAAAATATTTAAATGTTTATTCATTGTCTTTAAATTACTAAAAATTTCTAAACAATTTTAGTGCAAATTCTAATAAATATTAAAGTTCATGCAATTTATGTGGTTTTCAAATAATTCATAATTTTCGAAATTCCTGAAATTTATTAGAATCTTGAAATTATTATGACTTTCTGGAAATCCTTAAAATTCTTAATAATTACAAAAATTTTACAATTAATTTCAAAATTTTAATACGTTAAATTCCTTAAAGTATTTTAAAAAATTTAATAATATTTTTGAAAATTTTTTGATATTTTTTAAATACTTAAATTTTCAAAAAATTCTTAAGTCTATTAAAATTATTGAAATTTCGTGACATTTAAAAATAAATTTGAAACTTTAAAAATTCTTACAATTCCTAAGTTTCGATAAGTTAACTACTTAATTGTTTATGGGGTTTAAACTCGTAAATCTGTTAAAAAAATTTTAAATGCCTAGAAAATTTAAAATTAGTACTTTTCTTGAAAATATTAAAATCTGTTTGAAAATTCCTTAGAAAAATTCTGGAAATTCTAAACAAGACTTTTAAGAATCTTAAGTTTTTTAATATCACTGAAAATCGAATTACGCTACAAAATTAAAGTTTTAAAATTCCTAAAATTGTTAAATTTGTGTAAATCCTATAAAGGTTAAATTAGCTATTTGAATTTAAATGTGTACATGGATTTATTTTCAAACTAATAAAATTCTTAAAATTCATACAAATATAATTTAACTAAATTTATTAAAACTCATAAAAGTTGATTGCATAAAATTCTTAAAACACTTAAAATAAAATTATTTTCGAATAATTCTTTACATTCATTACATATTCCTACAATTCTTAAAACTTTTGATATTTCTAAAATTCTTTTAAAAATCTTAAAATTGTTAAAATCCCTGTATTTCTAATAAGTTGAAACAGAAAATA
Organism: Tipula unca; assembly: GCA_951394425.1. Classification (NCBI taxonomy): domain Eukaryota; kingdom Metazoa; phylum Arthropoda; class Insecta; order Diptera; family Tipulidae; genus Tipula; species Tipula unca. Next base: position 198,042,357 of record OX596381.1, read on the forward strand.
GTTTTAAAACGCTTTAACTTTTAAAATCTCAATATGTTAAAAATATTTCTTAAAGTTTTAATAATTTTTAAAATTCGTTCGATTCAAAATTTGTAAAAATTTTCTCATTTTCAAGAGTGAATCAAGAACCAAACTCATTGTTAGAGTTTCAACTCTTCGAATATTTATGAATAACTCGTGCAAATTCTAAAAATTATTTGATATCATGAAATTTTGATTGTTTATAAAATATAATTTTCAAAATACCAGGAAATCCTAAAAATTTCTAATGTATACAAATTCGTAAAATTGATTAGAAAATTCAAATAATTAAAATTTCTAAAAGGTTTAAAATGTTTTACAAATTTCTGCATTTTTAAAATTTTACATAAAATATTTTAAATTTATGGAAATCGAATAATAAAACATAAAAACTTTAATTCCAAAACTCCTATAATCTCTAAAATGCTAAAAGTTCTTAAATTTTATCTTTAAATTTCTGAAATTTGAACACACATTAAAACTCATTAAACCCTAAGTTTCATAATTTGAAATATTTTAAAACTCGAAAACAATTTAAATATTTTTTTTTAAAGTTATAATTTTTAAAAAAAATTTCATTGTTTTAATTCTTAAATCTAATAAAATTGTTGATATTTCGTGACATTTAAAAATAAATTTGAAACTTTAAAAATTCTTAAAATTCTTAATACTTTAAATATTATTATTTTAATTCTCATAAATTTAAAAAAATATATTTAAAATTCTGAAGTTGCGATAAAATGATGGTTTTTAAAACTCTTAAATCTGTTAAAAGTTTTGAAATGGCTATAAATTTTAAAACTTGCTCTTTTCTTGAAAATATTAAATTTGTTTGAAAATTCCTTAAAAAAATTCTAAATATTCATCAAGGATTTTAAAAATTTAAAATTTTTTAATATTTATGAAAATCGTATAATTACATTTGAAAATTTAAAATTTTTAAATTCTACAATTTCTAAAATTCTTGAAATTTTAAGCAAAAGTAAAATAACTAAATTTCATTAAATCTTTAAAATATCGAATACAATCTAATATTTTAAGATTATTTTAATAATTAATAATTTCTATTGTTCGTTAAATTGTTAAATTTGTCCAAATTTGTATAAATTCTATAAAACTTCAATCTGTTAAGGTTTAAATTATTTAAATTCAAATAGTTTTTTAAATGGACTAGTTTGCATTTTTAAAATTTTATGTAAAACACTTTAAATTCCTCTACTATAATTTCTAAAATGCTAACAATTCTTAAATTTTATGTTAATATTGAAATTTCAGAAGTTTGAATACAAATTAAATAAATATATTTCATAAAACACAAAGTTTCAAAATTTCAAAAACTAAAACATCAAAAACAATTTAATAATATTTTTAAAAATTATTATTTTCGAAAATTTTTTGAATTTTTTTAAATTCTTAAATTTCCATAAAATTTAAACATAAATTTGAAACTTTAAAAATTCTTAAAATTCTTAAGTTTCGATAAGTTAACTACTAAACTGTTTATGGTGTTTAAACTCGTAAATCTGTTAAATTAACTAAATTCAAATTTTTTTTAAATGGACTAGTTTGCAACCTTTAAAGTTTGCAACTTTTAAAATTCCTAAAATTCATACAAACATAATTCAATTAAATTTTCTGTAATTTATTCAAATTCATACTAATTTTCAAATATTAGTTCTCATAAAATTCTTTGATTTTTAAAATTCGTCAAATTATCCAAATTTATTTATTCGTAATTTAAATATGTCTTTTAAATTTGAAAAATTGTTAAAAGGCATATTTAAAAATCATCTTAAACTTACAAAATAAATCGATAGTTAACTCTTAAAACTTTTGATTAAAACAAATTTCTTTTAAAAATCATCTTCAATATTTTATATTACCTGCATTTTTAATCACTTGAAACTGAAAAAAGTTTTAAAATTCTTAATGTTAAATTTTTTTTCAATTTTCTTAAAGTTTTAATTCGTACAAATAAAATTTTATAAAAGTTTTCTCGTTTTTGCGAGTTAATCAAAAAACACATTGTTGGAGTTTCAATAATTTAAAATTTTAGAAGCTCTTCGATTGTTTATGGTTCTTAAAATCCCTAAAAATCTTGGAATTTGTATAATTTTTTAGTAACTGACTAAATTTGTGCCAATTTTAAAAATTATTTTAGTTCACAAAAATTTTTACATGATATTTTTATAGTTTTAAAATAGCGTAAATTTTTAATTCAAAATATAAATTATTAAAATTCCTTAAATTTCTAAAAGTTTTAAAATGTTCTAAAAATTTTAGCATTTTCAAAAATTTATATAAAATATTTTAAATTTATGGAAATCGAATAATAAAATTAAAAAAATCTGAACCGCCAATAATTTCTAAAAAAGCTTTATTCTTTAACCCAAAATTTCAAAATTTCAAAAATTTTATAACTTTGAAAACAATTTAATAATATTTTTAAATTATTAAATTCTCATAAAATTCTTAATTTTATAGAGTAACCGGGCAACATGGAGCAATGTTTAAAAATTCTGAACTCACATAAATGAACAAACCTAATTATTTACCAAACATTAGGTATTTTATTAATTTCGAAACTAAATTTCACTGATTGGAAAATTTTTGATTCACTATTTTGGAAATTTAGGAATTAAGAATTAGTTCATTCGCTTTTAATTTTTTTCATTACAAATACAACTTGTGTGGCATACAATAAGTGCTACAAGAGGATGGTTTCTTTACAATGGACCATTTTTAGATCGTATCACAGTTTACAAATCTAGCTAAAAAATTGAAACGCGCGCATCAAGAAAACAAGTTTTTCTTTCTAAATTCCAATACTTTGTGAAAACAATTCAGGGCAAGGAATTAACAGTCAAATAGTATAAACTATATACAATGCCCGACTTTCAAGCAATCCAATAAATACCAAATCAAATGTTTATATTATATGTTATATATGTACATAAATTAATCAATCTGATAAGTCACAATGACTTGGCAGAAACAACCAATGTATACACAAACCAAATGATAACAATCAAAAAAAATAAAAATTCAGATGAAAACGATAATATTCCCAAAATAAATATTGTGGACGGTCATGTTCCCCTCGTACAAATGTACTTTTAGTTCATAAATAAATCCGAATTATTTATAAAAACGTAGGTATGTACATACGTACATACAAAATCATGTATTCCATAAATAACGTAAACATTGAGGCCTGTTATAATTATTACGTATATACTTGAATTAAGTTGTATGCAAATTTGCTTCTTACATACCTATATATACTGGTATTTTGTATGCATTCGTCTTAAGTTAAAATTCCTCTTTACTCTCACTCTAAACTATATAATAGAAATGATTGGTTAAAGTGGATGCATATAAATATAAATTCTTTTATCGATTAAATATTTGTTAAATAAATAAATTTTCTACTTTTTCTTCTTCATCGTATGCGCCGACATCGTCTTCCAATTGGTATATACACTCGGTTTTGTAAAGAAACTATATGCATACACATATATGCATACACTTAGTTTTGAGATAAAAATAAAAATAAAAAATCGTTAGAAAATGAATAATTAAGATAAAAATAAAAATTTAATTGTGAAAATATATTTATTATGTATTATGGTTTTGGAAGAAGGAAGTATGATTCTTGTTGATATTGATTTTATGTATAGATATAACATAAATAATGTTTTAAATGTTATGTTTAAAATGGAAATAGTTTCAAGAGTCTATACATAACATTAAAGTGAATTTGCATATAATATATGTAAGTGCCAACATTACGCTATCTATTGTCTAACTATATAACCTAATAAAAACTATGTTTTATGTATTCAATTCAAATTTCACTAACATTCTAATTTAAATTTCAAAACGTGTTTATTTCCAGGTGAACAAAGTATTTAACAGTTTGACCAATTGAGTAAACATTTAACACTATTCACGAAAAATTAAATTTGATGGTCTACTCAGTTTATATTAATCTATACAATGCTTTTCAAGTTTCGATCAAATTTATTAAACTTTTTTATCACTTGCATTGAAATTCGGAAAACTACCTAACTCAAATTCTAAAACGTACTGAAGTTGACACATTCTTAATATTAAATTAAAAATACTAAAATGTCAGCATTTAGGCGAACTATAACTGTCCATTTTCGGCCATTCCAGAACTATGACAAAACTCTAAAAAAAAATTTGATGTAAAAGCTGAATTCAGGGCCATTTTTGACATTCCAGAGCTACGGCAAAAATTTGAAAATCGTGAGTATGGGCAGCTCCTAGAACTAACCGCAGAAAATATTGCGAGATTTATGTCCACCTCGCAAAATTTTGATTCGTTTTCAGGTGCATTACAAAAATTTCAAAAAACCTAGGACTTAACGGTTTTTTGCTCACGGTGCAATACCCGGACAAATACACATACTTACACATTAAATCACCCAACCGTGATTTTTGCTCACCACGGGGAATCAGGGATGGGCGATTAGGACACATCTATTATTTTCTACATTGACGTGTCAGCAACCCGTAGAGAATGTCAACAACGTAGACTACGTCAATAATGTATACAATTCCTCAGTGATTTTGTCAATAAGTTTTATAGAATTTCCGTTAATGCATTTTAATCTCTTTTTCAAAAAGAGTGGAATTAAAAACTAATTGTGCTCAAATACCGCATGAATCTACTTCAGCGTCATGTTTATCCATTACAAAATCATTAAATTGGCCCAGAACAACGATAGATAGCGTTATGTAGATTGGGACGCTCTTTATAACGGTGGAACGGTAGAACTGCTCTCACAAATATCAGAAATAACGGCTCAAATAAGACACATGGCATAACTGATAGAAATCTTTACAAAAAGGTTATAACTTCCATTAAAAATAATCGGGGGAACTTTAACTAGGACTGTGCCATTAAATTTAACACACCCCACTACATGATAAAACGAATTCGAGTTCAGGAAGACTATAAAAGCTACTGAGTTATTAAAAAGCCAAATCGTTCAAATAACCAATACATGTTAGCTAAAAAAAATGCCAGAATTTTCACAAAATTTAGTGGATGTGTTTTGATGGATCACGAATCGTACGAGAAATTGGTTTTAAATCAAATAATTACTTCAAAAGTTGGAGCTTATCAGAAACCGAGGCAATGCTCCTGCTAAGTATAAGCTGTTCAAGTTACACAAATTTGCAGAAAAATGTATGATGGCCAGCAGTTTTGGCGCCAGGTTTTTGTTATATTTTTCATAATGACGTATTTCGCCGCTATTGTTCAACACGGTTCAGCAGTAAACACACGATTCCAATTCCAACAGAAGCAATTAATTTGCACGAGATTAATCAAATCAATGTTATCTCAAAGAGTCTACAGGTTTGCGACCTATTGAAAAATGTTGGGCTCTAGTGGATGGAGTGCACAAGCCACACCGGTACTTGTGCCAGAAACAGGAAGCAGCAAACAGCATGAGCGTGATTTTATCCGTAATAACGAAATCTAAAGAGGTGATTTGTGCAAAATATAAAAAAAAATCAAAAAATTTAATTTATTCGTATGGAAACTTTATTATCATTTGAAATAACATTTCTTGCCATATATTTTGTAACGATTACTTCCTGTGCCGTGCCGTCTTCTTGGGACCAAATGTCGTTGAGGTGTTGCTTCAATTTCACGAAGCAAGTATTCAATAGGCGCGAGTATTATAATAGGCGCGATATCGAGCGAACAGCTATGTCCCAGTCATCATTTTTGAAGAAATATATGGATCAATGATTTCACAGGCCCATAAACCACACTAACCGCCTATTTGGTCGTTTATCATCCAATACTGTAAATTGGGATTCAAACTTTCCGATGGTATTCCAAATAGTGGTCTCGACAAGCCGATTACGTCAATCGTAACGTGGTCTAAGCGAACAAAACACATTCCTCACAGAACGCTGATTTTCGTAATAAACCTGACCAATTTATAGACGCTGTGCCAGATCTGTCTTTCCTTGATGAAATGGCAAACAATATACTGATATAAAAATACTGTGACAGGGTGACACTACTCATGCGTCATTTATCAAAAAGTAACAAATGAAAAAATCACCTCTATCTAGAAAACGCTTTTACAAAATATAATTGCTAACTGGAGGATTCGATTTCAAATCGCTGAAATATCGTGGGTCGTTGACATTATTTTAATTATCGACGTTGATAAAAACTCTGCCAAGTAATCTACGTTATATTTTACGTATCGACAACCGCTAAGACTACATGGCGTAATCTCCTCGCCCATCCCTGCCGGGAATCAAACCCGAGACCCGCGACTATCAAAGCAAAGCCGCTACTTAATGTGCCAAAGAGGGCGGTTTTGCCAATTGTTTATATTGATATTAAAATGAATTAAAATTACAGACCGATATATATGTATTTATATATTTTACTGTTAAAAATTGGTTAGTAAAAACTTCACAGTTCTAAACAGGTGTGAGAATTTTATCCTAAACCTTTCCTAAACATTTTTGTATACTTAGAATTAGCAAACAAAATTACTTTGCTTGCTTAACAAAAACGTCACTCGCAGTTTATAAATGTATTTCAATTAAAACAAACCTCAAGTTCCATTCAAATTTTTCTCAAATTTAATTATCACATGCATTAAAGTTTGAAACGTTAAATAGCAGTGTAGGTATTAGATAGAATCATTGAAACTTTGTATGAGCGGCATAATAGTTAAACGGATTTAAAATCTTTCTTAATCGATTGAAGTGCTTGATGTGATATTTTGGGCAAGATGACGAGAATTCGAATTTTGTTTCAATAAAATTTTGTGGCCTTATCGGAATATGTAAGTTTTTGTGCCTATATTCGGTTAGGGGCCAGTTGAGATGATGTTTAAATTAATTCTATGGTAGCATGGTAAACTATCATCCAACCCCAACCATTCATGACCATTATAATAGTTGAGGACATTCGAATAACATTCGCCGGTTTGTACTTTGATCAGTTATCGCATATTTTTTAAATAAAAAAATTAATTTGTCAAAGTTTCAGTTTTCCAGTTTATACTTCAGCACCACAATTGATCAATGTCATCTGAAGAGGAGGTTTTCGTTTTGTTTAACGTAGTTTTTCGAATTTCAAAACCTCACTTAACAATATTAGGTTCACAAGATTTAAATTCCTGGTTTTAAGACTGTCGTTGCGTATACGTTACAGGTCTAAGCTTACAACGTTTCAATGCTTACAACTTCTCATCAACTGCTTTACCTTTCGTAACATATCCAAAAACTGTGTCACACATAACATTAAATCTTCATGTCGATGCTGCCTCAGATTCGAAGTAATTTTTAAATCTTGGGTAGTGACTTGAAATGATGAGGCGGAAGTTAGAAATACTCAAGTAGATTTCAAAGGAAATACTTCTATTCTTGGTAAAATTCTTAAAATTTACTTTAAATTATGTCTTAACCAAAATTTGCAAATTTAATAATGAAATGTTCACTGTGAAATTCAAACAAGTCGAAACAATGAAGATTCTCTAATTTGAATTTTGTTCCAATAAAATTTGCGGCATTTGGTTAAATATCAGTTCCATATGTGCACTCCCACACCAAGAACGTTTGATAACTAAAATAATTTACAACGGCTGGATCCATCCATTCATCGGTTTTATTCTATAATGTAACTTGATTTCAGTACCATATATAAGGGAGTTGAATTGAATTCCTTCCAACCTACAAGAGTGTGGATGCTACTCGACGTTTAAATACATACCCAAAACCATGAAATTAATTTGAAATTTTGTAAACTAAACATTCGTTGTTCGACGAATTTTGATCAACAACTGCCCATCATACAAATTGATGATAGTCGACTTTGTCCGGGAGATTGGTTTTGTTTACAATATCCACAAAGACAACTGTGCCGTTAGAAGACGAGTTGGCTTTAATACCGATACTTTTTGTGATCAATCCGAACGACATGAGCTAATTGACGAATTTTAATCCTTAAAAATTGTGGGCCTAAATCTCCTAGGAATTTCAACAAAGTTATCAAACGATAAAATTACGTTTATTAAGAGGATACCATTTTGTTATTTTATATAGATAGATCGTACAAACGATTTCGCTGATCGATGATGAATAAAAACCATACGTAAGATCTCACATATTAATTGAAATACAAGACGAAAATCTAATTTTTAATAATATGTAACACACGTAGCGCTTAAATTGTTCCAAAAATCTATTCCAAGTGAATTGTTTCAGCACAATTTTCACTGCTTATAGGTCTTACATAATTACTTTTAAGAGGGGAGAAAACCTTATTTATCCGAATTGCTCGTTCCAATACACATTAACAAGTATAGCAATACACCAAAAAACGTAAGAACATAAATCGTGCACGCATAACTCCCATGAAGTTATTCGAAGTTTTTATCCCGGGAATTTTTACATTTATACTATCCCAGACTTGTTCGTCAATTAAAAATTATATACAGTTGGTGCTGATCTATCCTACCTGTCCATCCTAAAATTGTATTGAAGGCGACTGGTTGATTACTGCCGCCCACTATCTTCCCATCGCTAATAACTTGGAAGAAATGATCAGCTCTGATCAAAATATCAACTACTCGAGGAATGTAATAACTTTGATCCGCCAGTTGAACATTATTCATGTGACCCCACTGATTCACCTGTTGGTTATTGGTCGGCTAAATCGATGTAACCACAGGTAGAACAAAACTGATGTTAGTGATACTGAAATTATTCCACTATAGATGTATTTGTGCCAAGAAGCTCTAAGCAGGGGTAATTACACGTGCATTAGCTCTTGTATTGCCCATGTTAGTTTTAGCGATCACCTGCGTTTTTGGCAGGAGAGTAGCAGGTGCTTACATCACTCGTTGTTGTTTGAGTAGTTGATGTTAACTGTAGGAGCACTTGAACTTGGTATTTTGTAATAGAAACAAACATATATGTATGTTGGTCAAACCATTCATTAGTCATTCTATAAATTATTCTTGAATTGAACTACATGTAAATTTCGAGAGTAATTCGTCCTTGATGATTCTGGCTTAGTACATGGATACTTCAAGCGTAGAAAAATCATTTCCAGCAAAATGTCTGGTCAACAACATTTTTGTTTCGTATCAATCACACGACTCTTGACTTGGTATAGTAGGACCTAGCGCTTTCATACCTCCTCATCTGTGGTCAGCCACTTCTCGAATATTTGATTGGGATATCTACCCGTCTGTATCCTGCTATTATTCAAATTAATTTCGGGTGATCCATACTGCGTTCTTATTTAATTTATTCAAGCTAGCTACCGCACGGAATAATAATTATTCTTAAAATCGTGCTTCTCCGTTTCGCATAGGTTGAAAATTGTGGTTTCGTAGACATAAACTCTTTAGCCCACGGTGGTGCTTTATAAAAAAAAAAAAAAAAATTCAAAATATGAAGTACGTCTGATGCCTTGGGCAGTCGATGTTCCTCAATATGTGGCTTCTATAATTAGATTCGTAATATGCGTACGTGTACAGATGGGTTGGTATACGTGTTGCTTGAATTAAACGGGAATAAGGACTTATCTTATGGCATCCACAATAATATCTAATAAAATTCCAATCACATAAGAAGCAGAAAATCAAAGAGGTTGACGAAGATGCCTATTGCCAATGCTGAAGAAAGATCAAAAATTTACGGAGGGACAAATAGTTTTTTGTTTCGTCTACTAAAAAATAATAAGAGAAAAATGCTGGATTGGTTAGTCAACCGAACTTAGAGTGTTAAAAGAACTGAACTACTAAATCGAAGCTGGCATATGAAGAAAACTCCCAAACTATATAGAAACCAGTGACGGTAAAACTGTTCAAGTTCAGCACCGCAGTACAAGCAGATAATGGCATATGGCTAGAAGTAAAATATCAAATCATTGAATCAAATCGGTTCGCAATGGCAAATGAATTACAACTGTCAATATAATTGTTGGTTTTATTGCTAAAGTATAATCGTGGCGTCCGTTTCCATCATAAAATATTTTGGTACTGCACCGTACTTAAAACGCATACATCTGAAAAATTTAACAAGTGACAAAAAAAAATTACAGGAGGAGGAATACGAGCATTTACCAACCCGCAGATACTCAGAGACTACCAGAACAAATTGTTAGTTGAATAGAAAGACGAGGTACATGGGGTGGATGTGTATTCCAGCACTAAATCATCCCCTATTGTGTTACCAATGCCTCCAAATTAATTGAAATAAAATATGAGACCTTTCCAACCACTCAATTCTAGATTCTAGGCTATGTTCATGTACCGTACTAACTTTATGTTAATCATGTCTGGATTACTAGCTGATGAAGCTATCTTACCAATAAAGACTGGTTAGGGCAATTTTATAGATAGACTAAATTGAATATTTGCGCCAGTGCTATTAACTAACGAGTATTTGATACGTCTCGCTTTCCCACTCATGTGTCAGCTTTCACAAATAATTAATTCATTTTATAATTAGAATATAAGCTCCAATTTTTATACATAGTACGTATAAGCAGAATGCATTCATGATATATTTTAAGTGACATAAGCTTCAAAATGACACACGCGTCAAAATGACGCATCGGTCAAAATGACGCACGCGTCAAATGACGCTTAGTACTAATTGACGCAAAAAGAAACCTGAACATTTTACAAACACGATTTAATTTGTGATCTTTTGTATTTAAAAAATGAGTGCAATTAAGTATTGGTTAAATACAGCTGTCCAACTCTTTGAGAAACACTTGAGAAACTACTCGTACATTGAGGCAACTGCGAAGTATTTTAATTTTTGTGTAAGCTTTCACAATTTATTATTTGTATTAGTTATTTTGAAACACAACCATATTGAAAACCTAGCGGTTTAACGGCCAAAACGCACATGAACTCTATCTTAGAGCTTTATAAATTGAAAGCTATCTTAGAGCTTTATAATTTTTATTCTGTACAATAACATTCCAATGAATAAATATTGAATGTCTATATTCTGCAATTACGCGCCGGTTTAAACACCACTAACCACGAAAGCTTTTATATTATGTCTCTCGAGCTTTTATATTTAACTGGATTATTTTCGACACAGTTTAAGCTACGATTGTAGGAGAATAAAATATAATTAAACTTCTGCGCAGTAAAGCTCTGCATGCCCTCCAACGAGATAGATTGTAAAATTAAGCTTTCACACTCCCTTTTAATTACTGCGGAAAAGCTTTTTTGTGTTTTATTTACAATGTTTTCAGTTTTAAAGCTTCGAAATTTTCTAATTCAATGTTATTTTAATATTTTGATGAATAAATAATAAAATTGAGCTTAAAGCTTTGTTTTAGTACATATTAAAAGTTTTATCTAATTTAACTTCAATTTCCTTGCCAGATCGCAACCATTCGACCGTTGCGATCTCGATTGTGAGGTGGAAAGTGGTGCTACGCGCGTCAGCCAGTTCGAAATATCAGTATCAGGGATTCTCCCGTGACCTTTCAAAAATTTTAACTGTGCCGCACACATGCACAATAAATCTAAATTAATTTCCCGTGAAATTGTTATACGAACATACATACAGCATACGTACATACAATAACTCTCTCATTGACTTTTGTGTAATCAGAAAAAATAAATTATCTCTGTGTACATAAGGACAAAAAAAAATTAAATTTGATATATCCTTAATGCCCAGCTGATAAAAAAAATCTTAAGTTGTTTTTCATACTCTTCACAACTCATTCTCGCTCGTTTGCGGCTGGATATATAAGACGTTACAAACAAAAAGGAAATAAACAATCGAACACAGTTTTTTTTTGTTTGTTTCCTTATGTTTTTGTATACAACTATATATACAGGAGCATATATAGCTAGGATACGAACAAGTATACAAGATCCCATTAATCCAGCAAAGCAATTGGGAATCGTAAATCACTTTAGTGTTAGATTTAAGTTTTATTTTGGCTGTTGTTGTTATTGTTGTTGTTTGCAGAATACAAAAATATATTTTAAGATATACAGTTTTTCTTATTACATAATATATATCCTTCTTTCATTCATATATCCTTTTTTCAACTACTGGTTTTATTCATACTATATAGAGTTCTAAAGTTCTTCATAATTCTCAACGGACTAATTTCTGATTGTTTTTGTATATAGTACACATACACTCACACTTACATGTATCAGTTTCAGCAAAATGTTTTACTATAAATTGAATCGAACTATGGCCAGCGATGTCGAACCAAGAAAGTTAAATGTGCTACTTAGTGATACAAGTACTGGGACCCGTACTGACATCAAGTCATCAAGTTTGAGGAAGAAATTCTGGAATTTTTACTTGTTGAAATAATGAGACGGGATGCGTAGAGACTATAGAAAGCATACACAGCGACAACTTCTTTCATTCATATATCCTTTTTTCAACTACTGGTTTTATTCATACTATATAGAGTTCTAAAGTTCTTCATAATTCTCAACGGACTAATTTCTGATTGTTTTTGTATATAGTACACATACACTCACACTTAGAAGTATCAGTTTCAGCAAAATGTTTTACTATAAATTGAATCGAACTATGGCCAGCGATGTCGAACCAAGAAAGTTAAATGTGCTACTTAGTGATACAAGTACTGGGACCCGTACTGACATCAAGTCATCAAGTTTGAGGAAGAAATTCTGGAATTTTTACTTGTTGAAATAATGAGACGGGATGCGTAGAGACTATAGAAAGCATACACAGCGACAACGATGATCAAGGAAATGGCCACTTCGACATAAATATTTCGTGATAAATATGACAGGTCACGAACTCGTTTGACGTTGGGAGGTATTATTTTAACACGTGTGGTAAACCTTATGCTAAATGACCCAAACCAGAGAAGATCAGTTTCAATATAAGTTCAGTGAAACTACTCTGCCTTATATCCATTGAAGGACAATGGTGTAATTAAAATGTTTTGCATGTCAATCCGTCAAATTCATAAACGTACTGCTTTAATTTGGTAATGTATAGAAGAGCTTTTCGGAAATCCAGGTGCGGTTCTAAGCCCCAATATGATGTCTTTAATTTACAAATCACTGATTAAGAGGATTAAGTCAAACATTAAGAATAAAAACGAGCCCATCGCTACGCTGCGACATCATCTTAGATTCTTCGATATCAGCAGTACACGTGGCTGTTAAGCTACCAGAACTATCCATCCCTTTTTTATCTGGCGTGTATCCTTTTCGACGATCTCTAACCCTAAAGGAAAAACCAGCTAATCTCTTGATTATTTTATAGCGCTACGAAAACTTCGTGATACGTATGACCGGAAGAAATACACTATTATTGCATTTGTCAAAAAATTGTTTGTCGCAACCCTCATTGACTATACCGCAAATAGTGCAAATGGCAGGCAAATACTCAAAACGTTGGATGAAATCCTACGAAGATTAAAGGCTCTGTGTTACGAAGCGAAATCGAGAGGTCACTTAACAAGTAATTTATGACTTCAGGCTAGTATAAGATCTTCCAACAGTGAAACATTTCTTTGGGCTCCTTGCTGAAAGAGTTGATGCACTTGATTCCCTTCAATATCAAGTTAGCGGAACCACACTTTTACAAAGTTGAATACCATCTGCCTTAGGAGGCTCTTATCATATAGCTGTACAAAGAATGCATTTCATCGAAAGAAGATTCGCAAAATATAAAGACTTCGCCGCATTGTATATGTCATTTAAGAATACGTGATACAGACTTAGCAAGAAGCAACGAACACAAATTCTATTTACCCCATTACGGTGTCATCAAAAACACGAGCAGCACAACCAAATTAAGACCGGCAAATTACTGAACGACTGCCTGGCGGTCGAACCAAACGTATAATCAAGTCTGTATGAAATTTGCTTAGATTAAGGACGTTGAAGTTAGCAGACATTAAAAGAATGCATCACCAGGTTTGCTGAAGTTGATACCAAATTTTAGTAAAAATTATGGCGAGAGTACTCGAACCAGCCTTTCAATAAACATATGAGTTGCAAATTCAGTTGCTTACGGCGCCGCTTGTGGAAGCTATTTAGCCACAAAACCACTAAACGAATCGAATTAGCCGGAGCCGAAATGTTAGATGAATCTAACTGACGAGATAAAGGTCATACTGCCAAGTTAAGGGATCCCAATACTAAACAATACAATAGGATTGAGCCTAGTATTAAACTTAAGATGTTGGAAATAAAAGAATCAACGAGCAACTTCATCAAAGTACTGGCGCTGCATTGGGACCCAATAAGATACACTATTTAATTTAAAGTTGCTCTGAACCAACGACCAAAAAGCGAGGGATCCTTTCCGACGCCAGTCGTTTATTCGACCCCCGTTTATAGATATTTTTCCAAATATTGTCGACAGCCAAAACCAAAGTGGCTCCAGTAAAGCAATTGTCGATTCCACGATTAGAACTGTTTGGTGCATTTAGCAGGCATTAAAAATTGAAAATAGTGGTTAAAGGCTCATCTAAGAACATCTTCGTAGGCGATTGGACCGGCAATATACGGATACACTACTAATAATGGTCTCCTAATAAACCGCAAAGGCATACACGCACACTACAATCTATGTAGCTTAATCTATATGTAAACCCTGAGGTTCGCGTTGATTGATATGAACGACTTTTAGTTTTGGGATGCGACGGGTATACAAGCTCCTCGCGCTGCATCCTGGATATCGCTAAAAGTATAACCAACGCGAGTACGGGCGAGGTAAAACCCTAGTGCCGCCATGTGGAGCATATACCCATGGGAAACCCCGAAGCGTCTGTTCTCCATGTTAGGAGCGGCTTCAACCAGCGTCTGTTCTCCATGTTAGTGGCGGCTGAAGCGGGCGACTGCCTTGAATCAAGCGGCTCGCTATAGAAACGTGTACAAAGGTTGTACTGGACAGCTTAAGATGGATTATCATCACCAGTACGTGATCCACACACGTAAACCGGTTGGGCAGCGGGCTAACTACCCACTCTCGTAAAACAATATCATGTTATGAACCCTACACCTAGGCCTCGGATTATTACTTTGGACTTATCACAACAACGAACTCGGAAATTGTAAATGGACTACGCTATTAAAATGGGAACATGGAAGGTATTAAGCCTACTGAGACCTGGAGATCTCCAAAATCTATCAAGTCAAGCCGAAGCCTACACATTAGACGTATTCATTACAAGAGCTGAGATGGTCAGGAAGTGGCATTCACGATACCAGCAATGGTTACACTTTCTACTATTGTGGCCATCCGAATGGAGGAGAATTCGGCGTCGGATTTCTCGTTCGTCGCCAAATGAATCAATACGTCATCGACTTCCGCCCAATCAACAAGCGGATATGCACAATAAGACTCCGCACGCAAAAATTTAATATATCGATCGTCAACATTCATGCGCCTACTGAAGACAAGTCGCATGGTATCAAAGATCTATTCTTTATCGAACTTGAAGATGTCATCAACAGCATCCCACGCCACGATATTAAAATCATCGTTGGCGATTTTAATGCTCAAATTGGTAGGACTGCAGAAATAAACTCTCATATCGGACCAAACAGCTTGCATCAATCCAGTAACAATAATGGGCTTCACACCGTCGAACTGGCATTGATGTATGACCTAGTCGTCTCAAGCACAGTCTTCCCTGACAAGAAAATCCACAAGGCAACGTGGAGATCAAATGATGGAAGAACAGAAAACCAGATCGATCACGTTATGATCTCAAAGAGACATTCCTCTAGTATCACTGACGTACGATCGTATATAGAGGTGCCGATATAGACAGCGATCATATGCTTGTCATCTTTAAGTATAAGTGCAAACTTTCATCCACATTCAATAGACAGGCAAAGAAGACCGTGCGCTGGAATCTCGATGCATTAAAACAACCCGATTCTTTAGAGAGTTACCAAACGGCCGTCACAGATTACCTTGAAGGGCATAACACCAACCCCGAAGATCCATTCGATATTCAAGAGCAGTGGCTAACTGTACAGTCGGCCATTACATCCGCAGCACAATCTACCATCGGAAGGAAACCGCCGAAAACTCGCAATGAGTGGTATGACGACCACTGCCGCCAGAGCGTCGAAAATAAACGGCAACTGCGTGAAAAATGGTTAACTCGGAACACCAGAAGCACTAGAGCGGAATATTTGAACGCAAGAAAAGAAACGACCAAACTTCTCCGGCAAAAGAAACGCGCGCAGATGAGACACTTTATCGAAGACATCAGCTTCCATGCGGCAAACGGAAACCTCAGAGACACCTTTGCTAATACCAGGAACCTTACGAAAGATTTCCATCCTTGAGAACAAACCAACATGATGTTTTAGCGGTTTGGCAAACTCACTTTCAAAATCTGCTAAACAGGACTGATGAAGTGACCCCAATTCGAGCAATTGCTCCACCAGGCAAGGAGGACTTTATCCCGTACCCCACAGCAGAGGAAGTGGACGCCGCCATCGCTAGACTCAAGAATAGAAAAGCGCCAGGTCTCGATGGAATACCCGCAGAACTAGTAAAACTCGGAGGAGCAACACTGTCATCAAAGCTCTATGACCTCATTCCCGCAATCTGGGACCAAGAGGTTCTACCCGATTAATGGAAGACAGCACTTATCTGCCCTTTACATAAAAAAGGCGACCGTCTTAAATGTGAAAATTATCGCGGCATAGCTCTGTTAAATACTGCGTACAAAGTATTTGCGAATGTTGTGCTTGCCAGACTCATTCCTTACGCCGAACCTATTATTGGCGATTACCAGTGTGGTTTTCGCCCTAACCGCTCAACCACCGATCAATGTTTTACTTTAAGGATGATTCTGGAAAAAAGTTGGGAGTACAATATTAATATACATCAGCTCAACATCGATTTCCAGCAGGCGTATGATAGCATAAATCGCGAGAACCTTTGGTCCGCGCTCATACGTCTCGGCATCCCGGAGAAACTAGTTTCTCTGTGCAAGCTTTCAACATCTGGATCTAGCTGCAGAGTAGCAATTGAAGGCGCGGTCTCTGACCCCTTTGAAATAACATCTGGCGTGCGACAGGGCGATGCACTCGCGTCGACACTTTTCAATCTGGCGCTCGAGTACGTGGTCAGGAAAAGCGGGATTAAGACTCAAAACTGCATTTTTAACCAATCTAGCCAAATTCTTGGCTATGCAGATGATATCGTCCTTCTTGTACAATGACAATCTCGTACCGCTGGACCGCAATGCGCGGCGACTTGGATTATGCATTAACAGCAGCAAAACAAAATATTTAGCAACATCCCGGAGCATTCCCAATGCCGATTTCGAATCCGGTGAACACAACTACGATGGCGTACAAGACTTCAAATATCTCGGGTCAACAATAACATCTACGAATGATATTCAGGCAGATATAAAATCCCGAATTGCTGCCGGCAATAGAGTCTTCCACGCACAGTCGAAATTATTACGATCTAAACACCTATCGCGGTCATGCAAACTTTTACTGTATAAAGCACTAATAAGACCGGTGCTTACATATGAAATCGAGAGCTGGACCCTGGCCACCACCGATTGTAGAATTCTTTGTACGTTTGAGAGGAAGGTCATACGAACAATTTATGGGCCAGTGAAAGTTGCAGAGGACCAGTATCGAATTCGTATGAACCACGAAATTAGGCAGCTTCTCGAAGGATGCGATGTTACTGGATACATCAAATCCAACCGAATCAGATGGCTTGGCCACGTCTCGAGGTCCCCATCATACCGTATGATTAAAAGAGTGTTCCAACAACAACATCCAGCTGGGGTACGACATAGAGGAAGACCCCGATTGCGTTGGTACGATGACATCCAACAAAATCTGCGTATATTAGGATGTCGTAACTGGAGGCAAAGAGCGATGGATCGAGGTAGTTGGAGGTCTACAGTGCAGGCGGCAAAATCCCTTCATGGGATGTAAAGGCCAGAGAGAGAGAGACTTTTAGTTTTATCAATATTTTAAATTTTGTGAGAGCAGTCCTTCCCTTTTTATACCAATACTTTATAAAAGATCTAGGCGTTCACTATTCAGAAATTCCAGCGACCACCATGTAAATGATTATGAGATTCGTGTTAATTAGCCAAATTTTGTCATACGAAATCGAATACCTACATACAATGTCCATTATTCAAAAATACAAGTGTCCATAGGGCAAACATTCTTTGGTTTTTGGGCTTGAGTAACATAATATTTATACAGGAATTTATTTTATATGAACCTGCATTGTTAAAAAAATGTGTATACTCGCATAAATTTGTAGATTTTGTGTAAAAATTCACACCAGGCTTATCCGCTTCTTTTGAATGGTAGCCAGTGGTTTCTTAAGGCTTCTCTAACGAATTTTAAGTGCGTTGCTGGGGCTATATTGGCACTCCACTATTGCTAAGCTATGTGGCTAGTTCTTAGTTCTAAAATTAAATTCTTAAATTTTAGAACTAGGAACTTAGGGACAAATCTTTTAAAATGTACTTAGGATATCATGAACTGTTTCGCAAAATGTAATCCCTAATTTGCGGTGCTGAACCTTATGGGTTCTAATCCAACTCAATTTTATTTTGTATCACGGAGGTGGCTCGTTTGGCAGAGATTTCTTGTCTCTTGTTAAATCAAATATAAAACATAAAGAACACAAATCAATTTTGAACGACCGCATCAAAATATCAGATTTTGTTAATTAGTTCGGTAATTATACTCTTGACCGAATATGAAAGCTTAACAATTGAACAAACAATTTAAAAACTATTTTATGACCAATTTAATAAATATTTACTTGCAAAACTGAATAAAGTACCGCAATTGACCCAAATCATCATAAATCAATTTTCATTATATTCAATCAAAACCACTTCAAAGTATTTATAGATACTCATCGTTTTTCCCTCTATATACCAAATACCTTCTCAAGTTCATTTATGTACAAAACAAATTTATTTTTCTTGGTTTCCAAACCCATGAGAAAATATCAGTTTCGCCGCAATATTTTTATTTATTTAGTATGAGTCGTCTATACACAATAAATATCCTTGAAACTTGTTGGTGGTTTTCCGATTTATTTTCCCAAAAAACTATATACATACATACAGTACCATGTCCCACATATAATATCATCAAGAGCCCCCCGTAATTTGAATATGATAATTTAATGTTTGTTTTTCAGTTTCTTGATTTTTTTTTTCTTCTCAAACGGCGCACACAAAATACTAAAGAAAATTGATGAGCTTTTTTTGTGTACAACTTTGTCGAGTATCTAAAAGCACACATAACAGTTAAATTATTCCCCATTGACCTACATTTGGTTGCGTCGTTATATCGTTACAATCACACAAAATATTCTCACACATTAAGAATATGAATTCTTGGAACATGTATACAGAGAAATTTTAAGATGAAAGCTTTTATAATATTTTTGTTGGCATTTATATAATTTGCGATTGAAATGGTACACAAGGACACTTTTCTTCGTATATACACATGTACATAAAAGATGTTAACATTTTTTAAATTCTATATATACGTTTATACATTAAAAATATTTTAAGACTCAAAAAACTCATTAATTTAGAGGCATCGCGCATCTTAAGATAATGTCGACTGAATACGGTATATGTAATTTATTTAATTTATTTATACCACCTACACGCCTTCAAACAACAGCAACAACAACAAAACATGAAATGAGTTATGGTTAGCTAACGCGCTTGAAATTTATGGTTTACACGTATATGTACAGAGTGATGCAGAGTCAATAATATTATAAAGAAGACGACTCACCCTATATATATTGTACGTACATACAAATATTATTTCGATATATGTATGAGCTACCGAGTTTCAATTACAGAACAAATAATAGCAAGAAGTAAATTTTATGCTTTTATCTTTACGTAAAATAAAAAAAAACTTAATTTGAAATTTGTGAGAACTGTACCAAATGCTGTCTTGTCGTTTTTATGCTTTTTCTTTAATTTTTATGATTCTATGTATTATTACCATCATTATTATTGTTATTATTTTGACTATATACATACTCCACTCTATACCATTGCTATTATTTTTCAATTAGAGTGGATAGAGATAATATTTGTTCTACATTTATTATGCTATAATGACTGCACTGTGTATATAGATATACACAGCATATATCTCGTATCGTATCTTTTCGGAATTGTCTATACATAATATTGACACTATTGACATAATATGAAAGATTTATGTCTTTAATTAAATAAAATTCGATTGGTTGTGTTAATTAATTTATTTGTTATCAATATACTCTATGTGTTCTAATTGTAAACGACATTTAGTTGACTGGATTAAATCCAATAGAATGCTGTTATATAGACTCGAATTTCAATTAAAACACTTGCAAAATACTAGAAGGATAAAACGTCGGAGTTGATCAATGAAAGGGTTTGAAGGTAGGCTTAAAAAATTTAAAGCCCACCTAAAAAATTGTTTCCACGCATCAAGAAAAATACCTTGCACGCCAAAGTAAAAATAACTTTAAGAAAACCAGCTAGTACGTCCTGAATAAATAAGCAGTTGTGTCACCAATAAACGCCATTCGAGTTGATTAGATAAAGCATTAGTGATGTTTTATTTTCGTCACTTGTTTTCGTCACGTCACAACAAAAATTTATTCGTACTCAGTTAACGTTTATGAAATGCTATATCTAGACATCGTGAACCATATGACCAAATTTTCTATTTTGTTCACAATTTTGAAATTGAAAAGCTTGTTTTTCGTATTAATCCTAATCACATGGTAACTTATCAAAAGTGATTTGAAAAGCACAATTTGTTTCAGAAGATCATACAATTGTAGATTTCAATATCAAACTGATGTCTTAACGGGTGGAAAAGCTCATTTAAAAAGCTTCCCATTTACTAGAATTAAGCAAAATGGATTTGATGTTTTATGATAGACGAAATTTTAGATATCTTTAAATATTAAAGCTCCAGTTTCTTCTGTGAGCTTTTATTTATTTTACTTAGTATATTCTAAACGAAAGCTAATAAAAAATTATATTTGAAAGTTTGAAATAATAAGTGGTAATTCCCTTCTTCATTATAACAAAACCATAAGTTGATATATACAGTGAATTCTCAACATTCACGTCAAACTTAATTCGCAGGTAATGAAAAAGCTTGCTATCGTATTAATCGTAATCACATGTTAACTTCTAAAACTTTTTTGAAAATCACAATGTAGTTTTAATATCAAGCTGTAAACAGTTTAAACATTTGGTTACTCTTTAAAAGCTCATTGAATAAACCTTTGAATTTAATCAATTTAAAAAATTTAAATTTGTTATTTCTTATAGACTAAATATCTCCAAATATCAAAGCTCCAGTTTATGCTTGAGCTTTTATTTATTTTACTTAATAGATTCTATACGAAAAAGCTGATAAAAAATTATTTTTGAAAGTTTGTAATAATCAGTGTTGTTTCCTTACTTCATTATGACAAAAGTATATGTCGATGTTAAAGTGAATTCTCGAATTTGGCATAAAACTTGTGTCCCAGAAAGTTAAAGAGCTTGCTTTCGTATTAATCGTAATCACATGTTAACTTTTTAACGGTGATTTGAAATGAACAATGGTTTTCAGAAGTTCCTATCATTAAAGGTTATAATATCAAGCTTTTAGCATCTTGACATTTGGTTAACCTTGAAAAGCTCATTAAATAAAGCTCTGAATTTACTAGACTTCAACAATTTTAATTTGTTGTTTTTATAAACTAAACTTTAAATATCTCTAAATATAAATGCTCCAGTTTATGCTGTGAGCTTTTATTTACTTGGTAGATTCTATATGAACGCTGATAAAAACCTCTATTTAAAAGTTTGTAATAATTAGTGCTGCGTCTCTACTTCATTATTGCAAAACTATAAGTCGCTGTTAAAGTTAATTCTCGAAATTCACCAGAAAATTGAAAAGTTGGCTTTCGTATTAATCGTAATCACATGTTAACTTTTCAAAAGTGTATTGAATAGCACAATGAATTTCAAAATTTCATACAATTTAAGCTTTTAGAAGTATTAAAAGTTGGTTATATTTGAAAAGCTCATTTAATAAAGCTCTTAATTCTAGACTTAAACAATTTAAATTGTTGTTTTTATAGGCTAATTTTAAGTATCTCTTAATATGAAAGCTACAGTTAATGTTGTGAGCTTTTATTTATTTTATTTAGTAGATATATGAAAGCTGATCAAATTTATATTTGAAAGTTTATAATATTTAGTGTCGTTTCTCTACTTCATTATTACCAAATTATAAGTCGTCGTTAAAGTTAATTTTCGAAATTGACTTAACACTTATTTCACAGACAATTAAAAAGCTTGCTAGTCGTATTAATCGTAATCACAATCATGTTAACTTTTCAAAAGTGATTTGAAAAGTACAATGTATTTCAGATGTTCATACAATTGTAGAATTTAATATCTAAATTAAGATTTTAGAAGTCTTAAAAGTTGGTTACCTTTGAAAAGCACATTGAATAAAGCTTTGAATTTCCTTGATTTAAACAATTTATATTTGTTATTTTTAAAGATTACATTTTAAATTACTCTAAATATGAAAGCTCCAGTTTATTATGTGAGCTTTTATTTATCTTACTTAATAGATTCTATACGAAAGCTAATCAAAAATTATATTTGAATGTTCGTAATAATTAGTGTTGATTCCCTGCTTTATAATACAAAAGAATAAGTCGATATATAAAGTGAATTCTCGAAATTGGCATAAAACTTATTTCCTAGAAAATTAAAAAGCTGGTTTTCGTATTAATCGAAATCAATATAGTATCAATATAGTATTAATGGTAACTTTTTAAATGTCACTTGAGAAGCATAAATATTTCAGAAGTTCCTACAATATTGTAGGTTTTAATATTAAGCTTTTAGATGTCTTAACGGTTGGTTACCCTTGAAAAGCTCATTGAATATAGTTTTGAATTTACTAGAATTCAACAATTTAGATTTATCGTTTTTGGTTAGACTAAGTTCTAAATATCTTTAAATATTAAAGCTCCAGTTTAATTTGTGAGCTGTTTTATTATTCTACTTAGTGGATTCTATACGAAACCTGATAAAAAATTATATTAGTCAGTTTGTAATAAATAATGTGGTTTTCCCATTTCATTATTACCAAAGTATAAACTATTTCTTACAACCCGTGGGGGTTGTAAGTCTCCCATTGGACGCGTTTCCTGGTTGCGGATGGGAAACGGGTAAGTGAGAAATAAAATACCACTCGTGGGTGAAAACTTGCGAGCAGCCTCTGTTCACTAGGAGGTGCGGCTTCAAACAATGTATATTCCTCATGTAAGAGGTGGCTTAATTCTTCCCTGGCAGTAGGTATAAAATGCTAGGGGCTGGCTATCTAGATAAAAAAAAACATTAACGGGAGTGAATTGGAACATTGTACAGTGCAGGGACTCCACACTGAAAATCAAAGGATTCAAACATCAAATCGGATGAATCAAAATCCACAATTAAGCCACGCAGGGCAATGAAGAACAGATGCTCAGGTAGTGAAAGGTTCGGGTTCACCCAAATATATGTGCTCTGAAAATATCCGAATTATGCAGAACATTATGAACAGCATTGAAGCTATTACAAAGCGGCTAGATGGCCAAAGTAATCTGAACAACTTGATACTTGATCAACTGAAGAAAATACTACTCCCACAACGCAATCCGATAAAAAATGTTATTAGGAAAGAACAGATCTTTCAGAATAACAATCTGGAATGAGAACTGGGATTACGCAGCATATTCCAGAAATAAAAATATTTTCAAATTCAGAAAAAATCGATATTTTCCTAATATCTGAAAGCCATTTTGTTAAATCTTCGTTTGTCAAATCCGGGGTTATAAATTGTGTGATTCCATTCATCCACCGGAAATAACAAAAGGTGGCTCGGCATTAATTATAAAAAAAATATAAAATACCATGTAGAAACAAAAATCGAAGAAGAAACAATGTAAGTCACTACTGGAAAGATTCACATTAAACACAGCCAGCTTACTGTCTCTGCAATATACTCTCCTCCCCTGCATAACTTGAAAAAGCAGAACTACATTAACCTATTCAAATCGCTAGGACATGATTTTATTATTGGAGGTGACTTTAATGCGAAAAACATTTATTGGGGACCTAGACCTACGACGTCAAAGGGTAAAGAATTGTTTCAAGCAGGGCATACATCAAAATGTGAATTTTACTTCGGTGGTTCCCAAACGTATCCTGCCCCAATGACGAATCTAGGATTCCGGACCAAATAGACATTTATGTAGTAAGAGGTATATCTCAGAACTACATCCACATAGAACACAGCAAATTTGTAGTAAATAGGACCAATCACTGGTTATCAGTGAAACGGTAGTTCGAGGGGAAAGTAGACCCATATTAACCAATTTGAAAACAAACCGGGAACTCTTTCGTGAATTAATCGAGAAAAAAATCAATCTCCAAAAAACGACGGCACGTAAAACCTGGAAAATTAATCGTACACCAGAGAACAAAACAATTCTTAACAATTTATGCAACAGTCTCAAATCTCTTATTAAAGAAGTTAAAAATGAATCAATCAACAGAATCTAGTTAGCCTGACTGATGAAAAAAAATCTGGTTACTCACTGTGGAAAGCGACTCTGAGGTTACTACACTTAAAGTGTTAAAAGCAGAAGTAAAAAAGTAACATGAATGTTAAAAACGGCCCAGGGTACGGCTTGATTACTAGCAAAGCTCTACCTGACAAAAGATTTCGAAAGGTATTACACAAAATCAATGCGATCTTTCAGTTAAAATATGTTCCGCCGCAATGGAAAGTAGCACAAGTTATCATGATAGCAAAACCTGATAAAACACCTAACGATAAAAAATCAAATAGACCAATTTCTTTACTGCCAATTATGACAAAAGAATCTGAAAAATTATTACTAAAGAAATTAAAAGCAATAATTGAAGGACGACAACTAATTCCTTCACATCAATTCGGATTCAAAGGAAAGAATTCTACAATTGATCAGATGCATAGAATCACAAACATAATTGAAAAAACGTTAGAACGTAAAAAAGTATGCTCAAGCATGTTCCTGGACGTCTCCTAAGTATTCGGTCAAGTTTGGCACAGTGTTTTAAAACACAAGTTGCATAAAGATCTGCTGAGGCAATTCTATGCCATACTAAGATCTTATTTATCCAATAAACATTTCCGTGTGCAATATATGGATGAATACTCCGAACTAAAGAAAATGTCTGCCACTGTCCCGCAGGGGAGTGTCTTAATCCTGCAATCACTATAGACCAACCATAAATGAAGGAATCATAGCCGATTTTGAGATGACACATCAAGTATAGCGATTGGAAGGAATGTCTTTGATGCAACGAGCAAACTCCAGGAGATTACCAATGCGGTTTGTAACTGGACAAAACGTTGGCGATTCAAGCTTAATGAGGCGAAACCCACGCATATTTATTTTATATATCAAAAGTCTTACCGTCTACCAATAGAAATTAACTCACGATAGGCGCCATATAACACAACTAAATACCTTGGCAGGACCATCGATGACAAGCTTAAATGAAGAGAGCATGTCAAAAAAAAAAAAAAACTTAACATAAAGTGCAGAAAAATATATTGGCTACAAGCTGCTGCTATATCGGCAAATCCTGAAACCAATATGGACTTTCGGTATCCAACTCTTGGGATGTACCAAGCAAACAAACTTCAAAATGATACAAACGTTTTAAAACAAGATTCTTCGTAGCATCGTAAATGCTCCGTGGTACACACGAAATGAAGACCTTGACAGGGAGCTACGGATGGAATACATGAAACATGAAATAAAAGGTTCCAAGAACATGGAAGCTCCTATATTCGCCATTTGATAACCCTGATAACCCTGTCGTCGAAAGAAGACTCCAAAGAACGAGGCTACTTGACCTAGTGAACTTAACAAATTAAAATTAGAATATACACGTTTAATCAATTATGGGACTAACCATTGGGTTACAGTTCAACAAATGAGAATCTTGTAACAAATGAGAATCTCGTCTCAGTTGTAATAAAAAATTAAAAAAAGATTTTTTTTAACACTAAACATGATTACTAGTACGAATTTATTGGCTGAAGAAGTTTTCGACTTAACATTCCCGTAAATATCAAAACTCAAAAATAATTTCGCATTTTAAAAATTTTCATTTCGATCCAATTAGTCACGCGTTTAGTAATGTTCAAAATAATTATATCCAGTTCATTAAATCGCCATTTTTGACATCATTGTCGTCTCATTTCCACGTATGTATCAATTTGTTGAAATAAAAATAAATTTTTCATTGAACCAAATGAACTCATTATTAAATTGTTTCATATATGATAATATTATTTGCGATTATGCGAGCACCCTAATATTCGACAAATTCGAGTTTATAAATATAAATATGGATTTAATTTTATTAGACGTATAGACGACACCCCATGTTACTCGTACGTATACCCGTCCCCGTATTTGCAAAAAGTTATATTACTTGCAAGTAATACGATATGAAATCATAATTTTATGTCATCGACACATTTTACGTTTAATTAAAACAATTTGACTAACGAATTTATGTGTTTGGTACATACATACGTGTGTATAGGAAAGGGGTTGATTAACACACTTCCGCGTGAAATCGTCTTTTTTAGGTTGGTTTCGGTCAATTAAAGAAAATCGGACAAAATACAGTAAATAGGTAAAAAATCATGTACCGAAATTTTACAGTCGACTGGATATAAATTAGGGTTGCGATAAGAGTTACCAAATCAATATTTTTTTTTTTTTTTATTAAATGGAAAATATCTATAATATGTATGTATACACAATTGGAAACACATGGCAGTGACGTGTTAAATTGATTCGAGAAAATGGGAAATTTTGATTTTTTTCGTTTCATATTTATATGACAAGTTGTTATTAAAGAAATATATTGGAAAATCAACTCATATATTATTCAACGTATAAACGATTTATATATGTTTCAACCCTGCTGTTATTATAATTCTTGGGTATAATTATTACCCTAGTGATCAATTAAATGACCTTTAATTTGTAAAGAGTTGAATTTCTTTTAGTTTTAATTGAGATGAATAAGATTTTTTTCTGGGAAGGAAATCATATCATAAAGGTCATCTCGGAGTCGTTTTCAAAGTCAAAAGATTGTGATTTTTTGTTAATGCTATCGACATTTATTTTCTTAGAATTTAATTTTCATGTTTCACAAAATGGGACTTAACTGGTACAACATATATGGTTTCAATGTTTGTAAGAAGGTAAATCTTAAAATATGGTAGAGCAAATATAATTTTTAGAAGCTATACAGAATATCCAAACAAGTGCAATGAATCTTTACTCTTGTACCACGAAAAACTGGTACAAAATTATGAATTTTAAAAAAAGGATTAAAATTTTAGGTTTTATGAGTTATAGAATATAAAAAATTTATGATTGCTAATATGTACATATATATAAGATTTTAACAAATTTAGGAAATTTAAAAATGTTCCTATTTTACTATTCGATTTCCATAAATTTTAGGTTATGTATAAAGTTTAAGAATTTTAAAAATGTTTTTAGAATTTTTTTCTAAATATTTTAGATGCTTAGAAATTTAAGGAATTTTAATTATTTAAAAAAATTTAATCAATTTCAAGGATTTTAAAAACATTAAAATTTTTAAATTTTGTAGGATTCACAAGAATTTTAAAATTAAAATATATTCAGGGATATGTCAAATCAAAAGTAATTTCAAGTTGAATCTCTTGAAATGATTATGGTTTTAAAAATTTTTAATAATATTTGAAATATTTATTATGCTGTGAGAAGAATTTTAAAGATATACAATATTTTAAAACAATAAAAATTTCAATTTTTTAGAATTTACACGAATTTAGTCGATTAATAAATAAATATAGAAATTCCTGGAAATTAAAAAACCGGAATATCTTTTAAATCTAATTTCTTAATCCTCGAAGACATTTAAACAAATTTGTATTCTTCTAAATTCAACAGCGAAATTAAGAATACAAAATTCTAAAATTTTATTTAAAAATTTAAAAATTCATTTATCTTGTGTTTTTTTATTCCCAGAAGTTCCAAAAAATTCAAAATTAGCGTGTCCTCAGTCGCTTTTCATTTTGAATTATAAAAATTGTTGGTACATATTTGGAAATTTCCAGGAACTTTAAAAAACTGGAATATCGTTCTAACCAAATTATGTAAACCTCAAATGTTTTTATAAATATTTGTATTTTTCAAAATTCGATAGTTCTAATTGAAATGTCATACTCATAATTCCAAAATTTACTTCAAATTTTTAAAATTCGTTAAACTCAAACCATAATTTCCAAATCTTAGTAACCTGAAAATTTTTCGTAATTTGTAATTTCCAAGAAGTTTACAATTATCCAGCACTTTTAAAAATATCTGATTTTCAAAATTCAATAGACTTAAAAAAAATGTAAAGTTCAGATTTCTAAAATTTTACTTCAAAATTTGAAAATTCGTTATTCTCAAAACCAGAAATCCTGAATTTTAGTGACCTGAAAATTGTTGATATTTGGAAATTTCCAGAAACTTCTAGAACCGGAATTTCGTTTAAATCGAATTTTCTGAAGCTCGGAACTATTTAACAATATCTGTAATTTTCAAAATTCAATAGTCAAATAAAAAAAATTTAAAATTCAGATTTCTAAAATGTTACTTCAAAATTTTAAAATTCGTTAACCTCAAAGCCAAAATTTCCAATTTTTAGTGGCCTGAAAATTGGTGACAGTTGGAAATTTCCAGGATCTTAAAGAACCGGAATACAGTTTAATTCGGATTTCCTAAGGCTCGAAGATTTGTAAGTATATGTACATTTATTTTTCAAAGTTCAATAGTTTTAATTATAATTAAGAATTCAGAATTCCAAAACGGGATTTCATTAAACTAAAATTTTATCCCCAAAATATTAAAAAAAAAAATTAATTTGAGAGACTTTTAAAATCTCTTTACAATTTGAATATTTCAAAATATAGAAATTTAAAAATTTTTAAAATGTTTATATTTTAAAATGCTGATTTAAGAATTTATAGAAACTATTACAGGAATTTAAATGAACTTAGTTTGAATAAAGTATATATATTAATGATTTTAAAATCAAAAATTGTTAAAATTTTTAACATATTTCAATTTTTTTAAATTTAACAGAAAATATACTTTTTTTATGACTTTTCTCAGTTTAAGAATCATATACAATTTTAAAAATATTAAAGTTAATTTGATTAAGTTTTGTACGAGTTTCGGGTAATTCAGTATTTTAAGAATAATCTACATTTAAAGAATTTAAGAAATGTTTAGAATTACAAGAAATTCAAAAATTATAGGAATTTTAATAAAATTAATTGATGAAATTTGTAAAATTCTTGGATTGTAAGAGTTTTTACTATTTTAAAGATAATAAAATTTAGAAAATTTATGTATTTTTCTATTTGAATTTTAATTTCGTATTTTTTATTTTGAAGAATTTGATGGATTTGAGGTATTTAAATTTTTTTTAAAATCATAAGGATTAATAATTTTAGGAATCTTTAAGGATGTTAAAAATTTTAGGAATGTTAAACACTGGCAAAAACAAAAGTTCACGAATTGTAGTTTTAAAAAATTTAGAATTAAACAAATTTAATGATTTTTAAGAAAATTGGAATTTGTACGAATTTTATTTAGTACAAGGTAATAAGAAGAAGAATTTTAATAATCTTTATTTTTAATTTATACTAACATTAAAAAATAGTAAGAATTCAATTATTTCAGATGCAGAATATTAAAATTTTTTGAAATGTTACTAAACATTAAAGAAATAGAAGAATTTCAAACTTATTTCAAGTTTGATCAATTTTTACTTAATAATTATAAGAATTTCAGGAGTTTTAATAAATTCAAGAATTTTAAATAAATAAAGAAATATTCATTTAGTTCATAAGTTTTAAGAATTATGAGAACCTAAAAAATTTAAATTGATGTTTTCGAATAATTTTAGAATAATTGGTTGATGTTTAGAAATTTATAGAATTTTAATTATTTAAAAATTTTTAAATCAATTTTCAGGATTTAAAAACAATAAAAATTTTCACAAGAATTTTAAAATTAAAATCTATTCAGGAATTTGAAAACTCAAAAATAATTTCAAGTTGAATTTAAATGATTATGGTTTTTAAAATGTTTGATAATATTTGAAATATTAATTATGCTTTGAGAAGAATTTTGCGGATTATATAAATTAATATATTTCAGAAATTTCGAAAAATATACAATATTTTAAAACAATAACTATACAAATTCCTGGAAAATTCCAGGAACTTTAAAAACTGGAATATCGTTTATATCGAATTTCCTAAAGCTCGAAGGTTTTAAAAAATATCTGTAATTTTCCAAATTCTATAGTTATTATAAAAACTTATAATTTCTATTTGTAAAATTTTACTACGAAATTTTAACATTCGTTTAATTCAATACCAGAATTAGAAATTATTATTTACCTGAAAATTGTTGATATTCGGATATACATACATATGTGTTTTATGATTTGTGAGAATATAAAGAATATTATACGAATTTTAAATATTATACATTTTTTAATAATATTAAGAGTTCGAAAAATTAAAATTATATTGAAAATTTGTAAGAATTGGGCATCTTAAAAATTTAAAACATTTTGAAATTTTTAAAAGAATCTTTTATGATAAGCCTTAAAAATTCCAAATGATTTAAAATTCTTAAAACTTTAAAATGTCTATAATTCTAAATGTTCTCAAATTTTCGAATTATAAAAATTTTAAGAAATTGAAGAATTTTTAAAATGTTGATAACATTAAAGAAAATTATCAGTTTCAAAAATTTTATGAATATTTTTTATGTACCAGAATTTCAGGAATTTTAATGATCTTTGATTAAAGTATATTAATGAGTTTGATATCTAAAATTGTTAAAATTTTAAGCATATTTCAATTTTTTTTAAATTTTACGGAAAATATACATTTTTTATGAATTTTCTGAATTTTAAGAATAATCTACATTTAAAGAATTTAAGAAATGTTTCGAATTGTAGGAAACTCAAAAATTTTGGGAATTTTAATAAAATTAATTAATGAAATTTGTTAAATTCTTGATTTGTAAGAGTTTTTAACATTTCATAGTATAAGGAAACATAGAAAAGTTTTGTTTTTTTCAATTTTATAATTGTTTACTTAATTGTTCAATTTTTCAGGAATTTAGAAAAAATCAAAAGTTTTAATTTTAGGAATATTTTTAATTTTATGAATTTAAATTTCGTATTTTCTAATATGAAGGATTTGATGGATTTGAAGTATTAAATTTTTTTATTAAATTTGAATGAATTAAGGAATCATAAGGATTAATAATTTTATGAATCTTTAAGGATATTAAGAATTTTAAAAAATGGCAAAAATAAAAGTTCACGAATTGGAGTTTTAAAAAATTTAGAATTAAATAAATTTAAGGATTTTGTTGGAATTTGTACGAATTTTATGTAATACAAGGTAATTTTGAGAAGAATTTTAATAATCTTTATTTTTAATTTTCACTAACATTAAAAAATAGTATTATTTCGGTTTCAAGTTTTATCAATTTTTACTTAATATATATATAAGAATTTCAGGAGTTTTAATAAATGGAAGAATTTTAAATAAATAAAGAAACATTCATTCGGTTCATAATTTTTAGGAATTATGAGAACCTTAAAAATTTAATTTGTTGTTTTCGAATAATTTTAGGTTTTGTCGAAACTATGAAATCTCGGCCAAATCAATAATTTTGGGTTAATATAAAATATTAAAATGTAACGTTAGAGAATTAAGAGTTATCTGAGAATTTTAAGAATTTTAAACAATTTATTAGTATGTATTGGAAATTGAAATAAATTTAATTTTTTTCAATATCCAAAATTTTATAAACTATTACTAAATAGTTTCAACATTTCGGGAATTTTAGTAAACTCCAGAGTTTAAGAATTTTAAGAATATTTTAAATTTTGATTATGTATATCTAAAAAAATTAGGAATATAACAAAAATTTTAATAATATAAAAAAATTAAAGAATTTGTATAACATTAATAACTTTTAGAATTTGAACGAATTTCAAAATATAAGGGATTATAATTTAATTATAAGAATATCAGGAATGTTAAAAATTATCAAAAAATAGAAGTTTTTAAAATTATAATAAATTTTGTTTAAAAATTTTAGAATTAAAAATGTTTTACGATTTCAAAGAATTTTAAAATTTGTACGAATTTGATATATAAACATATATAAACATATAAACATTTTAATAGTTTTCATAATTAATTTTGACTTACTTTAAAGAAATTTAAGATTTAGATAGTTTAAAAAATATTCAAACTTTACATTTTGGGAATTTTTTGAATTATTAAGGAAATTTAAGAGATTTTAAACTTTTTTGCGGTTTCAAGAATTTTATCAATATGTAACATTATTTCCACCTCGAAGTTCTCCTCGCAGCATCAATTAGGTCGCCAGCTATGTCAGTTGGGAGTGAGTTAAGAGGAGCTTAAACGAATTGAACATAAATGTATGCCTCGTTCATCCAGCACATTTAGTCTGCAATTACAAGATTAGTACAATATTAAAATAATTATAAGGTAGAAATGTAAGTTTTGTGAAAAAAAAATTTTTTTGTTTCTTGAAAGTTTAAAGATTATATTATACATTTTAAGGAATTTCACGAAGTTTAATCATTTTAAGAAACTTAAAAATTTTCAAAATTTAAATAATTATTAAATTATGCTTACTATAGGAAAAACGAAAATCAGATAAGTTGTATGAGATATTTGATATTTATTTTTAAAATGTTCCCTGTTCTTGAATGTGTTAACAATAATTTTAATATAATCGTACAACCAGACAATAAATTTATATAGATTGCATATAAGGGTGAAGAATTTTCATGAAAGTAAAAAAAATAAAAATTTAAGAATCGAGAACATAAAATTGAATTTTAATAATAAAAAAACATACGAAACACAGCGACGTTAGAAAACAGATTTTTAAGAGGTTCTACCATTGTATCGTGTATATATACATATATACATAAATATGTACTCAATATACAGAAAATAAAACGGAAGTAGAGAAGTACTTAGATTTTTATTTATATGTTTTTTATTAATAATTTTGACGACTGTTAGGTGAATATAGTAATTGACAGCTTATAACAGATGTTCGGCCGAAAATTTATTATAATATGACATCGGCAATTTATGTAAATATATACATAAATTTTATAAATCAAGAGAGCTTATCGTAAGTCTATTAATCTAAAAAGTCGGTACGTTCGTTCGGAGTAAAGAGAAAAAAGAATGTAATTTTAACTTTGTTATACATAATATATTTTGTTGAATCAAAGAATATTGTACAGAGATAAGAAAATCAATTTAACTTTTCTTGTGTATAGAAACTTTAATAATAAACTGAAATAAGCTTTTGTTAAAAAAACATTGCCAAAAGTTTAGTTTATTTCCATTTAAATATATTCAACAAAAGATAAGATTTTCAATCAAT
This sequence comes from Tipula unca, assembly GCA_951394425.1. NCBI lineage: Eukaryota > Metazoa > Arthropoda > Insecta > Diptera > Tipulidae > Tipula > Tipula unca. Next base: position 198,076,074 of record OX596381.1, read on the forward strand.
TTTTGTATATAGACTATACAGAGTATAGAGACAGTGACATACATTGTCAGCCAACTGATTAAACAAAAAAAAATTTCATTCAAAATGCAATTAAAATTTATTGTGAAAACTATATATGTAGCAGCAGCACACCATCTGGTAAATACATTTTTTATTTATTTGTTGTCATCCATTTAATTTTCAATATGTGCCAAAATACGGAAAATCATAATAAACAATAAAAAGGGAACTTAATAATTTGTTTTCCCGGTAATCATATTTAACTTACGATGGTGGATGAAAGAATATATTTTTTTTGTTTTCTACTTTGCAACCCCTTTATCGTTTTGTGAGCGCACTTAAATTATCCTCGTACGTACATATTATAATACTGATTTGATTCTTATATCAAAATAATTACTGTGTAACATATTGTGCATGAAGATTCTCATTTTTTTTCCTTACAAGTAGTCGATACGCCGTTTTGTAAAATATCAATTAGGGTACATTACATTCACGGGATTGCGGCTAGATACGTTTTCATTCAAAATAATTTTTTTTAATTTCCAAATTTTTAAATACTTGGAAGATCCTATATTTTGAATTAAATTTTAATCCAAATCAAATTTTGCCGAACATAGAAAATTCAGAATTAAAAGTAAGCCAAATTCGGACAACAAAAATTGATTAACTTCAGAATTTACTTAAAAATTGGGTTGATAATGCGTATTTAATAATTTAAAATTAAATTTTTGTGAATTTGGAATTCGTAAGTGTTTTAAGTTTTTGAATTTTAAACGTTAAGTGTTTAAATTTTTTTTTATTTGAAAATTTCAAGAGATAATAAATATTTAAAAAATTTTAACAACGTAAACAATTTTAAGAAGTTTAAATAATAGTTAGTTGGGGAAGGTTTCATATTCCTAAAATTCGTAAAATTCGAAAAATTCTGATAATTCTAAAAATACAGTCATATTCTAAAATGTTTAATAAATTTTAACGTTTCTAAAATTTTTATAAATGTATAATAAGCTGTGAAATTCTTGGAACTCTTGGAAAATTTTCACTAATTTTAATTGATTTTTAAATTTTATTTCTTAAGAAATTAGGAATTTACATTTTTTTGGTAATTTAATAATTTTCTAATTTTTTTTAAATTTTTGTCTTGTACGAATTTTATAAAGATTGTACGAATTTCTAGAATATTTAGAAATTGTTTAAGAATTTTGATAATTGAATTGAATAATTTAAATATTATTCGAATTTCAAGAAAAGCTTCCGAAATGTTAGGACATTATTTTTAAACATTAGGGGTTAGAAATTTAAACAATTGTAATATTTATTAGAGTTTTAAAAATTTAAAGAATTTGAAAACCTTCATATAAGAATTTTGGGAACGTTGCAAATAAGAAAAAGAAAATTAGAATTTAAATCAATTTTAATAATATTAATAATAATTTTAAATATTATAAATATTTAACAACTATAAGAATTACAAATTTTTAGGAACATGGAACCAATTATGAATTCTAGCGATTAGTGGTAGTCTATAGAAATCATTGTTATTCTATTTCTAAGAATTTTAACGTATTTTAATTTTCAGAATCCTAGTATTAAACATTCTATTATATTATAATTGGATATTTTCTAAAATTTTAAAAATCAGGTACTTAAAAATTTACAGTATTTTAATAGTTTTAAGAATCTTAATAAAGAAATATATTCCACAGAATCGAAGTAAACGAAGAGATTATTAATTACAATTTAAAAAATTATGAATTTAAAGTTAAGCTAACATTAAAATTTGGATATTTATAATATTTGAAAAATTTGGTTAAAACAAAAATGTTTATTTTTACAATTTTCGGAAACGAAAAGAAATCAAAAATTTCAATTTCGAGATTCACGAATTATTTTTTTAATTTTACAAATGTTAAAAGTTATTAAAAATTTCAAAAAAATTAAAACTCTTAATAATTTTAAGAACTTTTCAAATTTAAAAAGTTGAATATAATTAAGAAAATTTAAATTTTTTACAAGTTATTTCGGTGTCAAGAGTAAAATTATTAACAACTTTCCTATTTGTAATAATTTTGGAATTTATTCGAATTTTTGAATCTTGGATGCTTTTAAAATTAAAATATTAAGATTTAGATTTGGTATCTGAATAATTTAAATTAAACAGTTTAGTATAAATCTTATGCGCCAAATTCTTAATCGCAAGTTTTTCATTTAAACAAATACTAAGAACCAGACGAATTTAGAGAATTTGAAAAATTAATGTTTTTTAAATTTTATAATTAAAAAATAAAATTAAAATTATGTATTTATTTAAACAAGTGTATTCCATAGAATCGAAGTAAACCAAGAGAATTATAAAAAATATTATGAAATTTCAAATTTTAGACAAGCAAAAATTATAATTTGAAAATTTTAAAAATGTTGTCAAAACAAAAATATTAAATAATTAAAATAAAATTAATCTGAAACTCGTACTTTTAGAATTTATAAAATTTTCGAAAACACTAATAAATTTAAGAATTTAAAATTTATTCTGGTCGTCTGCCCATATTTAATTGGAACGAAAAGTTTAAACGTTACAGTGAACTAAAATTGGTTTTATTTTTGGACCAGACACTGTCTACTCACGTTTTGAAACTGATAATCGTTGTTTTGGTAAATTTATAATTCTAAATACGTTATATACACACAGCATGGTACGAATTTGTGAAAATTGGCTGCAAACTTTTTTTTTTCGTTTAGAGTTTTTTGTTTTTTGTATATTTTATAATCACTTCTTGTTAGTTTTCCCGTGTATGTTGTTTATTGTTAGAAAAACTTCATATAACAGAAGAAAAAAACTGGCCAACAATATTTTTTTGTTGTGAATAATTCTTATACATATATATAAGGAACACAAACGGATACACAGCATCCTTCCTTCATTGCAAAAAGGAATTTTTTTTTTGTTTTCGTTTCGTATTTGAGGAAAATGATATATAAAACTATTTCGGAAACTACAATAAAAGTATCCAGACGTGTTTTCTCGGAAAAACCAAATAAAATCGTAAAATTTTTTTTAGTGCTGGTGGTTTTTGGATTTGTTGTTGTTGCTGTTGCCCTTATTTTCTTTTCTATATGAAATAATTTAGACAGTTTCGGACGGTGGTTATCAATGGTAAGTGGAGAAAATAGAAGTAAAGTATAGAAAAATCGATCATGATTTTCAAATAATTTTCCAGATTCGTTTTTAGTGGTGGAGTAGTGGTTGTTGTATCGTGTGTTCAAATGGAAGAAAAATAGTTATAGTCTATAGGTTCAGGCTTGTTGTTGGTGTTATATATATTCGTATAAATGTACATATATAGGTTTCGTTTTTATTTTTTATTAAATGCAACTTTTGAAAGATTTACGACTCCTGATGTATTTATGGGAATATGAACATAATAACAACAACAAAATCCACTATTTATATGTTGTTATATGTATGTATGGCAAATAAATCATGTACGAAATGTTGTAGAAAATATATGTTATTTGTTTAGTTTTAATATCATTTTGCATTTAGTTTGATTGAATTATGTATTATTTATGAATCGGGTTATGGTTTTGTTTGGATAGTTTTACGATTTATTCGTAAAAAACAAAAAAAAAAGGTCAATCCTATTATATAGATTTGTATATGTATGTATGTACACATATACCAAAGGTAATGTATTTAAATATATTTTCGCTATTCGATGACATTTTCAACTTTCATAATATAAATTATAAATTGGGATCCGATAAAATTTGACTCCGTTCTACATTTTCAGAAGCAGCAGCAGCATAAAAACAAAACTGCGAGCGCATTTTCAATTCGACAATAAATAATATTTTTTTGTTTTATTGTGATGTATAAATCCGATAAGTAATTTTCTTAAGAAACATTTAAGATTAAAAGATTAAATTTTACGTTTTATATACGCGAAAAAAAAACCCTTTAAGTTTATCTTGTGCAACAAACTTAAATCGTGATCGAGGTTATTTTATCATTATGGCGGTGTAAAATATCTATTAGGGTTAAGAGCGTAAAATAAAATTATCGATCAAATTTTTTTGTTCTCGAATTGTTGTTGCTGTGTGTTATCTTAAAGGTGAAAAAATAAAAGCAATAATCAATATTTTCAAAATAACATTAAATTTACCCTAAAGGGTGTTAACAGTAGTAATTTAAAAATAATTCATAAAAAATACTGTGTTCCTGTATGTAACGCGTACATGGTTTGGGTTGCAAGAATTTATATGCGCGCGAGGTGCAAAAACTTATATACGCGTATACTCCTGGAATGGGATCACGCGCATTATACAATTTCCAAGTAATAATTATTCTATTATTAATTTTCCATTTTATTGTTATTTAAAACGGCGTAGAAAATGAATATATTTTTATTTTGTTTTCATTTAAATTTTTCATAATTGACTCTCGATTTCATTATGAATTTTCTTTTAAAAAAAAATTGTTTGGATAATAGAAGAAAAAAATGTTGAAATGGAAGCGAATTTGAAATAAAATATTAAAAATGAAGGGAAGTGATAATTATTTGTGAATTTATAATATATTATTATTTTATATATGTATAAGGGGAGACATGGCGATGAAAAGATATTTCAAGTATATTTAAGTAAATAAAATTAATAATCGGCCTTAATTGGTCTAAAATTGCATAGTGTTCTGAATAACACTATGGCAAATCTGCACAGGATCATCTATTTTGTAAGCGTTAAAACTTAAAGTCGGACTAGTTTTATCTGAAATTGATTCAGCAGTTGGCCAACTTGAATGTTACGTCGAGAGTTGGTGAAGACCAATAATTTGTATCTTTATATCTATTATCGCGAATTTCCTATAGCAAATCAATAGTTTAAATATAAAAATTAATTTCGGCCTATAACAATGGAATTGTTATAAATGCTTTCACCACAACGTTGCATCGAGGTGAATTTATTTACGCGCTATAATTGCAGCACATAATGAATATGCAAATTAGTATGTACTTCGGTAAAACCGCGTTATACATTCGTTATATGATTTAACTGGCAACTTGTCAACTTAAAAATTCAAGTGCGAAATGTATTAACATTGTCTAAGGAACGGCAATGGAATGAGGTACTGGTTGTACAGATCAAGAAATGTGGGATGGGACCAATTGCGCCAAAACATGATTCATCGTCTCCAGGATATACGTACGAATGAAAACATCAAACAAGATATAGAGCGCCGAAAAAAAAAATTCAACGAATAGGATGGATCCCATAAATAGTATATCGGATTGGTTAGTGTTGTGAATGGTGTGACCTCATATCAAAATAGTATGCCTGAGGCATCCAGAGATTGTGAATCTGTCTCCGCCCTCGATAGCACACAAGTTCTGCTTTGATTGTGAGGCAAAACATACTGTTCAAATTCACTACAAGACGTGTAAAATGCAAGGTTTGTGACCCCAATATCAAAAAACAGCAACTCCTGATGTTAGCATAGAGGAAGCAGCAACCAATACAGACCCAGAATTCTACCGGATAATGAAGAGAGATCGATAAGAGATGATGGCTATATACTTCCATATTACTAAATATATGACACAATCCACACAAGCATGTAACAATTCTTCATATTTAGAATCAGTTATTTCAAAGGCAGATCATTCGAGACTCTATACTAACATTCTGATAAATGGTATATCTTACAAAGGTTTATTAGATAGTCGAGTAAGCATTTCGGTATTAGGACGTGGTGCAGAACAATTTCTCGAAGAAAGGCAACATTAGAAGTTTGTTATTAGGCTATTCAAACTATTGAGGACCCGGCAAATTTTTCGTAGCGATTCTTCTACACTTCAATTACAATTTTTTCAGCTAAACTATTTTGATTAAAAGTTTACGTTGATTTTCTAATGTCCAACTCACACATCATATTATAAACAGTCACGTTTGTCAAACACCACCATATTAGATCAACTTAGCTCACAGATTCAAGTAATTACGACATAAATACTGATTTTCAGATAATACTGGCTGGGTTTAAATTGGTATCCCATTGGGGATACTTATTCTTTTACTGTGACCACATCAGATCAGCTGTCATCAGCTCCTATATTCCAGCCTCGATTTTCTGTTGGAGTAAAGTTTAAATTTTTGAAAAATCGTAAACTATAAAATGAACCGAGACAAAAGGAACTTTCAAATTTGGTAATATTTTATTTACAAAGTTAATGAGCTTTGTATGAAAGCTTCCGAAATCACATAGATATAATTTTTGCTCAGCTTGTACTCAAGTTATGCTCGATCTCCTGACATATACTAATTTGAATCCTGTCTATTCTATGGACAACATTATGCGGCCTACCGTTATTGGTGTCCAGAGTGTTCCTGGCTACGGAAAATCTACGTGGATCATAAACAAACATAGACTAGCGCCATTTTAACATCAGTTGTCCTGCTATACAAGGATTGCCTATATTACTAACAAACCATCTCTAAAGTCATGCAATAATTCAATCAAACATGTATGTTCGATTTATGATCAGAATGTTAATAAAATGGCAACAAAAGCATCCCAATTTTATCGATTTGTTCTTTAAACAAACTAGTGCTTCTGTAACATTAGTTCCATTAAGGCTCGAGCAGATCTGTGTGAAGATTAAACTAAATAAACGATATCTATTCAAACACGATCGATGAAATCATGAAAACATCATAATCATCAGATTTAGTACTTGTAGTTGGTAACTTCAATTTTCCAAATACCATCTGTAATCATGACATGGGATTGAATTGCATTTTTCCATGTAATATAAAAACTGACACAGAATCTTTATTCGTTGACTCCATGCTTGGTTTTAATATTAACCAAATTAACGCGGTTGTCAATAATTTGAAAAGATTCCTGTATCTTGTTTTCACGCTTTCAAAGTAATGGAATCACTGAATCCATTTGTGGTAAATGATATCAACCACAAGTCGTTGGACATAATATTTGATACATGTACCACAATTGAAATACAACTTTAAGAAGACTAATATGCCGGTTTGCAAGTTTAGTGCTCTACTCTTCTTCTAATAAATTGGGGTAAAATTTTAATGACCTTATAACAAAATTGACAAGCGGTCCTTTTTACTATGCATCAAGGAAATTGACGTCTATTTCAATATTAAGTACAGGTTTTATCTAGCAAGTATCGATGCTAAAATTAAAATAAATCCTAAACAATTTTGGAAATACTTTCGATCTAAACGTGAAATCGAAGGATATCTCTCCATCATTACTTATAATAATGTCTGCACTTCAAACGCTAACGAGATAGCAGATATGTTTGCAGCATTTTTCCAATCAGTCTATAGACGATATGATAATACTGGATACACTGCGATCAAATTAACAACAACAATACAATTATTTACTCCTCCTGTCACATGTGATGAGGACGTTGGATCAGACTTAAAGGGATTTGGAGATGCAAGTGGTCCGGACGATATACACTCCTCTATATTCAAAACGATTGCCTGTAGCTTGATAAATCCGATCTGCAAGCTATTCAATCAATCCCTAAACACTACCGTGTTTAAATCAGGAATAAGGGATAATATCTCATGTTACCGGGGAATATCCACATCTTCATCCAAAATTATTTGAGCTGATAGTATGCAATGCTTTTAAGTCAACATTAACGTCTTCGGTTTTCACATCCAGATTCATTAATTGGTTCGAATTATATCTAACAAACCGTCTGCAACATTTATCAATTGGAAATGAGAAATCAAACGTTATTAAAGTGACATTTGGTGTTCGCCAAGGATCACATATTGGTCCATGGAGATTTATTGTGTTCATCGATGGAATAATGCATAACATGAACTTGATGCTGAAACACTAAGATGACTTCAATAGACTTAGTGAGTAGTGTGTCCACAGTTCATTGAACTTAAATATTAGGAAGGGTAAAATTATGTTGTTTCATCGTAAAAGAAACCCAATAATTACAACATTTAAAATATATCACACAGAAGTTCCTAGAGTACGCGAGATTAATGATCTAGGAGTCACGTTTGTCGGGAACGTTAATTTCAACCGTCATATTGTATTGCTAACTCCATGTTTGGCTTTGTCGAATGGTGGACCGGAGAATTCATGGATGCATTAACTTAACGTACATTATATTTGGCCTCTTCGAATACACCCGAATGTCATTTGGATTACGCAATGCCGCACAAACGTTTCAGCGCTTCATGAACGAAGTCGTTCGAGATCTCGACTTCGTTTTCGTCTACATAGACGATATTCCTGTGGCATCTCAAACTGAGGAGCAACACAAACTCCATCTGGAAACACTTTTCCAACGACTTGTCGAGTTTGATGTTCATATCAAGACCTCAAAATGCGTCTTCGGCGCATCCACTCTTGATTTCCTCAGCCACAAGATTACCGCTAATGGCATCCATACTTCCTTCACAAGTACGAATCAATGCCATTAAAGAATTTCCAGCTCCAACCTCAATCAGGAGTATTCAGCGATTCACGGCATGGTAAACTACTACCACCGAATCATACCAAAGCTCGCTGAAATACTTAACCCAATTCACAGCCACCTCGCAGTACTACTACGTAAGCCCAAAACCGCCAAAAACTTCTCTTGGCCTGACGAATGTCAACACGCATTCCCGTCACTCAAGGCTGAATTGGCACGCACAACACTCTTGTCTCATCCACTGAGCGACTCAAAGCTCAGCATTACTACTGATGCATCAAACACTGCTGTCGGAGCAGTTATGCAACAGTACAACGACAAGTGTTGGGAGCCCCTGGGATTCTTCTCAAAGAAGCTCTCGGATGCCGAAAAGAAATACTCTGCATTCGATCGGGAATTACTAGCAATATATCTAGCAATCAAACACTTCAGATATTTTGTCGAGGGTCGGGACTTCACAATTTACACCGACCACAAGCCTCTCACTCGAGCAATTCAGTCTAAAACTGAACGCAATCCAAGGCAAGCACGCCACTTGGATTATATTAGTCAATTTACCACGGACATCCAGCATGCTCAAGGTACCGACAACGTTGTCGCGGATACACTTTCGCGCACAACAACAAACGAAACGGCCACAGTCGAGACTCACTTCGACTGCAACAAAATCGCACAAGCGCAAAAAGCAGACTTGGAACTTCAGAATTGACTTTCTGGTTCCGCTTGTCACGCCAGTTCATCACTGAAACTGGAGCTTTTCAAACTACCTGGCCTCGAAATCTACTGCGAAACATCTACGGGTGCAAATCGGCCGTACATCGCAGAGCAACTACGTCGAACCATCTTCGACACACTACACGGTATCTCACATCCTGGCGTCCGCGCAACTCGTAAATTGATTACTGCTCGATACTTTTGGCCAAGCATCAACAAACACGTCACCCATTGGGCAGAAGCATGCTTATCTTGCCAAAAATCGAAAGTCCAGCGACACACAAAATCGCCTCTTGGACAATTCGCAATTCCACCTGGTCGATTCGAGCACATTTATTTGGATGTCGTAGGACCACTTCCTCCATCCAATGGATACTCATACCTACTCACCTGTGTCGATCGCTTCACCCGATGGCTAGAAGCGTACTGCATGAGCGACATGTCTGCAGCAACCATTGCCACTACATTCGTACAGAACTACGTATCACGATTTGGCGTTCCACTTGACATCACCACTGATCAAGGAACCCAATTCGAGTCGAAGCTTTTCTCGGAGTAACGAAACTCCTCGGCTCACATCGTATACGTACAACGGATTACCACCCGCAAGCCAATGGCATGGTTGAACGCTTCCACCGCCAGCTCAAAGCTGCCCTTAAGGCCCGAGGCAACACTATTCACTGGAGCTCCGAAGTACCAATCGTTCTACTTGGTATTCGAGCAACGGTTAAAGAAGATTTGAAGTGCTCACCAGCTGAAATGGTTTACGGTCAAACCATCAAGCTACCCGGTGAGTTCTTCATCGAACACCCTCTACCGTCACCATCCACAACCGACACAGTCATCGACCAACTCCGCACCACCATGCAAAATCTTATCCCCACGGCAACAAGACCAACGAATGAAAGCAACATATTCGTTCCTAAATTGCTCAACAATTGCGATTACGTCTTTGTCCGGGTTGATAAGGTTCGTACTGGATTACCATCTCCATACGATGGGCCATACAAAGTTATACGCCGCTTACGCAAGCAATTCATTGTCTCAATCAAAGACAAACACCACTCAATCTCAATCGACAGATTGAAACCGGCGTACGGTATTCTCAACACGGCTGATCAGATATCAGCCAGAAAACGATATAAAACCGTCCGGTTCAACGTATAACGTCTCAAAACCTATGGTTTCTCATCTGGAGAGGGGGTACTGTAGCAGCTCGAATATTCGACTCACCGATATTCGATACTGCCACAACAAAACAAATTAGTAAAATTCAAATATAAATCAACTTATTTGAATTGAGAGTTCACTAACCCCATCACACATCCAATAGCCGAACCAATTATCCAATTATTAAGTCGCCTTACCAATTCGACTAATAATCCATTGCACTCAAAATACTAGTGCAATGTTGACCGTCGTCGGCGCATGTGTTCCCTCATCAAAAAACGAACACGAAGACGACGTCATCACAATTACACATTCGCTTTACACAAGTAACAAACAAACAACGAAGGCGAGAACACGTACAAACTTTCGGCCATATTAAAATTAACATTGTTTTTTACTCCAGTATAAAAGTGGTGGTGTGAAACAAATAAATAAATTAATTAAATTAATTAATAAATAATAACATTATAAAATGTAAAATCAATAAAAAATATAAATAAATAAAAATTAAATAAATGAAATACAAAATATAGTTATGTGTAGTGTATTTATTTATTGAGGGTCCGGATCGGACACTCATAAATTAGGAGCAACCTAATCCTAAACTTTTGTAGGATCTCAAGTGAAATATGCTGTAATCATTTGGAACCCCTATTATGCATATCAATAGAATAGAATGCATACAAAATAAATTCCCGTTGAACAAAACTGGCTGGAATTATGATCATAGCATATACCATGCTATGAAAATATAGCTCGCTTACCTACTTATTCTACAAGGTGTAAAGAATATCAAATATGCACTCTGGGAAACAGACGTTTTCTTCTGGATGCAACTTTTATCGCAAACAATCCAATTCATAGGTCAGCAAAATCTTTCAATACCGTAGAGGATCAATTCTATTTTAAATTATCATTAAACTGTTTCAAAAACAATTTAGAAACGTATTTTCTAGATTTGTAAGAAATTCTTTTGACAACTTCTAATCTGAAGAACTTAACTTTTAATTTTTAAAATTGTAAATATTTTAATTTTAAATTTAAACTTATATTTTAAATCTTGTATAATAATCTATATAAATAAAAGTAATCGTATAATAATTATAACGAGTCTAGAAATTTAAAATTAAGCCTGGAGATTAGAATTTGTTGCCAATATAATTGCATTCGGTGTCTGAAAACCGGTAATTAGAAATGGAGCAGCACCCAAATGTTCTTACTTTTTGAATTAAAAAGGTTTCAAAAAACCCTTTGGTGCCTTGGTGATAAACGCTTTCATATTTTTGACCAAAATAAATTTAATTTTTAAGGTTTCAAATTGTTTTATTTACTAATAATTTTTAAAACTATATGATAGCTGAAAAAGTTATACCATTCGCCTCTCTCGAAACCCTTCAAGTGTATCATTCGATAGTTCTCCAGGTAGCTCTCCTGCTAAAAGGTTCATTTTTAAAGTAGAGCATTTGGCGAATTCCGATAAAATTCCTCATCATCAACTAGTAGACACTTTAAGTTATTTACTTAAGGGGAATGCAGCTGAATGGTATTGGAATTACGTTGAGAGGAATGGACAAGTTATCTGGGAAACTTTGAAATGCGATTTTATTAAACGTTTTCAAGATCGTAGATCGGATCTCGAATTAATGAGATGTCTTGAGAGTCGACATCAGAAGATTCGTGAAAGTTTTTACGATTTTTATAATGAAATGTTATCATTATCATTAATGTTGGAACGACCAATACCGGACTCACATCTAGTTAAAATATTAAGGCAAAATATGAGGCCTGGTCTCCAAGATAAATTAACAGGAGTAGAATTTGATTCTATCGACGAAATGGTTAGGAGATGTGTATCATACGAAGATCCGTGGTCACGAACTGGATTTGTTCCTGATTTGTTGTGTCAGCAAAGAAAATACGTTCACGAGCTCGATTCACAACAAACCGCTATACAATATAATTTAAGAGAATTAAGAGGTATTTGGACAAAATTCGTATAGATCACGTAATCTAAATTCTTTAAATCAGGGTAATGTAATGTCACGTACTGTACATCCGATGCAAAAATGCTGGAATTGTTCACAGGCGGGTCATCATTACAAGAATTGTACGTCCAGCATAAGAAACATATTTTGTTATGGATGTGGAATTCCTAATACTTATTTTCCAACGTGTCTAAATTGTCGTAATCGGCCGGGAAACTACCGAGAGGGGGCAAGGGTAATACAAGCCACTTCCCCCAATGTAATACGCAATACGGAAGTTGCAGCCACCAACACAGACCCGGAATTTTACCATATTCTTCAATCGAAAAAGGCCAATCCGCACAAATAATCCATTATTCGACTTCCAACTTTAGTTTACCTAATTCCAAACTTACCACAAATACCTCAACAATTTCAAAAACATCACGCTCAAGTCATTATTTTAAACTTCGTAAATCCTACAAATCTTTAATTTCAGCGTCATTAATTACTGACGAACAGGACGGCCGACCATACGCGGAAGTTAACCTCCTCGGAGAACCTATTATCGGCTTACTTGACAGTGGGGCAAATGTATCACTACTCGGAAAGGATTGTGCTGAAATTCTTAAAAATTCTCGTATACATTTTCGACAACTACCATCGCAAGTAAAAACCGCCAATGGGCAGTCAGAATTAGTTATTGGTCACATTCGCACGCCTATAACTTTTGCAGGAAAAACTCGTATGGTTACACTGCATTTAGCTCCAAATCTTCACCAAAAATTATATCTTGGTGTTGATTTTTGGAAAATATTTGACATTAAAATTACCTTGCCAAAGGCTACTCCCCAATTATCACAAGACACAACTCTTTTGAAGTCGGTAACCGGGGTAATTCATAACAATACTAAGTTCCATCAATTAAATCTGGATCAACAATCACAGTTAGATGCAATTATACGCAAGCCGCTTGCCCGATGCCGTTAAAGAACTACAAACATTCAACGGAAATCCCACCCAATATTTATCATGGATACACAGCGTTGAAAACATAATAAGAGACTACAAAATACTGCGAAATAAACCAATATACAGGGCGATACTCCAACATATCCGCCAAAAAATTCGTGGAAATGCCGACTCAGCACTGATCTCCTATAATATTTTCAACGAAGAATGGGCATCAATAAAAAAATGTCTATCACTACATTACGCCGATAAACGTGACCTTCGCACACTGGAACATCAGTTAAGTACGTTATCACAACAACATATGACAGTAGACGAATTCTACGCCAATGTCAACCACCAGTTCTCCTTGATAGTCAACAAAAGCAAGACAGAGGATTACACATTGGAAACAATTAATGTTTTGGTAGAAACGTATCGTAATCGCGCATTGGACGTGTTCATCCGTGGAGTAAATTGAGACCTAGCCAAAATGCTGATCATTCAGAAACCAGCTACATTACCCGAGGCATATGCATCCTGCCTAGAAATCCAAAACCTGAATTTCCGGAACATGGCCATTCACAAGAGAAACATCAATAATGATGTAACTGCTCCAATAAACCAAATTTCGTATACTCATGCACTACCTAAAAACAACAACGCATTATCAATGCAGATAAGAAACATGGCATATAACATCCAACATCATAACTACAGTAGCCCTTTTGGTAATCAAAACCCAAGCAACCTCCAACCACTAAAACCGAACTACCCGAAACCCCAACACCGATGGAAATTGACCCATCAATACAAACGCGACAGGTGAACTACATCAATCGCCCTACTCCTCAAATTAATATGCCAACAAAAAGAGAACATTCTCATATCCATGAACAAAGAAAACAACAAAGAATTAACCATTTGGAGAGTCAGCTGGAAGAGGACTACTATAACCAACTAGCTTATGACAACACGGAAAACGTGATAAACAAGAAATAGAAGATAACTTCGAGGTAAATTTTATGACGGAAGCCTCTCTGGCGAACCATACCTAGAGTACCGGCTTAAAGACGGAAACACACTCAAATTCCTCATAGACACAGGGGCCAACAAGAACTTCGTAAAATCAAAATTAGCCGTTAATGCAAAACCAACCGAGAATCAATTTCAAATCAGATCAGCAGGAGGTGACATCAAAATCAGTCACAAAATTAGTGGACAATTTTTTAAAAGCATTGGCATCGGTAACATCATCGATTTCTTCATCCTGCCAGGATTGAAATCATTCGACGGTATCATAGGAGATGACACATTAAAGGAATTAGGAGCACTTATTGATCGAAAACACAATGAATTGATCATCACGCCCAACATACACATTTCATTAAAAGAAAAACCATCGTGCCAAGTAAACAATATAGAAATTCGGGATGGTCATCTTTCACCCAACACAAAAAAAATATTACACACAGTCATCGCTCTTTGGACCCGTTAATAACATCAAAACCATCGATACTGAAGTATTCGCTGAAATCAAAACCACCAGGGAAGAACCGATTTATACCAAATCTTATCCGTACCCATACAATATGAGACAAGAGGTGGACAAACCTTTCCTGTTAACAAAGAAGCCACCATTACAAGAGAAAGGGGCATTCATAAAGCCCAAAACAAAAACCTATCACAATAGCTTCCCATTATTATCAAACTGCTTACTACAACCTTTCCCTCTCATCTTTTCCAGTTCATGGCTCTGGCATTTTACTATGCCACTGAGCATCTACGAGTACAATACATCATTGATAACAATAAAACAAGGAAACGGGCGAATAATCCAAGAGAACTTCAAGCTGATTCATGTCATCAATTTGAAGGATTATGAGGAAATCATGGATCGAATAACACCCTCGATCACCCGCATTCACCAAGACAAGACCCTTCAACCACAACTGATTTATCAAGCGAAAGTAATAACACAGCTGATCTCAGAACTAAAAGGTCACTCAAGAGCACAAAGATCAATAAACTGGATCGGTAGCGCATGGAAGTGGATAGCAGGATCACCCGATGCTACTGATTGGGACCAGATAATGACTAGGCAAAATCAGATAATAAACAACAACAATCAACAGTACAGGATTAACAAAGGTCTCACAAACACAACTCAACAATTGCTCGCGGAATACAACAAAATTATTAACCACTTACATGATGAATCAGAAGAAAAATTCCACCAAGTATTGTTCAATCGACTCACAATTCTCAAAGACGAAATACATGAGATAGTCCGAGTGGTGCAGTTAGCCAAAGGAAACATCGTCAATACTAATTTGTTGAGTAAAGGAGAAATTAGTCGTTTAATCATGGAAATTGAAACTCTGCCGTATGCCAACGAGATAGAGGCAATGGAATATGCTGAACCGATGATGATCATGAAAGAATCCACTCTCCTATACGTTCTATCAATGCCAAAAACTAGCAGACAGGACTACAAACACATCATCATAAGATCAACCTCCAACTACAATAAACGTATATACACGGAATTCAATGAACTTTTTCTCAATCAGGATGAGATATTCGGAATTGTCAAAAAATACCACATATTAGGAGAAATGACTATCTGTGATCTAAGTGGATTAATCATGTAATCTTTAGAATAAGTTAGTTTTTAGTTTGGATTCAATAAATAAAGTTGTTTTTTAATTCGAATTCCTTACGGACTCGTTAATTTAGATATGCAGAAATGGCCGTCCCTCTGACAAATTTTCTTAAGAAAAATAAGAAGTTTCAATGGAATAAGAAGTTTCAATGGAATAATGCCCTGGGCCGGGTTAAGGTGTCAACCGTACCGTGCTGATAACCGGCCAGGCTGGGGGCCCAGTATAAAAACTAGCCCAGCCTCTAACGGTGTATCCGGATACTTGGCGCCCTCCGGATCATGTAGCCTTACCTGTGTATTGCGGATCTCTGCACAGGTGGACCTCCTTTCTCCGCTACTCGTGGGACCTATTATGGCAGAAAATTTAAAAACAAAAGAGACCGGTGCTCTTAAAAAACCGGAAACCAGTGCTGTGGAGACATCGGCCTTTAGGCCCGGTCTCCAAAGTGCATTTAGGGGCTTAAGACCAAATGAGGCTGGCCCCTCGAAACCAAAGGGCAAAGGCACGAATGCTGGCCCTCCAGTGTCAGCGAACTATCAGACCAGGAAGAGAGCCTGGCGGATGATCTCCAAGATCAGCAACATTCCGTTGGAGCAGAGAACGGATAGGGACAGGGATACGCTTGCGTGGGCAAGGCGTATCACTGAGCCACATCAGGAGGGTTCCGAGATCTCACAGCCGAAAAGGCAGAGATCTGATGATGAACCGCCTACGGAGGCTAAAAAGAAGCGGGTTCCGGATGTCACCAGGCCCTTCAACGAGGTGCTAAAGGAGCACCTGATCATGGCAGTCGTGGACCGGGCTCAAGAAGATGGGAGCATTACGACCCTTAACTGGAGGAAGGTGGAGAAGGCCTTAGCCGCCATCTTCCTAAAAATTATGAGGGAGAACCCAGGACCTGCTCCGTCTTGCCGAGACGGAGGATGGCACCGGAATCACGTCAAACTGACTGCCTGTGCCGATGAAAGGTCGGTGACCCTCTACAAAAAGGCGATCGGCAGCCTGGGGGAAGTCTGGCCGGGGGCCAAATTAGAAGTGGTGACTAGGGAAGAAATTCCCTGCAGGCCAAGGGCGCGAGCCTGGATCCCTGCTGAGCCTAGTGATCCAAGGGAGATCTTGGAAATGTTGAAACTCAGCAATCCGGATCTACCAACGGCCACCTGGAAGGTTGCCAGGTTAGAAGAGGTAAAGGCGGAAGCAGATCACAGATCGGCCGTCATTATCATCGACAGAGAATCCGTGGGTGCTTTGGCGAAATCTGGAGGCCTGATCAGCTATGGATTTGGAGCAATTACGCTCAAAATTTATAAGCGCGATGAGGTTGACAGATCTGGGGCGCCCGCAGCAGGGGGGGAAACCACTTGTGGTGTCCCGCCTGGTGTTGGTGACCCAGAAGTCCGCAGCATCCCGGAGGATGCACAGGAGACACTATCCCTGGACTCGGAGATTTCGAGATCATTGGGACTAAGCTGTGCGCTCCTAACGGACGAATCAATGTCAGAGGAGTCTGACTCAACAGTGGTGGAGGGAAGCAATAACTAATGCTTAAGATCCTTCAGATCAACCTCCATCACTGTAAAGCCGCCTCGGCGGCCCTTCTTCTAAAAATGGAATCTGAGTCCATTGATGTGGTTCTGGTCCAGGAACCTTGGGTCAATGATGACCGGGTGCTGGGTCTCAGAACTCCCAAATATAAAATACTACATGCGAAAAATGAAGGTAAGATACGTTCTTGCATTCTCGCTAAAAATAATCTGAATATTTTTATACTACTGAATTACAGCAACGCTGATGTAGTGGTGACTAGCATCGAGATGGATGGGCAAAATCTCTGGCTAATATCGGCCTACCTACCATACGAGGAGGAAAATATACCACCAGGTAGGTTGGGCAGTGCAATAATGGAGGCTCGAAAACGAAAGATAGGAGTCATCATGGGTAGTGATGCTAATGCGCATCACTCAATTTGGGGGAGTACAGACATAAACAGGCGAGGTGAGTTACTCCTTGATTTTATTTTAAGTACTAACCTAAATATATGTAATGTCGGGTGTAAGCCAACCTTCATTACTAAAAATAGACAGGAAGTGTTGGACATCACACTTGTCTCGGATTTTATTAAGGAGAGGGTATTGAACTGGAAAGTGTCCGAAGACCATTCCTTTTCTGACCATTGTTATCTCCAGTACGAAGTGGATACAAAACCCACTAGCAAACCACCCTTCAGAAATAGGAGGAAAACTGATTGGGATTGTTTCAGAACCATTCTAGGTAACTTATTACCGGTATCGGTTCCAAACCCTCCTGCATCTACACAGGAGCTTGATGCTCTAGTAACCAAGCTATCTGATGCTTTTAACAAGGCCATGTTAGGTGCATGTCCTATCAGTAGACCCTTGGGTAAATCTCGGCCACCCTGGTGGTCGAAAGAACTCCAAGGTACTCGTATGAAATGCAGGAGACTGTTCAAGAAAGCGAGGAACACAAATGCTGCTGCAGATTGGGACTGTTATAAACAAGTCCTCAAAACCTATAAGTACGAGCTGAGAGCAGCCAAAACGAGGGCCTGGAAGCTCTACTGTGGCAATATTCAGGAGTCCTCGGAGGCGGCCAGGCTACGCAAAGTACTATGTTCTAGTCCTTCCATCCCGAGTTATCTACAACGACCGGATGGTTCATGGACTACATGTAGTGAGGAATCCCTGGAGCTATTACTAGAAACGCATTTTCCAGAGTGCTCGGTACTAGCTCCGGAGAGACCCATGATAAATAGGGGTATAGACTCCGTAAGTCATATAGTAAAAAGGCGGAGTATCCTATGGGCAATAAACAGCTTTAAGCCATACAAGTCGCCAGGACCTGATGGCATTATCCCAGCGGATATCCAGCGAACTATTGACTTAACCCTACCCTGGCTGGAAGTTATCTTCAAAGGCAGCCTAGAACTTTGTCACATTCCTAGAAAGTGGACTGAAGTAAAAGTTATATTTATACCTAAGGCGGGAAAAAGCTCTCATTGCTATCCCAAAGACTTTAGGCCCATAAGCTTATCTTCTTTTCTGTTGAAAACACTGGAAAGGCTAATAGAGGCTTACATTAGAGGCTCAATAAAGCCGGGCGAGCTGTCGGGATCTCAACACGCGTACTGTAAGGGACGATCGGTGGAAACAGCTCTCCACTCCCTTATAGGCCCGATTGAGAAATCACTTGAATATAAGGAATATTCAATGGTGACCTTCTTGGATATAGAGGGGGCCTTTAGCAACGTCAGACCGGGGGCAATCACTCGGGCCCTTGCGTGTCTGGGGGTAGACGTGTCACTCAGGGGCTGGATAGATCATATGCTTAGAAGCAGGATCGTGACAGCTTATCTGGGTGGGGCGTCCGCCGGCAGATACGTGAGCAGAGGGACACCTCAAGGTGGGGTTCTATCCCCCCTTCTTTGGAACTTGGTCATAAATGACCTGTTACTAAACCTGGAAGGGCAAGGCTTCAAGGTGGTTGCTTACGCGGATGACGTTGCTATTGCGGTCTTCGGTAAATATCCTAGTACGCTGAGTGAGCACATGCAGTGCGTGCTTAGCTACCTCTCAGAGTGGGTACGCGGGTGCGGACTGAACGCAAACCCACAGAAATCAGAGCTGGTCCACTTTACCAGAAAGCACAAACTTCCTCAGTGTGACCCGCCAACACTAAATGGTACTCGCTTGATGTTTACGGATAGAGCAAAATGCCTCGGACTGCTTTTGGCAGCAAGCTAAGTTGGAAACCAAACATCGTAGAGAGAGTAAAGAAAGCTACTATAGCGCTCTACTCCTGCAAAAATGCCATTGGAAAAAGATGGGGTATGGAGCCCCACATAGTACACTGGCTCTACGTCTCAGTGGTCAAACCTATACTGCTGTATGGGGTTGTCGTCTGGTGGCCAGCGTTAAAAGTTATGGCCAACCTGAAACTATTGATGAAAGTTCAAAGAACGGCCTGCTTGTGTATAAGTGGGGCTCTCAGGAGCACACCTACTCAAGCTCTGGAGATTCTCTTTCATCTTACTCCATTGGATATTGCGGCCGAGCAGCTTGCATCTTGCACAGCCATTCGGCTCAAATCCATATCTATGTGGACCTGTAATAATGCAGGGCACTCATCTATCCTATGCAACAGGGGTATTCCGGAAGCTACCGACTACGCTATCCCTTTGCCATCTGTTGAGATTAAATTCCAAACTGAGTTTCCCACCAGAGAGGACTGGGTGAACGAAACGGTTATGGACAATGAGGCCTTAAGCTTCTTCACGGATGGCTCAAAAAGGGATGGAGGGGTTGGCTGCGGGGTATTCTGTGAGGCACTAGGGGTTAACCTCTCTTTTCGTCTTCCCGACTTTTGCAGCGTTTTTCAAGCTGAACTGACCGCGATAATGGAAGTCATGGACTGGTTGAAGTATAATGTAATATCTACGAGGGATATTCGCATTTTTACGGACAGCCTGGCTGCTATTAAAACGCTACAATCATACTCCCTGACGTCGAAGGTAGCCCAGAACTGTCTGGCATCTTTAAATGAGATGGCTGATCAGTTCAACATCCGCTTGACGTGGGTGCCAGGGCATTTCAATATCGCAGGGAATGAAATGGCAGATGAGTTGGCCCGCAAGGGTACAGCACGCCTAATAATCCAAAGCAGGCGGGATATACAGATACCGCTTGCTTCATGTAAACTGCTGCTTCAAGAAGAAGCCATAAAAGAAACGAACGTCAGATGGTCTAAAGCCAGTTCGTGTGTAACAACCAGGCAGATCTGGCCTGGACTTGACCGGTCCAGATCAGGCCAACTGATATCGCTTCGACGGCAACATATTGGTATGGTCGTGGGAGCTATAACGGGACATTGTCTCATTGGGATACATGCGAGCAGACTGGGTGTCCCAGCCCACGATTTCTGCCGCAGCTGTGGTGATGAGGAGGAGGAGGAAAATGTGCTCCATCTGCTCTGCACCTGCCCTAGTCTAGCGTACAGCAGAACAAAATTTATGGGAACTTCCCCCTTGAACGACCTCTCGGATCTTAGTAAAATCGAGATCCGGGACTTTAAACGCTTCTTGGTAAGCTCAGGATGGTTTAGCGAGTGAAGAGGAGGAAACTCGAATGTGGTACAGCTACGGACCAATTTTGTGTCTATGCTAGTCCTTTAGGACAGCCACCCTTACCTAACCTAACCTATGGAATAATGCCGCTCAGGAGTCACTTGATAAATTGAAAAATGCTCTAACATCTGCACCTGTTTTGTCGAATGCCGATTACACTAATCCATTTTAGATTCAATGTGATGCCTCAACCACCGGCGTAGGAGCAGTCCTCTTCCAAAGGTCAGCCAGCGGCGAAGAGCGCCCTATTGCATTTATTTCCCAAAAGCTTAATGCAGCGCAACGTAATTATAGTGTAACTGAACTGGAATGTCTTGCTGCTGTATTAAGCGTTGGTAAATTTAGACAGTACATAGAAGGATACCTTTTTACCATTATCACAGATCACGCCAGTTTAAAATGGTTAATGGGACAACGGGATCTTTCTGGGTGTCTCGCTCGCTGGAGCCTTAAATTACAGGGCTTTAACTTTGTAATTGAGTATAAAAAAGGCAAAGACAATATTGTGCCTGATGCTATGTCCCGACAAGTAGAGGTTGTTACTACTCCAGCTAACAGTAATCCATTGTTTATCGATATGAATTCCATTGAATTTCAAAGTCCGGAGTATCTAGATCTGATTAATAACATTTTAACTTGAGAGTAAACGATCAAAAAGTATATATCAGAAGCTCTTTCGATTTGCTGGAATGGAAATTATATGTACCAAGGGCATTAACCCAAACACTTTTGAATCTAGATCACTGTTCGCCAATATCTGCCCATCGAGGTATTCAAAAGACATTAGAAGTGTTGCGCAGGTTGTATTATTTACCAAATATGGTGAGCGACGTAAACAATTTTATTCATCTCAATCTTGTAAGACCAGTAAACCATCTAACACCATAACACGTCCACCAATGGGAAATTTTGTTGAAATATGTCGTCCTTGTCAAAAATTTTATATTGATTTTATGGGTCCTTTTCCTCGTACAAAACAAGGGTTCTGTTATATTTTTGTATTATACTCGATGCATATTCTCGTTTTGTATTACTGGAAGGAATGAGAGATGCAAATAGCAAAAACGTTGTAAAATTCCTCGAGAATAAGGTATTCAACATCTTCTCCGTACCTGAGATGATACTGAGCGATAACGGTAAATTATTTTTAGAACTTCTAGCTAAATATGGTATTACACATGTTTTAACCGCTAAATATTCTCCTCAGGTTAATGCCTCTGAGAGGGTTAATAGGTCTGTATTTTCCGCCATCCGATCATACATACGAGAGGATCTATTGCCTCAGCTTGAGAAATGCTCTTCATGAGACTACTGGTAGCTCACCTAGTTTTCTAGTTTTTGGTCAGCATCATATTGGTCATGGTTCAGACTACGCCTTGCTTCGACAATTAAAAAGTCTAAATGATAAAGATATCCACCTTACAAATTTCGATCGCTTATCTTTAATCCAAAGCGTAATGTTTAAAAATCTTCGTCAAGCCTACGTCCGAAGTGCTCATATAGGTACAACGCAAGTTTGCTATAGGTCAACAAGTTTTTGTACGCAATTTTACGCAAAGCGACGCTGCGAATAAATATTCCCCAAAATTGGCACCTAAGTTTAGGAAAGCTTTTATTAAATAACTAATAGGAAATGTTGCATGTCAGCTTGTTGATGAAAATGATTCAATTTAGGTGTATATCACATGAAAGATATTAGCTCATAATAGTTCCAATTAACGATTGAGTTTGTTACTAGTTCTGAATCATAACACGTATGGGTATCATATAGGGTATAAATTACATTTTTTTATGATATGTAATATGTAATTTAATTTTGATATGTTACATAGGTGTAGTTCATAATTGCTTTTTTTTTAGCCCGGCTTTTGAGACGTCTCTCCTGGGTCATCGATTTTTGATGTATACGGTGGCACATAGTAGCTTTGTGTATTTATATATAGAGTGATTACCATAATAAAATAAAAGTTACAATGTTACCTCGCTCGAATTGTAGAGCGCGACAATCGACTATAGAATTGTACATAGAATGAAACGAAAAAAACAAAAGCAAAATAACCTTACAAAGGTACAATCATACAAACAAATTTTTTATCTTTTGTTTTTTAAATTTTGTTTTTATTTCAGTTTTATAATAATATTTTTTTATTATGTACCAATTTTTTATTCCGTCTAAGGTGAGCGATTGCGTTGCTTCGAAACCAAAATTTGGTTAGGAATATTTGAGTAAATTGCGCTGGTTCTATAATAAATTTTGTATTTAAGAAACAAAATTATATACACAAATCTGCATGAGTTTAAAGCCTCAAATCTGTTATAATAAACAACACTTCAGAATTTTGGTGAAGATTAGAATGGTGGAACTGTTGGCACTGTATGTAGTAAAACTTTGTTTTGTTCGTTAATTTCGATTTTATTTAAAAAAATATGCAAAATCCAAAAAAAAATTTATTCAATTTATTTAAGTTAAATTTCCTCCATCATTTTTATTTCATCCCTTGCTGTTGTACTGTTTGTGTTTTCGGTCCCACAAAGAGCGCCTTTCTTCCACAAATTTTATTTTTCAAAATCCATTTTTTACTGTAAATAATTTGGCTAGCCTTTGCAGTCATGTCTCCCTCGAAAAAGGGCATAGCTTTTATAATTAGAAATACTTTTATTAACTATAAATAAGCTCCATTTTGTTTGAAGTGGTCAATTTCTCTTTTTCCTGAATTTATTAACCAAATTGTTGACCTTTTTTGAGAAATTAGCCCTTTTGCAGAATCCACAGTACATAGTCGATTTTGTATGGGAGACGTCTGCCAAAAGTGTTCCGATAATTGAAACGACAACTGATCAAAAAACAAAATATTTTGTTGCTATTGAAATTCAGTTCAAATTCAGAGGGTTCATTCGAATTAGACGAGCTTTTAGTTTACTTTTGATGATTTCGTACAAATTCATAAAAATAAATTTTTGTAAGAATTCATATCAAATGTAACCCCAGCCTAATTCTAAAAGGTATGTGCTAGGGAAAGGGTATTTGGGCACACTTGAGTAATCCTATGACCTCTTTTAAACTACAGCGTTTAATGCAAATGATTATTTTAATGATGTATAAATATGTACATTTTTAATAGATGACTATAGCTAGAGTTTCGTTTTAATAGATGACGCTTTCGAAATGTCGTTTGATTAGTAGGATATACCAAACTTTTTCGAAATAAATTCATTTAGAAAGCAGGCAAATAAGAAAACAGCATGCATTTTATTATTCCAGAATCGATCTCTATATATTTGCTTCCAAGTTCCAACGAAGCGCAGCAAGCAGCAATATAATGAAAATGTTAAGAAATATAATTTTAATAACTGTGATTTGAAATAAGGAATCTAACTAAACAATTAAGACGGGTGCATGTTTTTTATTCTAATAAAAGAGCCTCTTTTTCTTTTTACCTGGAATGTACAACCAAGCCGACTTCGCTTTACTTTCTTATTATAAACACGTTCTATAAAAGGTTTTTTCAATTGAGTTCAACCTGAAAGAGTACGGTGGTAGATACTAGATACCTTAAATGACTTCCTGAGCTTTGAACCTTTATGTTTAACACTTACCGGTCGGTACGGCTTTATAGATAATTTTTGCAATAAGTCGATGAAGGAACTTGGTAATTTCTTACCCGATTATGATGAAATTCATTATGTACGATGAAATTGGGATTATAATAATTAAATAATATAATTTGTATACATGAAGTTCTGGAATATCACCAATCACTAAAGAGCAGTGTAATTTCTTAGTCGCTTTTTGGGAAATCCTAAATGTGCACTGCCAAAAGGAATCTAAATGATTTTTACATGGAGTTCCGGAATATGGGCAGTCAAAAAAGAACTTCTTTATTTCATAACCGATTATGATGAAATTCGAAGTGTGAAATGACAATGGGTTTCTAAAATGATATTTAGCAGAAGATGTGGAATAAAGAAAATTATGAACGAACTTGGCTATTTATTAACCGATTATGATGAAGACGATGTGAAATCTTTTACAAACACCTGAGTACTTTCGAACATGCCGAATTTCATTATAACCGGTTAAGAATTCTATTATAAAAGGTTAACAAAGGTCTTTCTAACTGGCCATATTCCAGAACTTGTAAAATGAATTTTAGAATTCCACTTGTATCTTGTATCGTACATGCTAAACGTCGTCAGAATCGGTTAAGAAATAACAAAGTTCCTTCCTAATTGGCCATATTCCAGGACTTCATATGTGAAAATTATTTTAGAAACCCGTTTTCATCATTCTTGCTGAATTTTATCTCTATCGGTTAGCTCGTTTTACCGAAAAATTTTGAAAATTGTCCCCTGCATTTTGTAAACAGTTCAAGTTGCAAAAACAAAAACAATGATAACAAAATAATCAAAATTACAATAAACAACAGTTTTATTGTGTTTTTAATTACGAAAAAGTCTTGGTTTTTATACATTTTTATGGTAAAAACCATCAGCAACTGAAAATCAGCAACTAGCGAAAAACAAATGAAAAAATCAGTCCTCCTATCAGCTCGATAAGGGTTAATCTTGTATTGTTAATACCAATTAAAAATTAATTTTGTCGAATTTAAAATTATTGAAAACAGCTATGTTACTGTTTATTACAGATTAATCTTCACAAATCTCAAGTGTTAGATTCAAAGGCGATCAACTTAATATAAAAGGTTTCATTGGATTTGTAATTAGTATCATTCTAATTGAATAAATTTTCATTCCAATTGAAAACGGTTTCATTCTATTTAGAAATGGTCTCGTTTTATTTGAAAAAGGTTTCTCTTAATTTATAAAAGATTCATTCAATTTGATCTGAAGAACCTATAAACATTGGAATATACGTGAAATCGTTTCACTTGAAAACTTCATTTAATTAACTACTTGCTATATTTTTCTACAAGAACGTACATTTAAATGTATATTTTGAAAATCCTAGATAGTTCCGAAGTTAAATTTCCAAAAATTTTAAAATCAAAATCGGGTCCTGTCTGTGTGATATAAAAAACAACATCTAATTCGTCTACATTAGTTTTTAATTTGTTTTGTTGTAGTTTTGGTGTACACAAGAGCGAAAAGAAATAAAGTTCGAATGATACTCAAAACAAAATATTTCCGCAAAAAATCTTACTGTAAAGTTCGATACATTGCAACCTAAATATAGTATGCACAAAAAATTAAAAAAACATTCAAAATCGTGTATGTAACGCTATCTATTGAGGTAACATTGTAATTGCTCATAATTTCTCTATTTATATATACTCAAAGATAGTAGCATGGTGCGTAGAATTAAAACAGATTCGCTGGAGATGCACATACCTGGTGCTCGCGGGTGATAGTGTGAGAAATGTTAGCGAAGCTCACAATGCAGCAACTTCAAGCTTTTTGGTAGCCCATAAATTGGACCTCCCCACACCACTGACCGCTAGCCGACTGAAAGGTGCTGCATGGGATAACTACCAAGGAGTTTGCTACCTTGAGCTATTACATGGCTCGCAAGAACCATGCGGTAGCCCCGTTACAGAGCTTTTTCATTAAAGCTTAGCTTATTTGAATTATTTTAATTTTGATTTTTTATACAGCTTCTCAATATCCACTATCCTTAATATTATACTGGACTCAGAATCTATACTGAACGACCTGAAACTAGCAGTGTTGACCTATTGAATCAAAAGAATTTAAAATTTTATACCAATTATAGAATAATTAAATCTACTAAATTTTAAATAATTTATTGAATTTTCAAAATGTATTTTGTTGGAGGAATCGATCAAAACTGTATGAACGTCATAACAAATTTTTAATAGACATTTTTAAGTATATTTTCTGTTCAAAATTATACGATTTCAGTCCATTAATACATTTATTCCATGTCCGCGATCGAAACACATCACACATACAATTATTAATTAAATTTTTTAAATATATTTTTAAAGCGGAAACACCTCCTGGCCATCCTCCTGTTTGATTAATTACAAAAAAAAGATCAACAAACTGTTTAAAAACTCAACTCTTCCAGATGTTGGATGTTTTCTCACCACAATACAAAACCAAAACCAAAAAAAAAAATTAGAAAAATCGATTAAAAACAACAAAAACCCGTAATGAAAATAAGTAAATTAAGAGTTTACGACCCAACCAAATAATTCGTTACACTAATTAATTTATGATCATTAGAAAACCATTTCAATACGCGGATGCTCTATAGCCGAGCGCATTACACAGTAAATTTAAAATTAAATTTAATAAAATTTTATAGCTGCATTAGGTTCGTATACGTATAATAAATATACAATATTGAGTTACGTCATCATCGTCATCACCTCTCATGTATGATGGATAATAATATAGTTCGCCCCCCATATATACATATAGTTATGTATATGTGTATATATGATACACAAATTAATTGCCTTTCATTTTGTAATTAATATCCAAAAAATATCTACTGTGTATGTATACGGTTCAAATTAATGATCTCATTATAGAATTTTATTTCTAATCCTATCCTAAACTACACGCGCGTATACACACACACACACCCAACCGATTGAGTTAATTTTTCATTAGAACGCGCAAGAAGATGAATCCATTAAGACGGTACCGAGATTCACTCAATTATACATACATACATACATACATCTTCCCAATTGTCACTGTTGTGATAAATTGTTGTGACACATTAAAAGGTTCTTATGAATCTTGTCTTTTAACCCTTTTTGTTGTGTCTCTTCGTCATACATACATACATATATACATAATATCCATATATACATACACAATGTTTCAATTTATTTATTTTGAATGTAAGACGAGAAAAAATAAATTCTGTTATTTTAATCTTAAGTTGATGAAAAATGTAATTAATTTGAGAACAAAAATATGTTACTTGGGAAGATTTCATTTTTGTTGTTATTGTTTGTTTCGTAGATCTATTCAAGTGCTTGGATTTTGTGCTGATTGTCCTTTGTGTGCCATAATAAATGACGGCGACTATTTGTATTGTATACATAGGTACATAGAATAGATTGTCGCCTGAGACAATCGGGATGATGTTCTTCGGAAATTATTTTGTAAATATACAGACGAACAACAAAACATTTTTTGTATTTTCATCAATTTTTAACTATATATGCACACTATATACGTTTGTCTTAAAACAGGAAGCTGTCGATAAAGGAAGTCAACGTGATAATGAAAAATGTTTTTTTTTTAATAATTCATTGGACGCTGGAATTTGTAGGCGTTCGTTTTTTATTTTGTCGAAACGGAAAAATTATCAAGTGTAAATCTAATTAAATTTTAAAATCATTATTATAAAGAAAATATTTTTATTAAGAAAATCAATATTGACGTCCAAATCTCATTCTAAATTTTGAGATGTAAAAACTTTAAATTGACGGAAAACCCATTATAAATTTAATACTTAGTAAGAATTTAACATTTTAAAAACTATATTAATATTTTAGGGAATATTATAATCTGGGTCAGTGATCCCTCAAATATTGTGAACTCAGATTTAACCTTTCAAGGACAGTGAATAAAGAGAAAACTAATCTGAACTTGATCATTTCTCATAACATAATGTTACTCGTATAAGTTCGTTTTAACTAATTAAATAATTTCAGATATATTGTGATTTCACTTGCGATTGTATATAAGATATAACGTACTCCTAATCGATAGAGTTGACATATTGGTTTAAAGTTCTATAAAACATTATAATCTTTACATTTTATTCACTTAATTCATTAAATTCTAAAAAGTTAAAAAAAATTCAAATATTATAAATTATGTGAATTCTCTTACAATAAATTCCAAAAAATGTCTAAATTCTATAAATTACCATAAACTTATAAATCCTCAAAATTTTAAAAATGGTTTAATTTTTAAAAATTCAATAAACATTTTTTACATTTCTCGAATTATATGAATTAATAAAATAAATTTAAAAAATTCTTTAAATTTCATACATGCTAGAATTTCTGAATTTTTAAAACTATTATAAAATCTATAAATCATAAACTCGCTGAATACTACGAAAATCTGTAAATTCTATAATATCTCAACACTTTGTAAATTATGCAAGTTAAATAAATTTTATAATTAATTAATTTATTAATTAATAATTATTTTATTAATTAATTACCATGAAGTAATTAAATTCTGTAAATTCAAGAAATTCCATTAATAAATTCTATAATTTCTTTAATTTCTATAAATGCTAAGATTTTGGAAATTTTAAAAATTTTATAAGTTCTAAAAATTTTTTAGATTCTATCAGCTCCATAATATCTCTAAATTATTTGAATTCTGTAAATTCTATAAAATTCAAAATTTATTTTAATTTTAAAAATTTTGTAAATTCTTTAAATTCAAAAAATATAGTTCTAAATTTAAATTTTAAAAATTCTCTAAAATCTTATATTTATTAATACTATTAATTATTTAAATTTTAAAAATTCTGAATGTTTTATAAACTATTCTAAATTTCCGAACTCTTTAAAAATATTTTAATAAATTTTGAGAATGCAAATTTCCTACAAATTAAATATTTTTTATTCTTTTGATATTTTAAAATCTGTAGACCTTCAACATTTTATATGAAAATTTTATGAACATAAAATTCGTCAAATTAAAATTTGTAAAAATTTCATAACCTATAAGTTTAAGTTTCGGAGCACTACAGATTTAAGTATTTACAGGTATATAATAAGTATATTATTTAAAAATATTAAGAAATTAAAAACATACCGTAAAATTGTATATATAAACTCAACCAATTTTTTGAATGTTATCATATTATTAATGAAATCTGGAATTTTAAAAATTTTCTAAATCCTTTAAATCCTTTAAACTCTATAAATTCTTAAAATCGCTTAATTGTATAAATTCTAAAAGTTTTTTAAATTCTATAAATTTTGCAAATTCTCGAAATTCTTAAAGTTTATTAAATAAATTCTATAAAATAGGTTCATAAAATATAAGTTCATTTCTGTAAATTTCTAATAATATGTAATTCTAAAAGATCTTTAAGTTCTTTAAATTTATTAAAATATCTCTTACCACAATAAAAAAAATTCTACAATTACTTTAAATGCTCTAAATTATAAACTATTTCATTACAAATATTTCCAACACATCTGTGTTTTATAAAATTATTTTAAAATTTGTCAACAATGGACCTATAGTCGGAATTCAGAATTTACCAAAAAACTTTTTAAAAATTCAACAGAATGTAATTTTAATGATCAAATTAGTTTAATAAATATTTGAAGTTCCAATTAATTGGAAAGATAAATATATATAATTTGAGATCCTATAAAAATTGAAAATATTTAATATTTAATTTTTAAAGTTTTTAAATTTGGAAAATGTTTATATTTATAATAAAAGTTTGAACTATTTTTACGAAATTTTAAAGGTTTAAAATTTTTAAATTATTTAATAAAACTACAAATATAAAAATTTGGAAAGATTACAAATTGTAGAAATGTATTTAAATTTGAGAATTGCAGAAGAGTAAGAAATTAAAAATTGAAAAATCATTTTTGATTTAAATTTTTTTAACATTTTAATCAATTTTAGAATTTCCCAGAATTGTGAAAAAAAAATTTGAAAATTCTTAAGATTATATAAATTCTATTCTCTAAAAACGATAATTCTCTTAATTCTGTAAATTTTAAACGTTATTTAAATTTTATAAAAAAAATCTAAAATCTATAAAATTTTATAAATTCTTTTAAAAACTACATTTTTTTAAATTGTGCTAATGCTCAACTTATGAATTCATTTAATTATCTAAATTTATTGAAATTTTGAATTTTATAAATTTTAAAAATTCTACAAAATTCTAATTTTTTTAAACGTTTTGTAACTTATTCAAATTTTCTAAATTCTATAAAAATATTTTGAATGCATTTTGAGTAGATTTTTTGGAAATTAAATATTTTATATTATTTTTCATATTTTAAAATTTGTAGACCTCCTAATTTACAAATTTTTGAATTTTCCGCCATTTGAAAACTTTATGAACATAAATTAAAATAAAATTCGAATTTAAATTTTATAGAAAAAATTTAACTTTATAAAAATATAAAAGCTCAATGGATAAGTTTTAATCATTCGGGGCACTACAAATTAATTTACAGGTTCACACTAAGGTTATTATTCAAAAATATTCCGAAATTTTTTGAATATTATCATAACAATTAAAGAAATCTGTAATTTTAAAACTTTTTTTAATCGTTTAAATAATATTTACTTTTGAAAATCGGTAAATTCTAAAAATCATTTAACTGTATAAATTGTAAAAGTTTTTAAATTTTAGGAATTTCATAAACACTCGAAAGTTTCATCGGTAAATTTTACGTAATATCTAATTTCAATAAACTTGAAGAAGTAAAATTCTGTAAATTTCTAATATTATGTAATTCTTATATATCTTTAAGTTTTTTAAATTTATCAAATTATCTAAATGAAATGAAAAACATGTACATATATTAATTACTTTATATTCTTTAAACATTGAAATTTTTAAAATTATTTAAATCATAATTAATATTTTGATAGTTGTATACACTTACAACAAATAAATTGTTTACATATTATTTAAAATTAATAAAACAAAAATCCGGATTTAGAATTAAAGAATTTTTAATTTTTTTAATTCAGAGTTCATGATTTTGAATAATATAGTTTATGAAAATTGAAATTCTTAAAATAATTTTATTTTATAATTTCAATTCGGAAGTATTAAAATTTTAGTCTTAAGGCCGAATTAACACAATATTTAATTATTGATGAAATTAAAGGTACTATTTTAAGAATATTTCATAAAAATCAAGAAGTATTTAAAATTTAGTGTTTTCGAAATGAAATGTTTACGAATTATAATAGATCATACACTTAGGCCGTGAGTCAATCTGTTAAAAAATTTGTTAAAAATTAAAATTTTGACAGAAATCTCAAATTTATTTTTGTTTGTTCATCATAAAATGAACAAATAAATCGAAAATTTTGATTTTTAACAATTATTTTTGAATTAAATATAATTTTTAAAGTTTTAAAATTTGATAAATGTTTAAACTTATTTAATGAAAATATTTAATAAAAACACAAATTTGGAAATTTTACAAATTTTAAAAATTTATTTAAATTTGAGTAAAAGAATTTTGGTAGAAACAAATTAAAAATTCATTTTTTGATTTAAATTTTTATAATATTCAACATTTTAGTAAATTTTAGAATTTCCCAGGATTTGAAAAAAAAAATTGTAAATTCTTAAGATTATATAAATCCTATTCTTTAAATAACGATAATGCTCTCAATTCTGTTAATTTTAAACGTTGTGCAAATTTTATAAAAAATGTAAATTTTATAAAAAATTTTAAACTTTCTAAGAAACTCTACATTTTTTTTTAATTCTGCTATGCGGTGGTGTGCAGATTTTAAAATATGAAAAGCATAAAAAATATTTTATTTCCAAGAAATCTGTATACACAAAATTTATTAAAAATTTAAATTTTGTAAATTTATAAAATTTATGGAATTTTAAAATTCAATTAATTTAGATAATTAAATGAATATAAGTTGATTAATTTAATTATCTAAATTTATTGAATTTTAAAATTCCATAAAATTTAAAAATTCTAAAATTTTTAAATGTATTCAAATTTTCTAAATTTGTTAAAAATATTTTAATAAATTTGGAATTCATATGCATATTCATTGGAAATTAAATATTTTATATTCTTTTCATATTTTAAAATTTGCACACCTCCAACATTTAACATATTTTCGAATTTTACAAAATTCCAATCATTTCTGAACATAAATTAAAATAATACTCGTCGAACTTAAATTTTATTGAAAAAATTTAAATTTGAAAATATTTCGAAGCCTCTAAGTTAAAGTTTTAATCATTCGGAGCACTACAAATTAAAGTATTTACAGGTACATAATAAGTACCGACAAATTGTATAATTAAACACAACCAATTTTTTGAATGTTATCACTTACAATTAAAGAAATCTGTAATTTGAAAAGTTTTAAATACTTTAGGAGAAATTCGGATTTATCAAAAAAAAAATTCAAAATTCAAAATAATGAAACATTCACTTATGGAGTTTTTCAAATAATTTTTGGATTTTGTTTTATCAGAGTTTATAGAATTGGAAATATCTTAAGAATTTTAATAGATTTTTGAAGTTCCAATAAATTGGAAAGCCAAATATTTAAAATTATGGATTCTGTAATATTTGAAAATATTAAAAATTTAATTTTATATTGGGAGTTTGAACTTTTTTGTTTACGAAATTTTAAAGGATTAATATTATTTAAGAAAAACACTAAAAGAAAAATTTTAAAAGATTAAAAATTTTAGAAATTTATTTAAATTTGAGTATTGCAGAAGAATTTGGTTAGAAAAAAAAAATGAAGAATTCATTTCTTGATTTAAATTTTATATAATTTTCAACTAGAATATTGCAAAATTTTCTAAAGAATTATTTTTTTTTTTAATAAAGTTTTATAGTTTAAAGAGAGTATTCATAGTTTAAAATTTAAATTTTGAGAGTTTTATAACTAGAGGGCGATTTAAATGGTTAAATTATTTTAACATTTAAGAATTGTATTTATTTGAATTTACAAAATTTGAATTGAATATTAGAAAATATTAATTCTTTAAATAATAATTTTAAGAACATTTTAAATTTTACAAATCGATTTATAGGAATATAATTTGGTTTCTTTGTTTCGTTTTTCGAGGAGGCTGCCTTAAAGCAATGAAAATAAATTGATTATGCCGATTTTAACGAATTTTTCGAAATTAATAAATCTATATCGAGCTCTTCAGTTAGTAAAAATATAAAATGTACAAAAACGAAAATAAAATCTAAAGTACCATCCCAACAAAGAATCGCAAGAGCACAATCAAATCACCATCAACAAATATAAAAAAAAAAATATAAAAATTGATTAAATCTCTTGAGTTTGTACGATTTCAATTCCTTTAACAATAAACGCAAATTGAAAAAGCAGCGAACATTTGCGGTTAACATCATCCCATCCCCTCCGTTTGCTATAATTAAAATTATAAAAATTTGTTCGTTTTCGACTTTGCTTCCTTCGAGAGTCTCGCCAAGTGTTAGTGCTTTGTATAGTATATAGAATACAAGACATTCAATTTTTCTATAAATATACAAATTAAATATATATTGCAATTGAATAATAAATAAATCGCCTTATTAATTTAATATTATATTGTTGGTACCGTCAATTGAGAATTATTTATTGGCGAATTTATATATTTCAATTGATAATATAAATTATAAAATAATTGATTTTTTATTATATTTTAAATATTTAATTATGTTCAATGTGAAGTACTATACTTGGTTGGTTTCTTTATAATCTGATTATATGTAAATGATGCAGTATAAATTATATATACATAGTTGGTTGGATGAGGGGTAGCTAAATTATTTTTTAAACACATGTACACCATTTACATATAAGGCACGACCTATTCAATTTACTTAACATCACATACATTGTCATCGTACCACATCTTAAACCACTTAAGTGCGACAATTTATTGAAATATCCAAAGTTTTCTCAGACTAGTGTGTATGTGCTGTGTGTGATGCTGCCTTAGTTTAGGGAAACTTTATACATATATGTTTATTAAAATTTATAGTAATTACTGTTTGCATAACTCTGTTGTCGGTACACAATACATACATTTTATTCCAACATACATATGTATGGATGGTATTTTACGTACGTACGTTCGAGAGTGAGAAAAGTAAACATAATTTCGGAAAACCATTAACAATCCTAAAATATAATCTAATGTCATTATATCTTTTACTTTATACTCTTATATACCAGTTTTCGTCTCTAAAATAGCACTCATTAATCCTACTTAAAAAATATAACAGAACATAAAACTAAAACTAAAAAAAAAATTTTTTTTTTTTTTTAAATTTATTACATTTTTACTTAAAAGACACAAAAACGAAACGAGAATTCTGAAAGATATAAAAATATAATATAAGAAACATTTTACCATTAGATGGAAGAAACAAAAAAAAAAAACTAAAATTAGGTAAAAAGTTAGACACTTTGAAAAATAGATACTCATTAACAGTAAAAGTATCTTAAATAAAAACTAAAATTACTTGAACCAACCATTAACACTTTCATGAAGTAGTTTTTTTTTGCTGCTGCTGCTGCTGCCTCTTCTTCTTCTTATATTATTATTATTTTTGGATATATTGAACCGAGATTAATGGATAAAAGTTGTATACTACTGTTCGCACCCACTCCATATATTACACATTTGTACATAATAATGTAGGTCACCATAATTCCCTAAGTACATAAACATTTCATTATTGATTATTTTGATTCATGTACTTACTACACACATATACTCGACACCGCGGCTTATCATAATATTTAGAAATATTCAATCTGTTCGGCCAATATACATATACATACACATATTATAGCAGGTGCGTTATGTCCCGGCACAAAAATCATAACGTGCGCGCACGGGCCTCTGTTTCGTGTTTACATATACGTATATACATACGTATATTTGCTTATCTATATCTGTTTTAAAATAAACATCAATCACACAATATTAACAATGTATTTCGAGACAAGAGTGTGCTCGTCGATTCGACAAAATCCATATTTTATCCGTAACAACAACAACAACAACAAATGTGTCAATCATAATACAAATATTTTTTTTTAAGGAGCTTGGGGGATGGTGAAATATTATAAATGCGCCGACATAGCGAGAAGAGCGCGTTTAATATGTGGATGATAGGTCGATTTACAATTTTCAATTTTTTTTTTTAACTGTAACAGGTGATATGTACATAAGGATATTATCTTCGTAAGTTTTTTTTTAATACATCTTTATCGTACCCCAATCAGGGTTCATTTTTATTTTTTTATCGTTCGGTATTTTCTTATATATGTATCTCGATTGGTTTAATGACTTAATTGGCTTGAGCAGAGAGTATATTATCTTGATACATATAAGTTGTAGATAGGATTACAGATGGTGGTGGTGTGTGTGTAGGTAAATAATAATAATCGACGTAGGTAAGAATGTTTTTACAAAAAAAATTATTTTTAAACTTTGTAACAGAAGATTTTGATGTGATTAACCTAGGGATTATGATATGCTTGAAAGGTTTATTAAAATAGTATACATAATATATTTGTTTAAGCTGTTCGTTCTCACGCATGTTGCATGTACTAAAATTTAAGCCGATTGGATGCTATTGTTGTACAGTATGTATACCCTTATTTTTATTTATAAGAAAACGAAACCCCTATTGTCCGAATGAATTTACTATTTTTATAAATTCTTAATAACTTGATGCTCTGATGTGATAAAACTCTGCTAATTCCGCTTAATTTCACTCCATCACTCTCAAAAGTCTCGATTAATTTATAAAAAAAAAAATTTTTTAATTTAAATAATTTTTTAAATTTGGAGAAATATTCAGATGTAGAAATCATCAAAGTTCCCACAATTCATATTTATTTTAAAATGTTTCAAATTATAAATTTAATATGTTTAACATCCTGTAACACCGATGAAAAT
The DNA here is from genome assembly GCA_951394425.1 of Tipula unca. Lineage (NCBI taxonomy): Eukaryota > Metazoa > Arthropoda > Insecta > Diptera > Tipulidae > Tipula > Tipula unca. The sequence continues at coordinate 198,112,823 of OX596381.1, forward strand.
ACTAATATTTTCATAGGCTTCAAAAATTTTAAAAATAATTCTGATTATTGTTAAGAAATGTATACTTAAGCGGTTCTACAAATATTTTGGTTTGCCAAATTCAGTTTATGACATTTCAAACATCAATCTAAAAACTTGATACAATTCTCTTAATTTCAATGACTTCCTAAAATTCTCAAAAATTCTTAAACTCAATTCAAACAAATCAAGGCATATTATTGTTAAAACTGAAGTTAAATTAATTAATTTTATAAAAAATAACTATGTATCAAGGACAATTCTTATTAAATTTATGTAGTATTAAACTGATATTTTTTTTCAGTTTTAAAACCATAAATTCTTAAATTATTTGAAAAATTTCAAATTTTATTACCAATAACAGTTGTCAAAATTGTTATACTTTTTTTTTAAAATATTTTAAAAGTTACAACGTTTGTCAATTTTCGAGAAAATGCCAATTCCATTATATTTAAAACAAACAAAAAAACTCTGTTTAAATTAAATCTGCAATCTCCGTAAAATGTAAAAACCTTTTTATTTTTAATTTATTTCATTTGCAATAACTGTAAAATTCTAGACAGTTCAAAGATATAGCAATTCTTCAATATTGAAATATTTAAAAATTTACCAGCTGGGTGAAATCTTAGTCGTACATTTATTTATAAATTTAAATCCAGAATTTTTTATTTCTCTCAAAATTCAAAATTTAATAATAATTTTATAATTTACAAAAAACCAAACTGACCCTAAACTCTAAATTTCAAATAACTTATTTGAATTTTTAAAATTAATTCTTGTAAAATTTGTAAAAATCTAAAATTTTTCAGAAATTCTATTTAGAAAATATTATATTTTTATTAATTTTAATATTGTTTAGTACAGTAAAATTAAAAAAAATCTCAATACTTCCTGGCTAAAGCCTTAATAGTCTTAAGAATCTTGAAATTCGCAAAAAAATTATTTCAAAATAAATTAATTTTCTGAAAAATTAAATTATGTAAATTTAATGTTCTGAAAACTGTTATTATTTTAACAAATTGTGAAACATAAAAACTTTAAAATAATTCTTCAATTTTACGATATCTTGCAAATTTCGGATAAAATTTAAAATTTAACAATTATTTTGAAATTTTAATAATTTCGGAATTATCTAAATTTTTGAAATTCTTCATTCTTTCAAAAAATTTCAATTTTTAGTTGTAATATTCTTTTAAATTTTTAAAATTGTTCAAGATTCTTCAAATTCTAGATTATTCTGCAGCTTTTTTAAACTAGGTCCTTTAATATTAAAAAATTCAAGAAATTTTGAACTTGCTTAAACTTTTAATCCTTAAATTTTATCAAATGCCTAAATTTAAATTATTAATTATTAACCGAAAAGTACCTTAAAATTCGTTTTATTCCAAACATATTTATATTCTGTAAATATAATCAGTTTAATATAATAAATTTTATTGGTTGATTTTACAATTATACTAAACAAACTTAATAAAGTTTAAAACACATATTAAAAATTTGTTCATATTTAACCTTCGGTTTACCAATACCCACCCGGGTGACCATTTCGATTTTTATTCGCTAATAACCTAGCGGGCTTTTATTGAATCTAAAAATCCTTTAATTTCTCTGACCAAATTATCGATCTGTTTCTGAAAAACTTGAAAAAACATTTTTTTTTTTAAATAAAAAAACAAAACACAATATACGGTGGTCACCCGGGTGGGTATTGGTAAACGACGTAGTCAAAAACCCCTGGGAAAGCGAAGGTTAAATAAGATATTTTTCAAGAAATAAAAATATTATTTGTATAAATAAAACTCAATTTTTAAAAAAATTTAATTTTAAAATCAAAAGATTATTTAAAAATTTATTTTAAAATAGATTCATTAATCGGGAAATATGTATACTTTTATGATTTACGATTTTTAAAATTTAAAATTTATTTTGTAATTTAATAATTTCATAAAAATCGATTGATTTAAAATTTTAATTTTCTATTCAGAATTTAGACAAATAAATTTCTTTAAATTTGTATATATTTAACATAATGTCCATAATTCTCAATTTTGAATGCTTCATATTGGTTTGAACAGTATTTTTTAAATTGTAAATTACATTCAGTAATTGTTTTAAAAATCTCAGTGAAATCTTATAGTTCTGAAATATTTATAGTGTATTAAAATTAAATTCTTAAATGTTTAGAACGTTGTGCAGTTTGATTTAAAAAAATAAAAGTTCAAATTGTACATATTATTTTCTTAATATTTTTATAATTGTAAAAATAACAAAAATAAACTGAACATTTTTTTCTAACATTTTTATTCTTTTTTTATTAATTTATTAAACACTTAAAAGTGTTTATAAACCCGTTAAACCTATTCGAATTGTAAATTTTATATTAAACCATTTTCTTAAAAATATGAAAACCTGAAATCTGATCTGAAATCTAATCTGAAAATTTCCAAAATTAGTTAATAAAATCTAAAAATTGTTCAGTTCATTAAAATTTAAAGTTTTAATTTGTTTTATATGCAATAACTTTAAAATTCTGGGCACGCTGCACACAAAGGTTTAATAATTTGTCAAATCAAACAATTTTAGTCTTAATCATAGATGTTTAAATAAAATGTTTGGTCATAAATGACCTGTTACTAAATCTGGAAGGGCAAGGCTTCAAGGTGGTTGCTTACGCGGATGACGTTGCTATTGCGGTCTTCGGTAAATATCCTAGTACGCTGAGTGAGCGCATGCAGTGCGCGCTTGGCTACCTTTCTGAGTGGGCACGCGGCTGCGGACTGAACGCAAACCCACAGAAAACAGAGCTGGTCCTCTTTACCAGGAAGCACAAGCTTCCTCAGTGTGACCCGCCAACATTAAATGGTACTCGCTTGATCTTTAAGGATAGAGCAAAATACCTCGGACTTCTTTTGGATAGCAAGCTAAGCTGGAAACCAAACATCGTAGAGAGAGAGTAAAGAAAGCTACTATAGCGCTCTACTCCTGCAAAAATGCCATTGGAAAGAGATGGGGTATGGAGCCCCACATAGTACACTGGCTCTACGTTTCAGTGGTCAAACCTATACTGCTGTATGGGGTTGTCGTCTGGTGGCCAGTGTTAAAAATTATGGCCAACCTTAAACTATTGATGAAAGTCCATAGAACGGCCTGCTTGTGTATAAGTGGGGCTCTCAGGAGCACACCTACTCAAGCTCTGGAGATTCTCTTTCATCTTACTCCATTGGATATTGCGGCCGAGCAGCTTGCATCTTGCACAGCCATTCGACTCAAATCCATATCTATGTGGACCTGTAACAATGTAGGGCACTCGTCTATCCTATGCAACAGGGGTATTCCGGAAGCTACCGACTACGCTATTCCCTTGCCATCTGCTGAGGTGAGATTCCAAACTGAGTTTCCCACCAGAGAGGACTGGGTGAACGAAACGGTTATGGACAATGAGGCGCTAAGCTTCTTCACGGATGGCTCAAAAAGGGATAGAGGGGTTGGCTGCGGGGTATTCTGTGAGGCACTAGGGGTTAACCTCTCTTTTCGTCTTCCCGACTTTTGCAGCGTTTTTCAAGCTGAACTGATCGCGATAATGGAAGTCATGGACTGGTTGAAGTATAATGTAATATCTACGAGGGATATTCGCATTTTTACGGACAGCATGGCTGCTATTAAAACGCTACAATCATACTCCCTGACGTCGAAAGTAGCCCAGAACTGTCTGGCATCTTTAAATGAGATGGCTGATCAGTTCAACATCCGCTTGACGTGGGTGCCAGGGCATTTCAATATCGCAGGGAATGTAAAGGCAGATGAGTTGGCCCGCAAGGGTACAGCACGCCTAATAACCCAAAGCAGGCGGGATATAAAGATACCGCTTGCTTCATGTAAACTGTTGCTTCTGGAAGAAGCTATAAAAGAAACGAACGTCAGATGGTCTAACGCCAGTTCGTGTGTAATAACCAGGCAGATCTGGCCTGGTCTTGACCGGTCTAGATCAGACCAACTGATATCGCTTCGACGACACCATATTGGTATGGTCGTGGGAGCTATAACGGGACATTGTCTCATTGGGATACATGCGCGCAGACTGGGTGTCCCAGCCCATGATTTCTGCCGCAGCTGTGGTGATGAGGAGGAGGAGGAAAATGTGCTCCATCTGCTCTGCACCTGTCCTGGTCTAGCGTACAGCAGAACAAAATTTATGGGGACTTCTCCTTTGAACGACCTCACGGATCTTAGTAAGATCGGGATCCGGGACTTTAAACGCTTCTTGGTAAGCTCACGATGGTTCAGCGAGTGAAGAGGAGAAAACTCGAATGTGGTACAGCTACGGACCAATTTTGTGTCTATGCTAGTCCTTTAGGACGGCCACCATAACCTAACCTAACCTAACCTAAATAAAATGTTAATCAAATTTTTTATTTTTGAACTTGTTTTAAAAACAACACTCTCAAATTCGGAAAGTTCAATAAATTTTAAAAATGGTAAATATTAATAATAATAATGCCAGTAATTTTAAAGTTTACAAAAATTCGAACTGACCTAAAATTTAAAATTATACAACCTAAATTTTTATAATAAATTTCTGTGAAATTTGTAGAAACCTGAAGTTTATCCAAAATTCTATTTTTGCTTGAAGCTTAAAAGAAATCATTTAAATTCTCTAAAATTTAGAATAATCTGCAGTTTCAGTAATTTCATAATGTCTAAGATCTGTAAAATTATAAAAATCCTGTCTGAAGTTTTGAAAGTATTAAAAATTTTAAAATTTTTAGGGAACAAAATAAATTAAAATTCTGAAAATTAAATTGATTTTATTTGATTTTATAAAAAGATATATTTCAAAAATATACTAGATTTTATAATATTTGAAAATCTATTTGTAAACTCTATAAAATTTGTAAAAATTATTAATCTTAATGTATATTAAATGTACTTAAAGATTTAAAAAATAATATAACTCTTAAATTGAAAAATAGTATCGAAATTTCAAATTTGAAAAATTCCCTTAATTTTTATTAATATTTGAATTTTCAAACATGATCTTTCAAAATTCAAAATTTATTTTGAACCTTAATAATTTCAATACAATCAAAAATAAAGCTATTTTGAAAAATATATTTAACAGTGTGTAACAGAATTGTTTAAAATAAAATAAAAGAAATCTGATGGTTCTAAAACGCTTAGTGTATTAAATTAAAATTCTTAAATGTTTAAAACATTTATTGTTATTTTTAAAATTTTTCGCATTTTATTTTTATTTTTTTTGGCAGTTTATTTTTAAAATTTTTCGCATTTTCCAAATCCTTCATGAAATTATAAAAATTTTCTATACTTCTAGCACAAAATGTTAAAACTCCCAAACTTTAAGAAATCGGGAAATTCAGATTATTAATACTTATGGTATGAAAATTCTGAATCATACTCGTATTTAAAACTCTATAAAAACGAAAAAAATATTTTCAATTTTTTAATTTTGTCGATAAAATTCTAAAATCATTTTTAATTTATAAAACTATTTGTAAAATTGTAAAAATGATTAAAATTTTAATGAGAAAAAAAATAAAAATAAAAAATTAACAAAATTCCAATTCTGAAAAATGAGATGATGTATTTTGACAGTTAAGATAATATAACTGAACAATTGTTTAAATTCATAAAATCTAATAATAATTTTCAGAATAGCTATTTAATATTTTCAATTTTAACAATTTTTATAAAAATTGAAGAATTCTCTTAAAATTGTAAATTTTTTAATATTTTTAATATTAAAATTTTAATATTTTATTTAAAAAAATGTAAGATGTTTATTCCGCTACTGCAGTGTATACAATTTTAAATTGTACATATGTTTTGATAACATTTCTATTCTTAATTTCCTGTTTCTATTAAAACCTGAAAAGTGTTTGTAAAACCGTTAAACCTATAAGTTTTGTACATTATATATTAAAACATTTTCTTAAAATTATTAAAACTGTAACTCCAAAAATTATAAATAAAATTCTTAAAATTCGAAAAATTCTCCGAAATTTTTAAATGTCTAATTATTGTACTTTGAAATAAAAATTAAAATAAATTTAATTCAAAGTCCTCTAAAACTTTAAAATATTTATTAAATTTTATAATTAAATCTCTAATATTTGTAATAGTTTAAAATTGTGTTAATAAAAAATACGTTCTTTCTTAAATCCATAGTTATAATTTTAAGAAATTTATTTGTAAAATATTTTTAAAAACCAATCTCAAATTTGATAGTTATATAATCTAAATATTTTCATGAATTTTTTAAAACAAACAACCAAAAAAAATTTAAATAACTATTCTTTCAAAATTTTCCAAGTTTAATATTTATTTTTAAATTCATAATTTTATTAAATTCGAACTAATTTAAAACTTTAAATTACATGATAATTCTAAATCTTTTAATTAATGAAATTTTAATTAAATTTAAAAGGATCCGTATAGATTAAAAATTATCAAAATCCTCGAAATTTTCGAAATTTAAAAAAAAAATTAAACTTGAATAAAAAAATTTAAATACACACAAATTAAATTATGAATTAACCAAATTATTAAAAATCGTAAATTTAAAATATTTCTTTAAAATTCGTTTAAATTTAAAACTGCCATGTAGTTTAGATAGTATTTTAAAAATTGATTGAGTTTACAATTTACATTTTCTAAATATTATATTTAATAATTATAATTTTTAAAAATTTTTAATATTAGTAAAAAAAAATTGAAAATTTTAAATTTCAAAATATATAAATTCTTTTTTATTTTGAAATTTTAAAATTTTATAATACATATATAAATTCGGAGATTTTAAATACAAAAAAAATGATAATGATCAAACATTTTTATATAATCCTTAGAACCCTGTTAATTTTAAATTAATTAAATGATTAAATATTCACAAAAATGTAAAAAAAATTTAATAGTCGTTCGAATTAATAAAAATTATCATGGTTTAAAACTTTTTAGTTTACCTGTAAGTAATACCTAAGTGAAATATTGCCCAAATAACAAAAACTATATCTATATGTGTGTTAATAAGTAAACGGTTTTCATTCAGGCCGCATTTATGCAACAAATGATGCACATGAATACCAAAAAGTCTAAACTAAAATAATTGTATGCAGTTAATGTTGCATAGAAATCTCAAAAAAAGTCTAAAGTAAAATCAGAATCAAAAAAAAAATGCCGTTGCCTAATGGTTGCATTATAGTGTGATTGAAATTACTTGTTAAATAAAGATCAGAAGTCTATTGTGTACTTTGTCTTGAAAATTTGAAGTAGTGAATCATTGAGGTGACCGGTATAAATGTCATGCAACATATGTATATAGGGAATGTTGCAATAAGATTGAATAAAGAAATGTGTTAAACAGAAATCAGAAGATTGACTTGAGGATTACTGTTTTGGACAGTCCATTGCATTTACTTTGTATAGAAAATTTGAAGTGATCAATCCCTGGGGTTGGCGATATAGATATCGGACATTCCCGATATATATGTATATATTACACGTTATTTATATCGCCGACCCCAGTAATTGCAATGGACTGTCCAAAACACCTACGGGGCATGTCAATTTTATATGGTGGAACATTTCATTTTCATATTGGCCATTACCTACGAGTACATAAATCGTCCGCTACACGGATTAATTATTTGGAACTTTCGAACCACTCAGTCTATGTTGAGGACGTTCAATAAGTTATTTTCTCTTCAATTACGTTTGTTAGAATAAATTTTTATTTTGTTAGTTATGATTATTTTTAATTGTATATATACTTTTAACATAAATGTTAATCAATAATTTTAAAAACTAATCAATATGTTAATGAATTCTGTAATTTACTGGTTGCGACTAACCACTACGTATACGAAATTTTTTTAATTTTTTTTGGAAAGAATTTTATAGACATTAAGAGATCACCTAGATTTCATCATCATACTTTTAGAATTCGTCATTTTTGCGTAACGACCCAAAAATGTTTAAGCCACATAAAATAGGAAGTATAAAGCTCCAAAACATAATATGATCATAAAAATCATAAAATATAATGATGACTTACATCTATATATATACCTCTCCCAACATACACAAACATAATATACGCGTCTCGTCTTTTGCATCTCTTGATTACAATCTTCAAGACGAAATATTTTTTTTTTTTTTCAAAGTTGTTTTTGTTTTCATTTTCATTATACGAGTGTATACGTACGAGTATTACATTGAAGAACTCCACCAGTTGATTCAATCAATTTTATTATTATGATTATTATTGATCAAGATCGATCGAATCATTATGATATACATAAATATACCCATACGTCGTATGGACTAAATACAAAAAAAAACTAAGAAGATGTATTTATAAAAAAGACAACGTCAAAGAAGTAAAAGATGAAAGATATCATCTACTTGCAATCTGTGTGCTATGGGATTTTTTGTGTGTGTGTGTGTTTAAAGTGGTATATTCGACGAGATGGCATCAAGTACTGTTTATTAATTGTACGTAACATTTTATGATACTTGGTCGACTGTACCTTTTGTGTGCACTCTATAATTATATTCATAACAGAATTTATTTTATTTAAGAAGATTGACATTTTGTATAAAAACTAAAATATATATTTTTTTGGCTATCCATTCACTTAAGTTTCAAGAGTTAATTAATATCTTGTATGTATGCTGTTGTAGTTGGTTTAGTTGTTGTGTTATGAAGTTTTAATAACTTTATAATAACAGACGATGCGGCATGATATAGGTTTCAGATTTCTTTAATGCTTTAATTACTCCTCTGATGATACCAAGTGATTCATAATCATTTTTGTGTTTTCAATCATCATTAAATTAAAACTAACCCATTTTTCGGTCAGTATACACGTCAACGAATCTAGGGTCTTGTATAGTTTTTATTTAGGACTCGTTACTAGCTAAATTGGAATCCAAAGAACCACCGTGTGGTGGGGCACAAGTTTCTTATGTGTGTTGTTGTTGTTGTTGTACACTGATGTTGCTCTCTCCAAAGAAGAGATAAAGTTTATTCTCCGGAGGTCGACAAATTGTTGATGTACCGCATAGATTCCTTGCGCGGTTTTTACGTTGGCTTCGCGAATTAATTCATCATCTCCGACTTTGATCACCCGCGCAAGTTTCCATTTTAATATAGGATTTGATTTTCTTCGAGGAGCACTGCCAAGTCACCGACTGATAGATTTTTAATCGAATTGGTTCATTTACATATGTCGTTGTTGGCGAGATCGCAAGTATTACGTTGGCCATCGATTGCCTCCTTGCACTCCCAAAACACGTTTGTACATACGGTCGTCCCACACACCGCTTAATAGTGCTGACAAACGGCGGCCAACAAGACTCGTGAGCCGACATGTACCAGTTTCCAATAGTAGAAAAAAATTATCGTTTTCCATTTCGATGGACAGGATTTTATCCAATAGACCGTGATTGTCGAGTCAGGCCAATAGAATGTTGGTTTGATAGTTAAATGTAGGTTCTCGTGGATTTTGTTTGCTGGTCAAGCGAGTATACAGCTGCAGATAATTCTAGCCTAGGCAAAGTTGTCTTCTGAAGTGATGATACACTGCGAACATTAGCACGGCGCCATAGGCGTGGATCGAAAAGTTCATGTACATGACGATCAATTGTAAATTTGTTGAGAACGATGAGACTTTCTCGAAACGTTTCCCAGTATAAGAGTGCAAATGCTACGGAAGTGACCGGTTTCAATCCAGATTCAACTGCCATAACGACTGGATCAATAATTTTCCCCAAAATAATCATGGGTGCCAATAGATCGGGTGGATCGTATGTTCGAGCTCGTTGAATTTAATGAAAAAATTTAACATGTCGGATATGGACACCAAAAAACGCCGAGATTATATTATTTTCATCAATTTCAAGTTGCGTTTCGATGAATTCCGGTGGTATATCTTCCAGAAGTGCAGGTGAATGGGCACACCACTTAATTCCAGGCCAGCGATTTGCAAAACCTTGGTGACCTCATTTTTCAACTCTAAGGCAGTTGGTTCTCTAATTGGTTCCTGTCATTTTGTCGTCGACGTAGATATCTTTCTCGATTGCATTGGCGGCAGTCGCTTAAATGTTTGGTGATCAAGTGCTAGTGGTTTAAGATCTTTTGGCAAGTAATGGCGCTGAAGAGGTCCCTTGCGTAACCGTTTTTAACTTGAATGTTGACAGGTGCTGTGATGGTTAGTTTCGCCACAAGATGAGTTGAAACCTTTGATCACTAAATTTGCCGGAGAATCCATCAATATTTGGATGATGAACTATAACTTACCAACACAGTGATGTGGAAAATAGAAATTCGGTGTTTCGATAGAATTTGTATTAACTTCTTCCATGTGACCTAACATCTTTTACTCATCGATGAAATTCTGTTGTTTTTCTTAGGCGTCTCTCTAAATTGTAGATTCGACGAATAGCAATTTTTTATGGTCCACAACCTCTCAATATTTGATCGCTTAGGTCTGGCGGATTTCAACGACAGCATGCGCAAGTGGTTGGAACTTAGGTGAGATATCATTTTTACAGCAACGATCCATCCTAATACGATGTTCTGCAGCATTTGCGCAAGTGCTCTGATAATTTGATTTGCCCAACAGAGAGTAACTCGTGGTAGATTTCGGCAACTAGTAGCAAAAATCGATATTTTGGAATTTGAAAAACTCCTGATTAGCAAGTTGAACATTTGCTGGTATGGCCCAAGACATATTATTATTAATTGACACGGTTGGATGGTAACTGGTGATTTTTGGAAGCACTTAAACGTTCATGATGGTAAAAGTATTGGTGGTGTTTGCTTGTAGGTGCTCACAGCTTTCGAAATTAAACATGGCGGCTCAGCTTTTAAAGATTCAATTAGTGTCCTAATTTTGGTGGGGTGTAGCAGCGAATGGCATGACGAACTGCAATGTCGGCAGCGATCTGTCACTGGACATGTAGCCACAACATGGTCGTGGAAGATAATTGTAACATAATTTTAATTCAGTCATAAATTTGTGTCGTTTATCAACCGGTAACTGGTGAATTTTATGACATCGAATTATTGAATGTCCATTAGTCTTTCAATGGACACAGTGGTAAGTTGATTTGGATGTAATGAGTGCAGTATGAGGCAATCAATTATGGCTCAAAAAATTATTTGATTTCTGTTTTGATGGTGCGGTAATGTGAAAATGGTCATGTAACAATCTATTTGGATCAGGCCGATCCATTGATTTCAATCAGAATATCGGTTTTAGTGATAACAGCATTTAGTGATAATTCCAGATATTAAAATTTTGTTCGTTCACTCAACGATCGTTTTTCATGAAAGAGGGCATCAAAGGTGCCGATGAAATTGTTCCACTCCAAGTAATCACTACTAAACGTCGGAAGCTTCACGATGGAAAGTTTGGCGCTTACAGTATAGGTGGAAGGGCATCTTGATTGCTTGGCTTTTCGTTTCCAATGATAACCTTGCGTTTCGCATCCCATATTTCTTCTAACCTTTCGTCGAATTCGGTTACGAAGAAAAAATATGAATTTTCAATTCCGTCAATCGATGATAAATGTACATACTTTTCATGTCGCTTCAACTTTTGAAGGAAATTTGGAGTGACGAAGATCTACAGCAGGAGGCATGTGCTGAATCTATAGCTAAGAATCCGAAATCTACTAATTCGATAAATATCAACATCTGAATTTTAAATTGCTGTATATAGGTGTGTAAACTCTCATTACCTGTTTCTATATATTATGTAATGTAGTCAAAATGCCATTAACCTTGTCCATAATAAAACACCACAACCTCAAGGAGAAAACCCCATTTGTCACCCACAACTTTGCATTCTCATGCAATTTACTAATCCCGCTTTAATCAATCATCAAACCCATCTTACTGTATGGTACATAAAATACGTTTAAAACTTATCTCGCGATAATTAATCATACACACTGTAGCCGTGTGTGTTGTGTATATATACACAACTTTAAACCTTTTATATACAATTATATATTCTTGTGTGTATAGTGGCTGTGCGGGGAGGCCAACCAAAATAAAAATTAGAAACTACTTAAATGTCATCCAAAAAATCCAACACCATCTATCACTTTCATAAAGCATAACACAAAAAGATTCATCTCTATGTATGTGGGTGAAGTCAAAACTATATATATAAGAAAACGATTTCTTATGTGTACACAATTCTTGATATTCGCTTTCATTCTATGTATATAGTTCTTATAAGTTGAATAATCAATTTCGATAAAATATACGTGGGTATATAAGTGAAGAAGATACAATATATATCGCATACAAACCATATATATACGGGACTAACGTATATAACCTAAATTTTATGGTGCGATCGCGCGTACTATACTCAACAAGTGCACATGTGCATTATAAAGTGCACTTACCTCAATCTTCACTCATATATGCATATATACATATGAATATTTAAATATTTATAAGTCATTTCACACTTGACTTGATCGTCAGACAAAGTTGTTGAAATAATTGTATATTCAAGAAGTTCATATATGGGTAATAAAAATGTATACAACCAGATGCATTGTTTATTGATCAAATAACTTGATCAACGAAATTTTTTTTTGACTGTCCCTATATACATACATAATACATATGTAAAAACCACTCAAAGTCGCAGCATGTCTCCGGCAAGATTTGTTTCACAAATCCTTAACCCATTTTGGACGTAAAAAAAAAAACATTAATTGAAAATCGAATTTAGAGATACAAATTTTTTGACACTTCTGTTCTGATCTTCAAATTTTTATGTTTTATTGATCATCTTCCAATATATTTCTTATACATGGTATGTACGTAACAGGCTGCGGTCGATCTTATACATGTATATAAATATACGCCGAGCGATACGAGTTTGTGTATAATAAAAATATTTGTACCTTTTTCGAAACTAAATATTAAAAAACTATAAATTTTAAGATTGTAATAAATTTAAAAAAATTTTTATTATTTTTTTATATTTTAACGTTCTAGACTCGGGGGGAAAAATGTTTAAATAATTTTTAGAATTTTTTTTATCTAATGCGCGACCGACCTGTTGTTAATGGTTTTCGAGGTGAGAGGATATCGATGTAAGATCTATCTATCTATCTGTATATATAGAAAAAAACCAAACCCAAATTTTCTATTTTTAATGTTAATATAAAATTACACCTAATGATGAAGATATTATCGCGGGGTGAGAGAGGATCAAGACGGGTTTTTGAATTATATATATATGCGCACACGGTAGTATTGTATATAAAGCCCACCTGGGGATTTTTCCAGGGTGCGCGTATAGGTCACTCTTGTATATAATTTAGATTAATTGGTATTTTTGATATTTTGGAATCCACTTAGGATCGATCCGGTGGCTTAAACCTTACCCATTATAATAAAGATAGTGAGTTGTAAACGGAGTGTGGTGTCAACATTGGGCCGTAACGTTTGTGCCGCCGATTTAATTAACTATGCATATAGCAGGCTTATCACTTCAAAATGTCGATAGAACAAAATATTTAATAAGATGAAGCTACAACAATTTATATGGGAGCACCTTGAAATCGGAACCTGATCACTTTGAAATTTAAAATGATCAAAAAATTCAAAATTATGAGGTCGGTTTCCTTAAAATCTCAATAGATCAAACTATGCGGAAAGATTATGAAACACGATTTTTAAGTATTTTCAAAAATGTTTAGACAAGGTCCTTGACTCTAGGGTCAGTTAAAATTTTAGCTCGCCCAAATTCTTTATAGTTTTCCTAAAGAGTTCAATGACCACAAAATATTTTTATGACAGCTTTTTGATCTCTGGGACTGATTGTCTTGGCAATTTTACATAGATAAAATTCATCAGCCAAACACAAACCTCTTTACTATTTGGTCAATCCATTCAAGTGATCGAAAATAAATTTGAATTGGATTTGATTTAAAACACGAAACAAATTTGACACGAAATTAGTGTGGGCCTAACATTGTTTTCCAAAACAATCCAAACATCTCATGTTCGTCAAATAAATTTTTTAATAATTAGTAAATGTATGATTTGACTCAATATCTGAATTTTAAATTCTCAAAAAAAAGATTAACCGGTCGATCCAAACGTACAGCATCGACAGTTTTTTGAAAGGATGGTGAGAGCCCGACAGATTAAAATTTACTGCGTCATACAAATTTATTTTATTAACTTTTTTCCTAAAATTTATATAGAACAAGATTTTGGACCGAGGGGTTGGTACACTTCGAAATAACAAATGTACAGTAATTTTACTCTCCAAAATTTGTAACAATTTGTATGTCAGTCTCTTAAACTCAGAGCCTCTACACTTTGAAAACTCGTAGCCACCTATCCGCCCAGAGATGTTAATTAACTGATTGCGACTTTTAGTCATCACATCAAAATTTAAAAATACTAAGCACGCTATCAGGCCATGCAATAATCGCAATACCTATATTTGAAATTTCATAAATACAATAAATTTTAAAGTAGAAAAATTCAAAGTGAAATAATAAATTCAGAATTATAAAATTGTCTTGAAATTTGAATTTTTAAAATATTCACAGGATTCCAAAATGTCTAAACTTTTTAAAATGATTAACTCCTGCATGCGGTAAAACATTGATTTGGATTAAAAATATTATCAAACGAAAATTTGATACTTTGAGAAAACTCGCAATTTTTCAAATTTCAATTTTCAATTAAATATAAAATTTAAAATTTAGTATGGAAAAAATTCAAAACTGTCCGTAAATTTATAAATCAAAAATGTAAAATTAAAATCCTGAACTTCTGGTGAATTCCACTTTAAATTCAGAATTTATACATAAGACCAATTTTGAAAAATGTTGCTATTTACAAATTCCTAAGAACTTTCAAAATTCTATAGTTTAACAAAAAATTAAAATTCATAATTCTAAAATTGATTTTCAAAGTTTAAAACTCGTTTCTCTCAAAACCAGAATTACTAAATTATTGTTACCCGAAAATTGTTGGTATTTGGAAATTTCCAGGAACTTTATAGACCGGAATATTGTTCAAATCGAATTTCCTAAAAATTAATCAAAATTAATTTACAAATAAAAATTAAAATTCAGAATTCTAAAATTGTACTTCAAAATTTTAAAATCCGTTACTCTTCAAACCAGAATTATCAAATTTTAGTGACCTGAAGTAAAATTTGGCTATATAATTCGTTAAACTGAAATTTTATTCCCAGAATTTCCAAAAAAATTCAAAATTTACGTGACCTCAAAAATTAATTTTCAATATGAATTTTGAAAATTGTTGGTATTTGCAAATTTCTAAGAACTCTGGAATATCGTTTTAATCGAATTTTCTAAAGCTCGAAGATTTAAAAAAAATATTTGTTTATTTTAAAATTGAATAATTTAATTCAAATTCAAATTCATAATTCAAATTTTGATTGCAAAATTTCAAAATTCGTTAGACTCAAAAGCAGAATTTCAAAACTTAAGTGACCTTAAAGTTTTTGGCATGAGTAAAATTCCAGGAATTCTTAAAACTAGAATATCGTTTAAATTGAATTTTCTAGGGACATAGATTTTTAAAAAAATCTGTAATTTTCAAAACGCAAGTTTTAATAAAAATTTGTTTAACTCAAACCCTGAATTTTCAAATTTGTATGACCTAAAAATTGTTGGAATTTCGAAGTTTGCAGGAGCTTTAAAAACCGAAATATCGTTAAATCGAAAATAATAACGCTCGAAGATATTTAAACATATTTGTTCCCTTCAAAATTTAACAATTTTAATTGAATTAAGAATTCAAAGTTCTAAAATGTTATTTCATTATTTAAAAATTCGGTAATCTCAAATTTTACCCCCAGAATCAAAAAAATTCAATATTTGCGTGATCTCAAAAATCGCTTTTTGGTAGTTGGTAGTTGGTAGTTGGAATCTTCTAGGAACTTTTAAAAACTGGAATATCGTTTAAACTAAATTTTCTAAAGCTTAAAATTTTAAAATTTTAAAATTGGTATTTTTCAAAATTCGACAGTTTTAATTGAAATTTGTTATTCAGAGTTCTAGGAAATTCGATCTAAACCATATTCCAGATTTTAACGGAATATTATTTAAATCGAATTTCCTAACGCTCGAAGATTTTTAAAAATATCTGTTTCAAAATTCGTTAAACTCAAAACCAGAATTTCCATTTAAGTTCCCTAAAAATTGTTGCTATTTGGAAATAATCAGGAACTTTAAACACCGGAATATCTGCTAAAAATTTCCTAAAGCTTCCTTGAAATTAAGAATTCGAAATTCTAAAATTTAAAAATTTGGTTAACACAAATTTTATTCCCAGAATTTTCGAAAAATTTCAAAATTTGAGTGACCTCAAAAATTTCTTTTCAATTTGAATTTTGAAAATTTTGGTATTTAGAAATTTCCAAGAATTTTAAAAATCTGGAGTATCGTTTAAATCGAATTTTCTAAAGTACGAAAATATTTAAAAATACTTTAATAACTCTTTAGTTTAAAAAATAAAAAATTGAAATTTAGAATTCTAAAATTTTACTTCAAAATTTTAAAATTTGTTATTCGAATTTCCAATACCTCGAAGGTTTTTAAAAATATCTGTAATTTTCAAAATTTAATAGTTTTGGACTGAAAATTGTTAAATTGTTAAAGTTTAATTTGATTGTTTTAATTGAAATTTAGTATTCCGAATTATAAAATTTTTCTTCAAACTTTCAAAATTCTTTAAACTCAAACCAGAATTTCCAAATCTTAGTTACCTGAAAATTGTTCTAAATTAGGAATTTCGAGGAAATTTAAAAATCGGAATATCGTTTAAATCGAATTTGAAAACTCGAAAATTTTAAATAATATTTGTAATTTTCACAATTCAATAATTTTAATTGAAATTTAAAATTCAGAATTTTAAAGTTTGATTGCGAAATTTCAAAATTCGTTAAACTGAAAACCTGAATTTCAAAATGTTAGTGACCTTAAATTTGTTGGTATTTGGAAATATCCAGGAAATTTAAATACTGGAATATCGTTTAAAACGGATTTCCTAACGTTCGAATATTTGTAAACATATTTGTATTCTTCAAAATTCAATAGTTTTAATTTAAATTATGAATTCAAAATTCATAAATTTTATTTCAAAATTTGTTAAACTCAAATTTTATTCCCAGAATTTCCAAAAAATTTCAGAATTTGCGTGACCACAAAATCGCTTGTCAATTTCAATTTTGAAAATTGTTTGTAGTTGGAAATTTTTATGAACTTTGAAAAACCCGAACATCGCACCAATTTTTTAAATATCTGTATTTCTTATAATTCGATAGGTAAAATTGAAATTAAGTATTCAGAATTTTTAAATTGTACATCAAAATTTTATAATTCGTTACTCTCTATTCAGAATTTCCAAATCTCAGTTACCTGGATATGGTTCGAAATTGAAAACTTCCAGGAAGTTTAAAAACTGGAATATCGTTTAAATCGAATTTCGTAAAGCTCAAAGATTTTTAAGCATATGTATTTGTAGTTTTCAAAAAATGATAGTTCTAGTTGAAATTTAGAATTCAGAATTCTAAAATTGGATTTCAAAATTCGTTAAACTCAAATTTTATTCCAAAAATTTATTTTCAATTTTAATTTTGAAAATTGTTGGAATTTGAAAATTTCCAAGAACTTTAAAACTATTTCCAAACATATTTGTGGTTTTCAAAATGTTAGATTTAAAATTTAGAATTGTAAAATTTAACTACAAACTTTAAAAATTCGCTTCTCTCAAAACCAGAATTTCCAAATTTAACCTAAAAATTGTTGAAATTTGGAAATTTCCAGGAACATTAAGAACCGGAATATCGTTTAAATCATATTTCCTAAAGCTCGAAGGCTTTTAAGTGTTTCTGTATTCTTCATAATTCAAAAATGTTAAATGAAAGTTTTGAAATTTAGAACTATAAAATTTTACATCAAAATTTCGATATACATATATTCAAATTTTAAATTTTATGAAGTGGTTTCTAGCTGAAAAGAGTATAGTCCTAGAAACTGAACCAGGCCACACAAAAATTAATAAGAACAACAAACATCAATAAATCATTGAGATATACTTGACTGATGGTATCACTGATTTTACTGATCGTGCAGAATTTTGTTTTTTTTTACCGAATCTAATCATTACCCAGCTCAAAGCATTTGCAACGATGAGAGAAAATCGTGTGTAATGTTTTGCGGCGCCGCAAAATTTCAAGAGAAATTTACAAATTGTTGTTGTTGTCATCGTTGCGATATACTATAATCGAGAATATTTTTTATTGAGTTCGTCGTACGCCGGAGTACATATTTCTAGTGTGTATGTGACTCGGCAGGGGAACTTCGATAACAAACGAAAAAATGTTGCTGAATTGAAATATGGGGTAGGAGAATACAAAGAAATTTCATTCAAAAAAAATTCGATTCTCTTTAAATTATTTACGCTCTCGCTGCTCTTGAGTTGTATTTGGGTTCTCGTACTTTTCGTTTTGTTTTCAAAACAAAAACTCGATGGAAGAAAACGTAAACGACAACGAAGAAGAATGTAATTTAAACAATTTTTTTTTTTTGGACGATTTTTTATTTTCTGTAGTTTAGTTGCACTTAAACCATTGACGATAAATGGTGTGATTTATCGTTTTTTAAACTTCACGACGACACAAAAATTATTTTAAGCGCGCGGTAGTTTAGTAAAAATTTCGTAATTCGTATATGGAAAACACAAAAAATTTGAGTGGAAAATGAATGGCAAAATTAATTTCGAATTAATCATGTATCGCGAGTGAAATTTCGAGCGATGAATTAGAGTAGATAGAAATGTGAGAAAAGTGAAGTGAAAATTTATTTTTGGTTTTGTATAGTGAAAAAATTGAGAAAAATTTTATGTGATTGAGTGAAAAATTTATTGTTTGTTGATAAGTAAAGAGTGATGAAAAGTGTGTTTATGAAAATTTAGTGGAGAACGGAAAATTGTTTATAGAAAATTTTGGAATTTTGTGTTTATTTTGGGAGGTGCGATTTTATCACGCGGTGGGTAATTTATTAGCGCTTATATTATTTGATCGCATGCCAAACGAGATATTTTTGTTTATTAAAATGTCATGTGTTAATCACCAAATGTCATAAAATCTTATATGATAACGATTAGTGTGCGCGAAGATGTTTCAATCGCGTGCTGTATGAGTATGTATAGACACAATTAATGGATAGTCGGTAAATTGCGATACATGAAAGAATTATTGAGATCCCGAATATACCTATATTAAGTATAGGACTGACTTGGATATTTTCTGTGAGGTGTGAAAAATTTCGTTACGGTGTTAAAATTTGCTTTACACCATGTACATTATGTACACTGTATATATATGTATATGCATTGGTATGCGGACTAAATATTTAATAAAAAATACACACATGGCTGTTTCGAAATGTCTAATGTTACACACACACAGTATATTACAAACGAAATTCGATATTTTTTCGAGTCCAAGCTCTAATTCGTATATAATCGTAATTTATTGGATTTTAAATGAGATGCAAGCGTAAATGCGTAAACCGGCTTAATTTGACAAATTGGATTTTTGGCCCTCACACAAATTATTTTGTGTTTAATTAATGTTTCGCACTATAGGGTACGAAATCTAGGTCAAATTTTAACCGATATATTCAATTAAAAGAATTAAATTTATGAAAAATTGTTAAAAATTTGAAACGAAATTGTGGGAGGTTATGGTAAATCGTAGAATATTTATGAGAGCATCTCGTTTACGCAAATTTTGTTACAGTAGAGTTCTAATACGATGTTGCGTGTGACCCAAAAAAAAATATTCCAAATTGTTTTTTTTTTTTTAATATTGGTGGGAACCATTAAAAGTTGGGAACAACATTTGTTACATAACGCATCTATAAATCCAGTGCGCCCGGATTAAAATTACATAAATCTTGTATATACATATAATTTCTAATCCAATGCAATAAACTTAAGTTATATAAGTTATAGCATATGAACTCGACGTTAAAAATATTATTTCGATAGAGTTTTAGTTTAGATAGAGTTTTTGACATAGACATAGAGTTTTTGTTAAACAACATATATATACACACACACACACATTAGAGCGCAAATGATTAATAATCAATGCGTTTAGTATATAAAAAATAAAAATTTAAATTAACTAATTTTCGTTTTATAAAATAAAATCACGTTCTGAATGTTTCATGTTTGGAGAATACAAACCAAATTAAATACAAAAAAAAAATAATGTACTATAGTAGTTTTCACTAGAAGTTTACAACTTTAATCCAATCGAATCAAAATCTACCTTCTAGTCTTTGTTTATGACTTTATGAATGATCTTTGGGTGTTTAGAAAATTGAAAAAAAACAAAATTTATATAAATGGGCCGACATCTCATGACCCTGTAATCGGCTACTTTATACAAAAGATAAAAATAACAATTATTTTGGTACAGCTGCTCCTATTTAGACATAGACAAAAAAAAAAGCAAAAAAGGACATTTTTTTTTACCATACCTAGGTCTTAAAAATAGAAATAAATTTTTATATTTTTTCATTATCCTTCTTCACAGAATATAAATTAAATTCTTCTATTCAACATCCTCCTATATATACGTATATGGCATGTCGAAATTTATCACTTCGTACAATAAAACCTTTTGTAAAAAAAAAATAGTTCTAAAAATATATAAAAACGATCTTTAAGATTATTGTTAGTTTTTAAAGTGAATTTTATGTTCAATACGTTTTAAGTGGTTTAATACGTATGTATAGGATTGTTGATACTCGGGGGTACACAATTGAGTCGAATTATTTTCGAGGGAGTTTATTAAAAATATAAAAAATAAAATTTATTTTAAATTCAAATCGAACAATTTAATGTGTCAAATACATACATACGTTAAAATTATTATAGGCGTTTGTATTGGAGGGAGTCCGTTGTAAGTTGTGCATGAATGAGGGTGAAGTGGATGGAAATGTGATCGGTTTTTAGCTAAAATTTCGGTAATGAAGTAGATAATTTTTTTTTTTAAATTGAACATTTGATATTGACGATAAGAGATGATGTGGGTTGGTTTTGGCAAAATTACATTTATTTTTGGTCGTTTGTATACCCAAAACAGCCTAAGGTGGTTTTATTTTACAATATAATTAGAATTTTAGTAAACATACTCGTTATTTTAAATGTGAAGGTCTATTATTTATTTAATTATATTTTATGATTGGATTTTGTTATCGTTTATTTCCACGAACCAATCGGATTAAAGTTATAATTTAATTAGAACAAAATACGAATTTTATTTTAAAAACGAATAAACCTGTATCTAGACTTTATAATTTTCGTAGAACTTAAAGTCTTAAACAAAATTCGTCTTAACGTCTACGATCTACGAAATAAATTAATACAACCGCTAATAAAACATATCCGAGCCTGACTGAAGGAGTTTGATTTCTAAAACTCATTTAGACGTGAATTATAATTACGTTCATCAGATTTAGTGTTAATGTTCTTAATAAAATTACCAGTTGCTAATATCTCCTGCTGCGTGACGGTTTACTTCAAAGTAACATTTTAACCTCACATTTTAGTCAATTTGAGTTGATTATCCATACTAAGTTGAGGTATATAAAGGTATAAATATAGGTATATATAGGCTTATATAGTATTCTTCCTCGGCACTGCTTGGCTTTTAACTTTTTACTTTCAAGATTTTAGCTTTGCCAATTTCAAAGGATCTAGTAAAATTTAAAAAAATAATTCTCATCTGCATCACTCCCGCCAACATTCACTGCATTTCCAAAAAACTATAAGTTCTTAGTGGGGGACTGGGGTTGGTTTTAGCACCTTAGTTTAAATTTAAAAAAACTCATTTTCTTTCTAGAAAATATTCTACCTAAGACAATAAAAATTAAAAATTTTCGTAAACGGAAATGAATTTTACATTACATTAACTTATCAAATTCATAATCCATTCCATCTTTGTGGACTGCACAAAATTCAAAACCATATTCTCAACAAATTTGAGTAATTACGATGTGTTCCAAAACTTAGAGAGAGGAAATTTCCCAATTTTTTAGAAATTTTAAAAAATATATTGCTTTTTAAATTTGTATTATTGCTCTGGTCTCCATTACATGCATATCAACATGGATGCGGTACCCAAATTAGTTTTAGCAATGTCTGATGATTATAAAAACATGCACTCACGTGCCGGTCAGCACGAATAATTTCTCCTATTTTTTTTTTCTCTGTTTGTACAGATTGTTGGCCGATTCAGCCTTTATCAGATTAAAAGCAAAATTTTGACGTACCACTACTCGGAATAATTCCGATTACATTTAAATCAATAGCAAAATTATTTTAAATTAAATTTGATCGTTTGTCATTCTTTATCAATTTCATAAAACATTTTTAAACAATTGAACGCTTTCTTGAAAACTCTATACTTTGTACAAATTTTGTAATTAAATTTCTTTCAAGCTCTTTGTTTATACCAATTTACCATACGATTAAACGCGATGGCAAAAACTAATTTGTACATCATGAGATGGCACCCCTAGTGTCGTCAAACAAAGCTTTACTTAAAAAAAAAATGAAATATCAGAATACTAGAAATACTGGAAGCATTCAAGATTCGAAGCGGAACTAAATTTCAAATACCGTTTCTACATTAAAATTTGGCCACGATTTGTTTTGTGTAACTCATTCGTATCAGAAAGCCAAAATTGTTAAGTGAATTTTATGTTCAATATCGTAAATTAATTTTTAATTAAGGTTGGTTTTTCATACTTACTATCATAAATTGAAATCTAAAAATTTTGTAATCAAATTTTTTAAATTTCATTCTTCTTTAAATCCACAAATAGGGCGGCACATGTTCGTTCTAAATTCTGAAACAATAGTTTTAGATTCAGTATTTAATATTTAATCAGAATCTCTTAGATCATCACTCTAAATTTTTTTTATATGATTCTGATTTATTTAATTTTAAAATTCACTTTTATTACCTATTAAAATTTTAAAAATTTATAAAATTTATAATCATTGAAATTTTTTGAAATTTTATTAATTCGGAATAATTTCAATGTTTTAGAAAGTGGCCGACCTTTTAATCACTGTTAACTTTTCTAATTGGATTCTGTTTTAAAATTCATATAAATCATAAAAAGTTTTAAATATTTGACAATATTTATGAATTCTGACATTCATATTTTTTAATAATATTTCTAAAATTCGGCATTAAATGTTTCAGCAATCATGTATTACTTACTACTTTCTATATTTTAGAATGACGTAATTATAAAATTTTCTAATTTAATTTGATTTAAAATTAGCAAATTTATTGCATAAATCATGCTAAAGTTTTAAGATTTTACTAACTCATAATCAATCGATTAGTCGGAGTTTTTTGAAATTTTTAATAATATTTTGTTCCATCTGCATAAAGTTGTTCATCAAAATAATTTCAATATTTTAGAAATTCCAATTGATTCGGACAATCAAAATTTTGTAGCAATGCGTTGTAAAATGAATTTTATGTTCAATATCATATAAATGTATTTATGTAAATTAATTTTTAATTATGGTTGATTCTGCAAATTGAAATCGAAAAATTTTGTAAACCAAATTTTTAAAATTAACTGATTTTTTAATTATGACAAATATTTTACAATTTTTTAAAAATTCTTTCTGATTTAAATTCACAAATAGAGCGCCACATAAATAGAAGTATTTATGTGCCGCCTTATTTGTGCATTTAAATCAGAATCAAATTAAAAAAATTAGTAAAATATTTGTGATTTTGAAATAATAGTAAAGTACATCACTCTTATATATGATTCTGATTTATTTAATTTAAAAACTATATGAATCCCAATTAAATTTTAACATTTTACAAAATCATAATTATAGGAATTTTTTGAAATTTTTAAAAATATGATCAGAATCTAATTTATATTTAAGAGCGTCCTATGACCTAAGCGCCACTCTAAAATTTTCGTATTTGGCTCTGATCTATAATTCATATAAATTCTCTTAAATTACCATAGTTTTATATATTTGACCAAATTTATGAATTCAGACATTCGAGATTTTTAATAATAGTTTGATCAATCATGCATTGCTAATTTTAATAATATAGAATAACTGTAATTTTAAAATTTTCTAATTTGTTCTGATTCAAAATTAACAAATTTAGTGCATAGGCTGAATTGCAAAAATTTTCAAAATTTAACAAAATTCATGACAGTAATCAGAATTTTGAGAAATTTTAATTACTCGTTTTTTTTAAAAACCATTCAATTTTTGATAAAAAATTTCTATAATTTTAAATCCACAAAGGTAGGGCCTTTAAATTATAAAATTATAAATTTTCAAAATTTGATAATTCATAATATCGCAAAATCGAAATTTTGTCAAATTTTTAATAATATTCTTAGGATTCAACATATAATTCGAAATTTTTTTTTAAACAAATGATGTTTTAATTTAAATTTAAATTTAAATATAATTTAAATATTTGTATTTAATATTTAAAATATAATTACAAATTTAACAAAACTTATTAATCCGGATAAACGGAATTGTGTCTTATTTTTAATAAAAATTTTAAATTCACACAATTTTAAAAATTTGTCAAATTCATGATATCGCGGACAACCGAAACTTTATAAAAATTTTGATAGTATTTAATTGCGAAAATTTTACAAATTTGTGAAATTTCAAAATCAGTATTTTAATTTTATTAAATTACGAACATTTCCAAAATTTTGTAAAATTCTTAATATTTGGAAATCGGAATTTTGTGGAATTTTCAATACAAATTTTCACTTTCAGCGTTCAATTTTTGAGCAGAATATTTTAGAGAGTGAGCCACTATATCTGGTGAGTGAATAAAAATTTCAATAGGCTATTGAATTTAAAAACTTATGTATCAACTGATAGAAATCTCAAAACTTCTAAATTTAGAAATAGCATAACAAAATATTTTGCCTTCTTTTGAATATTCGTTGACCTTAAACTTTACTGAATTTGTGTGTATGAGAAAATAATGGAACACAAATTAATTGATTTTTTGAATTTTTGAGATTTAAAAGATCCTAAAACGTACATCAAAATATATTTAATTAAGACATTTAACAAGCATAAATCCTCATTAAACCATAATTAAATGGCAATTGCATATCTAATTAATCCATCACATAAATTAAAATGTCTCACCAAATTTATATTTACACACACTGAGACCGACAGATAGGCAAACGAACAAACATCAAATCAAAACTACTAGTATGTAAAATATAGATACAAAATGTTAATTCTGATATTAAAATATTAATTCATAAATCATACATAAAATATATAAATAATCATAATCATCATAAATATAACATTTTAACATTATATGTTACATAAAAAATATAAATAAATAAAATTGTTACATTATTTATGTTTAATGTTTTACGTACATATATGAGTATGTAGATATATAATTTGTATATCCGAGTGTAACGAAGGATCTATTAAAATTCTTGAATCAAGATATATGTAAATAATAGCATATAAAATTGTATACACACACACACACATACATACACAGAGAGCAATAAATAAATAATTAAAGCTCATTAATCAAGAAGAAAAATTTGTATAAATTATGTTATTCTTATATACTCGTACACCAATATAGTGAGGTAGATAGAGGTTCTTGAAAATCCTTCATCGAAATAAAATTCTTCTTTGTGTTCTTCTTCGAAACATATTTACTCCAATTACAAATAATTATATGGTTTTTAATAAATAGAAAGCGTTACAAAATATTAATAAAAATAAAAAAACAAACAAAAAAATTTAATTACAAACAATCAATATTTGAACGGGTTGAGAATCATAAAAAACAAAAAAACACAAAATTCGAATCACCCAATAAATAAAATTGTAAATGTTTGTAACCCTTATAACGAATATACCATCGATCCAACCAACAAAAACAAATACCATATTGAAACTAATTAAAATGATTGGATATTTGACCGTTTTTGTTGGATAAATTCGTGGTGGTTGATTGTGTTGTTATACATCTAGCTATATAGATATTACTCTGGAACGATATTAAATGATTAATTAAAAATCATAAATACCGAATTTTTATATTTTTTTCTTGGTTTGGTTTGGTTCTGGTATTTATTTGAATTGGTTTTTCATGCTTTTGTACTCGTACTATATACGCGAACGTTTTATCAAATCGAAATGATTTGTGATTGATTCGATTTAATTTTTTTATGATCGATTTATTAATTATGGTGGGTATCAAATTGATGGATAATAGCCTATATAAATCGTCGTGAATCATGGTGTATGTATACTGGATGGTTTTGCGGTAAATGGAATGCTTTATAATAAAAAAAAGATTGTCTGAATATAATAAATAATTGAGAAGTTCGTCTCCTTACTTTTTCGTCTTCCGAAATTCTATATAAAATATACAAAATTTTAAAATTTTAAAAATTATTAATTTAAAAATTATAAAATAAATCAAAAATCAGAATTTAAAAAAAAAATTATTACGAAAAGTTCGTCGTCAAATATATATTCAGAGTTTCACAAATAAACTTCGAAGTCCGTTAAATCCAAAAAACCTTTCAAAGATGTTACAAATTTGATTATCCAGGATGAAATCTAAAATAAAATTCCAGATAAATTAATTCAAAATTATTATCCAAAATTAATATAACTCATAAATTTGGATTGAAATTTTAAATTCTAATTTCAAATTTTAAAAATTAGATTTTCTAATTTTTTCAAATTTTGGACTAAAATTAAAACTTAAAACTAACTAATTTGTACTTAAGAGCTGTGCCAATAGGTATTTAATAACTCATCCAAATTTTAAAAATTATAAACTACATAAGACTAGAAGCCCGTTGTTTTAAATGTTCATGGTTCATTCTAGAAATCCAAAACATTTCAAAAAATGTTCATAAATGATAAATTATAATGAATTTATTAACTCGAAATTTAAAGGATCAACTGATCCAAAACTAATCAAATTCGTTAATTCGAATTGAAAAATTAAATTCTGAATTGAGATTATTAATTTGAATTTTTATTTAAATGTTAATTCTAAATCGATGGCGAATACCATGGCGGAGTTAAAAATGAAACAAGGAATAATATTTTCGGCCAAAATAAAATTATTTTTCAAGGTAGTCGCCTTTTAGCTTGATACACTTAGTCCAACGTTTTTCCAGTTTTTCGATCCCAATTTTTGTTGTATCGATGATCTTCTCATTAGAGCCGAATCTCTTTCCGCCGAGCCATTTCTTCAATGTCGGAAACAGGAAATATGGCGGATTTGGAAGCAATTCGGAACGTAATTGTATTTTTTGAATTTAGGATACTCAAATTAAAAATATTTGAAATCAAACATTTCAAGAGTCTGAAAATTTAAAATTATTAATAAGAAACTTAAAACGAGCACTAAGTATTCTATAAAAATTAAAAAATTTAAATTCGATAATTTTGAAATTTGAACGAAATGTTCAATTTTAAAAATTTTAAAATTAGATAATTAAAATGTCAACCAAATTTTCTAAATTCGAAAATTTAAAATTAAATTTCAAATAGAATGTATTAAATTTAAAAAGAAAATTGAATAAACTAAACTGTCAATATTCAAAATTTAATTTTTATTAAAAATTCCTTTCTTAATGGATATCGAATTAACTAACGTTTGTTAAATTTTATTGTTTTCAAATTACATTTCAAATACAAGAATTTACAAATAATTGTTTCGTAATTTCAAAATTAATAATAATATAGCCTAACATTTTAAAATTATTAATTAGAAACTTAAATCGAGCACTAAATATTCTAAGAAAATTTAATTCGGGAATTTTGAAATTTAAACCGAATGTTCGATTTTAAAAATTAAAAATTTGATAATTTAAATGTTAAATCAAAATTTTTTAAATTCTATAGTTCAGAATTAACTTTCAAATAGAATGTATTAAATTTAAAAACAAAATAAATTTGAATTAAAATTTCGGCAAGTTAACTCAAAATTTCAAATGTCGATAGATTCAAAAATTAATTTTTGTATAAAATTTATTTCTAAATGGATATCGAGCTATTTTAAACTTTAATATTTTTTAGACTTAAAATTAGTTTAATAATATTAAAAATTCTGACTCAAGTTTTAATTCATAAATTTCTAAATA
Source organism: Tipula unca (assembly GCA_951394425.1). Lineage (NCBI taxonomy): Eukaryota > Metazoa > Arthropoda > Insecta > Diptera > Tipulidae > Tipula > Tipula unca. The sequence continues at coordinate 198,141,140 of OX596381.1, forward strand.
ACATTTGTTAAATTTTTGAGATTTAAACTTAAATTTCTTTCTCTTCATTATTGAAAAATTTACAAATAATTAATTTAATTTAAAATCATTAACAGATGTTAATTAGAAATTTTGGGAATTAATGTATAAGGACTTGAAGAGCCTACAATTCTAAAATTGTCAGTAAGAAACTTAAAACGAGCACTAAATATTTTCAAAAAAAATTTAAAAATCTTAATTCTATAGATTTTCAATCCGTTAATACGAATTTATACAATTAATTTAGATTGTTAATTTGACTTTTATTTAAATTTTAATTCTTTAATTCTAAAATATTTATTATATTTTGAATTAAGGATACTCTTCTTTATTCAGTATTCAATATCCATCTAGAAAGAAATTTTAAATAAAAATTAAATTAAATGAATTAATTTGTCGACATTTTATTTCAAATTAATTAAATTTTGTTTTTAAATTTAATAATGTCTATTTGAAATATAATTCTGAATTATTCAATTTAAAATTTTTTGAATAAACAATTGAATTATCATATTTTAAGTTTTAAAAACCGAATATTTTGTTCAAATTTCTCGAATTAAAACTATTAAATTTTAGTGCTCGATTTTAGTTTCTTATTAATAATTTTAAAATTTTAGGCGTATAAAGTCTTAATACATAAATTTCCAAAATTTCTAAAAACATCTGTTAAAGATTTTAAATTAAATTATATTTCAAGCTACGAATTAATTATTTGTAAATTCAATGATAATAGAGAATTTATAAATAATTCATTCGTAATTTGAAATTTGATTTTAAAAAATAAAAATTTAACAAACGGTATTTAAAAATGTTTGAATTAAAACTTGAAAATTGTGAAAATTTAATATTATTAAAGTAATTTTAAGTCTAAAAAAAATATTAAAGTTTAAAATAGCTGCTTTCTTTATTCAGTTTCGATATCTATTTAGAAAGAAATTTTAAACAAAAATTAATTTCTATCTTTAATTTATCGACATTTAAAAATTTGAATTAAATTGACGGAATGTTATTTCAAACTTATTAAGATTTGTTTTTAAATTTACTAGACTCTATTTGAAATTAATTTTGAATTATCGAATTTAGAAAATTTTTAATAAATATTTGAATTATCAAATTTAAAAATATATAATAAAAAATAATAATAATTTTTAATTTTTGTTAGAATATTTAGTACTTGTTTTAAGTTTCTAATTAATAACTTTAAAATTTCCAACTCTTAAATTTTAATTAATAAATTTCTAAATAACGTTTGTTAAACTTTTGAGACTTAAAATTAAATTTCAAACAACGAAATAATTATTTGTAAATTCTAATAATTAATTCGTAACACTTGGAGAAAATTTAAAACGAGCACTAAATATTCTAAAAAATTTAAAAATTATAATTCGATAATTTTGAAATTTGAACGAAATATTCGATTTTAAAATTTGATAATTCAAATGTTTATTAAAATTTTTTTAAATTCTTTCAAAATTAAATTTCAAATAGAATTTGTTAAATTTAAAAACAAAATTTAATAAATTTGAAATGAAATTTCGGCAAATTAATTCAAATTTTTAAATATTTTTCCAATATTTTTTAAACATAATAATTGCCATTGATACATGAAATTTAAACGAATTTTATTGTATTGCAATTTAGAATTCTAACAAAATTTTAAAAGTTTTAATGAATTGTAAAAAACTCTGTAGTTTGTATCAAAATAAAATAAATTAATTATATTTTTTCTTAATTCGAATAAGTTAACCGAAATTTGAAATTGCAGCAGCACTTGTGTATTAAAAAGTTAAAATTTTAATATTTCGATCTAAAACCTTAGTTTAATTAGTAATTAAGGAATTCGGTTTTTAAATTAAATTTTATCACGTTAGAATTTAAAAAAAAATTCGGGGAACTTGTATTGTATTTCATATGGAGGACGGTTGGCCATGGAATGTTTAACCTTTATGTTATACAATATAGTTTACCAGTAATATTAGAGTCCCATTCGGAAACAAGTAATGACAAAATCAATTGATTAATTGTCATTATTGAATAAAAATAAATTCACCTGCAATTTGCCAAGTATATACATAAACATGTAAAATAATCCCTATCTAAATATTTTTAAAAGCACGAAGATTAAATTTCAAGGTAGACACACGCAGCAGTTTGTTTGTTGTATATCAGAGAGTGCTAGCTCAGAACACAATTAATCAAATCAATAACAGAAATTTTTTTCCTCCACACATATTTCAATAAGTCCTTGAAAAATACCGCACACATCCCAACGGGCAAATAATGTACACACACATATATCTCTGCATATATAACAAACAAAATCACCACCTGGCGCTTTAAGCCACTGCATATTTTCCACAATTTTCAACGTATATGGAAAATGTATATCCAAATCACATATCTAAAATCGTATCTATCATCATTAACTGCATACGGCAAAAGCGTAGGTGGCTAGTGAAATATATTCAAGAATTTTTATTTCTCATATAACAATCACAACAAATTTATCATTTTTCTCGTCTGATTCATCTCACCTGTTTTATATTTTATATATGTACATATACCATACGATAAGTACATTTATGTATATATAATAAATATCCAAGACCTGTTGGAATTCGAATAAAAATTACAAGATGAAGACAACAACGACGAAGAACTAAATAAAAAAGTCTTATTATTCAACAATTATATGATTCGCACAGCATGATAAGAAATTATTATTAATAATAATAAGGCAAAAAAAAAATAAATAAGAAAATTAAAAATTTAATTTAACAGAATAAATATTAAAAAATAAAAAATTATTATTATTTATTATTAATTGATTTAATTAACTAATCCTAATATTTTGTGAAATTTTTATTACTTCAATGAAAAATGATTTATTGCGCATGCGGTGCACACGGATTACCTAACCGGGTCGCATCATTTGCTACATAAATGATTTTTAATTTATTATAGTTTGTATATACACTTATTATAGGTAAAATAAATCGATTTTTATCTCATGTGCGGTCACACATTTATCCATTTTACACGACAATTAAAAATCCATCGACAAAAATTTTAACAATAAAATAAAAAATTTAATTCTGCCCATCTGCTCGACGCGCACAATATACATAATACATATACGGGCGATTATACATCCAATTGGGTTTTGGTTATCACCATATCAGGGTCGTGTAACCATTACCTAAACGAACTAAAAACTGAGCAAAAATTGAGCAACTAGAAGGTTAAAAATTTGCTCAAAATCAAAAATAATAATTACGCATCGATTCAGAGTTAATCGTGTATTTTAGGTTCAGGATAGTTTTAATTTTAATTTTAATTTCAAAAAATTATTTAAATTTACACGAAATTTTTAGCAACTTAAATTTGAACAAATCAAAAAATATAAAAAAATTAAGATTTGTAATTTTTGGTTAATTGGTTTTTAATTATTAAAAATAGTTAAAAACAAATTAAATAAATTATGCATTGAAGGAAAGTCAAAAGTAATTAAAGTAATTCTCAAATATAATTTTTAAAATTTGATAATTTTTGATAATTTAATAACATTGTAAGAGATTTTCCGACTTTGACTAAATTAATACTAAATTTTAAAAATTTAACAAATTAAATCTCAATTTTAAAAAAGTCCAGAAATCAGTTGAATTACTTGAATTTTAGCATAAATACTAATAACCAATTTCAATGTTAAGAATGAAACCATTGTTACGCGGAATTTAGTTTACAAGCCACTGATCTAAATCGTATAACCGACTGATCATCATGCTGAAACATTACACAACAATTATTGTGTATAATTTCAGGTCTATCTGTCTGTATATACAATATATGTATGCGCCCAGCATCATAATCATTAAATTCGTAACATAAATCGACAAATATTTGGTTTTGAATTTTCATAAAAAATAATTTTTTTTTTGTCATTTAATTTTCCAATTGAATTGATTCCGATTGACGGGATTAAATTTTATTTTTAATTTTTTGCTGTTTGCTGTGTGTATGTACTCGATAACCCCCTTCCGCTCGTATCGTATAATTAGTGCGATAGAATAGAGGATATATATGGTTTCTGGAAATAGAAAATAAAAAAAAAGGGATTGAGATTTTTTTTGTCCCGATATGACAATGGAGAATATATACATTTTTATCTTAATCTCGAATCGAGGAAAGAAAAAATATTTAATCGGGTTTGACGTAAATACAGCTCGACATGTAATGCACGGTTACTTAAACAGCAGATTTAATTATATGTGTTGGGGGGTTGGGACGCCCATATTATTAGATACAGAGAAAGTCATCAATTTGCCGAAATCAATGACCCATATCGTGTACGTATAGTTTTGCAATTAATACCTTGTCACATTATGCGCTTGTTAACGAAAATGTCCTGCGGGCGATTTTCAAAACCATTCATAATGGTCACTCGGCATACAATAAAAAAAAAATTAAATCATCGATTATGACTATTATTTTTATAAACATAATTGACGTCGTTATAAATTTTGTAGAATTCGTGAGAAATTTTCATCTCTCGTTTAAATGTGTGTGTGTGTGTGGGTTGTTGTAAATTGTATTTAAATAAAAACTATTTGTAATAAATTAAATTGATGATTTTCTATTTTTGTTTTTATTTATTTATTCCAGATCATGCATTTTTGGACAACAACGAATTAGGAGCATACATTTACAAAGTCTTCCGTATACATAGCACTAAATTTTCAAATTAATTAATTTACTATCCATACATAAATACCAAATAGTGAATATATTTTGTTATTTTTAATTTTTAGAGTGAAATAAATATTTAATAAAAATGACATTTGTAATAAAAAGTTATAAAATTATCGTAATTCTGCTGTGGATTAAACTAATCATATGCATAAATGGTGAGTAACCCAGGATTTTATTGTTTAAACATTAAATATGTGAATCAACACTTTATATAATACGTCTTGAACGGGTGCGCGCAATTTATAGATCCGCACAAAAATGATTCATTTTGTAATTGGAATCATTTATGTATGTACATACATCAACAATGAATTGGCACAAAAATAGATGTGAGATGAGAATTGATTTGTGTGTGGTCGAATTGAGTTGTGTGTGGCGGCGATCGCATACTGTTTTGTCAATGTCAATGTTGTATATACTCATAATTTGTTGATATAAATTTGAGGAAGTTTCCGGCTTGTATTTGGTATACAGCTGCGGTATTACGTAAATTTATATTCGATTGATTTTCACACTCGATTATATATATATGTATATATATATATATATATATATTTTTTTCGAACGGTGTACGTTGAAATTTTTATAATATTTGATATGAACGTCAATTCCAAGATTGTTGAATTACTTAAAGCTTTCGGAATTTCCAAAATTTTCAGGTTTCCTTTGAATTTTTAGTTTGAACAAAGATCTAATATTTTCGAAGGTTTTAAAAATATTAATTATTCCAAATAATAAATAACTAAATATAAAATTTTTTAAATCTAGTTGGACTTTACAATTTCTAGTTGAAAATTTTTATTTTTAGAATTTATAAATTCTCTAGAATTGATAAAATTCTTAAGTAATTTATAAATTCTTAAACTTTCTGGATTCCTCTCTCGGTTCATACAATCCCAAAACTATAAAAAAAATTAAATTTCAGCCATAAAATTCGAAATATTTCTAAAATTTTTAAAAATGTCAACCAAAAATTCTAAATTCGAAAGTTAATATTTTTTCAACCATTCTCAAACAATCTCTACAGACTTAAATTTTATGAACTTCAAAATTTACTACAATTTTAAAAAACTCTCTAAAATAAATATAAATTATAATTTTTTTGAAAATTCTTTAAATGTCAAAAATTATCAATTTCGTCACTGGTTAAATTTTGTGAGATTCATGAAAAGGACATACCCTCCGGGAAGAATTCGAGAAATTTCCTGCCCATTATTTTGACCTGAATTTCACCCCTTATCCTATAGAGTTGTAAATTCTTACAAGTTTTGCCTTATTTTTTAAAAGCTCTGATGCCCGGTTTCACGAATACATTGGTTAACCGGCTGTTAAGCTAACCAACGGTTAACTTTTCCATATAAAATTGTATTTTGGACACCATTTTTGTCAATGCAATCTGATTACAATTCTTTTAAGAACCAATGCTTTCGTGAAACCGAGCATCCGTGTATTATAATCAGGGGGTTAATAGCTATAGGGTAAAAATATCTGGGGTGTAAATATTAGCGAGATAAATGATGCACATAAATAATTTGGAAAAGAATTAAATTGAAAGTTTATAAGTCCCCTTTAAGAAGCAACACACATTTATTGCAGCTCAGGGGCAATTGCCGGGTGATGACCATAATGAATTTTAAAACTCTAGGAGCTGTATAATTGAAATTTTCGCCACACCCCAAATAGTTCATTTATAAATTTAAAAATAAATTGAATTTTTGAGCATAAATCATTGTTTTAGTGAAGCTCTTTAAAAATCGAATCTTTAAAAATTCTTAATTTTGTAAAAAAAATTTTGAATTTCGACACTGGTTAGAATTTTTTACAACCTGTGAGCATGAAAAGCTTATGAAATTTTAATTTTTGGTAAGTTTAAATTTATAAATTAATTTTACAAATTTCGGATAAAAATCTTAATAGAGCTTTTAACTTTCAGCCACACCCTAAGAAGCTTGTAGAATTCTTAAATTGTTGAGAGAAAATTAAAGGTTTAGTAAATTTTTGAAATTGTTATAATTTTTAAAAGTTGTCAATTCGACACTAGATATAAATGTTGTCCGATGCTAAAAAGCTGTAAATTATTTTAAATCATATCTTATTTTTTATCGCAGCCGCTACAACTAGGAATGGGTGAGGTAGATTACGCCATGTAGTCTACGCGGTTGTCCAAGACCAATTTACGGTTGACATAATATATGGCCCTGTGAAATCATCGGTTCATATTTCTTCAAAATGATGACGGCCGGGGCGTGCCTGTGGATTGCGCTCGTTACCGCCCCATGATAATGGAATAGTTGCTTCCTGAAATTTAAGCCGGACCTCGACGACATTTGCTTCCAAGAAGACGGTGCTTGCCATATAGTGCGCGAAATAATGCACTTATTGAGAAATCATGTTGGCGAGCAATTAATTTCACTGTTCGGATCGATGAATTGGCTATTTAGATCGTGTGACACCACACCCCTATACTTTTTTCTTTGGGGCTACGTAAAGTCCAAAATCTGTGTGGACAAACCAACTACACTCAATATGCTCGAAGGCGTCATCATAAATTGGGCTTTGAGGAAGGAAGGGCCATCGCAGTTGCGGCCAACATTTGAAAGAAGTAATTGTTACAAAATAAATTGCAAGAAATGTTCTTCCAAATTATAATACAGTTTCCATATGATTAAATTGAATTGTTCGAGTTTTTTTAACTTTTGCACAAATCGTGACTTTTGTACCAAAATGGTTCCATTAACGCATCCGCCATTCTTCTTCAGCGACTCAGCTTCTTTGAGATAGCATTAATTTTATTTATCTCGTACAAATTTATTGCTTCTTTAGAGGCGTCTGAACCAGCTAAATGGCCAAAACTTTACTGCTGAATCATGTTGACGAAATTGTTGGTAAAATACGTCATTATGATATATGTGATAAAAACCTGGCTCCAAAAATGCAAATTTCTGGCTAGCAGGAGCATTCCCTCGGTTTTTAGTTAAATCCAATTTTTTACCTAATTATTTGTTTCAAAACCAATTTCACGTGCGTTTCGTCATCCATTAACCCTTAACGCATTGTTCCTAAAGAAATTTGTTCACCCTAGTTGAGAACTAATTGACAAAAATACTTTGAAAAATACACGTAAAAATACACGTAAATGCCCATCCCTGGCTACAACTTAAATTCAGATACAAGCCACCTGATATGATTAGGAGTTAATGACACGAGGTAGTTGAGTTGATGGAAGACCTGCCGTGTGAAGTTGAAAACTTAAAAAACACTTGCCTGTCGTTTATGTCCTCAATATTTTTTTGATATGAAGGATTGGTGTAAATTGAGAATGGTAAAAATTTTCGGAGCTGTTAAAAGCTGTCTGAATTTCCTAATTTAATTTTTTTAAATGGTTTTATGATTTTTAGAATTTTAACCTGAAGAACTTTCAGTAATATTCCATGATTTGTAAAGGTTTGATGTTTATCTTGATTTTGCAAAACAAACTTATACAATTCAAGATGCTATCAAAAATGCACTCGAAAATTTCAATACTGAAATAAAAGGAATCTCGAAATTGCAGAAATGTTGATATTCTGAAAATAAAAACTAGGGCGCTTTTCATTGCATACAGTAACCAAACGGTGGTAATAAAAATAACACCCTAATTTTTATTTTTTAATTTCCAACTAGGACTCTGGCCTATATTTTTCGATTAGTTCATACATTTAGCGACATATAATCTTAAAAATTTAATTTAATTTGGATTTAAATCCAATATATATTCTAAATTTCTAAATATTTTAAACTCCTATGAATAGAGTTTAGTTGACTTTATAAAATATTTATTAATTTAACGCTCAACAATTTTTAAACTTTAGAATTTCGAAAAAATTTGTAACAATGTAAATTTTATTCCGAGGCAGGTAATGGCGGCAGGTAAATATTAGGAGAGCTTCCCAAGGGTAATAGTGCGGGATGGAATAATTGTTTGTAAAAAATTCCCGAGGTCACATGAAGTAATTACTTTCCTAGGCAAGAATTTTCGTGGAATTTTTAAATTTATTATAGTTAACATTTAATTTAAGCTGTTTTTATTTTTATAGTAACAATGAAGTTTGTGACTACAATCCAATCATAATTTTATACGAAAACTGAATTGTTTGTCAAATTCGAGTTCAATCAACCATAAAGGACGTACATATATCATCATATAAATCATATTCCCCGCGGTCTATTTTTGTCATTTTTTATATTTCACCCAAACGTTTTTCGATAACGAATTACAACTACATACATATATGTATTTTATCCGTACATTGTCGTCTCGAATCAATCATAACTGGCTCCATTGTACAATATTTTACTTTGATGTCATCATCTATAAATTATAAACCATTTCATTGTGTGTATATATATATGTATATATAGCTGGTGTATATGTATGAAAACGACTTTATGTTTTGACTTTAAGTGTATAAATATATAGTATGTAGTACAATATTTCACAAACAAAAACCCATAAGAAAATATATTATTGACTTTCCAATATTTTTATATATTTTCGTAGCGAACCGTTTCCCCGCGCCCGCCTCACGTTGTTGTTTTGTGAGAAATCAAAAGAAAATCCGATTTTTTTTTGGAAAAATAATATTTATCTGTGTATATACACATATGTAAACATATATAATGCTCAGTTTCCCAATCAAAATAAACATAAAATGGAAAATCAATATTGCCATCATCATCATGATCATCATCATCATCATCATAAAAATTATTTTTACAACCGTTGAATGGGTTATAAAACGAAAATTTTCTCTCTCAAAAATTATTATTATTATTTACCACAACTTTGTTATTTATTTAAAAAAAAAAAAAAAAAATTTTTACAACCACAATAATTTACTTAGTGCAATTTAATATTTATTTCAATGCAACATTTCATTTGAATATTTTAATAAAACAAATTTTATTTATTACAAAAAAATATACATTTATATATAATAAACATATTAAGAAGAAGACTATTTGTACGAAAGAGAAAATGTGTCTGGAAAATATTAAGCCGGTTAAACACATATATATTATACGTACGTACCATAAATAATGTCGACGAGACTTTTTAATTTTTATTAATAGATCTATAAAATATTTGTTTTGTTTTATTCTGCTCGCTTAAAATGTAGATTAAATTTTGCGTATAAACAATACATAAGTATGGATCATCACAATGCCAAATGTGGAACAATTTCCCAATGATTTACACTAAACAATGTACCGGGATTACCCAACGACAAGAACGATCACATTCCATTCAAAAAATATTCGAAAACAATTTTATAATTGGCTGTAAATTTATTGCCGGCTAGTTTTTTTTTTTTTTTTTTTTTTGAGACGAAAATTGAAATCAATTAAAAAATTTGAAATGACAATCGTCGAACAGCTGTTTATAAAATATTTTCCACATTTCCATTATATATGTATGTATACACAACAGCAAAAATACATTTTTATATCACCCTCAGATGACAAATTAAAAAAAAAAAAAAAAACAATGTACGAGCTCACGGTGATACCTCCGAGAAATCTAACATTATAACTACATACAAATTAAACACAAAAATAGACAAATTTTCAATTAGGTTCGTTTTCGAGTATTAATAATATTTGTAATGAATGCATTAGTCGATCGATGGCGGCGACAATGTCGGCGGCCAATCTACATATATGTACATATACATATATCGTTGTTTGTCAAACACAATATATATGCACTTAATCTGATTTTTGTCATTATAAACGATTTCGTTTGATGTTTTGATTCAGCGCACAGCTTCTTAATGTAGATGATATGTTTTCGGTTTTTCTTTATAAAATTTCCACTCTCGTAAAAAGGTAGTTTATAAATAAATAGAATTTAAAATAAAAAATGGATAGTAGTAAAGTATATATATATATATATATATATTGTAACACGTGTCTATATAAAGTATATTTATGTAGATAAGATTTGTGTGTACTTAAGAATATATATTTTTTTATTAGCATTGTAATTCACCGCAGCGTTTTTAAACCTATGTTTTTATTATATCGGTTTTTGCAAATCCTCATCTCCAGCATATTAAACTGAATTTAAAAAATTAGAATTTATTTTAAAATTTGACTAATTTGAAAATTTTAAAAAAAAAATTGGTTTATCTCAAAATTTATTAAACGCAATTAATTCAATTAATTAATAAAAGTTTCTAAAAATCTCTAAAAATTTACGAAATTCGATTTCTGGTCAACTTTCTAACTACAAATTATTTTGACTAATTTTTAATTTAAAATTATTATATTTTTAATTTAAATTTTCAGGGCGAATACAATTTTTCGAAATTACACAATTTTTATTTGTCTTGAAATAATTTAAAGTTTATATTACATCTGGCAACAGAAATTTTAAATTTATGAAATATTTTATTGGTTTAGTCCATAAATCACAAATTTTGGATTGAAAACTATTAAATATTTTAAGGAAATCGCAATGCATTGAAAATATTTAAAAAAGTTTAAAAATTTTACTAAACGTGAAAATTTTTGTATGAATTCAATAAAAAATTTCACGCATCAAACTTGACATAAATTTTTTCAAAAATTATGAGTTTAAACACTAATTACCCGAATTTTTACTAAAATAATTTAATCTATCATATCACAATTAACTCCAAAAATCTGAAATTCTTGAAATTTATATAAAAATTAAATTAAAGTATTATTGTATGAATTTTTTTGCATAAAGCTGATTTTAAAAAAGATTTTCAGTTTTAAATTTTAATTTTACAAATATTCATTAAAATATACCAATTTTAAAAATTTCTTTAAAACAGGTTCTCTCAACATTTCTAAAATTTTTGAAATTTTTTAAATGTTCAGTTAAATTAAAGATTTATCAGTTTTAAGTTCCCGAAATTCTTCAAATTTTTATTAAATTCATGTTAATTTTTAAAATCTAATGTATGTATGTATTTAATAAAATAAAATTAATGAATCCCAATACTCTGAAATTATTAAAATTTTATTAAAAATTTAATTAAATTTAGTTGTTGTAAAAAAATTTGCATCGCTAATTCAAAAACTATATTACCAATACCAGTTTTAAATTTCACGAACTTTTACAAATTTCTTTCCAGTTTTTAAATCCCGAATTTTTTTAAAATATCTTAATTTATCTTATAATAACTTGTTTCTTTTTTAATTTCGCAACAATGTGTTCCACATCGAAATTACAGAAAATTTTATTAAAGTCAAAAAATCAATTTCCTATTTCTTTAAAATAATTTAGTGTCTCATAACACAATAATCTCCTAAAATCTGAAACTCTACTAATTTTACAAAAAAAAATTATTTAAAATTTACACTGAAGTTCAATTAAATTTATTTAAATTTTTAAAATCTAATGTATGTATGTATACAAATAAATAAAATCAATGAATTTTCAAAATTATTTGTTAAAAAGTAAATTAAATTTGGTTTTGTACGAAATTTTGCATCACTGACTAAAATAAAATACCAGTTTCAGATTAAACGAAGTTTGCAAATTTCGAATAATAGATAGTTCCAGATATTAAAATTATCAATTTTTAAAATAATAATTTAAATAATCAGCCCCGAAAATCATGAAAATTAAATTAGTTTTTGTTTTTTACAATCGCTTCAACTTAAATCAGCGAACTTTTCGAAATTATAGAAAGTTTTACTAAAGTCATAAAATCAATTCTAAAATTCTTAAAATCTAGTTTTGGAACTTCTGATTTTAGGTATTTGCGTGATTCAAATTTTGACAAATCTTAAAATTTAGAAAAAAAAATTTTTTATTTCAAACAGTGAATTATTTTTAAAATTTCGTATTTGATTGAACACCCCAAAATTCTGATATTTTATAAAAAAAAATTATTAATTTATTTAGTACAAAATTTTTTGGATCCAAATGCTATCAATTTTAAATGTCACGGAATTTCACATATATCTATTAAAATTATGCCAATTTTTAAAATTTCCTATATCTTTGCAATAATTTAATTTATCATATTTCTTAATCCACCAAAAAATTATTAAATTCTGAAAATTTTATTAAAAATATTAATTTAATATTTTGTTGTACGAAATTTGTAAAAGTTTTGAATTATAATCAAACTCAAAAACTCTGAAAATTGTATAAAATTCAAATCGATTAATTTTTGATTAACAAATATTATCAGCTTTAAATTTCCCAATATTCTTCAAAAATACCTATTAAAGTCATACCAATCTTTAACATTTTATAATTCTTTGTAATAATTTAATTTAAAAAAAATCAGTCACTAAATTCTTAAATTCTAAATTTTATTAAATTTTTTTTGTGTGTAATTATATCAAGTTGAAGCTTTATATTTTTCGAAATTCTACAAATTTCTATTAAATTTATGTACATTTTTAAAATCTAATGTATGTATTTAAATAAATAAAATAGATGATTTTATTAAAAATTAAATTAAGTTTTGTTTTTGTTTTCATACAAAATTTTACATCACTGATCAAAAAAAAATTCAATTTAAAATTTCCAGTTTTTCAAATTCCCAATTTTGTTAAATATTTGATTTGATTTATTAATTTTTAAATACTTTTAAAATAAATAGTTGTTAAAGTCATAAAATCACTTTCCTATTTCTCGGAAATAATTCAATTTTAAAATTCTTGAAAATTTCTTTCTCTAAATTTAAAAATCACCAACTCTCCTCGAACGTACTTTAATTAGACTTAGATATTTTAGTTTTGGTAATTTTGAATTCAGGTATGTGAATCCTCGTGATTTAAATCTTGACAAATGTTGGAATTTAAAAAATTTAATTTTTTATTTCATTTAGTGAATTTTTCGTATTTGTTTGAAATAATTTAAAACAACCCCCAAATTCTAAAATTCTGTAAGGAAAATAATTATTTTTTTAATTATTTTATCTCTTATTTGACGGTACATTTTTTCGACATCTTAAAGCACTTAAAGCAACTGGATGTGTGCGAAATCGCATTATTATTGACCAAAGTATTGGTTGAATCGTGGGACCAACCATTAAGTTTTCGTTAAACGACATTCCATTTGAAGTTTTACATGATCCATCGAATACTGTTCTTAACTTGGTAATTGTGCTGGAGGTCTTGAGAACATTCATTTCAAAAGTCCTTTCAGAATCAGAACGAGATCTTATAGTTTACGAAGTTATTCCCTTGGTTAATTGATTAGCCGTGGCAATACTCGATACAGTCAATTTGGCGTTCGATCTGGGTAGACCTAGTTTCTGCATACACGATTCCGAAATGAAAGATGCCTAAATTGTCCAGAGTTTTCTTTCAGTTCAGCTAGCACAGTTGGTAATATGGTGGAAACACAATTCTGATTTGTAACTACATTAACCTGCACATCCGTTCTTGGTCTAATTCCAGTTCCGTTGTTTGATCGTTCATTTGTGCATTTATTAAATTTAATATATCATACGAGTACATCAATTACCAAATTCTGTGATTTATTAAATTTATAAAAATGTAATTAATTTTAATTATAATTTTTAAAATTGTTATGATTTTATAGAAATTTGTAGAATTTCGTAAAATGTAAAGATGATTCAACTCAATAAAAATTAACTCTTTTCAATTCACACAAACAAAAATTAATTAAATTTTTTATAAATTTAAATCCTATAAAATTTAAATTTAATTTTAAAATCACTTAAATATATTTTGTTTAATTTTATAATACAAAATTTTCAGAATTTAGGCCAGGTATCACAATAAAATTGATCAATAAAATAGTATCCATCTAGAAATTAAATAAAATTTTTAACATTAAAAAATTAATTAAATTCTGAAATTTTTCCGATTTTAAAAATTCAACTTTTTAATTTTTAATAAAAACAAAAAAAATGAAATTTTCGAAATCACCGATTGGGATTTTTATTTTTGATAATATTCTCTATTCTTAAGAATTTAAATTTTCAAAATTTCAAAAAATTATTCCTTCATGAATATGAACGTTATTGTGAGCATTTGCTACCTGGAAATTTTTTAGTATTCTCAATAAGTATAAACTTTCAGCTCTCTGTAATACTAAATTAGCACCAATTTTGAGTCGTTTAAGACAGAAATGAAGATATTTGCCGAAACGCATAAACGTGAAGATATTTGTCTTTAAGAAACAAAAAAAATTTCAAATTTTAAATTTTTTCCAACAACAACAAAAATTATCAAATTTTAATTTTTTCCAGGATTAAGAACGCAAGTTTCAATCAAATAACTTTTATGAAATCTTCTTTTCTGAATAGCTTTTGTTGCTTCCCGGCATAATTTTCTGTTGTGAAATTTTCAATATTTTATCAAGATTTAAAATCTTGATAAAATTTATTTCTATGATGAATTAGAGATTTCACTTCCGATTCGACTTGTTTAAAATTTTGTATAAATTTTGAAAACTTTAATTTTCTTGAAAACGTTATTTAAAGCTTAACTCTAACGTACTGGAGAAGTAGTGACTAGTGAGTATAAAAAATTATATAAAAAAAACCCTCAAGCCAGATTTCGGCGTAATTTTTAAATATTATTTTAAAATTTTAAAAAATTTCTAAAATAACATATTTTGATGTATGCGAATTTATTCAAGTTGTCTTCCTTTCAATTAATTTTTATATTATTCCGAATTCTGAAACACAGTTGGCGCGCGGCTAATCGGTTACAAATCACTGATCTTGAGTTCGACAAAATGTAGTAGGTGACAATAAATTTTTTTTATGTTATCTCAAAATATTTTCTACAAAAATATAATTAAAAATTATGTCCACCGGGGTACAGACAGTGAGTATTTGTATAAATACATAGATGAAATCTAAGATTGTTGTACATACAACCAAATATTTAGTTTATAGATAGCTTCCTGTTATCTTTATGGTTTTATTACATATTTGATATACTGATGTCTACGTTTTATCAGTGTTCAACCCGTAGAGACATGTCGTCGTCACCCACGAACCATTTTCTTTTTTTTTTTGGTTTGATCTGGTTTATGTTCACACATTAAAAAAATTATGTAACGGATCCAGGCGTATTTAATATCCAGAGAGCGAGAGATACATACCTAATAATTTGCATGCGTAGGAGGATTCAAAGTATTTTTTGTGATAGTTTTCCAAACATCTGTTTGAAACTTAAAACATAATCAAAAATATTAATTTTTTTTAACATTTTTTTTCCAAAATTACTACTTTTTTTGGGCCATTAAAACATAATCTTTTTGTTCTTTTCTTACATATCTATACATCCATATATATATATATATATACATACATAATATACATAAAACACATAGAACACTCATAATGATTTTATTATCTCTGTGAAGTCACCAATCATTTTTATGTTACATCTCATAAAACTCAATTAAAATCTTTACAACTTTAATTATTAGCTTGACTATTAATTTGTTCGTAAAACTATACGTGAATATGATAATCTCGATATACGATATAGCTATATGTGTAGACAAAGAAGCTGGATGTACGTACATAACATATATGATTAATTAATTAAAGTGATTTTTTCGTTTGCTTGCTTTCGTTGCGTTGTCTTATAGTTATGTACACAATTATACGATATGTTCTTTATTTCGAGCTCTTTCGACATTTAAGAATATATATTAGTATAAATCATGTAGATTTGCAATCATCAAATCCGGCAATTTATATAGATGTGTCGTGTTACAACAACATAATTTTTTCTAATTTTTCAGTTAATTAAGTTAATTTAATGGAGTTACTGGTAATTGATATGTAAGTACGTATAAGTACAGTGGTAAATAATACGATTATTTGGTTCTAAACAATAAACTATATTTGTATCAAAATTTTATCTACAGTTGATGAGTTTTTAGTGTCCGTGTCCATGACCGCCACCATCTCCTCCGTGTCCACCACCGCCGCCACCACCACCATGTCCATAAACAGCTGGATGAGATGCGTGGCCAATACGTTTGACTACAGCATTGAATCCATTTTTCTTATCGGACGTGTATTCGACAACGCGTTTTGTGCCATCAGCCTCAGCTAGGGTATATCCTCCTTTGACAACATCCCCATCACGATGTTCCCATTGGCTTTTCTTGTCCCCAGTTTTGTGATCTTCTACTCCGTATTCGAATTTGTATTCTGGGTGATGCTGTACAAATTGTATAAATTTATAATTTTATAAATTTCAAATATTTAAATATAGGCTTACATAAGTATCTTCATGTCCTCCATGGCCTCCACCACCATGTCCGCCACCTCCACCGCCACCACCATGTGCTACACTGTTGGTATTAGCATAACTAGTACCGCCATGTCCATGTCCACCGCCGCCGCCACCACCACCACCACCACCGCCGCCATGGCCATGTCCACTAACAATAGCCACACAAACCACCATTAATCCAATTGCAACAAACGACTTCATTTTTATTTTATTTATTAATATTCGTGTTGTTAACCAAAAGACAAGTAAAGTTAAACTGTGATACAATACCAAAATTTCGCGGCCTTTATATATCGATCGCATAGAAATTAATTAGAATCGGTCCATTTGTTCTACCTCTTAGTATTTACAAAAAACCACAACAAAAAAAAGAAATTCAATAAAAAAAATGTACCGAAAAAATTGTATCGTAACTTTTTACATAATCTATAATGTAGAGATTATGAAATGATATCGTTTCAAATAAATTCTTTCGAATATTGCTTATGCACTCTCATATAATAGAAAACAAAATTGAAAGTTTAATTATTGACATAATTTCGTTAAACAATTGAAAACACTGTACCATGGGGTACATTACATATATACGCAGTGAAATTTGTTGTATAATAATTATGCGATGTAAGCTTTTCATGGATATCGGAAACAAATTACATAATTACAACCTCCTCAGCTCACTGATGGTTGCCTTTATTTTTTGTTCGGCGTGATCAATCATTAATTAAGTTTCATTCAATTTTATACCTTGGATACTTCTTATACACCCAATTATTTCCAAACAAATATTTGCTTGGCTACCAAAATACATTTTTAATTAGTGAATTGTACAAATTTTCCTATGTTCCTAAATTTTTCAATAAACATATCAAATTCGTTTTGATTAAATTTTCAAGTTTTTCATCAAAATATTAAAATTTTAAAAATTGCAAACGTACACGTTCTTTGAACTATTAAAGCAAACTAAACGTTACAACAGTAAGAATTCAAATTTCCTACATTCCCGAATTTACAATTCAATGCAGATAACAATGCAGATAAAATCAGATTACAAATATTAAAAATTTGAAATCCATTCAATTTGAGTAAATATGTACTGAAAATTTTAATTGAATCTATTGAACACCATTTCAAAATTTTTAACTTGATCTCCAATTTCGTAAAATTTTTGAAATTTTTAGAAATTCAATAATTTTAAAAAAAAATTCAAATTGCCAATTTGAATTTCACAAAGTTTAAAAAAAATTCAGAATTTAAAATTCGATATACGAAAGTTAAGCAGAAATATATGAAGTTTTCATAAATTTAGTTTAAAAAAAATCGACTTTTTAAATACTATTCTCAAAATTTGAAAATTTATTTTTTTTAAAATTACCAAATTTGATGTTTAGTAAGTTTATGAAAAAGCTTAAAAGTTCTTAAATGAAAGAAGAAATATTTTTAGTAGTTAAAAAATTAGGTTTAGAATTCGAGATAACTGAAAATTCATTAAATTTAATTTTTAATAAATTCAATTTTCAGTTTTAGATTTAGCTGAAAATCTTTGTTTTAAACATAATTTTTTTTTTTTTTTTTAAACATAATTAGAATCGATCAAAATTCAAAAGAATAGACTTTAGATGTAGTTTGCGTAATTTTGAAATGAAACTATGTTTTCAGTTTGACATCAAAGTAATTCATCCAAAATTATTCATAAATTTTACAATTAATAAAATTAGATAACCCCAATATTTAAAATTTTGATCAATTTTCAATAACGAATTCAGAATGTCATCTCAAAAATTAAAATTTGAAAATTGAAATTTGAAATTTAAAACGTTTTAAAAAATTCAATAACCCGAAAATTAATAAAATTTGAGAAAATGTTACAAAACTTATCAAATTTTATTAAATTTCCAGATTTTAAAACTGAATATTCATAGACTAAGTAACCTTAAAAAATTTAAATTACCCTTTCATAGACCTAGTCACCGTTTGAAAGGTTGAGTAAAATTTAAAATTCTCAATATTTGAAAAATATTGTTTCCAAAATTAGAAATTTGAACTTTAATTCAGATTTAAAATTAATAATTCCAATCCATTTCAATAAATATTGAATTTAACCTCCTGAACATCTCTTAGAACATTTAAACTAAACTAAAATTTGCAAAAATTAGAGATATAAATTTTGGAAATGCTTGGCAATTTATTAATATTGCAAAATTTTTAAATTACAATTTTGATTAAAATTAGGAAACTCTCAAATTTTAGAAAAATTTCAGAATTTAAATTCTATAACTCATTAAATTCTATAACTCGTTATAGCCTCAACATATGAATTTATGCAAATTTAATATTTCGGCAAATTTTAAAAAAAATTCAATTAAATTTTTAATAGCTCTTGCCAAATCAATAGTACCATAAGAATTATTTTAAAATTGTCTGATTAAAATTTTCAAGAGAGAAACAGAAAAAAATCAAAAATTTCGATAATCGTGTTTAGAATTTAAGACTAGGATTTCTCATTTACATAGAACTAAATTTTGTATTTTCAAAATTGTATAAATATTATTTTCTTTGTCAAATTCTAGAGGCTCATTCACAATTTTACAATCGAAGCAGCTTATGAAAATTTTTAAAAACACAATTTGGGGAAAAATTTGAATTTTTTAAAGTATATTTATGAAAAATTTGTGCATGAAAAAGGATCTCAGCGAGTACGCTGGCTCGGTCACGTTCTGCGTTCTGATCCGGAACGAATTGTGCAGTAATCCTTCTCTAAAAAGGAGAGCCACCATATGGTAGGCGCAGAGGTCGTTGAAGCGACGATGGCTCCACGATGTAGAAAACCACTTGGCCTCTTCAGATTGTCTTAGACAGTATGAAGACCATGCTCAGGATCGAAACCGTTGGAGCCTAATAGTTGACTCACTAAGGGGCCAGTAATGGCTTTTAAAACTGTTCATTATTTCATGAAAAATTTGTAAAATTTTCTCTCTATAATTAAGTAAAATTTCAAATAATTTGTGAATTCTAAAATTTGGAGACATTTTCTTAAGTTTTTTGAATTTGTCAAAATATATTCGTTCAGGCCAAAATTTTATATTGATCGAAAAATTTGAAATGAAATAATTATTTCAAAATTTAGAATTTTAAAAATTCATAAACTTAGTAATTCAGAATTTTGTATGAAACGTCTTGTATCAAAAATTCAAATAAGCTCGGTAGGTATCACTTGTAGACTAGATTTGCAGACCCAAATAATAAATTGAACATGAAACTATAATGTATTGTGCAAATATTTTGCCAGCATTCGAGACAAAATTTGGACATACATTTCTAGCCAAATTTCTAGTTATTTTAGTGGCTATAGCTATAATTGGGTAACGTGAAACATAACACTTTCGTGAAGAACTTGACCAACAAGATTTTATTATCTTAGAAGTTTTTGTAATTACTAAGCGCACATGCTTCAAATTAATTAAACTAGAACCGATCGGTTTCAAAGACTTACAAGCTTAGATTTTTTTTTAGCGAAGTATTTTCAAATAATTTTTGTTGCATAATTCTAACACAAATTTAATTCTGCCAAAGATTGAAATCAAAATTTCCGAATTTCTCAGAAATTCAACTTGAAAAAAATGTAAAATTCTTAAATTTTATAAAAATTTCAGAATTAAGAGAAAAATTTTATAAAAATTTTAAAATTTCATACATTTTGATTTAATACAACAATTTCGACATTTAATTTCGGTAAACTATGTTAAACTTTCACATTTACTTCAATTCAAGAATTTTAAGAAATTTCGAAATGTGATTTTGGATTTTCCAAAGTTTTTGAACAATTTTAAAATACCAAACTTCGGTTCTTCATTAGAATTCCAAATTTTGAATAAATATTTTGAAACAATAAGCGATTAAAATTTCCGAATTGCTTGGCAATTTATTAATTTTGCAAAATAAATTTCTATTTTGATTAAAATTCAAAAATTCCCAAATTTTAGAAAACACTCTTAAATATATAATTCTCAAAATTTTGAAAATAGAACTTATCTTAATAGTTTTGCATTTTAAAAATTTGATTTTTTTTGTCAACTTGTCAAAGCTCGTTCCTACTTCTGCAAGCCTCTGAAAAATTACTAATTTCTAAAAACAACCTGTTTAGAAAGCGTTAAATTTTTTAAGGTTGTAAGTTATTCAAAATTTTTGAAATTGCATCTCACTTTTGGATTGATGTTCTCTATAATTTAGTAAAACTTCAAATAATTTGTAAATGCTAAAATTTTGAAATATTTTAAAAGTCTTTTTAAAATATATTCGTTCTGGTCAAAATTTCATATTGATCCAATATTTTGAAATGAAATAATTATTTAAAACATTTCTTTAGTGAATTGGAATTTTGTATGAAATGTCTTGTTTCAAAAATTCAAAATAAGCTCGATAGGTCCCACAATTCGATGAAGTTTTGCAGAAACAAATATTAAAAAGAACATGCAACAACAAAAATATTCTTCCAAATTTCGAGTCAAAATGTGTACATAACGTTCAAGCCAAAGTTTAACTTAATTTAGTGACTGTAGCTTATTGGGTAACCTGAAAAATAACCCTTTAGTGAAAAACTTGGCCAAAAAGATTTTAATGTCTCAGTAATTGCTAAGAGCATGTGCTTCAAATTAACCAAACTGGAGTCGATCGATTTCAAAGATTTACAAGTTTAAAAATTTTTTAAACAAACGCACTTTTGGATAACTTTTGTTGCAAAATTCTGACACAAATCAATCTTAATTCTGCCAAAAATTGAAATCGAAATTTCCGAATACCTTAGAAATTCTACTATTTAAAAAAAAAAAAATTTAAATTCATAAATTTTCTGGAAATTTCCGAATTAAGAATACATTTTTGAATAAGTAAATTTAAAATTTCGAATTTCTGCTGCACTTTGTCACCTATTTTAATTTCAACTTAGTTCCAAAAATAAAATAAAATTCCAAATTTTGAATAACTAATATTGATAATTTTGTATATATCTTCTTAAGTTTTAATTCATTTAATTTATTTTGGCAATAATTTTTAAATTTAAAAATATTATAAAAATTTAAAGTTTAAAATTCAATACTGATAGTAATATACTATTATTTGATGTTTTCATAAATTTTACGTAAAATTTAAATAATTTAAAACAAATTTCCAAAATTTAAAAATTAACTGTTTTAATAGAATAGCTCGATTTTAAAGACTTACAAGTTTAGAAAATATTTAAGCAAAATTTATTTCGGATAACTTTTGTTGCATAATTCTAACACAAATCAAATTTATTTCTGCCAAAGATTGGATTCAAAATTTCCGAATTTTTTAAAAATTTCAGAATTAAGAAATACAGTTTTAAATTTCGGAATAAATGCCAAAGTCCAAATTTTGAATAATTAAAATTGATAATTTTGTATCTATCTCTTAACTTGAATTTTAATTCGAAGTTCCATCAATTTTCAAAATATTTTGGCTAAAATTTTTAAATTTTATAAAAATTTACAAAATTTAAAATTTGGTACTGACTACTATTTCAAGTTTATAAAGTTAACGTAAAATTTACGGTTTTAAGTTTAGGCTTATAGACGCCTTAGAAAGAGAGAAAAATTTTGAAAAGGTTTTGTGATGGTCACCAATTTTAATAGTTAATTCACTTCCTAATTTTGTAGTCCAAGTTAGCAGGAATTTTTTTTTTTTAAGTTTGTAAATTAAATCGGTGTAAAGAAAAATTAATTGCCCAGTTAAAATATACGAGGACGGACTTGGTAATACATTTGAACAAATTTTAAAAATTTCTTAGCACAATTTAAAACGAAAAATTAATTTATTTAATTTGTATTTGCTATTATTTACCAACTTTCCTGACCATTCATACCGTGACGGGAATATTTTCAAAAATTTATTTGAACGCATCAATCAATGGATAAAATTTAAGAATGCAACAGATATTTGAAATTTTTTCGAATTTAAGACTAATTTTAAATGTTATAAGAAACTATAACGAATAAAATCACCATATACTCGCGTGCCTCCTATGTATAAGCTACATATATAGCTACATCCATTAATCACGCGCACAACATCTAAATAAATTTGTATCGTATACGTTCAAGATCTTTATAGAGATATATTGAAAAATGAAAATCCTTTTATTATTATATTCGTCTAATTCTAATGGATTAGCTAATTATTTTTATTTCTAAATTACACAACATTTCAATATATAAATGTACGTACATATCTATTCGGTATATATTTAGATCTAGAGGGAACCATAAATTAAAACATCCAACATCCAAATATCCAAAGTGTGTCGAATTTTTGTTTTTAACGTTTTCGTTACCAATCTTAATCTTTAAGATAAACAATACAAGATTAATCGAATTTTACTTTTATTTATAAATCATTCCAAAAATAGATTCACGATCTTATAATTTGTTGTTGTTGTTGTGTTGTTAAGACGATTATTATTATTTTTTTTTATCTTGAATCCATTTATTATGACCCATAAATAATGTTCGTAGAGTACATCTACTCGTACATATTATATGGATGTAGGCATAAGGCTTGAAGAAATATCTTAATACGAAGAACGTGATCATAATTTTTGATCCTTGTTTGGTCGATAAATAATAGTTTATTTTTTTTAATTATCAACAACTATAAAAAAATATTTTATTAATTTACGAATAATAACAATAAAATCATTGTTTTAACGCACAACCGAAGACAATACAATAAATCATGTATCCACTTCATTCATTATACATTTTGTACTATGGAGTGAGTGCCTTCTCATATAATAGGATTTTTTTTTTTTTAATGTTAATTTTAATTTTAATTTTATAATCACTGAAAGCTATAAAAACCAACTCGTAAAAAATATAGCCATATATACTTATATACATACATCTATTCCATGTGATATAACACAATAAATGTAATATAACGATTCGATCGAAGGGGGTGGTCGAACATTCTCAAACATGCTTCAAAAATATTGAATTTTATTGATTTTCGTGTACAATTTCCCTGTACGCCACACACACGCGTTTTATTACTCTCGCGCCATCATAAAATCAATTTGATCATATATATGTACATACTTTTATAGAGTTTAGAATTTATACAACAAAAATTTCGTAATCAGATTGTTATCCTACCAATCACCATAATGTATCGTCGAAATAAATCAAATACGATATGGGAAAATGTTTCGAGATGATAATTTTCTTTCCAGTATCATCTAATCTAATACGTATATGTATGTATGTATGTATGTATGTTGAAAGAAGTAATTATTTATGGAGTATGTGTGTTATATATAGGCGAGAAATTAAGATGAGAACAAAATCAGTTTGTGTTGTCTAGACTCTATTATACGGAATTGATAAATTGAATTAGATCTGTTGTTTCTATATATCTTATCTTAACCTCCTCGTAATTTATCTTGACGAGCCTGGAGTATTTTTTTCCGTCTGTGTATAAATTTATATACATTACTTTCTTGATAGGTTAGGTGAGATTTAATTATGAGATGATAAGATATTAATACAATGTTGTGTAATGTTAATGACATTGATATTATGAAAGTTAATTGAAATGGGTTTTGATTCCTCGTTCATTATGTTGTAATCGATCATTGAAACGCGTCGTCGATATAAGTGGAATTTACGGTGATATTTCAAATTCTGAATCGTGAAACTCACTTTAAATTGTTCAAAATTCGGTAAAATATTTTTGCAAATAAATGTCAATATTGAATTTCAGATATTCCTGAATCCTAATTATCGAATATAAAGTCAAAATTTTTAAAGTCGAACTAAACAATAAAATATGATTGGATTATATGGAGAATTAACATTTAAATTTTGGATAAATTCTGAACAGAACACCTTAAAAACATCATGTCAAAAACTTTGATACTTCTAAATAATCGATTTGTGGAACCTATCGCAATTATCACATGAACCCATATGAACAACAAAATTGAAGGTTGCCTGAAATCCATGATTAATTAACTTTAAAACCAAAAGAATAAGATTATCAGTTTGTGGAACCTATTTTAAAATGATGCCATACGAATAATAAAACTCTTTAATATTAATAGATTTGTGGAATCTATCGTGATTTTAGATAAATCGATTTTGCGGAACCTCCCGGCATTATAAGATAAGATGCTAAATTTGTGAGAAGTATTACAATTTTGGGATTACAATAAAAATAGTCGTGGAATCTATTTGGATTAATAGATGAAGTAGTAAAACATGTTGATCTGTGTCTGCAAGGATGACGAAATAAAATCCATAATAAACCAACATTAAAGTGTTGTTATCAAGATTAATTGATCTGTGGAACCTATTGTGATTTTTTAGTACAAGCGATATAAAACAGGAAACCTTGATCTATGAGTACAAGGATGACCAAACAAAATTCGGGAGTGATCTGTATACATATCTTATTTTTTTGATAGTTTAGGTAAAATATAATTGAGATGATAAACTATTAATGCAGCGTTGTGTAATGTTGATGACATTGATATTATGCACGTTACTTGAATTGGTTTTCGATTACTCGTTCATAATATTGTAATATCTTTAATATGGTTTCTTCCATGTAAATGTTTTCATTACAATTAAATTCGGATTGCTAATACTCAAATTCAGGATCGTAAAATTCATTGACGTAAAATGGGAGCCTGTAGTTTTCGGTACATATTGAAAACACGAATTATCATGAAACATGAGCAAGAAACATCAATATTTTGGTAGTTAAATCAATTAATTTGTGGAACCTATCGCGATCATAAGATGAAGCCATACGAACTTTAAAATTAAGAGAATACATTTTTTTCACTTTGTGGAACCTATCTCACAGTTATTAGATAATGCCAAACAAATAATAAAACTCTTAAGCTTGTGTTTGAACGGTGTCTAGAACGTTGAAATAACACAATTTATAAGCAATGAATATTAAAATATTGCAAATAAGATTAATCGCAAAATCTGTGGAAAATAACGTTTTGTGTAACCTATCTGGATTAATAGACGAAGTGGTAAAACATGTTGCTTTGTGTCTGCAAAGTTAACGAAACCAAATCCATGACTAACAAACATTAACATTTTAGTCTCAAGATTAATTGATTTGTGGAACCTATCGTGATTTTTAGTACAAGCGATATGTGACATTAAACTTTTATGTCTGCAAGGTTGACTGAATCAAATTCGTGAGTGAAAAGTTCGTGCCAATAAAATTAATCAATTTTGTGGAATCTATTGCGATTATCAGATGAATCCGTAAGCCATACAACATCAATAAAAATATTATGGTCTGAGTCTCCAAAATAAATCTTTTTGTGGGATCTAACGAGAATTTAGATCAAGCGATACGATAACACACTTAACCAAATTCAAGATCAACAAATATTAAAATGTTGGCAGCAAGATTTTTCGATTTGTGGCTCCTTCGGAGTTATCAGCCATGTACAATGATATTTAAAATTAAGGCAATAAGATAAATCAATTTGTGGAATCTATCGGGATTAATAGATGGAGTGTTAAAATATTCTGTGTCTACAAGATTATCGAAATAAAATCCATCATTAGCAAACATTAAATAATAAAACGTAGGAAAAGGGATCAATTGATTTGTGGAACCTAACGAGCATATTAGGTCAAGCTATATAGTCAGATAAAACCCCGATGATCGGAGTCTGCAAGATTATTGAAACAAAAACGATAAACAACGAAAGCTCAATGCAGGAAGATACTACTAGATTTGTGAGACCTATACAATAGAATACTGTTTTTTACTTAATCGAGAAGCTGATAGTATATACCTGTGGTGCAATTAGTTTTCTGGAGAGTATGAAATGATAAGCATTTCGAATATATTCGTGCAGACGGAATTATCTTAAATTAGTGTTGATATAATTTCCTATTCAGAGATTTTAAATTTTAAGATTCAAAGTTTTGTGTTTCATGGTTGCAATTTAAATCAGATATAGCCTAAAAAAGTTCACTGTAAAGTGACTATTATGATCTATGTTTCCAAGGATTTTGATGCAAAATTAATGATTAACGAGATTTAAAAATTATGAGAATAAGATTAAAAAATGTGTGGAACATATTTCAAAAGTATCAGATGAAGCCATACGACCAATACAATTCTTTAATCTTTTTTTACTGGCCCTATAACCACCACACATTAAAATAAAAGCAATATATTTAATCAATTTGTGGAATCTATCGTGAATTTTAGATCAAGCGATGTAAGCAACAAATTTTGTCTTTTGGTTGACTTAACCGAATTCATAAACAATAAACATTAAAATGTAGGCAATAAATTAATCGCAAAATTTGTCAGGATTATTACTATTTTTACAACACAATAAATATAAGGTTTGTGGAACCTAAAACATGTAACACATGTTGATGTCTACAACGTTGACAAAACAAAATATACAAACTTTAACAATTTCTGAATCGAGATTAATGGATTTGTGGTACCTATCGTGGTTTTTAATACAGGCAATATGAGTCATTAAACTGTGATGTGTGTCTGAAAGGAATAAAATGCGTTAGTGAAATAAATAAAATTATTCAAGTTGTGGTATGAGCGATAAAAATAATTGACCTGTGTAACAATAATAGTAATCGAATTAGTGTTGATATAATTTCCAATTCAGGGCTTTTGAAACTTTAGGATTAAAATTTAAGTTTAATGGTTGCAATTTAAATTAACTGTAAAGTATAACTTGATGACCGTTCGGAATTCGACAGTTTAATTTATTAAACGTTTCATTCGAATTTAGTTGTTAAATTAATCGATTTGTGGAACTTGTTGTGATTATCAGTTGAAGCCATCCGAAGAATAAAACACTTATGATTTATGTCTTCAAGGCTTCCGAACGGACTTTCAAATTAAGAGAATAAGATCAATCAATTTGTGGAACCTATTTCTAAATTATTAGATGAAGCCATACGACCAATAAAATTCTTTAATCTTTTTTATTGCACGCTTGGAAGGCTTACAAAATCTATGAGCATCAAACATTAATAACAGCAATAATACTAAGCGATTTGTGGAATCTATTGTGAATTTTAGATCAAGCAACAAAACGTGTCTACAAGGTTGACTTATCCGAATTCATAAGCAATAAACATTAAAATGTTGTCAATAACATTAATCACAAAGTTTGACAAAATTATTACAATTATGGCAATACAATAAAAATAATCGATTTGTGGAACCTATCTGGATTAACAGATGTAGTGGTGAAACATGTTGATCTATGACGAAACAAAATCATCGATTTACAAACATTAAAATTTTCCGAATCGAGATAAATAGAATTGTGGAACCTATCGTGATTTTTAGTACAAGCGGTGTGAGACATTATAGTTTAAGTTTAGGATTCAAATTAACTGTGACTTGATCGAAATTTTTCAATTTTAAATTTGTCACTTGTCACTGACAGTTTAATTTATGTTTTGTATATATGATTTTACAACAAAATCTATTAAGCAATCAAATAATTTACAAAACACCAACAAATAAACAAGCTTTTTAGAATATCACACAAAAATTAATCCGTACATGTCTACAGTACTCGTATATAGTTTTTCATCCCCCTCCAAAAAAAAAAATCCAAAGGAGGGTTGAAAAATGAATAATGATGATGTTTGTGGTCTGGCTAGCATTTTGCAAAATATCATATTTTTTTATTTTATAAATATTCCAATCACATCTGAACCAAGCAATAATATTTTATTTCCATCAGATATATGTTTTTACCCCGAAAAAAGTGAAATACATTTTTCCCATCTACCTGGGCATGCATGAATACGTCGAGACTATATATAACACACAACATGTAGATGTGTATGTATATAACGCTCGTATCCAGGAGAGTAAGTAGCTACTAGCTAGTAGTTTTATAAATGTCATAACATGTGTAATAAATATGTATACTTTATGCTCTGTAAATCCTTATTTATTTAATTTTTTTGGGTATATACATATTTGGCTGTCTTAAAAAGCATAAAGCATATAAATAAAATCAATATACGTATATCTTATGTGTGTGTGTGTTGCTGGTGTGTGCTTAAAGGAATAAACCAAAACCATATATGTATGATGTATGCATGTACGTACATACGTATATACGACGAACTCAAGAAATATATTTGATTTGAATTCAAAATTATTCAAATAATCATAAATCATAAAACATATTTTTTTATTATGCTTTTCTGTGTACAGTTTTACGACAGTATGTAGTATATACTAATAAATTCAAGTTAAACAATGATTACTTTTAAATTAATATTTAATTTTTATTAGTTTGAAAATCCTGGAAATGTTTTTTTAATTTTTGTTTTTCAAATCGCGTTCGTTCGTCGTTTCGATAAACTTATTCTAAACTCCATATACGTACATATGTTATGTAGGTATTTTGGAAAATAAAAATCATGTTTTTGTTCAATTTTACTCAAATGTCAATCATATCCATTATGTTTAACGTTTGAAATCATTAAAATTCGATTAACAGCTGAAAAAATATATTACCCGTTCGGAACACACAACACAAGTTGGAAAATTTGGATTTATGTGCTCGCAGAGAGTTCACCAGGAAAAATGTGTGTACACGGTGTTTTATTTATTTTTCGAAATTATACAAAAATACACACAACACCAGACTAAATATATGTATGTATGTGTGTATAGAGTGGCAGGGAATGCGATATTGCTGCGCTAGTGGAATTTATTGACTTAACATTTTAGTTTTTTTTTTACGACATTTTAGTTTTTATTTGTATGTTTGGAAAATAATGAAATGCATGCAGCATGGTTTAATTTTAGATTGGTTTCGTTTTTCTTTTGGTTTTTGAGACGTTATAACCCTTTTATACTCGTATATAATATGTATATGGTGTCTATTCGTATCAGGTTACACACACGGTTTTCAAGTACCTGCGCGTATTATATAGTGATGGCAGATAGTTTTTTTTTGAAGTCGGTAGGGTTATTAAAACAAAAAAATTGGATGTATATATGGATACGCAATAAATTTAACCTCGTAAAATATATTATTATGTAGAGCGTGTGGGAAGTTTTTACTCTTTTTAATTAGTAGCGTGATTATTCGAATTTTATTAGTTTAAATTATAGTGTTTCTGTTCTAGACCAACTAAAATCAAGATTTTTTGTCAGGTCTCTTTTGAAATCCAAATCTAAAAATATTATTTTTCTAAATCTATATTATAAAGTATCAGCCTCGCGAATCGGTTATTCTGAAAACTTTAAATTTCTAAGTTTGCATTCTCACAATATTCCATTGTTATAATAATTCCTAGAACCATAATTGTTATATTAAGGAGCAAAAAACGTGAATTTACATATTTTCTATGAATGATAAAATTTGTGGAACATGTTATACAAGAAGTTTCAAATTGAGTTTTTAACAGTTTTACAATTCGCTTGGTTGTGATTGATTGCAAAAATGTGTGGAACCTAAACTTTCCACTGAATAATATTATTGTGCCAGAAATTTGAATTTGAGCTCGAATTTTCCTATCTCTGTTTCATGTTTCCTAATGAAATTAGTTATTTCTGCTATCTGAGGTAATATGTGGAACGTGATGTTCAAAGATTTATTATTTTCTGTAACGTGGCCTGATAGCCATAAATACGAATACGTAATACATAATTTTTGTGGACTTTGTAGGCTGGAACAAATGTGTGGAACATAAATTCTTACAACTAAAACAACCAAGTGTCTGTTTAGTACTGAAAACTCAGATCGAATACAATTTGCCAGTTTGAGTATTCCCTAAAAATCGATCGGTATTAGTTTGGTCAAATTTCAGTATTTATAAGATGTTAAAAATGTGGATCGTGTTATCAAAACTCCGCTAAAAATGCTCGATTTAGAATATTGTGGAACTTATGTCTCGAGCCTTCGAACTTATTGACGCATTTAAACAAATTTAAAAATATTGTGTAAAAATCATATTTCCTAGAGTCAGAATTGTTAAGCTTATGTAGACTAAAAAACATAAAAGTCTATCTTTCGATAATGACAAAATGTGTGGTACATATGTTCAGTTTGGATTTTTCGTTCATAGAACATAATTATTCAGCATTCGAATCTTACTGATCTTTGTTGTATAACTAAACGAATCGAATACAATTGTTAAGTTCCCATTTTTGCTTGAATAGCATAAAGGTTTAATAAACCAATTTAATGGTAGAAATTAGTTCGAACATATTTTACAAATCTCATTGTTAATTTAACGCTAGGACTTGTTGAAATATGTGGAACATAATTTCCTCCTCTTAATCATTCTCATAATTCTGTACCCACTGTTCTAATGATGAAAACTTAGATTGAATACAATGTTCCACGATTTATTCCAATACTATATTTTAAACCCTAATTTTGGAACTTATGTTGACACTACAATTTTATTTGTGCTTTTGAAAACAAAACAAGGCTTAAAATTAAATTTTTAAATTTTAAGACCCACAACTCTTGTTTTCATAAAGTGATAAGGATTTTGTTTTTTCGAAAATTAACCTGTTTTTCCATTAATGGTAAACTATCAGCGCGGGATGGTGTTAAGGCGAGAACATGAAACGTCGAGTTTACTATCTTTACATATTGACAAAATTAGTGGAACATATGTTCAGTTTCCAATTTTTCGTTCATATAGCAAATAATTATTCAGCTCTTGATCTTTTGTATGCTTCCTAAGCCTAGTTACCTAACTTTGCTATTTGGGGTGCCTGAAGCAGTTAGCGGGAGAGATGTTATTATGTTGAATGGAAAAAGACTTAGATCGACTACAATTTGCACAATACAAACAAATAAATTGTTAGATTGATGAAATTATGATTGAAAATGTGGAACATAAAATTATCATGGTCTCAAAATTGTAATTTTTGTAAAATGGCGAGAATCGAGAAAATTGTAGAACATCTTCTGCACGTTTTATTTTATTCTTGATTTTGAATAAATTTAAAAGCGTTGGCGTCAAACCAGTTTTCGTTAATAAAAGAATATACTGAACTTATTTTTGCAATACAAAATTATAAAAGCTTTCACAACGAGCATTTTTAATTGGGGAAAGACATTTTGGAGAAAATCGAAAAATATGCTAAGAAATTTTTCTAAACAATAACAATGTTTTCAAAAGCTCTACGACGAGCTTTCTGAATACATCGGTAATAAATCACACTTTCGATAGACCACTTTAAAAATATTGACAAAAAAAAAGTCGAATGCAAATCCATGTCTACAATTTGTTACAAAGAGCTTCTTTACAATGAGCTTTTTAACTGGAAAGATTTTTACTGTTTAAGTTTACCATTTCTTGTTATTCAAGAAGTTTCAAATGGAGTTTTATACAGTTTTGGATGGACACAAGTTAGAATATATTTGTAGCTTTTACAAATTGCTTCTTTACAAATTTAAGAGCTTCAATAAATTTGTGGAACATACATTTTTCCACTGATAATATTATTTTGTACTAGAATCCTTATCATCATTATCCCTTCAAAAAACATGTTCAAATTTGACGTTTTCGTTTATAAAATATAAATATTATGCGCCCGGATTGTTCTATGCCTGCGTTGTATGTTTCCTAATAAACTCCGTGAATTCTGCTATCTGAGTTAATATGTGGAACATGATGTTCAAAGATTTAATATTACCTTTAACGTGATTTACTAGCCATAATAACCATTACGTACAACAAAATGGACTTTGTAGGCTGGAAAAAAATGTATGGAACATAAATTATTCCAACTAAATCGAATGGATACCATTATAATGCTGTACTCGCTGGCCTAATGCCTGAGTTTGGTCGATTTGGATTATTGTGGAACTTATGACTCTAGCTTTCAAACTTATTGATGCGTTTAAAAAAAATTAAAAATATTGTTTAAAATTCATATTCCATAGAGTCAGAATTGTTAAACTAAGGCTAAAAAATCTTAAAAACCATCTTTCGTGCAGAATGACAAAATGTGTGGTACATATGTTTTGGATTTTTTAGTCATAGAACATAATTATTCTGCGTTCGAATCTTACTGACCATTATTGTATTTATCCTAAACCAAACGAATCGAATAAAATCGATAAGTTTGCCATTTTGCTTGAACTGTGGAACATAATTTTCAAATGGTTTAATAAACCAATTTAATGGTTGGAGAAATAAGTTTGAACATATTTTACAAATATCATTGTTAATTTAGACAAATTGTAGAACATAAACTTGTAATGAGCTTAAATTAGTCCAATTAGCTCTGGATGACTTTAGAGAACGTGGAGTATGTGGAACTTAAATTCTTCCTCTTAATTATTCTCAAAGTTCTGTTCTCACTGTTCTAATTACGAAAACTCAGATTGAATAGAACGTTCCAGGATATATTCGAATACTTTTTATCTTAAACCCTAATTGTGGAACTTATGTTGACACTTCATATTTTATGTTGCGCTTTTGAATAAACTAAATCAAATTTTGGCTTAAAATTATATTTTTAAATCCCCAGCTCTACGTAAAGTTTTGTTTTTTCGGACATAAACATTTTTTCAATTATTAGTAAACTATCAGGGCGGGACTATGTTAAAGGAGGAAGATTAAACGTAAAGTTTACTATCTTTACATATTGACATAATTAGTTGAATATAAGATCTTGATTCTTCGCGCCCAAAACTTCAATTTCGCATTATAATTCTAATGTGTCGTAAAAATGTGGGACTTGATTGAACGGCAAAAAAGAATAGTAGAACATGATGTTCATAAGGTGGAAATAAACAAATTGTTAGATTGATGAAATGATGATTGAAAATGTAGCACATAAAGTTATCATGGTCTCAAAAATGTAATTTCTCTAACATGAGGAGAAAACAACAAACTCTAGATAAATTAACATATGCTGCTCGTTAGATTTTATTCGTGATGTTTTATTTATGTCATAAAAAATTATAAAAGCTTTCACAGCGAGCTTTGTTAATTGGATTATTATAGATTAAACTGATATTTGGATAGATAAGTATTTCTACGGCATTTTGGAAAATTTCGAAACCTAAGGAATTCTCTAAGCAATAACAATCGTTTGAAAAGCTCTCCAACAAGCTTTCTGAAAAATGTATGACTACAATTTGTTATAAACAGCTTCTTCGCTCCAAAGATTTTTAGAATACTGTTTAAGTTAATGATCTCTTTAAATATTGAAATGAAAGAGTTCACTAAAAAAATCAATCCTGAGTTTAATTTAACCTTTAAATTATGAACTTGACTAAGAAAGATTTGGAATTCCACTCAAAATATGTTATGAAACCTTTATGGTGACTTTAAACCGAAAACTAAATATTTATGTTGAATGATTCATAATGAAAATTTAAATTGCTTGGCGACGACTACATTGCTACTCGTTAGCCAAAAAATTCCAACATCGTCCCAAAACAGAATTCCCCATTAACGTATGTACAAAAAATAAAAATCTACCCAACAAAATATATTTTAAATTAAAGCAATTTAGAACCAACGTTCAAAAAAAACCTCCAAAAAAAAAATAATTGACCGTTTGTGTTTCTTCTCAACGATTTTCCTCCAACTCTACTCGCCAATGCCCTCCCGCATACAATTTTCCACAAAATTATTAAATAAAAAAAAAATATTTTTTTTAATTTTATGAATTACCACAATTTTGTTTTTTGTTGTTGTATTTTAATAATTCTCTTTTGTTGCCTCGCCATCCAACCATCCAAACCACCCGAAAAAAAAAATAAATGAATAATTCAAGGAAAATGGAAAATTATTTCCCACACATACTATCTTTGTATATATATATGTATATGTACATACAACGCCAAACCATTCAAAAATTCGAATAAACTAAGGCAAACCCTTGTTAGGCGCGCAAATAAAACACTGTGCGGAAAAACATGAGAGAATGAAAATAAATCAGTGAAAATGGCTTTTTGTGTGTGTGTGTATGTATGTTGTGCGCTGCTACTTCTTCTTCGTCGTCTTGCCATTTTTTTGTATAAATATGTATATAAGATTTGTTTCTTTTTATGTTTTTTAATCTGCTTTAATGGCGCGATGTGTTGTTGTAGTATTTTAAGAAAATTGAAATTTACGATATTAAGCATTGTTTTGTGTTATATAGGTACATAGACACATATATACTTATATTGTATATTACCGTAAGTTTTACACCTGACATACGCAAAAGCATAAAAATATAATTTATATCGTACATACGTAAGCAGATTAGCTTTGCTCGCAAATCATATTTTGTCATCTGATTTGCCATCAATTTGTCCCACCACTTATTTATAGCATAAATATTTTAATCAACAAATTTTTTATTTCTATTTCCAGGTAAGAAGCTTAACGTCAATTAGACTTTAATTTATTAATGTAAGTTTTAATGAATATTCTATTTAATCGCATAAATGGTACAATGGATATTTACAAATTATATAGATCTCTTTGGTTGCGAATGCGTTGCCGACAGTGTTGTCATTAAAATTTACAACAATGTTGATTGTAAGCCAAACCCGACCGGGCGGCGCTACGGCCAAAAAGTATACATTGTATAGCCGCACCATTAAGTGTACCCCGCTCGTAAATTATTAAGAAATAAAAAATGAAAATTAATTGCACTACACAAAAACCATTTAATTTACATCACTTAATAAATTAAAATAAATAATTTTTAATTATGTGTATGCATGCATACCACTTATCCAAATTGTCACCATAAATCTCAATCACAATAAAATAAAATAAAAAATCGTATTAAAACCATGAACTGGTTTTTTGTTCAAAATAAATAAGACAACATACATTGAGTCTTATTAAAGACAGAGACAGAATTTACATATAAGAAGGACACACACTCAATTATTTTTGTAAGCCCACTAATAGTATAAATAATGATAAAATAATCAAATTTTTAAATCAAAATAATTTAACTTTTATTTTTAAAATGTATTTTTATGTTATACCTGAATTTCACGTGTGCGTCCTCGTCTCGCGCGTATTTGTATGCATGTTAATTTAAAGACGAGTCTCTTGTATTATATTTTTTTTATGTATGTGGGAATAATAAAATTAAATTTTAATAAAATTAAATTCTGTAGATAAGGAATATTATTATTTTTAAATATATTTATTTCTTTATATTAAAGTTAAGATGGATTTTTGATGTTATATTCTTAAACAATATACATACATAAACGAGACTTTTTTGTGATAAAAATAATGAAATTCAACAGAAAATTGTCGAGACACAATGGATTGGGTTGATGCACAGTCTCTATGGTATTGAACTTGATTTTTCCATTATGTACTTCAGATGAGCGGGTTTGTGTTGTTTTTTGGTGTACACAGAGTGTAATATTACCAAATTTCAATTATATGACATGAATTAATTTAGGAACACAAACTTTTAATAAGTTTTTGATTAGTTTCAAATGTTCCTCGAGGCAGAATATTTGTATTTAAATTATAAATGTTCATGTAGTATTTGTGATATTTCCTCTGGGTGAGACAAGATTATTTGTTGAATTATTGTCAAGTAGAAAATTGAATACTCATTTTTGATCCTTGATATGATGTGGTTTCAATTCAAGCTTATAAATGACTACAAATGACCTTTTCTAAGTTTTAAATATATTTTATGCAGTGCTTTTGCCATATTAAATCGAAAATTTTATTAATTTGTTTAATTCATATTCTTATTCAATAAAACTCACTTATCAAACTTACCCATATAAAATTTAAGTAATTTCTCAAAGAGCTTTTAAATTAATATCAAAGCACCAAGTTCAAGTTGTTTTCTTTATTAAATTATTCAATTTAAGACCATTTGAAAGAATAAGAAAAAGCTTATGGTCATATATTATTGAATGCTTTCAAAGTTTATATAAGATCTTATAAGTGATTTTAAAAATTAACCCGTCAGTTGGCAAATAGGCTTTTCTCATTTCGCTCAAAAAATATAACCCACCTAATTAATATTCTGTATTAGCTTTTAATTGGTTTAAAATATTAAAGTAGCTTTCACAATATTTTTAAGCACCTTAATTGTTTTTTTAAATATAAAAAGTTTCCAGAATGTCAAGCATCAAAAAGTGCAATATTTGTATATAACATTTAAAGAAACAACTTTACGTTTACATTAAAATACGGTATACAGTAATGGAAAGTTGGCAAAGTTTTATTATTGATTTAAATCCTGTGCATTTATCATTAACTTAGTTATTCAAGCTTAACAAGATTTTAATTTTAAAATATTTTAAAAAGCTTTTCAACTTGAAAACCAAAAGTAAAATAATTGCAAAGCATTTTTAATTAGATTCCAACAACACACAATAAAAAGTAACAACAGGAAAGCATTAATTTTAGAACTTCGAAAGAACACTTGAAATAAAAAAGTTGTATACTCCTAATACTGAGTTTAAAGAAAGTTCAATAATACAAAGCACTTTTTAAATTTACTTATGCTATTAACCGAAGGTAGGTATATTTTTATACTTTGCATGTACAATGAAATGAGAAAAATGTTGGTAAAAGTTTTATAAGTAAAAGCTTTAAGCTCTGGTATTTTTTTAAATGAAACATTTCAAGTGGCAATTGTTATGAAATGCTACTCAACATTTTTGAATTTTCAGTTAATATTGTGAGAGAGCTTTTAGGTGGTTCAAGAAATGAATTTAACTTAGGCAATACATTTTATACATAAAGCATTAAGTGATTAATCTATTGTTTAAATCGAGCTTTTTAGACATAGCTTTTAAAACAACAACTAATGTATTTTTTCATTTTAAAGAAACTTGATGTTGTGCTTCTGCCATTAAAAGAAAGCTTAAAAAAAATTATATTCTTATTCATTAAACCTCTACTATCAAGGCTTAGTCAAATTATAGTTAAACAAATTTGAAAAGAGCTTTTGAGTTTAATGGCTTAGTACTTCAAATTACTAGATTCGAACAAATAAAAGCTCTAAAATCTTCTTTTTTTTTTGTTCAGAACACTCAAGTTGTTTATTAAGTTATTCATTTAAAGACAATTTGGTGACACATTTTAAAATGTTCAGAAATGCACTGAAAGCTCAAAATTTATTACTTTGCACTTTCATTATTGAAACCAGATTTTTTTATCCCTTTTACTAAAGCGACATTTCGATTTAGCGAAAGCTTGCAAAAAATTTCATAAAATTTAATAGCACGGAGTTGTCATTAAATCTCAAAATAAATCAATAAGATTATAGCTCACCAAAATTAAGATTAGGCAATTTTGCTATAAGAAAAACTTATGAACATATGTATATTATTGAAAGCTTTCAACGTTTATATTTAATCTTATAAGTGATTTTAAAAATTAACCCAGTCAGTTGGCATATATAACCCACCTAATTTCTAATATTCTGTATGAGCTTTTAATTGGTTTGAAATATTAAAATAGATTTTACATTATTTAAGCTGTAAAAGTTTCATAATTTTTTAAAATCCATTAAGAGTATTATTTGAAAATATTTTAAGGAGCTTTTCGATTTAAATATCGAAAGTAAAAAAACTCCTTTAATTAGAACCGAACATCATACAGCCACTATAAAAGTTTAACACTAGAAAGTTTAAATTTTAGAACTTCTTAAGCACACTTATACTGAGTTTAAAGAAACTTAAATAATGTAAAGCGCATTTTAAATTTTTATATTGAAACTTTGCATGGACATTGGAATGAGAATGTTATATACTAAAAATGTTATAATTAAAAGCTGTTAAAGCTTGGGTGCTTTTTAAAGAAGTCAGTTAAGTAGCAATTGATATGAAAAGCTACATAACATTTATGTATTCCCAGTTAATATTGTTAGAGAGCTTTTAAGTGGTTCAAGAAACAAAGATAACTTATGCAATACATTTTAAACAGAAAACTTTAACTGATAAAACATAATATATGTAATATAAAAACCAACCTAACAATGTTGATTTATAATGTTTTTAAAATTATTTTAAATATAAATTTTGATATGTGAAGTTTTAAAATACTCTAACATGTTTTAAACATGTGGAATATCCAATTTATAACCAGTGAGAGCTTTTAGGAAATGTATGAAATCACTAACTTTATATGCGTGCTTTCATAAATAAAAATAAATGCAATCTTAAAGCTTCGTCAAGTATCGCAAATAACTTATGAATTAATATTAAGCTTTCCCTAAAGTTAGATCAATGATTTTAAATACAAAGATTTAAAATTACTACTTATGTTTTTATTTTTATTTTAAATAAATTTGCTGCTGTGCTTTTGAAAAGAGCTTTTGGGTATCATGTCAAAGTTCTCGTAATAAGATAAAAGTACTCGTAATCAAAGCTCTAAAATTTATCTTTTTGTTCATAACTCTCAAGTTGTTTATTAAATTATTTACTTAAAGATCGTTTGGTGACACATTTTAAAATGTTCAGAAATGCACTGAAAGCTAAAAATTATTACTTTACACTTTCATTATTGAAAGTTTTCGTAGCTTATATTAGATAATATATGCTTTTAATTTATATTCCGACAGTGAAATTGAAAAGCTGCTGACAAATAATATGACCTAATCAATTCTATAAGGAAACTGGTTTAAAGTATTATCAAGAGAAATTGATCAGCCGGAATTTTTTTTGTCTTTTTTTCTAAAGCGAAATTTTACTGAGCGAAAGCTTGCAAAAAATGTTGCTGTAAAAAAAAAACTTATGTATACATATATTATTGAAAGCTTAATCAAAGCTTCAAAGTTTATATTAGATGTTATAATTGATTTTAAAACTTGTTGGCAAATAAGCTCTTCGTATTATGCTCAAAAAATATAACTTACCTAATTAATCTTCTGTATGAGCTTTTAAGTGGTTTAAAATATTATAGTAGCTTTCACAATATTTGTTAGCACCTTGAATAATAATAATAATAACAGTGTTAAAGGCCATTACTGGCCCCTTACTGAATCAACAATCTGGCTCCAACGGTTTCGATCCTGAGCTTGGTCTTCATACTGTCTTAGACAATCTGAAGAGGCCAAGTCGTTCTCTACATCGTGGAGCCATCGTCGCCTGCAACGACCTCTGCGCCTACCATATGGTGGCTCTCCTTTCAGAGATCGCTGCACAATTCGTTCCGGATCAGCACGCAGAACGTGACCGAGCCAGCGTACTCGCTGAGATCTAACTTCATGTACAATATCGGGGATCTTCATCAGATCTCTGATCTCGAAATTGTACAGAGCTCGGTATGTACCATCTATTTCGCGTTTAGGGCCGTAAATCACACGCATGATTCTTCTCTCAAATGTAAGGAGCCATCTCTCGTACTCATCCGTCAGCGCCCAACTTTCACATCCAAACATAACAACGGGCCTGATCAACGCTTTGTAAAGCTTCAGCTTCACGGCACTTGATAAGTGTTTAGATTTTAGCAGTGGCCTTAGAGGATACAAAGAACGACTGCCAGCTGCCAGCCGCACTTTAATATTCTAATACCCACACTGTTATCGTGAGTGATAAGAGAGCCCAAATATTTGAACCTCCTCACTCCGTCAAACGTGTGGTGGCCACTACTAAAATCTGGTGTGCCATTGTCTCTAAAACCAGACATCAGGTATTTCGTTTTGGACTCATTGATCTGGAGTCCAACAGAAGCTGAAAACTCTACAAGCGGATCAAGTATTTCTTTCACTCCGTTGTTATTCAGTCCAATCACGCATATGTCATCTGCATATGCAAGCACTTGATTGGACTGGCGATATAAGATGTTACGCTGAGGTGTTTCAGTTTTACGAAAGATGTACTCCAACATGAGATTAAAGAGTATCGGGGACAGAGCATCTCCCTGCCGAACACCCGAGTTAACTGCAAAAATTGTCGATAGCCTGTTCTCAACTTTAACACAGCATTGAGACTGCGTCACTGTCATCCTACACAGTCGTACCAATTTTGTTGGCATTCCTAGGTATTCCAGGGCAGACCACAAACTCTCTCGATTGATCGAGTCGTAGGCCTGCCGGAAATCCAGGAAAACCTGATGTACGGAGATGGATGTCTCATAATATTTAGATAGAATCATCCGCAGCGAAAAGACCTGATCAGTGACTGATCGATTCGGACGAAATCCTCCCTGATAGTCACCAACCAAGCCTTCCGCCAGAGGAGTGATTCTATCCAATAAAATGTATGACAGTAACTTGTATGCTGTGCAAAGGAGAGCTATACCGCGATAATTCTCACACTTCAAGCGGTCTCCCTTCTTGAAGATGGGGCATATCGCGGCCACTTTCCATTCATCAGGCATAACTTCGGTTCGCCATACTAATCGAATAAGGTCGAAAAGACAGTTCCACAAAGTATCCCCTCCGAATATCAAGAGCTCCGAATTAATGCAGTCCACTCCAGGTGAGCGGTTTCGTTTCATTCTCTGCATGGCCTTAGTGAATTCCTCATGGGATGGCTCCTCAGTGCAAATCTCCGCAGACTGTTCTAGAGGTGGCTCAACAACAGTCTGTGATGCATGATGAACATCAAGCAGCTCAGTAAAGTGTCCACTCCATGCGTCAAGTACTGCGTCGATGTTGACACAGAGGTTTCCATCCCGGTCCCGAATGGCGGTTGACGAAGGCCTGAAAGTATGGTGCAATCCAGTAATTCCTTTAAAGAAATTACGTGAACTACGCTCATTGCTGAGTTGTTGTACTTTCAGAACCTCGGCCTTCCACCATTCTCGCTTCTTCCGTCTACAAATCCGCTTAGCTGCCCTTCTTGCAAGAGCTGCCTTGTTTTTCCTTGCGATTGTGAGACGTTGTTGCACTTCATTATGGGCTATATTTTGTTGCTCAACTGCAAGACGACACTCGTCATCAAACCAATCATTCTTGGGTCTGACTTTCACTATACCTAAAGTCTGTTGAGCAGCACTGACAACCGAAGTTTTCAGTACCTCCCAGACAGAGTTCACGCAGTCAGACTGGTAATTAGCTCCTTCAATGTTGTCGCTGACAAGATCCTGATATCGTTTCTTTTGATCTTCATTTATCAGACCTTCACAGTCGAAACGTTCCATCCGTTTCGCTGTGTTCCCCGTCCTGTACGAAAACTTCCACCGTAGCTTTGCAGCGACCAAATAATGATCGCTGCCTACGTATTTGGTTGCTGACCGATAAGTTCTCACATCCTGCACAACCCGAGCTCGCCCTTTTGAAATTAACACGTGGTCAATTTGGCTCCGGGATGTTTTGCGAGGATGTGTCCATGTCTCTAGGTGTATCTGTTTGTGAGGGAAGAATGTGCTTGCTACTCTAAGATCATGAGCAATTGCAAAGTACATCATTCTCTCACCATTATCGGTCGCAGTTTCGTGTCGGGAGTACGGACCTATGTTTTCACACAAGTCGGCCTGATTTCTGCCAGCTCTAGCATTAAAGTCCCCAATTACCATTCTAACATCGTGTTCGGGTATAGATCCCATCAGATCGTCCAAGTCATTGTAAAATGAGTCTTTATCTTGGGGCTGGCTTACTTCTGTGGGCGCATGTACACAAATTATCGACAGGTTGGCTAACTTCATGCGCAGGCGAAGCATACACAATCGGTTATTGACTGCTTGAAAATCCAAAACAGCCTTCTTTACCTGCGGCCCAAGAAGAAATCCAGCTCCAAGATTTCCGAGGTCATCTCCACTGTAGAACAACGTATAGCCCTGGGACACATGGTCTCCACTTTGAGGCCAGCGAGTTTCTTGAAGAGCAACGAGTTCCAGCCGATACTCTTTCATGCACGTGATTAGACCCTCCAACGCTCCTGGTTTTCTAAGTGATTGCACGTTCCACGTGCCGATCCTAAATCTCGTATCCGGGTACTTGAGCGGGGGTCCGGTGTTGTTTTGGCGGTATCCATTTTTCTTTTTGTTGATTTTATAAACAGTTGATTTTTTTACGGATGCGGGTCGTCAGCCCAGCGATCCAACCGTTTAGTCGCCTCCTACGACAAGCAAAGGATACTGTGGTGGTATTCTTAGGAAACATGTTCGTGCAATTTAGATTTACGAGACATGTGAGTGCCCCCCGACCACAGGGGCCAAGGAATAATAGCACCTTGAATACTTTTCTTAATATACAGAAGTGTCTAAAACTGAAAGCTTCAAAAAGTGCGAATTTTGTATATAACTTTTGAAGAAACAACGTTTTTTAAAGGATTCCGATAAACATCTGGTTTAAAACAACTACGAATGACCGTTAGAATATATTTTCTCTAAAACACGGTTTGCAGTTATGGAAAGCTGTCAAATTATTATAATTTATTTAAATGTGCATTTAAATGCTGTTTTTTAAGAGCTTTTCAATTTGAACACCGCAAGGAAAAAATTATAAAGCTCCTTTAATTAAATTCAAACAACACACTGCTCACAATAAAAATTTAACAATAGAAAGTTTAAATTTTAGAACTTTGTAAGCACACTTACACTGAGTTTAAAGAACGTTAAATATTGTTAAGCGCTTTTAAAATTTACTTATACTATTAGCTGTAGGAACCTATAATTTAAAACTTTGCATGGACATTGGAATAAGAAAGTTATATAGTAAAAGTTTTAT
The DNA here is from genome assembly GCA_951394425.1 of Tipula unca. Classification (NCBI taxonomy): domain Eukaryota; kingdom Metazoa; phylum Arthropoda; class Insecta; order Diptera; family Tipulidae; genus Tipula; species Tipula unca. Next base: position 198,184,817 of record OX596381.1, read on the forward strand.
AATTAAAAGCTCTTAAAGATTAGGTGTTTTTTTGATAAAACATTTCATGTATAGCAATTGAGATGAAGAGCTACTTAACATTTTTGAATTTCCAGTTAATATTGTGAATGAGCTTTTAAGTGGTTCAAAGAAAGCTTTTTTTAAATAAATGCTTATTTAAGATTAAAACGATAATTTTTTTATATAAAGAAAACTCAACTATTTTGAATAAGAAAGCTTCGCAATATATGTAAAATAAAAACCAATCAATCAAAAGAAATCAACGAATTTTAAATAATGATGTTTTCTCTTTTTCAATGTTGATTTTTAAAATGTATATTTAGTCAAAAGTTTTTAAAATTATTTAAAAATATTTTTAATGGTGTGTCAAGTTTTAAAATACTCAAACATATTTCAAACAGAACTTGTGGAAAATTCAATTTATAACCGGTGACAGCTTTTATGTGCCTTTAGAAATTTTTAAAAAATTAAATGTTTTGGAAATATTTTCAATCGCGCATAATGTGCACTAACTTTATATGCGTGCTTTCATAAATAAAAACAAAACTTCAACAAGTCTCGCAAATAACTTGTAAATTAACATTAAGTTTTAGCTAAAGTTACGTCATCGATTATGAAATACAAAACTTTTAAAATGACTAATAATTGTTTTTTTAAATTTTAAGCAACTTGATGCTGTGTGTTTGCTATTAAAAAGGAAAGCTCCAGAAAATTTTAATTAATTTCTATTCTTATTCATTAAACCTCTTCTATCAAAACTTAGTCAAATTATAATTAAATAAATTTGAAAAGAGTTTTGAATTTAATGATAGAGTTTTCTTAATTAGATCCAAACAAATATTCGCTGAATTTTAAACTGAAAGCTTTAAATTATAATACTGTTTAAATCGAGCTTTTTAAAATAAATATTTAAGTGGTCCATTAATTAGCAAAATAATTTTGTGATAACTTCTAAGTTTAAAGGTTGAAGCTAGGATTGCTCTCTTAAAATTGGCTTTAGTTAAGCTCAAGTCACCATTTACTAATTTCGGACAATTCGAACCTCTTAAGATTTTTTTTTAATATTCAAGTTTTATACAATAACTCTTTACGAGGATTCGTCATAACAACAATCTCAGGTACCAATAGGCATGACAGCTGCTTACATTTCGCCCATAAAATGTAGAATACCTAATTTACATGTGGTAAGTGCTTTTAAAAGAATAAATTTATAAAGTGTAAAAAGAGGTTTTCACAAATCAATGCAAATTTAATACGCAAGCTTTTACAAATAAACGCAAATTTGAAATAAAAATTTTAGATCTAAGTTACAACTCAGTCAATAAATCTTAAACAAGCTTTATATGGTAAATTTGTGCTTCAAATTCATTAGCAAAGTTTAGTTAGAATAAAGTTAAGTTATTTTGTAGGGAGCTTTTAAGTTTAAACTATTACAGTTGTCTTAACATTGATTTTATAATAAAAGAGTAAAAAAGTTGGCACCAAATAAATGTTAATGATATGAAACAGTGATTTAAGTGAGAAAGAGAAATAAGGAGGTTTTATGCTTTTTCAAATAACTGATCTAAAAGCTCCAACGAATTTTGTAATTATTATTGATTGACGTGAGTGTGATACAAGTGTTACAAGCTCTAGATTCTCACTTAGGCAATAAATGTAGAACAGAAAGCTTTAAATTGTATTTTTCTCTAAAATTAGAGTTCATGTGTAGTTTAGATTTTAGAAAATCTCAATTTATTGCATTAAACGATATGCGTGGACACGAATTTATAAAAACGAACACAATACAAACACGTAATCTAAAATGACTCATACTCAAAATCAATTCCAATATGATGTCCGCACACACATAATTTCATAACACTATACGTAATGTGTTATGCTGCATTGATATCATCTCGATAATATTATTAAAAACAATAAGTACATATACATATGAATGTCGAAACACATCCCATAAAAGCGTAGCCATATAACAATCATAATACATATTATAAACAGCTATAAATAGTATTAATGGTCATATATACAAGCAAATATATATACATAAATCATAAAACATTAAAACACCTATATAATTCCATATTTGACCAAAAACGAAGCAAAGGAATTGTACCACGATGGCACATACACACACCATTAGATGTATATACTATATGGACATATAAAATACATAACCTTATTATTTATTGCTCATTTCTTACAACAAATATAAGTATATGTACGACGAGAGAGCACATTAGAAAACCCAAAGTATTTTTTTTTTTGCCTATTTATTATGTTTACATATATATCAATGAGTTATGATATGTGAAAGAATGCAATATGTGTGCTAACAACTATAAACATAAATCATAATTTTTATTTATTTTTATTTTTTTATTTTCTTCTACATGTTCCGAACTCTTCAGAGCGCTCGCTTTTTATTGGAAAATTTTATGTCGGTATTTTTAAATATATATGTATGTTATGTGCCATGCTCCGCTGAAAATTACATATCTCGAGATTTTTTTATTTATTTTTTGCATACATATATCGGTTGCACTGAGTGTTGTAGATTGCGATAGCCAATTTTGTAAAATTAGAAAATATTTCTTACCTACGAGTGTGAATTTATATGTACTTAGTTGTGTATATATTCAAAGGAATTTTAGTTAAAAAAAAAATATGTTGCCGGTAGTAAGGTATGCGATATAATACCAAGTGTATACAATAGAAATTTTTCATCTAAAGATTTGGTTTTATTACATTACGCACGTGTATGTAGGCATATGTATACTAGGAATGGAAAAATCCGTTTTTTATGAGATTTACTTTTTCTGTTACTGTAGGTAATCTTAAAGGTTTTTCCATGTCGACGAGATGTTGTTATTATTATTGCTAAAATATGTTCCTAAAAAGTCAGGTTCAACAAATTTATGGAGTGAAAATCTTGAAAGGATGCCATATAAATTTTTTATTTTTTTGACAAAAATATTTACTTAACATTTTTATGGTTTTCAACTATATACAACCTTCGTTGAACAACAATCATTTAGGTTATAACCTTGTGTGCGTATGTGCTGTACCTACATATACATACCTACATTAAAAAAGTTGTGTTATAAAATTAATTTGTACAAGCTTGCATCGGTAAGTTTTATTACCATCCGATACGAATAACAAAAAGATTAGAATCCTGATGAAGTTTATCAAAACATCAAATTATTGAAATTTTTCTATCCTTAAAAATATTTAAGTTTTATTTAATCAACCTTCACTGGTGAAAAGCTTAAAGCTATAATTATGACTTTAGTTTTCAAATATTAAATGCCAAGGAAAGGGAATTGTTAAATTAATAATTAATAATTTACCACACAAAAGAGTAAATAACAGTTTATTGAAGCTCTTTATATTCGCGGAGAAATTCTAACCACCGATGACCAAGCTGTGGTAAAATTTAGTGGATATGTTTTGATCGATGATGAAACAAGAAATTCGATTTGAACAGGTTCGCAGAATAAAATGCTTTCTTGGCAAAAATAGTGACCTTGCCCAGGAAAGAATGACTACAAAATTATATTTTGCCTCTAATTCGTTAACACGATTCGATTGATGACTAGCAATTTATTGTATGAAATTCATCGCAAATTATTATCAAATTCGACACGTTGGATGCATATAATGGCAAGCAATTTGGCTTCAGAGAAAATAGATCCACAGTGGACGTTTTGGTGAAAATGATCAACATTCGGTTGAAGAGTTAAAGAGTCGGAGTAAAAGTAGACTCTAGGAGTCTTCTTAGATCTATATGAAACTTTCGATAATCACACCCCAAAAGAGTGTAAATAAAGGTTCCCCGCAGGGCTGTTCATTCGAAGACGATAAGGATGCTACTTGCAGGAAATTCACGACAAAACATTCAACAAAAAGCGCTGGCGCGTCATAGACATAATGGTTCTCTGATGCAAAGGTACAAAGTGGAGCTATCCTCCACCAAGACGATCATGATTCAACTTAAAATAACACTCGACATTAGGAAAGATTGTAGAAAAATCTAGCCTCAAGTGTTAATACAGATATTAACGGGCCACTGAAAATTATATTCTTATAGTTTCAAAGAATGAACATGACAGCGCCTGTGAATGTGGCTACTTTGAGGAGATAGTAAACCATGTGCTATATTACTTTGCACTAGTTGATAAAGGTAGGGCACAGTTAAAAATATTAACTGAGGGCAGACTTAAGTTACTTTTATGGTTTAGCCTTAACCATCGCATTAGGAACTTGAGTCTAACCTAGATAACAACAATAATTGGTGCTGGGTGAAAATCCAAGAGAACTTATGAACAAAACAAGATATTAGACGAGTATCGCCTCCACGCTGCAGGGGCGGTAACAGGTTTCCAGCTGGTTAAGCATACCGATAACAGTGACTGTAACAGAAACGAATAACAGCATATAGTAAATGAATATATTATAATTTTGGATACAATTCTGGATTATGGCAAACTGGAATAAAACTATAAGATTTTTAAGTTACATTCCAGTTACCCATATTCTAGACGAAACTCATTTTATATTGGCCATAACTAACTATATTCTAGAATTTTATTCAAAACACACTTTATAATCCCATTCCCATTCAATATGTCAACGAATAGCCTTATTCTCATCTATTAGTCCATATTTCAGAAACTTTATCGTGATATAAATTGCTTGCGGTAAATTGCCGGCGATAAATTGCCCGCGACAAAATAAGCTACAATGAAAATTTTGGCCTGATTAAGCTAGTTCACACAACTCTAAAGACCCAATAAATTGATACGAGACAAATATTATCTCGAAGTATCTATAGGCCAACCGGTTTTCAATGTATCCAAAAATATTTGGCGATAGTGAAAAGAATGCTTGAGAAAAATGGAGATTTGAAATTAGATTTGAAACATCGATTTGAAATAAGGTTGCTGCTCAAAACCAAAAACCAAAAGATAGTTTACTTAAATTTTATTCGAATGTACTATAGATTCCACCTTCGCTCTTATTCGGGCAATAAATTCAGATTCTGATTTGTAATTTGTTTGGAGACAAAATATGAGTACAGCGTTCTGTAATATAACCTAGCAAGCAAGAAAATTGTGTCAGTAGACGACCTAGTATACCTCGCCACTCGAGTGGAAAACTCGAGGAGAGAAGTGTGTTTGCATGGAACTCTTACTTTGCAAATACTATATGAATCTCCAGGAGAGCATTCAGCGTGTGTCGTTGTTATATACCAGTTTCAATAATTTGTACCAATTGATTGCCTAATCTTGGTCGATCAAGCGAACCAGCAGGAAGAAATATAGAAATTCAGAAAAAAGATCGTAGAATCGACCTTATACTCAAGTTATGGGGGCTGCTAGCGGCGAAGCACTCAAGGTCACGTGATCCGCAGGCGAACAAAAATTGCTCCAGAGCACATTCAACCCCTCTATCTGGAAATGAATTTCTAATGCGTAATCGTAGTCAACGTAGGCAAAAATTTAAACGTGACAAAACTCAAGGGTTCACCCCCAAGTTACTTTACAATAAGTTTATAACTTCCATTAAAAATCTCTGCCATAAAATCGAGTACAACCCATTTCATACCAAATCATTTTAGTAATCAGAATTTGCTCGATAAACGTCCCAGACTGCTTTATTTGACAAAATCGAATAAATGACTTTTGATGGATGAAATTGGGTTTGTTCCAAGTTAGCAGATCAAAATTGTATCTTGGCAAAAATGGTGGCAATGCTTTCGCTAAATATAAGCACTTAAGTTACATAAATAAATTTGCTATTATGTTGGCAAGCGATTTGCAGTTGTTGACTCAAAAGCCAGGTAGTGGTAGTTTTAGGATGACCAGGTGCCTCTCAGGTGCCATTCTTAGTTACTTAGGGTATGCAGTGCCGCCTCAACAAAGGAGTAAACCCAGTATTACGAAAGTTGGGCCATAGGACTTAGACCAGAGTGATTCAAATCTACGAAAAAAATTGGCTGAGGTTTAGTATCACTCACCAGCATCACGTTTACTTCTACCTATTTTCACCTATATGGTGTAAACTCCTGTACGTCCTAGATATTTATCGTTCACCATCCGTCTACGTTGATTCATAGCCTAGATTAAATATTAAATGATATAGAGGTTTCCATAAAGTATATAGTTTATGTATAGATAGTAATTAAATTCAGTAGCAACCTGTGGGTTGCAATATAAAGTAGCCAAAATGACCAATAAGACTAATCAGATCAATGTTATCTTAAAATCTAAGCCGACCGGTTTTCGAGCTATCCAAAAATATGATAAAACATTTACCAAAATTTGAAATTTACATCAATCCAAACGTTAAGTGTAATAAACCTGCAACTGCAAAATACAACTGGCGCATTTTATTTCAAATCGCTAATAAATCATAAAGGTTGTTGGCACTGTCTTAATTGTCGATATTAACTAAAAATATCGTTAAAAAAATAGTGCAGATTACACGGCGTATTGTACCTCATCCTTCACTATGATGATGAAGCATTTTTATGAAATTGATTGCACGTTGGCAGCAGAGTTAATGCTTTAAAGGAGAATGCCGGAATAACTCTATCCACAAAAGGCTTTTACAAAAACCCAATTATATATTAGGCAGCCAAAATTGGGAAAATAATTTTGAGGTACAACGTTATTTCAATCATGTGTTTTGAAATTAAAAGTTGATTGAAAATATGGGTTATGTAAATAAAACCAGCATAGTGATAAAAGCAAATTTGCTAAGAGTGATTAATTAAAACAGTTTTAAAGGCCATTACTGGCCTCTTACTGAGTCAACAATTCGGCTCCAGCGGTTTCGATCCCGAGCATGGTCTTCATACTGTCTAAGACAATCTGAAGAGGCCAAGTCGTTCTCTACACCGTGGAGCCATCGTCGCCTGCAACGACCTCTGCGCCTACCATATGGTGGCTCTTCTTTCAGAGATCGCTGCACAATTCGTTCCGGATCAGCACGCAGAACGTGCCCGAGCCAGCGTATTCGCTGAGATCTTATTTCATGTACAATATCGGGGATCTTCATCAGATCTCTGATCTCGATATTGTACAGAGCTCGGTAGGTACCATCTATTTCGCGTTTTGAGCCGTAAATCACACGCATGACTCTTCTCTCAAATGTTAGGAGCCATCTCTCGTACTCATCCATCAGCGCCCAACTTTCACATCCAAACATAACAACGGGCCTGATCAACGCTTTGTAAAGCTTCAGCTTCACGGCACTTGATAAGTGTTTAGATTTTAGCAGTGGCCTTAGAGGATACAAAGAACGACTGCCAGCTGCCAGCCGCACTTTAATATCCTCACCCACACTGTTATCGTGAGTGATAAGAGAACCCAAATATTTGAACCTCCTCACTCCCTCAAACGTGTGGTGGCCACTACTAAAATCTGGTGTGCCATTGTCCCTAAAACCAGAGATCAGGTATTTCGTTTTGGACTCATTGATCTGAAGTCCAACTGAAGCTGAAAACTCTACAAGCGGATCAAGTATTTCTTTCACTCCGTTGCTATTCAGTCCAATCACGCATATGTCATCTGCATATGCAAGCACCTGATTGGACTGGCGATATAAGATGTTACGCTGCGGTGTTTCAGATTTACGAAAGATGTACTCCAACATGAGATTAAAGAGTATCGGGGACAGAGCATCTCCCTGCCGAACACCCGAGTTAACTACAAAACTTGTCGATAGCCTGTTCTCAACTTTAACACAGCATTGGGATTGCGTCACTGTCATCCTACATAGTCGTACCAGTTTTGTTGGCGTTCCTAGGTATTCCAGGGCAGACCATAAACTCTCTCGATTGATCGAGTCATAGGCCTGCCGGAAATCCAGGAACACCTGATGTACGGGGATGGATGTCTCATAATATTTAGATAGAATCATCCGCAGCGAAAAGACCTGATCGGTGACTGATCGATTCGGACGAAATCCTCCTTGATAGTCACCAACCAAGCCCTCCGCTAGAGGAGTGATTCTATCCAATACAATGTATGACAGTAACTTGTACGCTGTGCAAAGGAGAGCTATACCACGATAATTCTCACACTTCAAGCGGTCTCCCTTCTTGAAGATGGGGCATATCGCGGCCACTTTCCATTCGTCAGGCATAACTTCGGTTCGCCATACTAATCGAATAAGGTCGAAAAGACAGTTCAACAAAGTATCCCCTCCGAATATCAAGAGCTCCGAATTAATGCAGTCCACTCCAGGTGCACGGTTTCGTTTCAATCTCTGCATGGCTTTAGTGAATTCCTCATGGGATGGCTCCTCAGTTCAAATCTCCGCAGTTTGTATTAGAGGTGGCTCAACAACAGTCTGTGACGCATGATGAACATCAAGCAGGTCAGTAAAGTGTCCACTCCATGCGTCAAGTACTTCGTCGATGTTGACACAGAGGTTTCCATCCCGGTCCCGAATGGCGGTTGACGTAGGCCTGAAAGTATGGTGCAGTCCAGTAATTCCTTTAAAGAAATTACGCGAACTGCGCTCATTGCTGAGTTGTTGTACTTTCAGAACCTCGGCCTTCCACCATTCTCGCTTCTTCCGTCTACAAATCCGCTTAGCTGCCCTTCTTGCAAGAGCAGTCTTGTTTTTCCTCGCGATTGTGAGACGTTGTTGCACTTCATTATGGGCTATATTTTGTTGCTCAACTGCAAGACGACACTCGTCATCAAACCAATCATTCTTGGGTCTGACTTTCACTATACCTAAAGTCTGTTGAGCAGCACTGACAACCGAAGTTTTCAGGACCTCCCATACAGAGTTCACGCAGTCAGACTGGTAATTAGCTTCATTAATGTTGTCGCTGACAAGATCCTGATATCGTTTCTTTTTATCTTCATTTATCAGACCTTCACAATCGAAACGTATCATGCGTTTCGCTGTGTTCCCAGACTTATACGAAAACTTCCATCGTAGCTTTGCAGCGACCAAATGATGATCGCTGCCTACGTATTTGGTTGCTAACCGATAAGTTTTCACATCCTGCACAACCTGAGCCCGTCCTTCAGAAACTAACACATGGTCAATTTGGCTGCGGGAAGTTCCGCGAGGATGTGTCCATGTCTCAAGATGTATGTGTTTGTGAGGGAAGAATGTGCTTGCTACTCTAAGATCATGAGCAACCGCAAAGTACATCATTCTCTCACCATTATCGGTCGCAGTTTCGTGTCGGGAGTACGGACCTATGTTTTCACACAAGTCGGTCTGATTTCTGCCAGCTCTAGCATTAAAGTCCCCAATTACCATTCTAACATCGTGTTTGGGTATAGATCCCATCAGATCGTCCAAGTCATTGTATAATGAGCCTTTATCTTGGGGCTGGCTGACTTCTGTGGGCGCATGTACACAAATTATCGACAGGTTAGCTAACTTCATGCGCAAGCGAAGTTTACTCAATCGGTTATTGACTGCTTGGAAATCCAAAACAGCGTTCTTTACCTGCAGCCCAAGAAGAAATCCAGCTCCAAGATTTCCGAGGTCATCTCCACTGTAGAACAACGTATAGCCCTGGGACACATGGTCTCCACTTTTAGGCCAGCGAGTTTCTTGAAGTGCAACGAGTTCCAGCCGATACTCCTTCATACACGTGATTAGGCCCTCTAACGCTCCTGGTTTCCTTAGTGATTGCACGTTCCACGTGCCGATCCTAAATCTCGTGTCCGGGTACTTGAGCGGGGGTCCGGTGTTTTTTTGGCGGTATCCATTTTTCTTTTTGTTGACTTTATAAACATTTTATTTTTTTACGGATGCGGGTCGTCAGCCCAGCGATCCAACCGTTTAGTCGCCTCCTACGACAAGCAAAGGATACTGTGGTGGTATTCTTGGGAAACATGTTCGTGCAGTTTTGATTTACGAGACATGTGAGTGCCCCCCGACCACAGGGGCCTGTAAGAGTGATAATGGGGTTTTATAGAGCTTCTTCCATATATGACTTCAGATATCAAAATCGTGAAATGTGAACCACTGAATCTCAGCTCACAGGGATTGATAGATATAATGATGTTTGGAATTTGTTAGATAATACCCTCACCTTAATAAAATAACAACTCTTAGGTCGACGCGATGCGTAAAAGGGCGTTTCATAGAGTTTCATTCATATATGACTTGCGATAGCAAAATCGTTGAAATTTCCACCACTGGATTATTGGAAATTGTAGTTGTGCAGATCGGTAATGTATCATCAATTGAATTTATCAACACGTATTAATTCAATGAGATTATTGGAAATGGTAGTCAATGGCTCAATAGGTACTATTGAGCATCTGATATGGGACATTGATAACCGTTACATTGTGATTAAATTGAAAAACTAATTTACCCATAGCTTAATATATAACTTGTGTAGGATTCCGACCAAGTTTGAGGTGATATGTAGCACTTATGTTCATCGTCATCAATTTCTCATTTCCTTGGCTCATACAATTACTATACATAAAAGCCAGTATCTAAATTTATCACATGCTCTTTTGGACATTGGATCGTTTATATTGTCATATTATCACGCATATGTTGCTTTGTCCAGAGTCGCTAGCCACCAGGGAATCCATTTGATAAACTTTGATTTATGTCAGGTAAAAGCTATACATTCTGCCATTGTCGAGTATAACCGTTTACGTTCATTACATATACCTAACTTACCAAATATTACTGTAAAGAAGTCTAGACTTAGGAAGGTCAAACATCATACCTGGGTCATACTATTCCTATAGACCTCGGCCCAAACGAGCTTACAATAAAGGAAAACGCAACACTCTACTTCCATTGCTCACCATACAGGAGCACTGTTCTACGTCTCCAGCTAAACGATCATGTCAATGACGTCTCTCGTTCCTTCCACTCCTACTAAACGTCCATGTCGGCGTAAACAATGAAACCAGTAGGTACCTTTGAAAAAGACATGATATCCTACAAAAAAATTATAATTGAATAAAGGAGCAAGTACCAGGTCCAAAAAATGGTCTGCCTATGAAAGAAAAATTTCTTCTTCCTTTTGTGACCCATCTATATAATCCCTGTGAACTGCGATTCAGTGGTGGAGTCACTATACTGGTCTAATGGTTTTTATCACTATACTGGTCTAATTTACATAACTAATATTTTCATTCAATGTTTAATTTCAAAATAGGGAGTCTTCAAGTTCCAAATTTTTTATTCTTTCTAATTAAAATTTATTTAACTTATAGACTTTTTAGAATTTATTATAAAATACACATTTTTCAATTAAAATGAAACATTAGGTTTAACGTTCTATTTTGAAAAAAATTCGGGATGGCATTTTGGTTTACTATACTCTTTAGTATTCTCGTGCTGTTAATTGATACACATTTATTTTTTAGCCAAAACACATTTTGAGAAGTCTTTTTTCGGGCTAGATTTTTGGGCCAACTTCACATCCGTGATTTGTTTCCTTTAAAATGTACACCAATTGAACATTTCGGGATGCTATGTATTTTGCTTACAATTTTTTTATATAATTTTTCGTTCTGGTGTAAAATTTAGCAAAGACACATACCAAAATTGAAAAGGCCTTTTTCGGGATAACTTCACATACATATTATAGCCCTCCTTACATAAAAAGCTTTCTATTTGATGTTCAAAATATGTCATGAAATATGTGAATATTGTCAAAATATATAAAAAAAAAATTATTATTATCATTACCACTATCAATATTATTATTCGTATATTCATTAATATTGTATATATATATATATATATATATGTGTTGGATATATTGTAACCAATGCGAGACCAGATCAAAAGGAAAATTGTTTGAAAAACAAATAAAAAAAATTTTTCTTGCTGATTGATTAATTTTTTGTACAAAGTCAAAATATAAAAAAAGAAGCGATTTGATTCCCTGTCGGGTGGTATAGACGTACGTACATAATATATAAGACGAATACTGCTATTTAATTGAATTTTTTGCTGTTCATTGAATATTTCATGTTTTTTTTGTTAATTGAATTGTAAATTAAACATATATGTAGGTACGTACGTATGCGAATAACCGGCACCCGTGTGTTTATTTATACCGCATACACAAAATCAATGGGTAACCATAGATCGTTGTGTGTATATATGCATACACCCGTCAATAATATTTTGATGAGACACGGGCACAAGTAAATAATTAAATACGAGTATATACGCGCAAGTGATTGTGAAATTTTTGATGACATATTAAGGTCAATGGTATATAAATGTATATATATATATATATATATATATATATATATATATATATATATATATATATATATATATATATATATATATATATATATATATATATATATATATATATATATATATATATATATATATATATATATATATATATATATATATATATATATATATATATATATATATATATATATATATATATATTATTCTACTGTACGTGTGAATGTCACTGAACTCGTCCTAAACGGCTGGACCGATTTGAATGAATTTTTTTGTATGCGTTTGGGTGGCGCCCTGGATTGTTTAGATTCACAAATCTAACAAATTCACACATATTGAGCGTATTATATTCAGATATAAGTTACGTGCATAGGATTTCGTTTATTTTTCGACATTTTAATTTTTTTGTACGGTAAATAAACGCACGCTGCCAGTACAACCATATCGAGTAGATGGAGGAGCGAGAAATTGTGGGTATTTTAGAACCGTATTTACAGAATCACAACCAGTTGGTCCAGTTGTTCAATACCGTTTCAAATAAACTGCAAAACGACAACTATACGATCGTCATCAAAGCAGACAAAATACCAGCTGGGCAGCACGCGGGCCGATATAATGCACCGACCATTATAGAAGTTGCAATTGTTATGGTTGGCGACGCATTTGAACGTCGAGATATACGAATCAAACGCAGAGATAACACAATGCATACGATTGATCGAAGACAGTCATCGCTCTTACGACGCTTTGCAATATCCATTGATATTTTGGGAAGGAGAAAATGGATAGCATTTAAATATCAAACACAGAAATCCAGCAACAGGTACAATGTACACATGTCATTACCTAATATTTTATTTTTATGCACTATTAATCACTTGAAGCTCTCGATAGAATGATGAAATTGGACATATTCGATGGAAAGGTAATTATGAAATTAGTTGTTCAATGTATGGCATGTTTCAATAGGGTAGGAGTCTGATCGTTTATGGTTATTGACCATATACCTCCACGTGGTATCATGGATTCTGGGAGGAGCCATGTATGGCTAAATAGAAAGAATAGTGGAATGACTCGAAGCTTACCGAGCATCTTTCAATCATATTATAGTCTCCTAATTTACCGATACCATATATATAAGTAGTTTTACCCCAAAACCGGAAAAAATTGCAACTGAAATAAATTGTACGCAACTGGAATAAATAAAAAAAAACTTCTAGTAAAATCCAGACAAGAGAATAAAAAATTAAATGCAACAATTCAATGGATGCATATCCAAATTCTTCAAGAACAAGTAACTAAGCAATTCAAGGAAATTGTTAAAATGGACTACCAAACTGAACCAGAAGTCCAAAATAATTTTTTTTAGTCAACAGGCAAAGATAAATTAGCTCAAGAAACGGAGTAGATAAGAGCTAAAAGTCAACGGAAAAGAGGAAGCGAAACAGAAAAGGTCATATAACGGACAGAAAAGCCACGAAAAATGTACGACCGCCACCACCGCCAGTGATAATTGATGGAATAAAAGATTATTATTCTCTTTATAAGAAAATTAAAACCACTTTCACCTAGTTAAGTTTAAGACCAAACTCATGAATGGAAACAATATCAAAATTAATGTAGAAACTGATAAAACAAACTAGGACAATTCGATTAATGGCCAAAAATTTACATCATACATGTAAGCCAATGAAAATAATTGAAGATCCAAGTGCAAAAGGTTTGAAAGCAATCGACGCTGCTATTAAACTCAAATTACGAAATACGAGTAAAGAACCGCTAAACTTGTGTATGTTAATGTTCAGTTCTGAAAAAAATATTGAAAGAATTTGGTATATTCTATAAAAACTATATTAGGCTGTAAAGGTCAAAACTCATACTACAAAGTAAAAAAGGTGTTAATCTTATGGGCACACCCAAGCATATTGCAGCAAAGAACCTCGTTGCGTTAAATACCTTGGAAAGCACCCTACAAAAGATTGCAATAAGCCGAAAGAAACACCGCCACAATTCGTAAAGAGCGGGAAAGATCCCCCAGCTAATTATAGAGGATGTAAGGTGCCTGTTGAATTGCAGAAAATTAAAAATTCAAAAATTAAAGGCAAAAACACAAAACATAGAAATAACTACCACACAAATAGGTACGCAAACAATATAAACTATAATAAAAATACTGAAGCTGCATATAGTCCACTTGTAGATGGTAAATTTACATATGCACAAGTAGCCGGTATAGGGATAAATCAGGAACAGGCACAAAATTGTGCAAATATCAACCAAACGCTTCAAACGATAAACGATTAACTCAACTCATTTGATGAGCGGTTACTTCAACTTGAGCTGCAGTAAGGGAGCTATTTCTAAATAAAACAATGGGTAAGCACCTTAGAATACTAGATACACAAAATATAGATATCCGTCTTATCCCAGAAACCCATTTTACCAAAAAATCCTTTATTAAATAAAGAAGGAACGAAGTTTACCACACTATACATCCCAGTAACTCAGCCAGAAGTGCAGTCATTGTGGGAAAATATCAAACATTTTGAAACGAGAAAGTACTCCACATGATGAAATATAAGCTACGACAGTTGCTATTGAAACTATAAACTATGTTGTTGCCGTTACAGGGTTGTATTGCTCGCCAAGACATCCTCTCAGGAAGAATCAATACAAACAATTTTTTGTGAAATAGGTTTAATGCAGCAGATAATTTTAACACTAAAAACACGTACTGGGGATCGAGACAGACAACAACTAAAGGAAAAGAGCTATGAAGAGTGCAATTACAGAAAGCTACTGCGAAACACTAGCCACAGGCAATGCAACATACTGGCCATGGGATCCAGCTAAAATACTAGATTTAATAGATTTCTTCGTAAGGAAAAATATTTTAAAGCACATGGCTAGGAGAGATAAAGAAAAAGCCGATAGGTTTGCTGATCACCTGAAAAGTATATTCAGACACTAGATTGTCAACGAGTAGAAACTTTCTATATCTAAGTCAGTCAAGATACGGAAGATGTTAACAGTGCATAAGATGAAAAGTAGGAAAGCACCGGGTTTTGACTTGATAGCATTTTCCACATAATTTTTTGTTTTTTCTGACAAAATAGGATAAAAATGTGGAAAATCTTGTTAAAACGAGCTAAGAGAGGTACTAAAAGAACTCCTAAAAAAGGCAATTATTAATGCCCCAATACTCCTGTCAATAATTGAACGGAAAAGCGTATACCAAACCACCAATTTGAATTCTGATGTGAGCACTCGACAGTTGACCATGTACATATATAGCATCACAAATGTCATTGAAAAAGTACTCGAAAGAAAGCAGGTCTGCTCTGCAGTGTTCCTTGTTGTCACACAGGCTT
This sequence comes from Tipula unca, assembly GCA_951394425.1. Classification (NCBI taxonomy): domain Eukaryota; kingdom Metazoa; phylum Arthropoda; class Insecta; order Diptera; family Tipulidae; genus Tipula; species Tipula unca. The sequence goes on from OX596381.1 coordinate 198,200,425, forward strand.
TTGATAAAGTGTGTCATGAAGGTTTAAATTATGAGTAGAGGAGTTTACCTCCAAAACAATACAGTGATATATTAGAACCATACTTTACTTGGGGATATTTTAGAATAAAACAAGAACAAAAATATCCTGATTTAAGAGTGATAAGGGCTGGAGTTCCTCAGGGGAGCGTCTTGGGGTCACTACTGTATTGTACACCTACGATATGCCACAATCGGATAGGACTGTGTTTCTCCAATCTAATGAAGCATTTGATACATACTTCAAGGAAAAGCACCTCTCATATATTGCAGATGTACAACGAAGCATTACAACCAACCCTAAACAATTCTGGAAATACTTTAGATCCAAACGAGTAATTGATGGTTATCCAACTAATATGTATTTGAATGATATTACAACATCAGATCCTAAAAAAATTTCTGACATGTTTGCGGATTTTTTTCAATATGTATACAAACCCAAAAACAGTAATTGGTTTACCACTGATTCAAACGTGAATAATAATGTACTTATCAGTTTACCGGTTATTAGTGATGAGGATATTTTATATGCACTTAATCAGTTTGGTGACGGATGTGGGCCGGATAATATTCCAAAGTCTATATTAAAAAAATATGCTAATATTTTAGTAAAACCATTACGGAATATATACAATCTCCGGTTAACATCCGGAATATTCCCTGATTTATGGTAAATATCTAAAGTTACACCTATATTTAAATCGGGTAAAAGAGAAGACATCACCTGTTATAGAGGGATATCAACCACTTAAACCATAGCAAAATTATTCGAACAGGTTGTATGCAACACCTTTAAAGGGATCCTAGCTCAACATATATCACTCAATCAGCATGGGTTTATGCCTAGAAGATCTACATCTACTAACCTTGTTGAATTTACCAACAAAGTTATTAATGAAATTGTAAACCGCAACCAAGTAGTTGTAGTGTTTACTGATTTTAGTAAAGCATTTGACTCAATCTGCCATCACAAGGCTTTGCATCCAACTTCATTAAATGGTTCAACTCATATTTGTCTAGTTGCGTACAATATGTGTCAATTGGAAGCGAAAAATCTAAAATAATCAATGTAACGTCAGGAGTTCCTCAGGGTTCCCATATTGGACCATGGATTTTTCTCGTTTTCATAAATGGAATAACTGAAGTCATAAAATACTCTAATCTTCTCATGTTCGCAGATGATGTAAAAATCTATCATACAATTAAAGATATACATGACACAAAAGTATTACAAGAAGACATCGAGAGATTCAGTGAATGGTGCCACAAAAATTCTTTGCTGTTGAATATTGACAAATGCAAAGTTATGTCTTTTCATCGCAAGAGACAACCGATTAACTTTGCTTATAGCGTTAATAATACGGAACTGCAAAGAGTTAAAGAAATAATCGATCTAGGTGTCACATTCGCTGAAAATATGAGTTTTAACAACCACATTGACAAATGCATTGCTAAAGCAAATTCTATGTTTGATTTTGTTAAGCGTTGGACTGGTGAATTTACAAACAACTTTATTTTCACTTTATTTTGCGTATATAAGATCGCAAGTTGAATACGCATCAGTAATTTGGAGCCCGTATTATGCTAACCACATCAAAAGGATTGAAAGCATTCAAAAGAAATTTATGATCTTCATTTTAAAGAAAACTGACTGGGACTATGACCATAGCTTACCGTTTCATGAGAATATAGCCCGCCTTCCACCATACACGACAAGATGTTTAGAGTATAAAATTTGCACTCTGCAAAAATAGACGCTTATTTTTAGACTCAGCTTTCATCGGTAACATCCTGCTTGGTTTTATTGATTCTCCCTACATATTGGAAAATACAGCTATCCATGTTCCAATCAAATCGCTGCGAAACCATCGCTTTTTGGAGATAGTACGCCACTCAACTAACTATGGTGAAAATTGTCCAATCAACAGACTGGCAAAATCATTAAATATCGCTGCAGATAACTTTGACTTTCATCTCACAAAGGACTGCTTCAAAAGGAACTTGAAGAACTATTTTTTAAATTTTAAAACTTAATTTATCAGAAATTATCTGGTAACATCTTTTCAGTTTATTTTTTGTAAAAAATATACTTTTTCAATCTAATTTTTTTGACAACTTCTAATCTAAAGAACTTAACTTTTAATTTTTAAAATTTAAAATTTAAATTTTTTAATCTTGTGTGTAATAATCAATACTGAATTGATTATTTTTTTGCATATGAAATCATACTTGTAATGTACTAAATCGATTTCTTTAATATAAATAAATAAAAACCAATGGAAGAAGAAAATATACTTGCTACATTTGCTGATGATACCGCTATCATGTAATTATAGGAAATAATATTGACAGTTCAATATACCTAAGTTGCAAGCAAATAAAACCAAAATTAACTAAATGAGGGTACATGGATTTTTGACATGGATTTTAGTAGCAAAGGGTTACAGAACATTTGTGCATATTAATGCACAATACAGCCAAGCATCTAGGGATGACTCTAGACGCCAAATTACGATGGAAAGCTCATATTAAGAAGAAAAATCAAGAAATACAACTAAAATATCAGAAGATGTATTGGCTCATATGCAGACACTCCCAAGTGTCTACATAGTAACAAACTAATGATATTTAAGCAAATTCTAAATCCTGTATGGATCTACGGAATTCAGCAAATCGATATAATACAAAAATGTGATTTGTTATTCTAATACAGGGTGGGCCATCTTTTGGTCCTTTTTTCAATCAATGTCAAAAATATTCAATTTATCATCATGGAGTCAAAATATAAAAAAAAAAAACAGAAAAGAAAGCGATTTGATTTCCTGTCAATGGGTAACCATAGATTGTTGTGTGTATATATGCATACATCCGTCAATAATATTTTGATGAGACACGGGCACAAGTAAATAATTAAATACGAGTATATACGCGCAAGTGATTTTGAAATTGTTGATGACATATTAAGGTCAAGGTATAATATATAGAACAGAAGCTTTTCTGTATAAATTGATTTCAAACCCTTCGTATTATGTATTTGGACCAAAACAATCAAAAACACATAAAACAATTTAATTAATTTCCGTATAAAAATATAAAATATCTTAATTTATTAGAAAATAAACTCTAGAATTTTATTGACACTGACATTGAACTCGAATCCATAATTTTAAGGGGATTTCTCTTTTTTTTTATTTTTTATTTTATTTGGTTTAGGCCAAAAGGGTGAAAATTTCAATTTCCATCATTTCATCGTTACTTATGTAGTAGATAAGATACACAAAACTCACACACACACACACACCAAACTAAATAAATTAAATTATCGATGGATTTTTTTTTTGTTTTTTATAATTTAAATTTATTTTTAATAAATTAAAAAATTTATTAACATCGAAGAAAAAGATAAGTTATGTGAGTATTAGGCTGTTTCCTATTACACACCAAAAAAAATTAAAATAAAAACGTTAAAGGGTCATGTTTGTGATATTTTTTTAATAGAATTTTAATGAAATTCAAAAAGTGATTAATCTTTATCTAGATATACTCGTATACCAATGTTGTTTTGTTTAAAATAATTTTTAAATTTATTTTATCATAATTTAGTTATAAATTAATGTTAAGATATTATATTATCTATATAAAATATTAATTATGATATTTATGACGGAAATTGAGGGAGGGATATACATATACATACATATAGATAGTATATGACGTGATGATTTTTGTGTTTAGAATTTTAGAAATTTTAAATCCGGCTTATTGAAATTTATAATAATTTATTGGTTTCGAATGGTAGCAGTTTGTAATCGTAAATTTTGTGTTTTTGAGTTTTTTTTTGTTCCGAAAATTTATTCGATATTTGTGAGTGGAAAGAGTTAAAAAGCGAATGTAATGTTTATTATTGTACGTTTACAGCGCGCACCTGCGGCGGCGAATTGACAGGAGGATAATAAATTGCGGAAATCGATTATGGACTTGTTTTCAAAAATATTATTAAAATATGGACAAATTTTCAACTAAAGTTTTTGGGATATAAGCTGTTTTAAATCTCTTAAAATTTCAATTTTAAACATTTTCTGATATTTTAGAAAAATTTCCTGAACCTGAATTCGAAAAAATTTGAAACCATAAACTATGAAATTTAAACTTTTTGGATCTCGCACTGAATTTTCATCATGAGGATATTTTCACATTCACTCTAAGGGTATGAATATTTCATAATTTTTTGAAGGATTTGAAATTTCCACCAATTTCAAGAATTGGGAGGCCCGACAACAATATTTTAAATTTCGAATGAAACCGCCATGTCAAATCTATTGAGATGAAACATCTGATAAATATGTATATGAAGGGGCACAAATGTGCGAATAGGTCAAATTTATTTTTGATTATCGGGAATAATTCAAAATTGTGCATGATTTTACTTAAAAACAAACTATTTGTCTTTAACATTTATTTTTTACTTCATTTTTTTTTATTACACCTGAGACTACGCTCATCTAGCAATTTATCTTACAAATACAACATGTACTTTTCTTATAAAATTCTCATTTGAACCCAGTGTAACTCAATGGTTAGTCCCAAAATTGATTAATCCTGTTTACTAATTTTAATTTGGTAAGTTCACTATAGTTCAAGTGGCCTCGTTCGTTGGAGTGTTCTTCCAACGACAGGGTTATCTATTATAAGGCGAATATAGGGGTTTCCATATTCCTGGATCCTTATTTCGTGTTTGGCAGCATGCATTTTACTTTCATCTTTGATGTATTCCATCCGTAGGTCCCTGTGATAGTCTTCATTTCTTCTGTACCATGGAACATTTACGATGCTACGAATAACCTTGTTTTGAAACGTCTGTACCATTTTGGAGTTTGTTTGCTTGGTCCCCATCCCCAGAGTTGGATACCGTAAGTCAATATTGGCTTCAGTACCTCTACCTATTAACCAATAAATTTTTCTGAATATTACATTAAGTTCTCCTTTTTTCGACATGCTCTCTCCACTTAAGCTTAGCATCGAGGGTCATGCCAAGCTATTAAACTGTGTTTGCATATAGCATGTGTCGTGAATGAATTTCTAAGGTTGGTACACGAAAATGTCTATTGGATAAATAAGATCTTAATATGGCATAGAACTGTCCTAGACGACTATGGCAAACTTTATCGAAGGCTTGGGCGACATCCAGGAATATGCTTCAGCGCACTTTTTTACGTTCCAACGTTCTTTCAATTATGTTTGTGATTCTATGCATCTGATCAATTGTGGAATGCTTTTCTCTGAATCCAAATTGATGTGAAAGAATTGGATGTTGGTCCTCAATTATTGGTTTATGTTTATTTAGTTATAATTTTTCAAAATTTTCTAACATGATAAACCAGCTAACATCGTTAGATGGATTTTTTCAACATGCATGCTACTTTTCACTTCCTCTTTTAATTCTTTGAGAGTTACTGGGCGTATGAGAAACTCGTTTAGCTTGGGAATTGACATTATATTTTCGTTGGCAGTTTATCTTGGTAATTGTTGGAACGTTTCCTGGAGATATTCCGCAAACAGATCAGCCTTCTCTTTGGTACCTCTTGCCTAGGTCCCATCATCCTTTTTAAGAGGAGACACTTGCAGTTTTGGTCTTTTGAGTCTTTTCGTCGCGTTCCACAGTTAGTAATCAGAATTTTGTTCATCAGTTAGGCTAACTAAATATCTGTTGATTGATTCATTTGTCACTTCTCTAAGAAGGGGTTTGAAACTGTTACATAAATTGTTTTCTTCTCCGGTGTTCGATTAATTTGCCAGGTTTTACGTAACAGTCGTTTTTCTATTACTAGCCCTCTAAATTCTATTGGGTAGGATATGTTAAGCATCTTCTTATTTTGTATAATGGCGGTGCTTGCCAAAGCAGCATAATGAATTGTTTCATTTAGTTGTTTCAATTTGTCTTGCTTGCTTCATTTGCTGTAGCCTCCCCAAGAGATCCATATTTTCTTTTTCTAAGCCAATAGTTCTTTCACTTGGTGTGGTGTAATACAGCATTGTGGTCGTTGCATTTCGACGACTGGGAGCCCACTCGCTCACTATCGAAAATATTTTTTTATTTTATTATTATTTATGAATTATAGTAAATGGAAAAAATATTTTCAGTACCAATTTTAGTCAAAGTTTTGAAACATTCACATAGTAAAACACATGAAAATTGTCTTGTACTCGGCGGTACTGGGTTTCCGAGTCCTTGCACCGTAAAATTCTCTACTTCGCTTTTAAGGATTTTTTTTTACCCTAGCATTTTATACCTACTGCCAGGTAAGAATTCAGCCGCCCCTTACATGAGGAACAGACGCTGTTTGAAGCCGCACCTCCTGGTGAACAGCCAGTGGTGTTTTATTTCCCTCTTACCCGTCGGTGAACCGTTAACTCCCGCGGGATTCAACTTAATGACTGAAATGATAATCTTAAATGGAGGAATAGAAAATGCTCTTCTCGTGAAATTGAAAGACTTTTACACAACAACTGACTCTGTCACGCAGTTTTATTTTGGGAAACTGTTTATATTCTTGTTTTGATTCAATATTCTTAATATTGGCATATTCGGTCTAAATCAAAAGACTCGAAGAAGAAGTTTAAAATTGCTCAGAAACTTTTAATTCATGCCTAACTATTGATTTTCTTTGCTTCTAATTGAAAACTTGCTTTTGAAACTATTTCTTAAATATTTTGAACATTGAACGTTTTGCGGACAATTGTTGCCAAATAGATTAAGGATCAGATCCATTTTAGTGAGCTATACTTTCCAAATTTTAATTTGCTTTGCTTGTAAGGTAATGCGTTCAATGTTAACACCTTTGTGTCCCCAAAATTTTGACCAGCAGTACTTCACGCTTCATGTAGAGGGTTTCGACTTGTGCGACTGAATGCATTAATTTAGTTTCATCATTCTACAATGGAATCAAATAATTTGGAGCGATGAGTCCAGATTTCAGATTTCTCTCGTCGATTGAAAATTAAAGTATCCAGATTCTATTAAAGTATGTGTTATTATGTCTCCTAAGGGAGGGGTATTTTGCTAATATTTATGAATTAAAGTAAATGGAAAAAATATTTTCAGTACCAATTTTAGTCAAACTTTTGAAGCACTCCCATAGTAAAGCACACGAAAAATTGTCTTGTACTTACGCAAGACTATTTTTTGTGTGTTTTACTATGGGAAGGTGTAGAAATATTGACTTAAATTTGGTATCGAGAATGTTTTTTGTATTATTATTATTTATAAATTATAGAAGATGGAATAAATTATTTCGGTATCTCCACTTCACTATTGCCTATGTTGGTTTTTTTATCGAGGTATCCTTCCCCTAGCATACCTGAGAACGCATTCGATAGGAGACTAACAACTTCCACGGGATTCAACTTAATGACTTAAATTATAATCTTAAATGGAGAAATAGAAAAGGGTCTTCTCGTGAAATTGAAAGACTTTTACACAAAAACTAACTCTGTCACGCAGTTTTATTTTGGGAAACTGTTTATATTCTTGTTTTGATTCAGTATCTAAATCAAAGGAAGTTTAAATTTTCTTAAGCACTTATAATTCATGCCTAAATATTGATTTTCTTTACTTTTAATTGAAAACTATATCTTAAGGAGTTTGGACATTGAACGTTTCGCGCACAATCGTTGTAAAATAGATTAAGGATCAGATCCATTTTGGTAAGCTATACTTTCCAAATTTTTATTTTCTTTGCTTGTAACGTAATGCGGCTTCTCCACTAATTGTTCAATGTTAACACCATTGTGTCCCCATATTTTTGACCAGCAGTTTATGCGACTGAATGCATTAAGTTAGTGTCATCATTCTACAATGGGATCAATTAATTTGGAGCGATGAGTCCAGATTTGAGATATCTCTGGTCGATTGAAAATTAAAGTATCCAGGGTCTGTTATGGTATGTGTTATTATGTCTCCTAAGGGAGGGGTACTTTGCGTATTTATTGAAGCCATTGTTAATAACTACACAGCGATTCTGACAAACCTGACTGTCCTTTGTATTCCATTTTTAAAGGACGAAGATGATGACTATATTTTACAGTACCTTGCCATTCATCAAAAAAGTGTACTAAATGTCTGAATGTTAAATACAAAATTTAACTCTGGTACAGTTTTAATTACCCTAGAAATTCGATCTTAAACAAAATTTAGGATTAATTTAGGAATTACTTCACACAGCGGTTTTAAAGCCTTTTAAATACAAAAAATAAATGTTTATACCAATTTTCAGCATTAACCGGACGGACATAAATGATTGATCCCAACCTTTATACAAATAAAGAAATCATTTTTATTTTTATTTCGATTTCCATATACACATTGATTGTTTATTGTGGAAATATCAATTTTCATCATAACGAATAATAAATTTCATTAACTTCAATAATATTTAGATTTTCCATCAAACCTCGATGATAGTTTTATTCAAAAACAAAAAATTCTTTTTGATTCGAAATTTTCATAATAAACAAAACCAAACCGAACATAAAAATATTAATTGGAAAAACAACAACACCAAAAGCACAATCATTTTTCCGACTCGTTTGATCTTTTTGTTGTGTGTGTGTATATATATGTATGTGTACGTCTTCTTTTATATCGTAGCTATTCAAATAGAAAAAAATTTCTCAGATTTACCATCGGATGATGATGATGATGATGATGTTTGAAAACAAAATCATATATTTTTTGGGAATATTTCCCATTTTTCATCTTCTTGTGTGCGCCTTATGATGATGAAATGCATTTCTATACATTTTCTAATAATTTATATTTAGTTGTTGTTTGTTTTAGATTTTTTTTTTTTGTGTGATCTGGGTATTATACTAAGGCCGGATGTATTATTCTGTGTGTGTCTTTTGTTTATGAATATAAATAAAAATAAAAAGATTTCTTTACGTTTTTAAGTACACTTTAGACTGGAGATGGTGAGATTTTGTGTTGTATTATTATTTTTGTATACTAGAGAGACAGACCTACAGCAAGTAGAAAATTTGGTTTGTTTGTATAAAAATAAAAAAATATTTTTTTATTAGGTTTTTCTTAGTGTCGTATTACTCTCTAAATATACAATATTGCAATGAAACACAAGATTGTTAATTTATTTTGAAATATGAGTTAATAAAAGTCCAAGTTTTTATCGTTTAGCTATAGATATTTGAACTTATTAATTATTAATAATTATGTCCTTAGCTACTGTTGATATACATATATATACAAATAAAGGTGTGAACATATTTTGATTTCCCAGATGAATAATCGAACATGTATATTTGTCAGTTAAACATATATAAATATATTTCTACAGTAACTAACGAATTTATCACTTTGTGCTCGTCTATGTGTGACACGCACCAATATATCAATAAACAACCCATCGAACATAAAAAAAAAACTAAATATACATCGATTATATTATTAAACTGTCAATTCATCCGGCCCAATAATCAAAACATATATATCAAAAAATAATTTCCACGAAAATTAATAATATTTTTGTTTTTCGTCACGAGCGAGCGGGAGAGTGGAAAAAAAATAACAAGAAAATACTGTCAACATTAATATTAGTCACAATCATTTTCAATAAATTAACAACATCGGGACAAAAAACTATATATCCATTATAGCTATAGTCGACTATTTACAATTTTCCATTTCATTTCATTTTCCATCATCAAAACGAAAAACAATAACAAAACGTATAAAAATTAATTAATTTTATTGTTTATAAAAAAAAAAAAAAATTTCCATTGTATTTTAAATAGTTTTTCCTTAAAAAAACAAGCTTTTCTTGTAATATTTTAATTCGTAATTAAGGGATTGTGCGTGTCAGTTAATTATTAAAACATAAAAAAAAAAAAAATATTTTTTTCAGAATCACAAAATGAAAATTAATTATAAATTTTCATTTTTTATTAGACATATTTTCCGTTGTTGTGTATTTTGATAACGCAGAACAATAAAAAAATTATTTTTTAAATTTATTATTTTTGCGTGCTGGCAATGTATACGAGTATACGGGGACACACACAACAAACAAACACTGTGCACGATGAATAACGCACAGTACTTTTTCTTATACAAATTTTCCTTTTTTTTTTTTTTTTATTTGGGAAAATCATAATCTTAACGTTAACAATTCATTTGTTTTTTCATTCTTCAACAACAACACATTTGAATTGGTTTTAATGGTTAGTTTATATTTTAAGTGGGCAATTGAAGTTTTTTTTTATTGTTATTATCGAAACTATATATGTACATATACTGTGTAATGTGTACAAGACACTGAAATAATTTTCAAGTGGAATCTTACACTATATAATGTACACACACACACACTATTTATGTATTTAAGTGTTGCATAATTATTTTTTTGTTTGTTGTATGTTTATTATGAACTGTGATAATAAATATTTAGGTTTTGGTGGACTGTTGTTGGATGAAAGCATGGTGAGAAATGTATACAATCTGTATTGTGTATTGATGGGCACTTTACTATTGGAGGGGTTTTAAAATTTAAATAAATTTGAATAGCACACTGTGCATGTTTAACGCAGGTGTGTATTAGGTGTCGGTCGTGTTGAGAAAAACAATATTATTTCTTCAAGTATCGTAAATAGCATAAGACACCAACATTTGTATAGGTAATGTTCCTAAAAGCTCTAAAAATACACATAATGGACGTTGCGAGATAGCATTAGGCCACTAATGTCCAAAACGGTTTGCAAAAATCGTGAAAACTTTAAACCTTTGTCAATTAGTACTTGCAATTTGTTACCGAAGAGCTTTTAACATTAATTTTATTAATTCAACATTTACCTATGTAAAGCTTTTCTAAAAGTAATACACTTGATTCAGGCGCTTTTAGTATTAATAAACACATCTATAAGATCCAGGTTTCATGCTTATCTTAAGATTTTTGCTAAACTTAAAATATTAAAAAATGTTGGCAATAAACTCTTCCAAAAAGAAATCCAAAACCCTAGAGAAGAAAACGAAACTTTTTCACATACATCATACAAAATTAAATAAACGAAAATATATTGTGCTTTTTTAGGCTAGATACTTAAAAACTGTGGATGTAATCGAGCTTTTAATTCAATTGTTCACGAATCCCGATGTTAAACTGCAAGCTTTAAATATGTTCAAACAAATTTCAAAGCCGCCAAAAAAGCTGTCTAAATTATTAGAAGCTTGTTAACCTTTATGTCAACACGTCTCAAACTACTTTTCATCAACAAGAACATACCCGGGTGTGTATTTAATTTTATAAAGCGTTTTGTATGAAAATGCAAAATGTACTCTGTTCTATAGATGGCACTAACGGCCTTGTCATTGTGATAAGTTGATAAAATAATGTAGAATTGTAAACACTAAATTCGGTTCGAAAAGGTTTGCTACATGTCAGTTTTCTACATTCGACTTTGTGCGTAAGAAACTTTTAATTGTATGGTTACTCAGTGTGTGTCTAGTAATAAATCTAAGCTTTTCAAAAATTGAAAGCTCATTTTTATCACAGTATTTACTCTGGGTCCTTTATGTAACGCCGCTCTTTCTTATAACCTATTGAATACTTATATTTTAAAAACTGTTAAAATAAAGCTCATTCTGAACAATTTTAAGTTTATTGGCTTCATTTATCAACATTTATCATCAATTTTTAGAGATCTTAAGACAAAACCTAATGTTAAAATGTTCAATTGATTACTATAGTGATGAATAAAATCTCTTGAATACATGAGCTTTTAGGTATATGTCCAACTTGTAAGAAACAATGCACTAATATATCTGCTATAATAGACCCCAAAATGTTTAATGTTCTTTGTTTCAATGATCGGGATCAAAAAAATATCCTAAACTGATGAACATTTCGGAATACAGAACTTTCATGATTACGTTCATAAGAACTTGATCGATTTTTTTTAACGTAATGATAAAAATGTAGTGTAAGCTTTTATAAACTGAAAAATCTATTTGGACAAACCATTTGTAATTTGTATTGTTTAAAAGCTCAGGCTGGAATTTTAATTTAAAAGCGCTTGGAAGTGGAACATAGCTCATGCTGAACGTATTGTTGAAAATATAGGTCTATGACTCGATCAATCGAGAGAGTTTGTGGTCTGCCCTGGAATACCTATAGGAATGCCAACAAAACTGGTACGACTATATAGAATGACAGTGACGCAGTCTCAATGCTGTGTTAAAGTTGAGAACAGGCTATATCGACAAATTTTGCAGTTAACTCGGGTGTTCGGCAGGGAGATGCTCTGTCCCCGATACTCTTTAATCTTATGTTGGAGTACATCTTTCGTAAAACTGAAACGCCGAACCGTAACATCTTATATCGCCAGTCTAATCAGGTGCTTGCATATGCAGATGACATATGCGTGATTGGACTGAATAGCAACGGAATGAAAGAAATACTTGATCCGCTTGTAGAGTTTTCACCATCAGTTGGACTTCAGATCAATGAGCCCAAAACGAAATACCTGATCTCTGGTTTTAGGGACAATGGTACACCAGATTGTGGCCACCACACGTTTGAGGGAGTGAGGAGGTACAAATATTTGGCTTCTCTTATCACTCTCGAAAACAGTGTGGGTGAGGATATTAAAGTGCGGCTAGCGGCTGGCAGTCGTTCTTTGTATCCTCTAAGGCCACTGCTAAAATCTAAATACTTATCAAGTGCCGTGAAGCTGAAGCTTTACAAAGCATTGATCAGGCCCGTTGTTATGTTTGAATGTGAAAGTTGGGCGCTGACGGATGAGTAAGAGAGATGGCTCTTAACATTTGAGAGAAGAGTTATGTGTGTGATTTACGGCCCAAAACGCGAAATAGATGGTACCTACCGAGCTCTGTACAATATCGAGATCAGAGATCTGATGAAGATCCCCGATATTGTACATTAAGTAAGATCTCAGCGAGTACGCTGGCTCGGGCACGTTCTGCGTGCTGATCCGGAACGAATTGTGCAGCGATCTCTGAAATGGGAGCCACCATATGGTAGACGCAGAGGTCGTTGCAGGCGACGATGCCTCCACGATGTAGAGAACGACTTGGCCACTTCAGATTGTCTTAGACAGTATGAAGACCATGCTCAGTAAGAGGCCAGTAATGGCCTTTAAAACTGATTATTATTATAGATGGTAAGGTGGTTTACCTAATTTTTAAAGATTGTTTCTTTTTTTGCAGGTGATTGTGTATTATTGACGGTATATATGATTTGAGCGGCCATATCCAAAATATTAAAAAAAAAAATGCTATGAGCAACCGTATGGTTTGACGTTTAGTAGTATACTCACCTAGCATTTTCTCCATGGTGTCAACTGCAACTTTTGTGGATTTGTAGTAGTGGATGATATCTGGTTTATTTTTAGCACCACTAACGGCCTTGTCATTGTGATAAGTTGATAACATTATCACAGGTTTCTTTTGTTTTAGAACATACGAGCATAATGTAGAGTTGCCATAAAAACCAAATTCGGAAAACCAAACGGTATATATGTTTTATTTTTCCTTAGTGTGCCAACAACCGCCTTGTTCCATCGCATAATGGTAACGAAGTAAAAAAGTTACCGATGCTGACAGTACGGCCAGTATTCTTGTAAAATTCACCTAGCTATGACCACCACTCTTTCAACTTGGTTTTCCGGTATACATATCAGTTTGCAATGGATACGCTGTTTTTGCATCGCATATCCACCAACATTTGATGCCATATTTGGCCGGCTTCGTGGGAATCATTTAGTTGATATTTTTTTATAAATATTTTTTTTAAAATATTTTTGTTGAAATGTCTAGCGTTCGACTATTGGTTCTTCATTTTAACCGCAATCCATTGAAATTACTAAGATGAAATCATTTATGATTGGAATTCAATCGTATTGATACCAAGACTACGTCTAAATTTCGGGGGTTCTTGCTTGATGTTTCACTAAAATTAACCCATACCGGCACAAATTAAAAATTAAAATATTTTTTGTAATATTTTGCGATAAAAATTTGCAAAGAATTGATTGCTGTAAATCTGGATGCTAGATTTCTGTGCCAAATTAAATTTTTTAAATGCTATGGTGGAGAAAACTTATTTTATTTTATTTTTTAATAGTTCGATCTATTGCAAGAGAACGGCAGGCACGATGACCGAGTGTTATCAGGTCCCCCTCGACGTCGTCCATCCACCGGGTAGGTGGTCACCCGCCATTTCATACTGCGTATCTCCGGAAATAAAATCCCCACGTGGTTGCCTTCTGGCAATCACTATTTGTTTGGTCTTCGCTTCATTGATCTGAAGGCCAATTTGTTGGGCTATCATTTCCAACGGAAGGAGGACTTTTTCCAGAGAGATGATGTTGCGACCCAGATTGCAAATATCATCGGCGTACGCTAATAAATGGGATGATTTTTAATAGAGTGAATGACATATTATATTGGATCTCCTTGCCACACTCCAGATGTTATCTCGAAGGCATCCGAAATGTTGCCTTCTATTTGCACCTTACATTGGAACCAATTTTGACGGTATTCCCAGATAGGACAAGACGTTCCATAATGTATTCCTCTTAATGCGGTCGTACGCCTGCTGGAAATCTACGAATAGACTGTGCACAGGAATGTCCTTTTCATAGCATTTTTCTAGCATCATCATCAGAGTGAAAGTTTGATCGGTTGTTGATCTATTCGTGAGAAAACCGCATTGATAACCCAAGGTCCTTTATAATCACTCAAATAATTGCCGCCATATTTGAGCATTTCGTTGCAGATACCATCCTCACCAAGTCTCTTGTAATTTTTCATCTGCGATATCACGTTTCGCAGTTCGTCATATGTTGGAAGGGGCGATAAAGTCATCTCGACGTTAATATCGCGTTGAAGTAAGAGAGGTTGTTGCTCAGAAGGTGGTGTCTGTTTGTTTAAAAATGAGGAAAAATACCTCCGCCATACACTTCAAAGACGGGTTTAGTGTCAATCAATAATTCACCGGATTCGTTGTGCGGCTACGCGGATTATGTCGGTAGCTAGTTGTTTTATGCAGGTTATCTGTCTCTCAGGCTATAATTCTTGATGTTGAGCGCCTGTTGTTTAGGCCATTTTTTTTTCGCCTGCATAGCCGGTTGGAAATGTTCCTTGCACTCATGTAGCCGTTGTGAGATTGTCTGGTTCTTTGAGATAGATTGAGTTGACGTGCGGAATCTTTCTCCCGAATGACACATGTACAATCATCGTCCAATCAAAGATTTTTAGGTCTGGATGGAGTTCGGCCTGTTGTGAACGTTGAGGCATCGGTTATCACCGTTTTGATGATGTTTAACTGATCTTGAACGGAGTCGGGCAGTGGTTTATCCTCCAGGATTCCCGATAAAGTAGTCTCGAAGTCGGTCCTGGTAACTTCGTTGTTCAATGTCGCTGTGTTCCAACGAGTGATAACAACTACCAGGACTGGGTCCGAGTCGATATTAGCTCCACATTCGGTTCTGATGTCATTGAGGCTAGGAAAATACCTTTTGGACAAGATGATGTGGTCGATTTGCTTGACCGTTGTACCGTCGTTAGATTTCTAATGTGCGGCTTTATGGATGCGTTCATGTGGGACCGAGGTGCGCTTCCCGTGGTTGTTTGAAGTAGGGTGCAAGGAGTTTGGGCCGATGGTGCTACGATAAGTGCTGCCCGCACTGCCAATTTGAGCATTTTAATGTCATGTTGCGGAATTTTGCTCAAGACTGTTGCAAGCTCGTCGTAGAAAGCGTGTTTGATTTGTTCCGGTTTCCCTTCAGTAGGAGCATGAACGTTGACAAATGTGATGTTAAAGTGACGCCCATGAAATCTTAGTATACAAATCCGGTTGTTGACAGGGATGAAATCAGTCACGAATTGACTACATCGGTTGCAAATCAAGAAATCAACGCCGAATTCATGTTTATTCATGTTATTGCTGCGGCAGAGTTCCCTGCAGTGCTATGAGGTTTGGCCTATATCGTCCTTATATCGTGTCCGGGATCGTTATTGTGCTTCGTAACAATACATTTTGACAGCTGGTTGTTCTGTTAATCCAACTCTTCCTCCCTGTATGAGGACCACAGACCTTACACTTTAGCCTACTCCTGTAACAGAGTAGTTTCTAGCGGATGGCACGTAGAGGCAGTGGGATCACTTGCTGAACTTGTACTTGAAGAGAGTCTTGTGTTTAACCCCCTGCATACACAGCAGCCACAAATTTGCTTTAAAACTATTGACAAAAGAAATAAAAATAATGGGATCTGTTGCAGTTTTAGCATTTAGAACGAGTTTATGAATGGTTGGCCAACGAACAGAAATGTTGACGATGCAATATGCGCTCATTTCAATAAATATTTATGAGCATACATTAAATTTTCCAATCATTTTGTTAATCTTAAAAATTTCTTTAATACACCAATCTCATACCATGATGGTATACACAAACCGTAATTAGAAATATTTTCCTCGACTGGGGAATAAAGATACTGGAAAAATTAAATCATTAAAATTTCATTTTTCATTGCCGCTTTTCACGTTACATAGGTACATACGTATATTGTGTATAAACAGAGTATCTCTATAGCAAACATAACAACAAAATATTTTGTGTACACAGCAACAAGCCACTTATATACAGTATAAATTGTTGCCTTCGCAGTCCTATCTCAGTAAAGTGTTATGTAAATATTTTTGTTCAAAAAAAAAAAAAAAAATAACAACAAATAATAACAAAATAAACATTAAAAAATTTGTTAGATTATTATAAGACAATTTTTTATAATTTTAAATTAATATTTTTTTTCTTATATAACTTTTCGTCATCGAGACGACGAGGACGACACAACAATGATGAGTTTAATGTCAATATAACAAGTTGCGCTATTGTTTCGAATACTTTTTTATTTTAATGATGTTGGCACTTGTGCATTTATTAATTAATTTTTTTTTTCCTATTATCTCGTTACAGGTAAGAGATGCGTACTGTTTCGATAAAATCAGGTACATCAATTTACTATATGTGTATAAGATTGTGATAAATCCCAATGCATTGTACATATGAAGCACATGTGAAAAACTATATTTTTTTTCCAGCTCCATACAGTCTCCCATCGTAACTCTTTTTTATTTTTTTATCGAAATATTTATTTAATATAAACAATATATTTATTTTTATTATTTACATTAAAATTTTTGGTGGTAAATTTTCCCTTGATGAAGAAGGGAACACAAGCGCTGTAGTTTAAGAAAAACAAATAAAAAAAAATTATTTTTTTTTGGATGTTTTGTGTGAAGTGTTACTCGTATATGGAATAAGATATGGAAATGAAAATACAAGAACGGCATCTAAAGAAATATTTTTTATTTTAATTTTTTTTTCAAAAATTGATTTATGTCATTTTATTTTATTATTATTATGTTTGAAGACAAAAAAAAACTAAAAACTAAACACAAAATGTATATCAAGTAAAATAAACAAACGTGTTGTTTAATATAAATAAACAAAACCTTAAATGAACCTCAAATATTCATTCATCTCTCTAATAGATTTCTGTGTTTTATATATTTTTCTAATAAAATTCATTGCTGGTAGATAAACAAAAAAAAAAAAAATTCTATGTAAGTGACTTCATGGTGTGTTGAAATTCTATAGCTTTGAGAATTTCTATAGAAATGTCATTTTATTTGTGTGTACAGTGCGGGTAAATTGGTTTTGCTTAAGAAAACAAACATGACGTACTAGAAAAAAAAATCCAATTAACTGTTGTTTTCGAGTTAAGTTCAGTATGTATTGTATGTACATACATAATATGGAAATCATTTGTCATTGACATTTTGATGAGCTTCAGACTGCGCGTTTCAAATCAATTAAAAATATCTTTTCTTCTTATATACATTTTGATTGGTGCGTATAAGCTTTAACCTAATTTTTCCTTCAAGCGTTACACTTACGCGATGTACAAATCTAAAAATACATAATTTATTGTCTTAAGCATATAGAGAAGTCAAAATTTAAAAATAATTTTCCAAAGGTTATACCAAATCATGAATATATCAACGGTTGGTCCCATATTGAACTAAAGATATTGTCACTCACTTTATAAATTAAATAAGAGCAAATCAAAGTAAACAGCATAATCATGTAATAGTATATTATCAAATACGGTTCGATCACTGGACACCCAATTTAAATTCTGGACAACACTAATTTAATTTCCTTTAATTCACAATAACCACTTAATCACACTTTAAAACATTTAACCCCACTTCCATGATCGAAATCTCTGTTATTTACTCGCACATCGTTGCGGGGCTTCATAGTTCGATGGATGCTTTTCTCGATTATCAATTATTCACTACTACTACCGATTGTTGCTTGATGTATCAAATTTTACACTTTGCCGTTGTCGTCGAGAACTTTCTGTTTCAAATCTGTAATACTTCTTTTTGATTTCAAAGAAGTACGTTTCTTCTGAAGTCCCGCAATGTTAATTACTTATGCTCGTTTCTGACTCAACTGATCAATTTTCTGATTTAATTGATCAATTATCTGGCTCCTTTCCTGAATCCGTTTGTTAACTAATTGCTTTCTTTCCTGACTGAATTGCTTGTTATCCTTAATTGCCTATTCTGCTATCTTCATCATACATAGCTGGTATAAACTGCATCTACTCCATACTTCCACAATGTACCAGCAAAGTCTCTATCACTACAGCTTCTTTATTTTCACCATCCTCTTCTGTTTCGTCCGCCATCAAACCAATTGTTACGTTTTAGTCTTGTCAAAAAAGTTTGATCACTGGATTGTGAATAAAAAAGCTAATTTATTTCTTCTATTTAATTCCGAATTATTTCACCGAACACTAATTCAGTTATTTAACTTATTTCCTTTAATTCACAGTAATCACTTTGTAACACTTTATAACACTTAACTTTCACTTTTTTCTTTATACGACTATTAGCTCTATCACTGTTAAAACCGATCTAACTAACTCCTACCATTTCATCTCGTATTTTTACAAAAAAATTTAACCTACTAGGATATTCCATAATATTCTAGAAATGTCTAGACTAATTGTGAATAGCCATTTATTTTTACTCCAGCAATCGTAACAGTTCCATCTATTGAGCAATAGGCTATTTATACAAATAGCAAACCATAAAACCACATAATTTTTGTTACCTTTCATTATTTGAATATATAAATATATGTATACTATTATAAAAGCAAGAGGTGTTAGCAACAGCCCTTCTATAATTAGAGAATCTTCGTTAAAATGAATTTCGGATTACAAAGGATAAAAAACGATTCAAAATAACATACAAAAAACACTTTCCAAAATTTTGCAAAATGTTCTACCTGAGCGAGGAGTGTATTATTTGACAGGTGATGACCTACAATTCGATCAAGGGAAACTCGTTAGGCTGTTTTACTATTTTTGTCATTTTCCAACCTAAACATTTTACAAATTAGAGTTAAATCTTTAGGTCAAAATTCTTGTAGTTTAACTTAGGCCGAAATTCCACTAAAACAAGAATTTGTGTTCTAAGAAAAAAGAATTAACGTCTAAAATTGTTTTAGGTTAAATGTCCAACTGAAAATGAAATTTACGAAATTCAGCCAAAAGAAATGATTTTTGTATATATTGGGCGAATTGAAAACCGAATAGAACAGAAGGAACCCACCCCTATATAGCGTTGCTTCTATCGAGTTACAAATTTTTACATACCGTATAGGGTTATTTTTCTGACTATAGGGAGTACAGTGATGTAATTGCAGCAACCCGACGGTTGCTTTAAATTTGAATATGGAAATAGAACTTAGAGAACTCGCTGATATAGTCCCGATCCTATCAAGTTAAAAAAATGTATAAACTAAATAGCTTATTTTTCTGAGCATAGGGTGCGAAGCGACGGTAGTCTAGCTACCCAAAGCTTTCGTTTATTCTATATTTTTATATTTCAACCCGACATATTGCTGTAAGTTGTGTATTTTCTCTGTTATTGAGAAAATAATTAAGTCATTCCGCCCTTATAGTCCCTCTCTAAAGTACAATCTTTTATATATTGAAGGGTTGTTTGGGAGCTTTTAATTTTATAATAAGAGAAAGGAACTGAAGCATCCCGTCCCTCCCGTCGAGTTAATTTTCTATATTACTCATGTTATGGTTTTTTGGTATGTTGGGCAGATTAAAGTCGCCCACAGTGATAAATTGGTCGTTGGGACAAGCTAAAGGCATCACAGCTGAGTCAATGAAGTTGATGATCATGTTGTGATGAATTGGCCACTTTGATTCGAACGGCTATGACTTCGAGGCCAGGATAACCGGCCAACCAGTACGTTCAGATGGAAAATATTCTTTGGAATTCATATTAATGGTAAACCAGGCGTCGCTGATTATAATGATGTCATAATCGTTGTCAAGCACCCCTAAACGAAATGCTTTTACTTTACCGCGAATACTAGAAGCATTATGGTAATAAATATAGGTGATAGTATTATAATCA